>OZ010796.1:262369121-263029407 GCA_963932465.1 Maratus speciosus
CATATAACACAGTTTATTATTTACACGCTACTAAAAGAAGTTTAGATAGAGATACGTATTGGGTAATAGCACGGTGCACTTTATTATTTTGACGATGTTATCTCATGTTATATTTTGACACAAGAATGAAAGCCAGTCCGGCCAAATGTCTGTTAGTGAAAGTTTGTTTATCATCAGTCAGAATACACTTAGCATTTAGTTTGATGAATCAAAATTTTGCATTACTTCCTTATTCCTACTAATGCAGTGTAAATGATTACTGTTTTCTTTTCAAAGCAAGAATATTTGTTTTGTACATCTGATTTCAAATTAATACAAAATAACTGATATGACCCTTATCAATAATAAAGCGATACTTCAAATGCGTTTCGCATATTCGCTAATGCCATATCTACAAACTATTGCGAATTACTGTTACCAAGAAATTTTAATAGTAAGCCTTATTTAATTACAAATTTCGGCGATTAATAAAACAAAAGTTTCTATTTAATTTTAGTGGTAACAAAAAAGTGTAAATCTTGGCAGCTATATTACAAGAACGTATAAAAGCTGCCATTTTTTAGCTAACTATTCAAGGATTGAACGTAACATTTTATACCACACTTTATTATTTATACGCTGCTAGAAAAAGTTGAGAGAGAGGTATGTATTAGGTAATGCTACGCACTGTAATATTTTTACGTTGTTACCTCACGATATATTTTGACGCAGGAATTAAAGCTAGTTCGGATAAATGGCTGGAAGTGAGCGTTTGTCTAGCATCAGTTGAAATGCACTTATCATTTAGGTTGTGGTTACTTTGATGCGCCAAATTTATCATTATTTCTTCATTATTACTAACGTAGTGTAAATCATTACTGTTTTCTCTTCAATGCAGGAATAATGTGTTTGCACGTCTGATTTTACATTAATACAAAATAACTGAAATGCCAATTACATAGTTGCCAACCTTTACGCTTTTTTCCTACCACTAAAATTTAATAGATATTTTCCCCTTGTCTAATCGGGAGATTTCGACGATCAAGTAAGACAATATTTACTGCAAAATTTTAGTGGTAAGAAAAAAACGTAAAAGTTGGCAGCGATGCAATTTTGAATGATAAAGTTACACTGCAAATTCTCAAACACAAAAATAAACACATTTTACAATACTTTTTGTCACCAAATTAACAACACATTAACCCTTTGAGGGGCGCCGTTTGCAGTCTGCAAACGGTTAATTTTAATGCCCAAAATTCCGAATGACACCAATAATTTTTTAGTACAAGTTCGATCTCATAATAAGCGTGAAAAACAGCTTTTGATTATTTGCAAATGAATTTGTTCGTATATTGTGGTATGAATTAATTATTTGAACATATTCGGAGCAGAAAAGTCTTGCCCCTGAAAGGGTTAATGTGAAGTGGAAAACTTCATATACAAAACATACATTTTTGTGCTGTGACTGTTTTTTGCAAAAGTGTTGCTATCTAGAAACGTGTTCTTAATATGTTGTAAAAGAGTTGCTATCTAAAAATGTGTTCTAAAAATAGTGTTGTTAATTGTGCTGAAATCGTGCTATAAATAGTCTTGAGGAAAATATTTTCTTACGATAGTGTTGTGCTGCACAACAGTTTGTCACCAAATTAACAACACATAGTGAAAACCACATAATTTAGAACACTATAAAACGACACATGTAAAACACTTTCAAAACACTTTCAAAACACTTTCTACATGGTGCCTTTAAAATAACGTACACACGCACTTAAAAAATACTATTTATTAAACATTTATAACACAATTTTAAGAATGAATGTTTTGAATACACATTTTCTCCTCTTGTAATTTTTAACAACACTTTTTGCACAATCTTATTATTTGGCGCAACACGTTCATAATCAAAAATCATTTTAGTTAGAAGTGTTAATTATTATGTTCATTTAGTGTTGCAAAAGTCTTTCACGAATTTTCCGTGTATATTTGAAATATTTTTCGCATATTGGCTAATAACATAGCTACCAACTATGACTTCTTCGTAGTACCAACAAAATTTAATTGTAAATTTTGCCTTAATTAATCGCAGATTTTTGGTGATTAAATAAAGAGAAAACTTCTATCAAATTTTAGTGGTAAAGAAAAAGCATAAAAATGGCATCTATCTAGCAAGGACATAAGTACGATAGCAACCCTATTTTCATATTCCACATTTTATCTTTTATCGCTATTTAGAGAAATTTAGATAGTTGTATGCATTAGGCAGGTACGTACGTCAGTTATTATATTGACGTCATTCCTCTACCGTCTTGCCCCTGCCGTCCAGGAAATTAATCAGTATTAGCAGTTGAAGCACACCTTTTGAAGGGTGAAATCATAGCTTCCAAGTTTTACGCTTTTTTGTTACTACTAAATTTTAATAGAAATTTTCACCTTATTTAATCGTAGAATTTGACGATTAAATAAAGCAAGATTTACTATTAAATTTTGACAGTAATAAAAGTTTGCAGCTATGTTGAGATTCGCAGATCACCGCATCACAGCGCTGAAAGGATCGGCAGCAAGGTATTTTATGAAAAACTAAAGATAGGAACAATCTTGAAATTTTATGAAAGACCGTATATTGTAGGTATTAAATGGAATTTACTATATAAAGACGCTGCACAGCACGCCCGAATATTATTTACAGCAAAACAAAGCTGGATACCAATGTGCCAAATAGGCGTAAAATCTTCCAGAGAGGAATTGTTATTCATGTATTACCAGGGAATTTTTGGGTAGCTCAACACGTAGGATATTTTTATGCACTTAGTAGTTTTGTACTATTACACATGCATATAGGAATGATACCTCTAGTACTTTGAAATGGTGGGACTGAACGTTTGGCTATGGAACTGCTCTAACGGACTTGGAAAGCTATGAAATATATCAGTGCATATATACATTTTATGTATAGAAATTATGTGTTTTCGATTTGTCCCTTTACTTATAAATAATCACTGACAGTCATTGTTGTTTTTTTTTTCGAAGAAGGAATCTTCTGTTTGTATCTCCGTTTGGTTTCAAATTAAATATAAAAGACTGAAATTTGACCTATGAATAATAAGCATTAATAGAAATGGGTTTCGCTATTCCTTCTAAAAATAAAATAATTATAAGAGCAGATATTTTTTTAGCTAAATAAATAGTCAGGAGCCAATCACAAGTTCCTCCATTGGTTGTCTTTTTTTTTTAAATTTACAGTATTCATCTTTTATCATTGAAATGCTATTAAGGAAATGCAGAGTAACTGTATGCAGTAGATAATAGGAAATCTGGCAACGTTAATGCTTTTGTTACCACTGTTCTCGTATAGAATTCTTCGGATTATTTAATCGCAGAATTCTGCAATTAAATTAGGCGAATATTGTTATTGAACAATAATGGTGAGAAAAAAAAGGTGAAATCTGGCAAGTACGATAATGATACACTCTTTAATAATTTACTGTTAATGGAAATGAAAGCTAGCATGGTCAAATGACTCGAAGTAATCTTTTGTCTAACTTGAGCTGGAAGGCTCTGGAATTTTTATACATCATTATTATGTATTTTGTCCTATGCGTTTTCTTCGGAAAATACTTATTTAACCCTTTCAGAACCAAGGTAATTTTATTCGCACAATGCTGAATAGGGTGAATGACACAAAAATTTACAAACAAATTTATTTCGAAATAAGCAAATGCTTTCAGCCATAATAAATAATAAGAAAATTTTTTATTTCAATATTCTGGTGTCAATGTGGCATTTAAGGATTAAAATTAAGTGGTCCAAAAATGAACCACCGCCCTTGAAAGGGTTAAATTAATTTATTTTAAACAGCACAACTAAGTCCGCAAGTCATCCAGTTTGACCATTTCAGAGGTATACATAATTTTAATAAATTTTTATTTATAATACAAAATCTTCTTATGATAGTATTTAGTGTATCCCTCATTCACGACAAGAAAAAGATCTGCAACGATGGTTTTGCAAGTGCTCGTACACAGTGTTGCCATTGAATCTCAGTAGTTTGTAATATGTTGGTTTTATTGCTATAAAAGTCTTATTCTTTACTAAAAACAATTTAGGTAAAAGCACTTCCTAGAATATAAATTATTTTTTTTTACTAAAAGTGAGATAATATCAATATATTTAACTTACATTTAAATTTGTTTCATTCGGAAACAAATATTTGCTTTAATTTGAAATATATTATTTGTGAATGAAATAATAAAAAAAAAAAATCTTTTTATAAATATTCAACAATACTTCCATTAGGAATTTAAATATAATATTAGACCACCGCTTTTTTAAGGGATTTGAAATCATGTAAAATAAGTTATTGACAAATCAATCATTTTGACAAATGTTCATCTTCAAACGTCTCGTATTTCTACCAGATGGATATCATTTCTTTCAAAAGAGGTAGCTATAGCCAGTTTCATGTACGAAATCAGTTTTAAAATTGAAAAGTAAGAATCAATGTCTCTAAAATAACGTACTTTCAAATCAATTTCGTTTATAATATTTTTATTTAATCAGGCATAAAAATCTTATAAAAGTTTTTGAAATTTCCCTTTTGTCTTGTAATGTATGAATTAAATAATAATATAAAAGTAAATGTAAGAATACTTATCTAGTCATTTCGCAAATGGTTGATTCTTTTTAATGAGATTTTCATTTTCATGAATTAAATTCTTTAATAAATGTTGAGTATTATAAATTGGGGACTGAAATGAAGTTTGCATACCTTGTTAAAAGCAACGGCTATTAAATTCATGTATTTGGAAAAAAGTGCTAAAATTGCTTTAATGTACTAAACGTTAATAGTTTTTTTTATTTTAATAATTAAGCAAATACAACATTATATGAAATGAGTGATTAAGAAAAAACTATTAACGAGTGTATTCAAACATTTTATGTAACAAGATCATATTAAAATTAAAATTAAGATATATTTTCAAAATGAATTAAACATTTTTTAACACTGAGTTTTATTTCTGCGTATTTCACTAATCCTTATTATAACATTGTATTTAACTGCTTAATAGTCTTTAAAAAGTGTTTATCACCCCCTAAGTTATTTGTTACAGTGTTCATATAGCATCTAGAATATGAATCTTAACCTATACTAACAACATATATTCAGGCGTATGATTTGAGACTGTATTTTTCCAATTATAGATACTTTCGCTGTGTTACGCGCACCTCATACTTTGAAAAGAATCATCCACGAATCATTTAGAATAAAACTGTAATATGAATCATTAAAATGTATAAGAATACTATATATTGAAGCGTATAATATGCACACTTGATTTGACACTGTATTTTTCTAATTTTAGATACATTCGCTGTATTACGCGCAACCCATGCTTTAAAAAGGATCATCCACGTATCATAGAATGAATTTGTAATATGAATCATTAAAATGTATAATAACTAATACCAACATAAAGTAAACATACAAAATATCTAAGCGAAAACGCAAGATGAAGTCCACCTACCTAAAATGCTACAAAATCCTCACAAAGTATTTGGAATCGTTCATTGGAAAATTCAATTCATCATTACTTTTTTTTATTAATAGTGTGGAATTCTAAATTCTTATGCTTATTTTTTGTAACCTATTACTTGTTACTTTTATACTCGACGTATAATGCAAATTTTAATTAATTTTCTTGTTTGAAAAGTTATACGCAGAACAGAATATCTGAGATTTAATAAGACAAAGAATACTATTAAATATTACTTCTAACAATTGGTCCACTGCGACGCAACGCTTTCAAACTTGTATAAGCCGAAATATACCAGATTTTAAACGGAGTAATGTCATGTATAAAGTATTAATAGTGAGCATTCAAGCAGCAAAAAGTTGAGGACGCGAGTTTAAAAAATCGCCTTATCAAGAAAATCAAATTTTAGGAAATCGCGAAATTTTGTGACGATTTTACACTGCCAGAAATAAACGATAGAACTAGTTATTCTGCAGATTGTAGTATTTTTTAGATACCGGTACACCAACAGAATATATTTATAGAGAAAAACCGATTTTTTAAACTTTGGATAAGGCGAGTTTTTAAACTAACATCCTCATTTCTAAAAGCAAAGTACAATTATTTTAGAGCCATAAAAACTTCTCAAATATGCACAATTAGTTAATTTTATGTTGTCTAACAGTTACTTTATTTGAGAGTCTTCTTGCTGTGACTGCATTCGACAAAAGTAAACTTATAAACACAGCAAAATTTAATCAAATAATGCGTTCCTATTCCGGAAAGAAAAACAAACTATTTATGTGGATATACTATATAAACATTTAAAAGAATAAAAGATTGTGTCCAAAATAATTATTAAAGGAAAACTGCAATCGTGAATACATGTATCTTTGAATTCTCAGGAAATATTCTCGCCCTAGTGCAAGCATAATCAAATGAATCAGCAATTAAATTTAAATATTTTTATTTATTTGCAACATTTCTATTCAGTTATACCTCGTTTCTGAATACATTTTTGTCTGAGTGTAACATAAATATAATATAAAATAGAAGAAGAAATTCAGCAATAATATTACTGAACACACTCCAGAGAGTGTGAAAAATAATATTTAACAGAGAAAAACACATTTTTTATTGTTGTTGTTTAACCCTTGAAAGGCGCCGGTATATTATATATGCCCCTTAATTTTAATTCACAAACGCCACTTTGACACCAGGATTTTAAAACTAAATTTTGCTTTATATTGTATACTCGAAGAAACGCTTTTGATTACTTTCAGATAAATTTTCTTGTAAAGGCTGATGTCAATCAATCATTTTAACATTTTAGTAACAGAAGTGCTTTGCCCTTGAAAGGGTTAAGAGTAACAGTGTGTTTACTGCCACAATTTTATCAAACTGCAGTTATAAAAAAAGGTCAATGCATTATATCATTTAAAAGTCATATTAATTCTTTTGCGGGAGTTGTCCATAAAAAAGGGATACCTACTTTTAATTCGAAAACTGAAAAAAGGTGCAAAGAAAATTTATCGTAATTTCCTGCCTATAATCAGCGGATCAAAGAATCATGTTTCGACCCAGCGATTTTATTTGCTAAAGCCTAACTTGTTAAATCGCGGTAAATATTTAACTTCAATTAATAAATAAAAATTCTGGAACCAAACATGATTATTTGATCCGCAGATTATAGGCCGGAAATGACGGTAATTAAAATTTTCCTTTTGTAAAGTGTGGGGAAATACGCAAGTTTTTATTTTCTAATAAATTCATTTGTAAATTCTTGTGTCCATCATTTCATCATTTTACAAAAAGACTTATTCCGCGCCGGAAAGGATTAATGCTGTATATATTTATGTTAGTCTCGAATAAGAGGACCTATACTAGCTCATCGCTGCCAACATCTTATGCTTTTTTGAAACACGAAAATTTTATAGTAAATTTTACTTTTGTTTTTAAATCGCCGTAATCTGCCGATTAAATAGGTCAAAATTTTCTATTAAATTTTTGTGGTACAAAAAAGCGGAAGAGTTGGTAGCTATGCTAGCTAATTTTAGGTGCTATTAAAAGTTTCGCAGTTACGTTCAAAGAAAATCTCTTATTTCACAATCGCTATTTTTTTTGTAGTAACCACCAAGTAAAAAAAAAAAAAAAAAAAAAAAAAAAAAAAAAAAAAAAAAAAAACTTAGTTTTAATGATGTAATTTGCATGTCTTCACGGAAAATCTTTAATTTGAAAACACTAAAGGTCTCTCTGGAATTTTTATCTTTGACCTACATCGTTTTCTGGAAAGGTTTCTTTACAGGGTGTATACACTAAATACTTTTATTTATCACTATTTCCGTATAGTATTAGTGTCCTAATAGTAGCTTTATTTTTACACAGAGAATTATTACAAATTCTGCTATTATATAAGTATAACGTAACTATTTCGAAATAGTGATATACAACAGTAAATAAAATACACATCCTGATTTAGGACCTGCAAATTTTATATTGTCAATAAAAGATATAGAAATCACAAGGAATTAGGTGTTTCTTATGAAAATAACGAATAGCAAAAAAGTAGGTACTCCGTAGATGACGATTTTGTTTGAGTTTTTATTATATCTACTTAGCCCCTTGAAGGACACCGGTATATACACTGCTCAAAACAATTAAAGGATATTGCAGTTTTAGGTGGATTTTGTATCTGGTAAACTGTTTAGCTGATTGATACATGGTCGACAGACATAGTAGGTTATATGAGAATAAATTACACATGTTTGGCAGAAAAATTTGCATTTTATTGCGCATTTGTGTACTAAAGGAAAAAAACACAATTTGTGCATATGAGAAAAAAAGAATAAGAAAAGGTGTTTTCTTCAAAGAAAATCATTTTCAGTAGGGGGTATGGTTTCCACGGGCGGCCAGCAACGTTGAACACCTTTGAGGCATGGACTCAATGAGGCTATTAATGACGAGTTGGGGTATTCTGCCCCACTCTTCCAGAAGAGCTCTTTCCAGTTCTTGGAGAGTTTGTGGGGGTTGTTGGCGGCCAGAAACTCGTCTTCCTAGAGCGTCCCAAACGTGCTCGATTGGATTCATGTCTGGAGAACACGCTGGCCATTCCATTCGAACGATTCCTTCCTCGAAAGGGAAATCCTCCACCAGGTTTGCACGACATGGCCTGCAATTATCGTCCATTAAAATGAAGTTATCTCCGATTGCTGCAGCGTAAGGGACTACAATAGGTCTGAGGATCTCATCCCTATATCGGCGACCAGTCAGAGCTCCATCTCGAATGATCTAGAGGTCAGTGCGCCCGTCAATGGAGATGCCACCATACACCAACATTACTCCACCGCCAAATCTGACACTTTCGTGCACGAACGCAGGATTATTCCTACTGCCACGGTCCCTCCAGATGAAAATACGCCTATTATCCGGATGCACAGAAAAACGGGACTCGTCAGAAAACAGAATATTTCTCCATTCATTTCTCCTCCAGTTGACATGCTCGGTTGCCCACTCCCTGCGGTCGCGACGATGCCTTGATGTTAATCTAACACATACCATCGGTCGGCGAGCATATAGACCTACAGCATGGAACCGGTTTCGGACAGTCTGAGTTGAAATCGTGGTGCCTGTAGCCGAGCGAAGGTGTTGTTGGAGAAGAGTAGCGTTCATGGTTCGGTGTCTCCGAGCTGTTAACGCTAAATACCGATCTTCATTGGGCGTTGTTGCCCGTCTACGACCTTGCCCTGGTCTGCGGCCCGCACATCCACTCTCCAAAAAACGGTTCCAGATCCTGGAAATGACACTTTGTGACACTCCAATGGCTTGCGCTACTTCGGCTTGAGTTTGGCCCCCTTCTAACCTACCAACAATTCTCAAAGCTTCTGAATCTGTCAAATGACTTCGCTGAGACATCGTACTCATCGAAACAAAGCAATCACTGAATGCCGATCATCCTTGTCTTCATTCTCTTTTATCCAGTTGAAAGTCAAATTTCATTCGCTGCCGCTGAAGCGACGTTTTTGACGTCGAACTCGAAATTTGCATACTCCACAGTTTGAAAACCAGAAAAATTTGCATTTGTGATTCTCTTCTTCTATTTTTGGCAAAAAAAATTTCGTTTATATCTTTATTTTATATAAAACTTCAAATATCCTTTAATTGTTTTGAGCAGTGTATTATATACCACCTACGATTAATGAAGTTTCACACCAGAAAAATTTTATTAAATTTTACTTTTCTAACTTTGGTGTAAAAAAGGCTGTAAAATTGCTTTTACTTATTTTGAAATAGAATTTTCAAAGATTCCGGTGTTAATTCAGCATTTCACAAACGTAATTGCTTGCCCCTCAAGGGGTTAAGGTAACGGTACCAGTGGTGGAAACTGTACCAGTAATGAAAACTTTTAAATTTGAACTAAAAAATGCCTTGAAAATCACGCAGAGATTTTCGCCCTTTGTGGGGCTGCTGTTTCAACACTCTAGTGATAATACTTCTAACTATAACGATGCTAAGCCATCCGTTTAGGGGCGAGATGATTTAATAGCAAACAATTTGCCCGTTTAGTCATCTTATCGGGATTTCTTGCATTTTGCAATAAGTTAAGCCATATATTTGTTCATTTGTTTTTGCTCTACGAATTATTTTTTTTTTCTACCTTTTGCTTAACAACCTTAATCCTCGCTCCCGTGATATTCACGGGTAGTGGTGGCAATAAACTATCTGAATTTTTAAAGCGACCGAACCCCTTGAGGGGCGGTGGGATATATTATATTAATATATTATATCCCACCTAATTTTAATTAAGATTAGCACCAGAAACTTTTAATAAAGTTTTACTTTTATAACTTTGGTGCAAAAGAGCTAGAAAATTGCTTTTCATTATCTCAAAATAGTTTTTTTCAAAATTTCCGGTGAAACCAACGTTACAGAAACACAATTGCTTGCCTCTGAAAGGTTTAAGTTGTTAATATGACTAATATTATTATGTAGAATTCAATTATTGCTTTTAAAAAAATTTCCATCATCTTGATCCATTTTTTACGGATGTCCACGAATTGATGTTACCATAGCCAGTAGTGAACATTCCTGTCACATGCAAATGGTTTTAGGTATAGTTTTGTAAAGCAATCCGAAAACTTCATCTCGAATAGCTCAAAATTTAACTCCCAAAAAGTGTGTATAAACGAAGAAAATCTATTTAAATTGTTCGAGAGGTCCACAACCAATTGTCAGAAAAAGGTTTACACTTGATACTTTAAGATTGAAATAGAATGCTTAACGTCGTTGTGACAGAAAGATTTTGGAAAAAGTTTTCGCTTTAAAAGGGGACAAAACAGTTTACTCACGATTACTATTTCTGAATAGCAAATTTTTTCTTATTTAATTGCAGAAAAAAATTATTATTTGGAAATATTCGTAACAAAATTCAAAGGCTGAAAAAATAATTGCCTACAATTGCCTCAAAAAAAATTATCCTTCTTCGATTCAGCACTTAATATTCAGGTGGTTGTATCTAAGTTAGTTTTTTTTAAATTACTACACAATGGTATAATTAAAATTATATTTATGCATTAAACATTAATAGCGGGCTCTCTGCCCGAGAACGTATTATCATTCATCTGTCCCGATTGTACACTGTAAAAAAAAAAAAAAAAAAAAAAAAAAAAAAAAAAAAAAAAAACGGAAATACTACTGGCAATCTAGACGCCAGTACTATGTCCGTTAAATTCTTAAAAAAAGGAAATTTTTCTGTAATTTACCGGGTAAAAGTTCCTTTAAAATACGGAAATACTACCGGCGTATAGATTACCAGCAGTATTTCCGTATTTTATTCCGTTTATTCCGTTTTTTTTTTTTTTTTTTTTTTTTTTTTTTTTTTTTTTTTACAGTGTATTGTTGTGTTTGATTCCCGGCGGCTTCATTGCACACACATAGTTGTATTTGATTCGCACTATGGATCATCTGTATAAGGCTTTTACCTTGTGTATGAAAGAATAAATAAGGAGATATATGTAAAAATGAAGGCAGAAACATTGTGTCATGACTTGTGTGTTTTCTAAAATTATGTTTATAAATGGATCATTAGAGGACAACTGCCGTAGCTAAAGGTCTCGAAGAATCTCCCTTTCAGCGTTCAGTGTTCAAGCATTAAATGCATTAAAATGTTGTGATTAAAGAGCTGTTATTGAAATGTGTCATGCTACAAAATTTAATTTGTTACTTTTTTGTTACTTCGATGCTAGTTTTTTTTTTTCTATTGTATTAACTCATTCATGTAATAATGAGTTAATACATTGGAACAAATACATTTTTGTTAAGAAAAAATATATTTCCAGCTGTTTTGTCTTTTATTTGAAGTTCGTAGTGTAAGCTATCCAAAGAGTGAAAAATTTTATTTGCGTGATTTTGCAAATATTTTGTGCGAAAAAATGTTTAACGCAAGAACTTTTTCAGCAGTTTGCAGACCTTTTACCAAATAAAGACTGACGTTGAGTTTTCTCAACATTATGTTTGGGATCTTTTAATTTTTCTTCTATACCAGTACAAGAGAAAAGTAAAATTTACCTTATTTAATTAACCCATTACCCGTTGGTGTTGCGTTCACGCAATGGTGAAAATAAATGCACGTATATAAGTTATTTACATACCCACCACTTTTTTTTTTTAATTAAAAATTGATTTTACTTAAAGACGTAAAATTTGATGATCATATAAAGCGAAATTTATTTTTCAGATTTTGTGGTGTCAAACGACATTAAGCTAAAGAGTTGAAAATTTCAGCCATATCATTTTGTCGGTTAATGGGTTAACACATTTCAGTGATTTAGAAAGTAAAAGTAAGTGTTTAACAAAAAGAAATGTGAACTGAATAAAGTTCGTGTAAAACATGCTGGTCTTTAATGGGTTAATTGAGATATAGAACACCGGCCGTTGTCGAAGTCACTAAAACTAGTGTTGCCAAGTGTTTCTCCACGTAAATCGGGGCTCCAAATACTCCGGATACCAGTATTTTAAAGTAATTTTCTTCGCCTTATCTGATGGCAGATTTATATGGGATTACAGACGGAGAAATAAACTGTAAGAAATTAGTGGTGTTCAGAGCATTTGGAGCCCTGATTTACACGAGACACCTGGCAATACTAACTGAAACTCACAGCGGTACATTAAAGATAGGGCAAAAAGTGTCTACTTCTGGTAGAGTTACCTTACCGTTATAAATATTATAAAATACTTTTGTTGCAAATAATACTTACGAAAATTCTATTTGCCTTACCTTATTTCGCAGTCTATGTATACAATAATATATGAGCTTTTTCAAAAGATAGAAATATTTAAAACTCATATGGGAAACATTCCTGATATAAAGCGAGGATAATTTCTAAAAATTTAAAAACAAAACTACGTTTCTGGAAAATAAAATATTTTAAATTTTACAACGTCTTCTGTTTTTGATTACTTCAACAGCCAATTTGTAGATATTAATATTTTTGAAGAAATTCTTAAATCATATTTCCCTTGAGAAAAAGGAAAATGACACGAACAATGTCTGTTAAATATCGATTTGTTCTAAGAAAATGCACGTTAAAGATATAATTATGTAGAATTGTGTATTCTGCTGCAATGCAAAACACCGACGCATACGAAAGCTCCTTTGCCATAATGATCTAATTCATTGATATTCTTCTGGTGCTATCGTAATGGTACACCTTCTGTTGTAACCGTGTTCATATTCTTTTCCTATGACGTGAAACGCGTTACAAACTTTGGCACGTCTTTGAACACAACCATTATCAAAGTTGAGCCAAGGTTAGAGAAGATGTTTTGAATTACAGCAAAATATATAGGGCTATATTTCTTCGAAATATTTCTTTACTAAACGATAGAGTCGTAACTAGATTTTTCTTGACGATTTTTGTTTTTGTTTAGAGAAGGCTTACAAAATATGTGGCTCATTATATATATATATATATATATATATAATTATATAATAATTATATATATTATATATATATATATTTAAAGGTTCCATCTTTATTTTGTATAATGTCAGTGTTATGAATTGAAGCTAAATTTATTAATTTAATTTCAGTAATTGGAAATAGATGATGATTTGTAATTATATAATGGTTATATATATATATATATAATTCTTTGTTGTTGTATTTGATATAAGATCAGTTTACAAGGTGTGTTAGGTGTGTTTATTTTGATGTAGCATTATGTCAAGATTTTAGTCATCATCCTAATCATTCTCAGAATCCTGCGATTAAATATAAATTACGGTAATTGCAGAAATTGCCCACTGTTGGATAGCCAAACAGACCTATAAGAACTAAACATCGACACGGAAAATCTGCGTTAAACGTTTAGCGGGTGGTGCCCACAAAAAAGCCCACCTAATTTTAAGTTTACTGGCACCCAGAATATTTAATTAAAATTTTTCTTTTGTAAAGAAAGTGAAAACAAGCAAGTCTTTATTTTCTAGTAAAATCGTTTGTAAATTTTGGTGTCAGTCAATCATTTCATCATTTTACAAACAGAATTACACCGCGCCGGAAAGGGTTAACCCTTTCCAATCCCTTGTCGAGTGTGTCTCGACAACATTGCCCGAACAGTGTTCGGGCAAGAAAAGTTAGCTTGCTTCGTTTATAAAAGCTTTTCCACACCACTAATTTTTTACTGAAGTCTTCGGTTCTTTAATTGGCAGACATTTCTCGATTATTTAAGACAAATATTTCTGCACTTAAAAAGTGCGGTGGGCTCCCTGTTTTTTGTTTATATTGTCAAAATCATGTGACACTTCAGTGGTTAACACATTTAGTAAATATCTCTAAACTTATTATCAGGTCATCAAGTATGAAATGTGTGATTACAAAAGGGACAGATTACCAAAGTGGCAAACATCCACCAGTAAAAAAGAATTAAAAAAATATGTTATTCGTGACATTAATTTTTCATGACTATGGCGTTTATATAAGATGAAAATTTCTATTAAAATTTACTAGTGGACGATTCTACTAAGATAATCTGGCCCTTCCATAGCTGCCAACGTTTACGCTTTTTCCTACCACTATTTTTCATCAGAAAATTTTGCCTTATTTAATCCGATGTTTTCGATGATTGAACAAGACGATGATCTCTGTTAAAAAATAGTGGTAGGAAAATAGCGTAAAACTTGGCAGCTATGCCCTTTTGCAATCACAAGTTTCATACTTGATGATCTAATAGTTAACGTTTCAAGGGCGCCATTTCCACAGCGCAAACACTTTATTTTAATTCCAAAGTGACAAACGGTACCAAACTGTTTTTTAATAAAATTTTCCTTTTAACCCTTTTAGGGCATGGTACTTCTATTAGTAAAATGCCGAAATTAGTGAACGACACCGGAATTTACAAACAAATTTATTTAAAAACCTACAATGGCACATACATTTAGAAAAAAAGCAAAATTCACAGACTTAATAAAAAGAAAATTTTCATGACAATATTCTGGTGTCATTGCGGCGTTTAGGAATTAAAATCAGGTGGTACAAAAATGAACCACTGCCCTTGAAGGGGTTAACAAGCATTTATCCATTTCTAACAAAATCGCCCGTAAATACTGGTGTGACTCAATTAAACGTTTTGGGAACTACTTCTAACAATGGCACCTTAGGAAAGTTTGTTTCATATATTTGGTGCACTCATCGTGTTAAATTGATTATTGGGATATCTCATTCCATTGTATGAAAAGGATGAAATTTTTTAATAATACTTACTCTGTTAGAATTGGAAAGTATTTCATAATCTTTACCTGCATGTTTTTTCGTTCTTCTTTTATATTGCCTGAGATCGTATACATAAGAAAAGATGATTGTATCTGAAAATTATAAATAAATGTTTACTATTATTTTATCATCCAAATTATCAATATGCAAAAAAATGTTTCTTTTTCGAAAGTAAAAAAAAAAAAAAAAAAAAAAAAAAAAAATGTAGTTTGTGATTAGTGATGCAGAAATGTAATAAAAAAGTGTTCTCTCGAGACACATTTACTGTTTTCTTCTGATAAAAATGCTAACACGGTAAAAATATTGAGTAAATCAAAGAATAACGGCAAGATTTAATGATCTCTAATAATTTGTTTGTTTGAATTTAATGGTATGTTTTTTTTTCATCATTCATTTTGAATACGTTAAAAAGGGTTTTATTTTTATTTTTCTGTACATTATTTGCAAAAGACGATTTGTTTTATAATGTAACTTTCAGTATCGCATAGTTTGGTGCAAATGCATAATTGTAGAATATAGTTTTTAGTAATTATTTTGCTTTGAATAAATACTTTATTAAATACGTAAATGATATTTACTTACTTTTTTTATTTATATAACTTCGGTTTGCTCTATACTGCACAAAGTTTTCTTTAGAATTATTTACTTTTACTTTTATGTACATTAATTAGAAAAGACGATTTATTTTAAAATATAACTTCCAGTATCGTATTGTTTGGTATAAAAGCATAATTGTCAATATACTGCACAAAGTTTTCTTTTGAAATTATTTACTTTCACATTTCTGTACATTAATTAGAAAAGACGATTTATTTTTAAATATAACTTCCAGTATCGCATTGTTTGGTATAAAAGCATAATTGTAGAATATAGGTTTTATTAATTATATTGCTTTGAATAAATACTTTATTAAATACATAAATGCTATTTACTTACAATTGTTATGTAAAATTTCGATTAACTTTACCTTTCACAAACTTTTCTTTTTTACTTAATTTTATAATAATCGAATTTGGGATTGTATGCCACAGAATTTAAACAGTAATTCTTCGGCATATTTATTCCAGTAATTGTTAGTTCATATAAAGAAATACATTTTTTTACCAAATACAGTAATAGCCAGTAACTGAATAGATTTATTAAATGTTAAATTTTAATTTATTCATATAGGGGAGCTAGGGGATGAATGGGACAAGGGATGGAGGGGACATTCACAATATTTCAGGCAATAAAAATTTATTTTAAATTGCTTCTTATCCCCATATAAGGCGCTACCACAGTGTGCTTCAGAACTAAAAGTAGGACCACATTGCTGTTATCATTTTCTTTCAAAGTTGCATTTTGTGAAATCTCTGCTTAAAAGTAAGTTTTTTTTTTTTTTTTTTTTTTTTTTTTTTTTTTTTTTTTTTTTTTTTTTTACATTTGAAGATGTGAAATATCTTACACAATATAAAAACTTAAGCTATGTTGTAGTTATTTATTTTAAGGTTCAATATTGATAATTAAAATGAAGGAATAGTAACCATTGTGACAAAATAATTTTTGAGGCAAAATGGCTGAGAAGGGAATATACGCATCATGGGGATGAATGGGACATTTCAAATGGGGATGAATGGGACATTCTCATTCATCCCTAGAGATGGTGAAAATTTTATTTATTAACTAAATAGTATTATATATGTTGATAAATTAATAATTTACGTTAATTAATTGTACTAAATAGTAGTATATGAGTTGTTATTGTTTAAAAATTCTTGAGTGTTATTTATTGTATTGTAATAATTATTACTGGATTATCAAAAAATTGGTACTGAAACTTAATCAAAATAGATAAAATTGTTAAAAATAGTATATGTTTTATATAAATTTATGTGTATTGATCAAATGGGGGAAATTATATTGAATTTTGAAATGTTGCACAAATAAATCCCCACCCCTAACATATTGGGTCGATCGGAAAGTCGTGTCGTGTTTCGAAAATTAATTCGTACCGGAAAATTCTATCACTTAATTATTAGAAATTAATTCCGATATCTAATGTCTAATAATTACCGGGCAGAATTTTCCGGTACGAATTGATTTCCCGACGCGACTTTCCCATCGACCCAATAACCTCCATTCTGCATGATACATTTAATTAATATTAATTAATAAGTTATGATTGAAAATTATTAGCTATGCCATATTTAAAAGACATTTTGCACTTTCATTTCAAATCTAAAATGCCTCATAAATGGGAAAAAAGAACAGATTGATAGCCGAAATCTGCATTAAAAGTTAAAACTAAAAGAAGTTATTGAAAAAAAACCCCTTATCGATTCGTGCTGTAAAATCATATATTACAAATATAATTACATATAAGGTTATAATTATAAATTTTAATTTGGTAAAATTGAATACAGGGAGGAAAATCTTTGTGTCCCATCCATCCCTATTAGTGTCCCATTCATCCCTGCTGTGGGGATGATTGGGATAGGGAGGAACGTTTTTTTGATTTCATAATATATTTCTTAATAAATCATAATCTAGAATAAATATTGTTCATATATGTTGTCAAATACCTAATGTATGAAATGTGATATATAATATTGATAATAAGTTAAATAAAAAAATTAAAAAAAATATTTTTGTGAAAATGTCCCATTCATCCCCCATCTCCCCTATATATATATATATATATATAGGGTTAATGCGTATTAAAAATATAAATTCATAGCAGTTTTTAATACCGTTTTTAAAGACTCTTACTAGTAGAAAAATAACTTTAACCCTTTATGGGGCAAAAAAAGCTAGTAAAATTCTGTAATGAATGAGAGACACCACAATTCACATATTTATTTGAAAATAAGTAAAAGCTTATCTTCATGCAATTAATAAAATTAAAATTTTCATTCTAACATTCTGGTACTTTTGTGACATTTAAGGATTAAAATTAAGAGGTCCAAAAAGGAACCACCGCCCTTCAACGGGTTAACCCCGATTAATTTATATGCTTTTATTATAGCTTTACACTGTTTATGGCTCTTTAAATATTAAATATAATTAGACTAATTAATAACACAACACGCAGGGATGCAAGCGCTGCGCCAAAAATGGCTGATTTTCATCTCTAAATTGTAATAGTATTCTTCGCTTTATTCAATCTCAGAAATACAGTGATTAAATAAGGGGAGGGATATTATAAAAATTTAGTAGTAGCAATCAGCCATTTGTGGCGCAGTGCTTGCATCCCTGATAACACGCCACGTGAAAATAAAAATGAGTTATCTTATTAACACTGAACACATGCAATTTCGACTGTAAATTTTGTAACATTATGTGTAATAATCCGCTCTTTTTTATTTTGACATTTTGGTGAGCATAAGGAAAATTGTTATTTAAATTAGTAATAATTTTTTTAACATATCATCGGTACCATATCAAACTATCCAATGTGAAAACAGTGGGCTACTTTTTTTACACTGGTCATCAAAATTAAAGGATAATGAGAAAATAAAATCTCATTAAGTTAATGTTGCAACCAATGCCCAATGCTGCAGTTATTTATGTTAATTAAATACTATTGAACTCAAAATTGCACTTCCGCGCATGCGTTAGCGTCAGAAATATGCAAATTAGTTGATTGACAATGTGGTGCGCAATGGACGTATGGTAGAATCTGGTCTGTAGTGTTGTTTAAAGTGAATGTGGTGTTTGAGTGTGACCACTATTCATTAGTTATGGCTCAAAGGCATCATTTAAGCTAAGATCAAAAGTGGCGAATAATTGGTAGAATCGAGGAAGGTCTAAAACAAATGGAGGTCGCCCAAGATTTGAATATCCTATAAAGTGGCATATAAAGAGCTTCGAGCTGCTTTTTAAGCACTGGATCCGTTCATAGACAGCCTGGTCAAGGGAGACCAAGAGCAATAACTGCATCCGAAGACCGGTTACTGTCATTGTTGCTCAAAGGAATCGCAAAGCGACTACATCGAGATTCGATTTGAGACCTTCAGGCTGTCACAGGAACTCGAATTAGCCGTTCTACTTCTGCACGAAGGCTTAACAAGGGTGGACCGTATGCAAGAAAAACAATAGTTTCTGAATAAAAAAACCCACCAGACTTGGTAACACTGTTTGCGGTCTGTATAGTGTTAATACACTTCAAGATGTACTTAGAAATGTTTCTAAAAATACGCGGCAGCAAAAACCTTTTTTTTTAAATGGTTCTTTAAATCTCAAAAATGTATTGGTTTCTAGGGTTTCTAAAGATAAAGAACACTTTTCGGAATCGTGGTTGACGTCATTGTATATTTTCGTTCGTGGTTATATTATATTTTCCTGGATTAAGAAAGATTTGTCGTAATTTTTTAAGACTGCGGTTATTTCGGCACAAAAGTTATTATTATAGGTACAGCGTCTAGAATACCTAGTGTGGAAATATGCTTTCCAAAGAGTGCTAAAAATTTATATCCCTTAAATGTGAGACGATACTGCTAAAATTTCAAGTGGCGATCGCAGCGACATCTGCGGTATTTTCGTATTAGTAGTATTACATTGTATAGACTACCAAATTCTTGCAGTCGTAGAAAATATCCTGCAGATGTCGCTGCGATCTGCATATTGCAGCAGTATCATTGCACATTTAAGGGATACAATATTTTAGCACTTCTTTAACACGTTCACGCCGGCGCGGTGGGTCACATTCGACTGCCTCAGAACTGGCAAGTCTCAGGCATTTTAGATACCAGTATTTTAGTACAGAAAATGTTGTTTTATTTAATTAGAGCAATTGGGCGATTTAAAGGAACAACATTTTCTCTAAAATAACAGTGGTGTGCAAAATGCCGGAGATTTGACAGCTCTGAGACAGTCGAGTGTGACCCACCGCACCGGCGTGAACGTGTTAAGTATTACAGGGATAGCCGATTTCCACACTATACATTCTAGGCGCTATACTATAGGTGTAAGTGTCGGCCTATCAGTGAAAATTACATTTGATCGTCAGCCGTCATTCGGCCTGTAAAATGTTAAAATAGAGTCTAACTTGAAAACAAAAAATCAGCTTTTTTGTCACGCAAAATATTCGTGCTATACTGTTACGAAAATGTATTACCGAAGTCTACATACTTGATACGTCGTATCAGAGTTGCCAGTTTCGCCTCCTTATTGATAACAAAAGTTAAATTAACACCAAGAATTACGAATAGCAATGTTTGTTTTATTGAATGACAGGCATTTCGTGATAACATAAAGTAAAAGATCTTCTTTCGGAATTTCCAATATGAATTCAGAATTTCTGACTATAAAAGGGAAGTCAAACTGGAAACCCTGCCTTGAATAACTCTGATACCAGGTCTTCAAGTATGAAACTTTTAATTACAAAAGGGCCAAATTATCAACGGGGCAAACTTTCAAAAGTAAAAAATAATGCCGCCACAGTGGCGGTATTTAATTTTAATTTACAAATGTCACACTGGCACCAATATTTAAAAAAAAAATCGGTTTCTTAAGTACACGAATAAATGCATTTACTTATTTAAAAAAAAAAAAAAATTATCTTAAATTCAGGTTCTATTGCGACGTTAAATGATTAAAAAACAAAACTTTGCATGTGCGTTTGAGGATTACTTCTATCGTTAAGGGTTAAAATAACACAATTGAACGTATTAGCTGCTATCAATTGCACTGCGATGTCAAACAGACTAGTGTGTGGATGAACTGAGAAATGAGTGTGCTCGAAGCAGCCGTGGTCGTCCGATGTGTTAACCCTCTCGCTGCGTAATTGTTTTAACAAAATAGCTTCAAAGACTGCGTACTTAATTCCTTCGCGACGAGCGTCTTTTATGAATTTTTATTCTTTTTCAAAACAAAAATTTTCGTCTGATTTAATCGGGAAAATGCTCTGATTAGATAGGGTAAAATTTACAATAAAAAGTAACTGCGGGGAATGATCAAGGCGGGTTAATTAGACGGAGAAAATGCATCCCCGGTGAAATCTCGGGTGCCGCAAATTTTGCTACTTTTACGTTGCCCGAAAAACTCCCCGGGCGTGCCGTGGGAGGGTTAAACTTAACGAAAATAGCTTTTAAATTTCTCCCGTGGGAACTTCCCTGCTCGAGACTACGACCTTCCAAACAGTCTTAGTCTTGTGGCATATTTCTTTTGCATATATTACACGTATCTACTACGAATATTTTTGTCTTGAAATAGTGGTAACATAAGTCGAAAAATGTAGGAATACAGCGAGCCCTTGGTACTAAAAAAGCCGGAGGGCAGACAACTATGATATAAGAATCTAAAATAATTCAGTATTTTGTCAAGAAGACGGCACTGCGATGATTTAACCCTTTGATGGGCTAGTAATTGGTTTTCTGTAATGTTGAATTCACACCGGAATTTTCGAAATATTTAATTTCAAAATAAGAAAAAGCAATTTTACAACCTTTTTCTACAAAACTTATAAAAAGTAAAATTTAATTAAAAGTTTCTGGTGCTAATCTTGAATAAAATGAGGTGGGATATAATATGTCCCTCCCTCCGCCCCTCTAAGGTTTAAGGTGTAAGAATGCTCAAATTAATGAATAAAATTGCATCAAATATATCTCAGTACTATCAGTACATCAGAAATATTTAGTACAGTTACTTTGTATTCCAAATAACTTTTAAAACGCAAAAAAAAAAAAAAAAAAAAAAAAAAAAAAATGAGTTTTCAAATTTTAAGTAAATTTTAACATTTTTACAGCTAGAAATCAAAGTGCCATATATTTACACAAAGTTAAACAATTTTTTTTTATATGCAGAATCTTTATATTTTTTATATAGCTAATGCATCATTCGATTTTTAAATTAATGTCTTCGAGAAGCGAGTTGCGTTTACGATATTTTATTTTTGTGTACAAGTATATAACTTTAATCATGAGCGTATTTCTTTGCAGAAAATTTTATGGTTAGGTAAGACAAAGATTACTATTCAGAAGTAGTAGCATAGCTGACAACTCTTACGCTTTTTTGTGCCAGAAAAATGTTATAGTAATTTTTGCCTTATTTAATAGGCAGATTACCGCGATTTAAAAAGGTGCAATGTATTATTAAATTTTTATGGTACAAAAAACGTAAGTTTAGAGTAGAACTAGATAGTAGTATATTGTAGTAACACGCGGCTCGGTGGTTTTTTTTGGAATTTAATAAGGGAAACATAACTTATTGGAAATAGTTGCAACAAGCTGTGTGCCCGTTGGACAGAACTCTACACACACTATACGGTACCGTCAACCGGGGCTACATTGTGACCTTTTTTCCTGGTTCAACTCACTTTTCCATTATTAAAAAAATATTATATGTGATTTTTCAACATCGAAATAGAGTTGTAAACAATTAAATGAAACAATGAAGCAAACTGTATGGTTTTAAAAAGGAATATTTTTATTTTTTTAATTCTTTAAATGTTTTTAATGTTTTGGAACAAAGTAGCCCCTGCCAGGGGCTTCTTTCGATCATCCACTTAATTTCACATAAAATGAATAAATTTCACATGCAAATGAATATATTTTTATTGAAACCTCCTTGCAATAGCATTTCCTAGTAAATTAACACTGCAAACTCAAAAAACAAATTGTTTAAAAAAATTTAAACACAATAAACCGATTGTTAATATTAAAGGAACGAGAAACAGTTTTCGTCATGTTATCCTCAGCAACTAGAACAAAAACAATTAATGTAACATTTTCCTACGGTAACATTTGAAAATAAATGTTACTTGAAACATGTTTTAAGAGAATTGGTTGTATGAAAGGCATTTCTAAGTAAATGGGGCTATTTTCGGACCAAAAAAGGCCTGGCACAAAGCAGTCCCGAAATATTAGTTTTCATGTTAGCTTTATGAAAACGTAAACATTTCCTGTCAAAATAAAAAGTTAAAGGGAAAACTATGATCACACATGGGTTATAGGTTACAAAAGGTAATATTTTGACACTTACCTTATTTGTAGCTCTTAACCAGATTATTTCACTATAGAAAGTTTGGAGAGTTAAAATTTACACACGAAAACAGTTGTTTACAAACACATCTAATGTAGCAACTAAGAAAATTAAATTACCCCCAAACTATTCAAATACCCTAAAGTAGTGTATGAAATATTTTTCTAGGGCAAAAAATTCAAATTACCTTGTATTGTTTAGATCAAAGTAGCCCCGGTTGACGGTACGTCTACGTGCCGTTCGTATCGAACAGTTTTAGGCGTCATTTATGAAGCACCCTGTATACATCACCAATATAATCTAATGGGATGCGGATAACTATGAAAGTTTTGAATTAAACATATAAATAGTTTTAATTATCAATTATAGAAATTATGTAAAAGTAAAATACTAACTCAATATTTTTCATCTCACCTTTTTATAATTTTTTGAAAGTTAACGCTTTAGTGCGCAGCTTTGCATATATGCAAACAACGCTGTTTTGAATTACCGTAATTTCTGGTGTATAATCCGCGGATAAAACAATCATTTTTTGAACCAGAAATTTTTTTAAATAAAATGTAACTTCTTAAATTCCGGTAAATATTTGTCTTCAATAACTAAATAAAATTTCTGGGTCCAAACAGAATTGTTTGATCCGCGAATTATACGCTGGAAATTACGGTACATAGATTTTTTTTATTCGCATATACTTAATTTACACCAGAAAACTAAAATAGCAATATTTGCTTAAAACGAACATTCCGTATTTAAATAAAGCGAAATTAATAATTGAAACTTTCTGGTGCAAAGTCAGATTTTCTGAACTATGTAATTTCTAGAACGTATTCTTTCATGGGAATTAAATGGTTAAAGATTAAGTTTTATAAAATAAATAATTATATAAAATAAGGTATCTGGAGACATACTTATTGAAGTACCTTCTAATTTGCATTATTTTAGCCTGAAACAGCGACACGAAAGTAGTTTTTGCTTGTATTACAGATCTGATTTTTTTCATAATTTTTCCGGTGTAATAAACCCTTCCGAGAATCATATATAATTTTTTCAAAACAAAATAAAAAATAGCGCATTTAAGGGTTAATATTTTTCTTTCTATCTCTATTTCACTCTATTCATTTGTATCAGTCTATCTATTTCGACATGTTCCTATGGATTATTATATGTGTTTATTCATATGAAGAGAGAGATATACATTCATGAAGCAATATATATATACATAAGTTGTTTCCTAACAAGATTTCATGATGCTATAATAGTCCCTATATCATTAGAATTACCATCTTAGCCAAAGCAAGTTGATGACTGTTTTACATCAGAGTCACTAGAAACCATCTAAGTTCAATAATTGTCTCACAGCATCCATTTAACAAAGGCGGGGTTTGCGAAGGCATGATCATATGTTACTTTGCATAAAGTGATCAGATTTCTTCGTGAAAACGCTTCATCGCACATTGAAATTCATTATCGATATACTGTAATTTACGGTGCTAATGTTGTGCCTCTAAAACTGTTGCATGATTGGTGCTATGAACTTAACAGTAGGATTGATTCAAGATGAGCAGCAATCATGTTGGACTGTGATCTTAGGATATTTCCCCACTTCTGTTAAGTATCCAAATACGATGTGGTGATTTTGACGATATGGGCTTTTTAACCCATTAAGGACCAGCATACTTTACAGGACTTTTATTCGGTTCACACCACTTTCTGTTAAACACTTACTACCTTATGAATCACTAAAATGTGTTAATTAAATAAGGAAAATTGTACTTTTTTCTTTTACTGGTATCAAAAATTTTTAAAAATCACAAATATAATGTTGCGAAAACGCAACTTCAGTCTTTAATGGCGTAACTCCTTGAAGGGTGGCAGTATATAATATATCCCACTTAATTTTAATTGCCAAATGTCACATTGACGCCAGAATTCTTAACCTTTCGCCGGGCGCGCACATATTCATCGCATGAGCGGGCGCGCGTTGTAAATTGTACATCAGGGGAAAAACATTCAATTATTGCTTCTTTATTTTAATTTTAACATATAATTTAATTTACAAATATCATATAAGTTATCTCTGATCACAATTTATGAGAGTATTCCGCAATACCCTTAGATTTATTTTGTTATAATATATTAAAGCAGAAGTTTAAATATATAAAAAATCTATTTAATACTACAAAGTATAAAAACTAATAATGAGTTTCTAAACAATAATTAAGTAATTTCAGACTTACATAATCAGTCATATATTTCATCTGTACTATTCGCTTCACATGGCAGGCATAGAATTTGTTTTTTTGAATGCTGTTTACAGATAAACCTTACGCATTTGTTGCACTTCATTGTGGAGGAGGAATTTTTTTTCGGCCGCACATGTAACACGAATCTCTCTTTTGTGGAGAGAAAAACTTAATTGAAGTTTCCTCTTCCAAATTTTCTGTTGAACGATATATATAAAAAAAACTGACACATCTCGAGGTAAAGACGAAATTTGAGCTCTGGATATGAGATGCTCTTTCATAAGGGATTTTGAAAGTGTTCTCAAAAAAGTAATTCTTCGGCTTGGCTCTTCATCAACATTATTCAGTAGAAATAATACACGTGAGTTTATCCCTGCAATGTTCATCATAGTATAAAATACGACAAGAGGCCACCTTCTTGTTATTCGAGATACAGAATAAGCCGCACACATTTTATCGCAGGTGTCAACACCTCATTTAGTCATATTGTAATCAAGAATTATTTCTGGTTTTCCATTCTCTTCATCAATTTCGGCTTTATCATGAAGGCTAGATACTACTACCACTGCTTTGTTCTTTTTTGGTACATATGAAACGAGTGTTTTGTTTTTCTGAAAACCAAAGATAGAAGTACCCACAACTCTATGTCTTCCTGGTAAAAATTCTGAAGGAATTTCTTTTTTATTTTTCTTTACTGTACCAATGAATGCGATTTTCTTCTCTAATAAGTAATCAACTAGTGGTAAGCTAGAGTATCAGTTATCGGTTGTAAGGTTTTTATTAGAGTTTTCGATAGGCGTTACTAAACGTTTGACAATGTCTAATGGTCTGTTCTCTACAGCGAAAACTACAGGAGGCTGTTTACCGACGTAAATTTCCATGTTGATGCAGTAAAATGTTTTAGCATCACATAATGCGAATGTTTTTATGCCATACTTAGCAGGTTTGCTAGGGATGTATTGAATCCAAGAGCAACGTCCTCTAAAAGGATGTAACATCTCATCAATTCTTATAAATTCGCTTGTATTATAAGATTTCAAACAATTTTGAACAAATGAATCCCAAATGGAACGGATGGCAGCTAGTTTATCTGATTTCCTCCTTTCAGATCTAGTATCTATATCATCGAAACGAATACAGCGAAGTAAAAACAAAAATCGCTTGTAACTCATAGCTGCTCTCAGTATTTGTATTCCAGTGCCATCGGCAGCCCAGAGCTGCTGAACATTTGCATGTTGGCTTTTCATTGTGCCTATAAAATAAAGCAGTCCCATCAAAGCCATAAACTCACTTCTAGTCGTCTGTTTAAAATCACGTTTCTGATTAGACATAGCTTCTATTCTTTCTATGTATTTATTAGTACAATCAATTATTTCATCAATCATGTTCAGATCAATCAATTTTAGAAAAGTGTCGATTTCAGAAGCAGTTCCTTTTGCGTATGCAGTTGGTCCTGGCATTTTCTTTATAATATTTTTGTTCTTGGCTTTGGAAGTTTTTACGATTTGTTCTTTTTTCCATTTTGTGACTTTATCTTTTCCCGTATAACAATTTTCTCCATTATCATTTTCTGCAATCTCATCACCTGATGCGTTTATTTCAGAATCACTACTATGATTTTCCTCTTCTAAATTTTCATCACTCAAATCTTCGTCACATTCAGAAAATTGCAGATCTTGTTCAATATCAATATCATCAATATCACTGCCCAGATAGCATGAACATTAGCAGCAAGTTTGATTTTTTCTGAAACTATCTTGCCGTGACAAATTTGAATTTAGAAATTCGCAGCAAATTTTCCGCAAGGTATAGCATTTCCCACTTGCATGAGTAGTTTGTTGTGAAACTGATGGCAAGACTGTCTTTAATTAACGAAAGTGACGAAATCAAAAACTCCCTCTCTTGAGAGAACAGACAATCAGCACATACGCAGAAATTGCAGAAATTTTATTCGGCTGGCACCGCTTTTTCTAAACGCTATACTCATCAAATACCAAAAAAGTCTCGTGTTGGAAAGTACAATTATTGCCGTAACTCGTTTGTGGTGATGAAAACGATGCATGCACCTTCTGACGGTGTGTTTGCATCAATAGACCTGATCGGGTCTGAGGAACCCTCCGAAGGGGTTTAACTTGTAGTGTAATAGCTGTAAATAGATAGTGGGGCGTGGAAAGATTACTGCTTTGCAGTAAATTTGCAGTATCTTTGATTACTTGTTTGCCTTTAATTTGCAATAAATTTGATACAGCATGAATTTAACTTGCACGGCAAGCTAGCTGCAAGTTCAAAGTGTGGTGACTTCGGCGTTTGCATTATCGTGCTGCATTCTTGTTACGAACTTTCAGTCTTGTCATGTTGAGCTTGCTGCAACTTTGCAGGTTTTCAAAGCAAAACTGCTGAAAATTTTCTGCAAATTAAAAATGCTATCTGGGTGTCTTCATTCAAAATTTCCGTTAGATAATCCCCCAGATAGCATTTTTAATTTGCAGAAAATTTGCAGCAATCTTGCTTTGAAAACTTGCAAAGTTGCAGCAAGCTCAGAATGACAAGACTGAAAGTTCATAACAAGACTGCAGCAAGATAATGCAAACGCCAAAGTCACCACACTTTGAACTTGCAGCTAACTTGTCGTGGAAGTTAAATTCATGCTATATCAAATTTATTGCAAATTAACGGCAAACAAGTAATCAAATATACTGCAAAGTAGTAATCTTTCCACACACCACGATCTGTTTACAACTGTCACCCTAAAATTTAACCCCTTGGGAGGGGTCCACAGACCTAGCCAGGTCTATTGATGCGAACAACCGTCAGAAGGTGCATGCATCGTTTTTATTACCAAAAACAAGTTAAGGTAATATTTGTACTTTTCAATACGACCCTTTTTTGGTATTTGACAAGTATAATGTTCACAAAAAACGGTGCCGTTCGAATACAATTTCTGCAATTTCTGCGAATGTGCTGATTGTCTATTCTCTCAACAGAGGGACTTTTGCTTTCGTCACTTTCGTGAAACAAAGGCAGTCTTGCCATCAGATTCACAACAAACTATTCATGCAAGTGGGGGATGGTATACCTTGCGGGAAATTTGCTGCAAATTTCTCAATTCAAATTTGTCACGTCAAGATAATGTCAGACAAAATCAAGCTTGCTGTTAATGTTCATGCTATCTGGGCCACCATTTCTTTGTGATCTTTAAAATACCGTTTTCGTTTAGACATTATTTTAGCTCAAATCCCAATAAAACAACTTAGAAAGAATTTCACCGAGAAAGATTCTACTGAGAGAAAATTTCACAAGCAGGCGCGCGTTGCATAAAGTACAACCCCGCAGATGCTCACAAATTAAATGACAGGTGCAGCTAATTGCGAAATCTGAAATGCAAAAAGCTTTCAGGAGGTTGGAAAGGGAGAACCAATAGACGAATACAAATGGTTATTAGTGCCGTCTACTGCATGAATTTGTTTTTAAAGAAAAAAGAAAGCGAATGTTGTACTTTTTACAACGGCGCGCCCGACGGAAGGTTAAAGGAAAATTTTTATTTTATTGAGCACGTGAACAAATGATTTTACCTATTTTAAAATAAGTCTGTTTTACATTCTGGTGTCAGTCAGTTTATTCTGTAATTTTCGAATAGAAGTACTTTGCCCATGAAAGGGTTAAGAAGCAGCTATAGAATTTTGCTGAACGATTATGAGTAGAAATAATGAAACTGTCCCTTCCTCTCAGAAAATTGTTAGAAAATCATTTTAAAATTTTACAAATATTTTGTAAATTATTATAATTATAAGAGCTATATAACCGTTTTATTTGGAAAATACAAAGATTAATTTGGAATGTTTACAATGACTTGTAATTGTGTATGCTATTACAGAGCTTCTAAACAACTTATATTTTCATTGTAAAGAAACAATTTTAACCAATACAGAAAATTCAGTATTTTGAGGAGTTTAATTTTAAATTAATAAATCAAGGAAGTTATTCATGGTATAAATTATTATGAAAAAAAAATAGCCACTTAAAATAGTCATAATAAATTAGCATGCTGTGTAACGCGAGCTAATTACGAGAAAGAAGCCATGTTTTGTAGGATGATTCAACAAGACGGGGTACGAATACTTCCACGAAAAAACAGCAATAAAAATCCCCGTAGTGGTGAATTTTTAAATAATTTTTTTGCGTAATCGTTCGTCATCCGTCTTGTTTAACCATCCTACAAAATTTCGCTCAATTATCGAAACTAATTGTAGCTACAGAACATGCTGTGCACTGACAGTATAATTATGTCCACCTTGTACCGGGTGTCCCAAAAATGACTGATGGATTTTAAAATTCAATAACTTACAAACGGTGACAGATATTTAAAAAATTCTTGCAGGAGGGTTATGTATGATTCCAGGTGTTTTTTTACAGTGATTCTTGATTTTAGTTCTAATTTCAAACAATAGATGGCGCTGAGAGTAATAGGTGCTCAGTCCAGACCATATTTTTGGCACTTCGGAATCCATTCAATACATTTTAATCTCCTTTTTTTCGCAGGGAAGAAGGGAAAGTCCGAAAAAATTGAGCCTGGATTTAGCGGTTACTGCTTGCAGGGCCATCTATCGATGCTATTTGTAACTAAAACTGAGAATAGCAGCATAAAAACTCCGGACATCTTACATAACACTCCTACAAGTATTTTTTTAATATCTGTCACCGCTTGCAAGTTATTGAATTTTAAAATCCATCAGTCATTTTTGGGACACCCGGTATATATTAGATCACCGAGTATGAAACTTGTGATTACAAAAGGCCCAGCTTACTAACAGGGCAATCTTCCACCAGTAAATTTTAATAACATTTTTCTTCTTTTAGAAACGATTCATGATAAATTATGCTGACATTATTAACACAATAATTGCTATTCTTTTTTACTGGCGGAAGGTTGCCCCGTTGCTAATCTGGCCCTTTTGTAATCACAAGTTTCATACTTGATGACCATACTTATAAATGCATTTAAATTGCATTTTAAAATTATCGAAGCGATGCATTAAAGTACTTCTTTTAAGTCAATGTAAAAAATAAAATAAAATAAAATAAAATAAAAATAAAATACATTCTACAACTAAAGATAAACATTTTTATAGTGATCACGGGGATGATAGTTTGCAATAAACACGGATTAAATTGTGATAGAGATACTCGCCAATTAGGGTGATCAAATTTAGTGCAGCGAATCATCAATGAAGTGTCTTTTAGAAAGTATGCTTTTCATGGTACACGTAAAATGAAATATAGAGCTGTTGTATACAGGAACAAAGACAACGTTCCAGCTAGGAGGAAAGAGAATCAAACCAAGATAAAAACAGGACGAATGAAAGATGAGGTATAGAGGGGGAGAGAAAAAACTTTGAAGGAGTAGTAAACCATTATTTTCTTTCCCACATACTTCTTCCTTAAATATAGTCAAAATGCAAAAACTGTATATAGGCGAATTTAAAGGAAGGAAAATCAAAAATATGAAGGCAAGTTTGAAACCTTATTTAAAAAAAATCATATATAATACCCATATACACATACTCTCTTTTTTTAATAATAAAGCTTCGTGAAATTAAACGAAAAATATATTTCTGATTTCTTAATTAAAGAAATTTTGCGAGGATATAATTTAGATCGTAATCACTTAGGGTTTGATATACAAAATAAACTGTGAATGCAAACCAACGTTTTACATGAGTATTTAGATTTAAAAATTTTCGGTTTCTGCAATAAACTCGTATATACTGATATATATACAGTACACACACACATACATACATATATATAACTAATTTGTTATTTGTGATTTCATATTTGTTATATATATATATATATATATATATATATATACAGGGTGTTCCGTTAAAGGGGTCCAATAGTAATAGTGGTAATAGAGGAGATCACACGGAGCATAAATCAGTATATAATGCCTGGCCGGATCTCAATAATTTTCAAGTTACAGCAAATAGAATGAAAAATCGGAAATTTGTAAAAAAACCCTCATTACTAAACTATCGATAATGCTACATAAAAACGAAGCACATATTTAGAAAGAGCAGAAAACATCCTACGAAATGACATAAGTTGTTTTAGAATATTGAGAATTAATGGCGAGTTACAAGCTCTGAAACAGTGAAAAAATACAAAATCAAATATTTAGCAAAATAGTTAATCGTTAATTCCAAAAATGCAACTCTACCTACATCAAGGAAAATGTTATAAAATTTGGTCCATTCCGAAAGCTTTCGAAAAAGCTGACAATAAACCATATCAGTTTAATTGTATGGGAGAAATCAAGCAGTTCCCTAGTTACAACTCTGTACTGTTGCACGCTCGGAAAGGGCGAAACTCCACCCATGACGATTGTAAACAGCCCGTTTTAATATCTTTCGATTATACATTTCTGATCAACCTCTATCAATACCCTTTCATTATTCAGTCTGGTCAAGTGAATGACATATTGTGCAGCTCTCGCCTTGTCTTAAAGCAAACTCCGTGACTGCTGCGTTTCCTCCATGAACTTTCAGGATGATGAAGAAGAAGTACTTTTTATGCAAATTTTCTATGTGCATAGGAAGAAAAGTGTAATAAAACAGCAGTCATCAGTGGGCGTTATGTTAAAGGGAGGCTGTTGTAAGTGGGATTGTAGTAAGTTGATGTATAATAATTATGCCGGAATACTCTAACGAAGAATATGCGGACATGCATCTGATGTACGGGCAAGCTCATGGAAATGCATGTCTAGCACAGCACATGTACCGTGAGCAATTTCCAAGGAGACGTTGCCCAAGTTCGAAACTCTTCATAAAAATCGATAGACGATTACGGGAGACTGGATCGTTTAATACAGCAAGCATTGATGCAGGGAAACCTCGACATGTACGAACACCTGCAATGGAAGAAGATGTACTGAATATTTTTAAAGATAACCCCTCCACGAGTACACGAGCTGCTGCGTCTGAAGTCGGTGTTTCTCAACAAAGTGCGTGGCGTGTTCTGCGTGCAGAAAACATGCACCCCTTTCATGTGCAGCGGGTACAACTGTTATCAGTAACAGATTGTGCTCAGCGGACAGAATTCGTACGCTGGTTGCTTAATGTAACAGAAAATAATCCACAATTTCTGGAAAATATTTTATTTACTGATGAAGCAACATTTACGAGAGAGGGCGTGGTAAACACGCACAATATGCACACATGGTCATATACAAATCCGCACACTGTTTTCCCGTCGAACGCACAACAAAAGTTCAGTGTGAACATATGGGCAGGTGTCCTCGGCGATTATCTCACAGGACCATATTTACTCCCAGATGTACTCAATGGCAGTACGTACTTGGTTTTCCTACGGGATATCTTACCGCAGTTACTGCAAAATGTGCCAGCAACATTGCGCCACAATATGTGGTTTATGCACGATGGCACACCGGCACATTTTTTCATAGGTGTTCGCAATCACCTCAATTCAACATATCCTGGGAAATGGATTGGACGCAGTGGACCTGTTGCTTGGCCTGCACGCTCTCCAGACCTCAATCCGTTAGACTTTTTTGTTTGGGGACACCTTAAATCGCTGGTGTATGAAACGCCTGTGGATACACCGGAGGATTTACTAGCGCGAATCGTTGTCGCTGCAGGAGACATTCCCAACTCCGTCGGAGTTTTTCGGCGTGTTCGCCAATCTTTACGACGTCGCTGTCGGCTGTGCGATTCTGTTAATGGGCGCAACTTCGAACACCTATTATAATAATGTCCGTTCGTCTGCCTTCCGACATTGAACTGTGCAGCGAAGGTCAGAAAACTGTGCTTCACATATGTCATAAAGTACGTGGAATGTAATTCTTTATTTGTCATTTTTCTTTTATTTTCAACACTTTTTGGCACAGTATTTTGTAAGTCACAGGCTGTGGTGTACTCATATTGTAAATTACAAAGTTTGTATGAATTAATTTAAAATTTAGTGTCTTTTTTAAATTTATAATTAATAAAATTATTATGCTATTTGTTATTATTATTTCCTATCATAAATTATGATGCACATATACATACAATAATTGTCCATGTAAAACATGTACTGAAACTTCTTGCATAGTTACAAATCGCAATATTTTTAATTATTTCCGAATTTTCACCACCAGTTTAATTTTAAAGAATTTAACTTAAGCTTTATATCAATAAAAGACCACTTTAAAATGTAGACTATTATTGTAAAGTTATTTTGGTTCATTCAACTCTTGAATAATTAAAAATGTTGCATCTCAGAAGAAGCATGATCGAAAATGTATAGTTGAGAGTAATTAAAAAGGCGGTGTTTCCAATCGTGATGGGCGGAGTTTAACCTTTGCTAGTGTCAAAGAAAGCGGAGTTGTAACTAAGAAACTGATTAATTTCTCTCACGCAATTAAACCGATATGGTTCATTGTAAGCTTTTTCGAAAGTTTTCGGAATGGACCAAATTTTACTACATTTTCCTTGTTGTAGCTAGAGTTGTCTTTTTGGAATTAACGATTAACTATTTTGATGTATATTGGATTTCGTACTTTTTTCACTGTTTCAGGGCTTGTAACTCGTCAATAAATATTTCTATTTTAATACAATTGATGTCATTTTGTAGGTTTTTTTCTGCCCTTTCTAAATATGCGCTTCGTTTTTATGTAGCATTATCGATAGTTTAGCAATGAGGGTTCTTTTACAATTTTCCGAGTTTTCATTCTATTTGCTGTAACTTGAAAACTATTGAGATCCGACCAGGCTTTATATACTGATTTATGCTCCATGTGATCTCCTCTATTACCCCTATTAATATTGGACCCCTTTAACGGAACACCCTGTATATATATATATATACAGAGAGAGAGAAGGAGAGAGAGAGAGAGAGGCTGAGAGGTGGGGGGAAGAGAGTTATATTAATTTCAAAATGTTTCATTACAGATGTGCGGGGAAGGTGTGTAATATATATATATATATATGTGTGTGTGTGTACGCTAGTGTGTCTTGGCATATATAGCATGTGTATATTGCATATATCGGGTAAGAGAGTTAGATATAGATATGCCGACATAGTTAGATAAATATGCCTATAGCTGGATGGATATGGATATTTAGATGAGTAGGCAGATAGACAGATAGATTAATCGATAGAAATTTCAAGGAGAACATAAGTTTAAGGAAATAGGTTTTGAGTAAAGGTATTTTGTACACCAATATTACACTCGCGTGATTTACAAAACTTGTATAATATGAAACTAAAGATATCAAAAATTGAAGTGATTTAATGTTTGAACAATACACGCGGTGTTTCATGTAGATTTTGTTTGAAACATTTCTGTGTTTTTTTTTTCTTCTTAATGTTTTACAAAAAAAAGTTTGGCGTACATACATAAGTATATATATATATATATATATATATATATATACAGGGTGTTTCATAAAATATAGGCAAAACTTTAAGAGGTGATAGTACACATCCAAACAAACAACTTTCATCAAAGAATGCATGGTAGGAAATATAAAGCAAATGTGCTACAGGGCACCAAAGTGATGTTGTTATACGACAGGATTACCAGCGTGGTGTCCATTTTTATTCAGAATATCCAAATTTGTGCCAGAAATTAAAAATAGTATTTTTTTTCTTTATTTAATGACAGAAATTTTGTGATTGCATATAGTACAGAGAATGTGAAATTTCGAGATGAAAATGGAGGCCAAACTGGCAATCCTGTTATACGAGGCAAAAACACAGAAAGAACGATTAAGTGGCAAAAGCAAGGTTGGAAACCGCTCTCCGTACAATCGTTGAGCCTCTGAGTCATTTTCCTTTGTAGTCGGAAATAAAACGCATTTTTGTTCGGCATGTTCTGGTGCATTTGGAAACTTGGTCGGTGCAAACATAAAAGTTCCATTCCTGTTGCAAGTTATCGGGAGAAGAACGACACTAATAGCATGCAAATGTGATATGGGGAAGACGATGAACGCGTATGAAAAGTTTCGCCTCGATTAATACATAACAGTCGATGATCCGGCTGTGCAACCATCAATCGCGGTAGGAACGTGTAGAAAGATGTTGCCCTTCACTAATAGGAAAAAAGGCTGATTTGCATTTTATCTACAGAGAAAATGGCTCAGAGGCTCAACGATTGTACATAGAGCGGTTTCTCACCATGTTTTTGCCACTTAATAGTTCTTTTGTGTTTTTGCCTTGCATAACAGTTGCCAGTTTGGTCTCAATTTTTATTTCGAAATTTCGCATTCATACCGGAAAACTAAAAAAAAAAAAAAAAAAAAAGAATCTGTACTATATGTAATCGCAAAATTTCAGTCATTAAATCAAGCAAAAAATACTATTTTTACATTCTGGCACGAATTCTGATTTTCTGAATAAAATGGAGGTATAACAACATCACCTTTGGAGCCCTCTAGCAAATTTGCGTTTTATTTTCCACCATGCATTCTTTGATGAAAGTTGTTTGTTCGGATTTTAAACTGCAATATTCGTTTATTTCATGGCAGACATATTTCGATTACATAAGGCAAATATTTTAGTACGGTAAAAGTGGTGTATGGTACCTATCTGTTAGTAGATATTCAGTTTATTGTGAAAAAACAAAACAAAAAAAAACTCTTAAGGGTTTAAAGAACATACTACTCGGTGTACAGAACACAGCTGGAAATAATTTAAGGGGGCACAGGGCCTTTAAACTTAAAAAAAAACAGTTTTCAGTTTTTGGTTTATTCTGAATGTTTTAAAATTTCTCAACAGTATGCAAAAAACTCCATTAAAAAAATCTGCATTATTTCTTGAATTACAATCATTTATAGACGGCGAGTATAATTGAATGTCCGTAAATATTTAAACTTTAAAAAGCGTTTTCTCAGATTAGTAAATTTGGCGTTTGCGCGCACTGTTACTTTTAAACTATGTAAGCTACAGCTTAAAACAAAAAAATAAACCAAATATGCGTTGCTTTATAGTCTACATGCTGAAACCAGAAAAAATCATATATTTTGGTTATTTATTTTTTTTTTATTTGAAAAACTTGAAAAAAATATAGAAATTTTTGAACTTTTTTTTTTGAGTTAAAATTAAATTCTAAATAAAACTATTTGCGTATATTTTGGTTTTAAGTTAGAAGTAGGTGTGTTATGATACTATTTTGTTCAAAAATTGTTTTCTATATGCATAATTTAGAGTTTTATCATGCGCGCAACACTTAATCACTCATTAATGAGATGAATTTTTTTATATAAAATTTAAATATTAATTTTATACATACAGCATTTATTTTCCTGAATAATGTAGTTGGGGATGCATACTTTAGGCAGAAAGGAGATAAAAAGATCTTAATTGCATCTTGTTTGTGTTTTGGTGCTTTGAAGAAGGCGATGTTTTTTATTGTTTCGACAAACTCAAAGGTCCTGTGCCCCCTTAACATTATAAAAGTTTATTTTTATATTTAGATTGTCCCTAACAACACTGAACAGCATTTTTATATGAAAATTATTAATTATGTATTTAAAAAAGTTTTGAAATTTATTAAAAACGGTGCTTTTGTATTAGCCGCATAACAGTGGTTAATAGCCGAAGAAATAGTCAAAGATTTATAGCAAAGATTTTGTTTTCTGATTATTTCTGCGTTTAAGCGTGCTATTTGATTAAATTTCCGTTAAATTTACATTTTATTTACGTTATTTATTAATTATTTATCAACTGAAGAAGTTGTAATTCCGTTATGGAATGTTAGACGGAAACAATTGCTGAACTATTTATATTGTTATAAATACAAACGGCTTAATGTCCCGTAATCGTGCTGCACGCGATATTTAATTTTTTCTTAAATTGTTTTAAAAAAGCATAAAAGATCAGTAAGCTGAGATACAATTTAAAACCACACTGCATTTGAAATTGATTTTTCTTTACTTTTCGGTGATGCAAAAAATGAAATTGTGCAATGTTTAGAAGTAAATAAATTTCCAATAAAAACAAACTTGATTACCCAGGTCATTGACACCGTCGATATGATATCAGCCTTACTCACGGACACATTTTTACTTTATAATAATAGTGTATACAGGGCTGCCAAATGGTCTGCCAACTGAATACCAATATTATTTTAGAAAAATTTTCTTTTTAGATTTTTCTTACAAACCGCCCCGGTACCACCTTTTAAAATTAATTCTAGCGCAAACCTACCATAAAATTTTCTGTTAAAATTTATTGGTATTCAGTTGGCGGACCATTTGGGAGCCCTGTGTATATTATGGTAAATATTGTAAGATACTTTCTCGTGTGACATACAAAAATCATTCATTTGAGATTTTTCGCGATTCCAAGTTTGAATATATTACAAAATTCAACAAATCCTAAAGTTATGAATCATACATAAAAAAATTTTAATGCTTTACTATAATATGGCGATAAAAAATCTTGTTTTTAAGTTGGAATTTTAATAACCTGATGAACATAAAATATTCTACTAGGAAGATGTACACAAATAAAAGTTCCATTACTTGCACAGCACATCAACATCTTTACCTCCTATTTTGATAATGTAATGGTCCTTATTTATGCGTTTCCAGAAGATTTTGATAAAGGCAATCATTTTTGTTTTTCAAATTTCTCTATGAATGAACGTGGAATGTTTTCAGTATTTTTTCGCTTCATGAAAGAGTAAATTAAAAGAAAATCCCATTTGTTTCGTTTCTTTGTTACACAAAACAAACGGCGTTTTTAATTAAAAATAATTGTTTCGTTTCTAAAATTGCATGCCCGAAGAAATAAAAAATATGAATGAAATAATTGAATAAAAACTTGAATAAAAAAGTAAAATAATGAATGGAAATTGCGGAAGTTAAATTAAAAATTTTGTTATGTAATATTTGTCTGTAAATTTGAGTTTTATCAAACAATTTGAGTTAAATATAAATCTGCATACTTTATTAATCACGAAAAACTTTTCAACCAAATGTTCAAATTTCTTTTTAGTTTTTTTTTTATGATTAGAATTCATTACTATTCTGATAAAAAAGAAAGTCATTCTATGAAAATGTAAAAAAAAATTGTCAGTATTCGTAAACGGTTTACATGTAATTATATATAAAAAAGAAACGTTAGGATTTTTATTAAACTTTCGTAAGAACGGCAGTTTTGAAATAGGGATAATTTCTTCCGTTCAAGGTTTTTTTGTTTAAAATCAGATTTATTGTGCATAAATTATTAAAATCTGGGGAAAGAATACTTAACCCTTCAGTGCGCAGATTTGCACATATGCATATTGTTACATATATGCAGAAAACAGTGTTCTGGATTTAATGGATTTTTTTTATTCGTATGTACCTAATTCACACCAGAAAATTAAAATAGTAATATTTGCTTTAATTAATAACAGGCATTCCATATTTAAATAAAGCGAAATTAACCATTAAAACTTTCTGGTGTAAAGTTAGATTCTCTGGGCTGCGTAATTTCTAGAACGTGTTCTATCATGGGAATTAAAGGGTTAAAAGTTATGTTTTATAAAATAAATAATCATATAAAATAAGGTATTTGTAGACATATTTATTAAAATATTTATTAATTTGCAACATTTTAGCGTAAAACAGCCACACGGCAGTAGTTTTTACTTGTATTGCAGATGTGCAACAGAAGAAAAGATTGGCACATTATATGAAAAATGTATCTCTCATTTTTTTCATTATTTTTCCTGTGTAATAAACCTTTCAGAGAAGCATATATAATTTTTTCGAAACAAAATAAAAAATCGCGCATTTAACTGTTAAGCGAACTTATATTGGCAAAGCAAACGAACTAGTAGCATAAATTGATAGAAATTTTCATAAATTGAAATAGCTCGCTCAAAACTAAATCAATCGTTACAAGATTTAAATATTTTCAAAATAAAAGGTAATGAATAAAACTACAATAAATACCCGAACTATCGTCGCTGCAATCAGAATATGTTATATGAAAAAATTACAAAAATTCGAGAAAAAGATTTCTGATATCATTGTGGTCGTTAGATAAGAAATCATCTGATTGACAGTCAGTTAAAACGTCTTTTATGAATCTTTGCCTGAGGAACTGCGATTGAGGATGAAATAAAATATATTCTTCCTGGTGCTTAATTCTGAGTCAACTCTTCCTTGGCTCGTAGATTTTCGCAACAGTTTCAAACTACAAATTTTATAACAATCATGATTTAGTCAAGGAAGCCCGAGAACTGCGTTGATCGGCAATGGCCAATATTTTTAGATATTTATCCGAATGACTTTGACTTAAACCAACTTTGATTTTCTTTTGATGCAGCATCGGAAGGATACTATCGTCGTTTACATTACGTAAAGGTTTAATGAAACTAATCTGTAGACCAGGAGACCATTCATTGGTGTACGAATTACTTCGTGTTACTGGAATGAATGTTTAGGTGGGCACGTTGGCGCATTGATTGGAATGCAGATAAGTAAAAGGCTGTTCTCTTCACAGAAAAATCTAAGTTTATCTTATTAAATTCTAGTAGATACAGTTTAAATTGTAGGGAGACTAGAACTTATTATCCTGTATTAAACATTGTTGAATAAGGATTTAGATAGAAGTAGCAAAACCTAAGTTTGAGTGATACATTTCCATAAATGTACACATTTTTCAAATCTTTCCACATGAAAATGTAAATCCCTATGCCCTCAGATGTTCCATTTTTGATTCTTACGTGTCTCTTTAGCAATAGGATAATTCCATTAAAACTTGTCATGTCTGTCACATACTGCGATTTTTGGATACCACTATTTTAGAACGGAAAAATGCGACTTATATTATAGGAGATAGCTCATCAATTGAAAAACGCGAAGCAAACTTTTCGAAAATAACGGCGGCCAACAAGGATAGCGATTTTCAGCTGTGTGACAGACGTGACAAATTCTCATGGAATTAGCCAATGGGTATTAATTTCATCTTAGAAGATGACAATGCTAGACTACTCATGGCTGCGACTGACTATCTTCTACATAAAATACATTCAGCACATAGGGTGGTTAGTCATTACCGTCTCAATACTCAAGGCCTCCGGACTGATTTCGTGACGCACCAAATGAAGATTAACCCCTTGAAGGGCAAGCAATTGCGTTTGTGTAATGCTTAATTCCCACCGGAAATTTAGAAAAAAAATTATTTCAAAATAACGAAAAGCAATTTTTCGACTTTTCCCCACTAAAGTCAGAAAACTAAAATTTCCTAAAACTTTTCTGGTGCAAATCCTGATTAATCGTAGGTGGGATAGAAAATATCGCTCAAGGGGTGAAGGGGCGAGGAAATTTTAGTTTTCTGACTTTAGTGGAGAAAAGTCGTAAAATTGCTTTTCCTTATTTTGAAATATTTTTTTTCTAAATTTCCGGTGGGAATTGAGCATTACACAAACGCAATTGCTTGCCCTTCAAGGGGTTAATCTTCATTTGGTACGTCACAAAATCAGTCCGGAGGCCTTGAGTATTGAGACGGTAATGGGTTAGTTCAGTATCCATTGAGCTTGTTTGGAATGTTTGTCTCAAACATTTTCTGACGCTTAGAGCGACTTTGACTAAAGAACTGGTATCATTTTCTCTTAGACCGCTCATAACTTGTGTGTGCGGTATTTCTGCTCGATGTGATCACACATAACATTGAAGATACTTTTCCTGTGACAGGGGGTTTGAATGCTGAATCTATTTTTGCTCGTTACAACCGCTTATTCTGAATAATGAAACTCGTCTCATTTAATAACAAAAATGTTTTTTCGCGTGAATTTAGCGAGTAATGAGGGAACTCGAAACCATCGCGGTCGTTTAACGTATTATACATCCTAGTCCTTCCGAGCCAGCTAGTCATTGTCTTTAACTTAACGAAAATTTGCTTAAAATTTTTCTGGTGGGATCTTCCGTGCTCGAGGTCACCGCCTTCCTAATAGCATCAGTATTGTAGGGCCTATTGAAGGAATACCCCGCCACTCGCGGAGCAGATGGATTCGAGGATTATTTACTTCAAGGTGACCTCGATCACAGAAGGTAACCTCGGAACATTTTTGAAGCGATGTTCAAGAAGTTACAGATCTCAATACAGGATCTGAATACCTCAGACGACCGCGGTGACATCAAGTTCAGTTGTTGTTGTACTGTAAATAATAATAATGCACGAAAATTGAGGCAGCAATTTGCTTCGCTGATATAACAAACCTGATACATTCGTCTTATGAACTTCATATATGGACTAGTTTCTAAAGCATCACAATTGCTTTGTAAACTATTGTTTTTCAGTTAAAGTATTTTGTAATTTACATTTTATGATATTTAATACACGTTTGATGAGTTTTATAAAATTCCTCATAAAACATTTTGAGTTATGGCTTTTTTTGAAATTTTTCTGTAATTTGCAAAAAACAAACAAACTGTGTAGATAAAACAAATAGATATAATTAATTGGATAAACACAGTTTAAAATAATTAAAATGAAATCTAAAAAAAAAAAAAAAAAACGAAATATAGTTTAGTCATTTCAAACTATGTTTAGTTCGAAAACTAAACAAAGTTTGTTTTTCAAACATCAATGCAATATTTGGTAGAAACGAATTGGTAAAACTGATTCAAAATAAAATTGTAATAATAGGAAATAAGCAAGCACATTACTTCAATTGGTTTATGAAAGATATGATCAGTGATGATAGATTATATCACAAAGGTTTCAAATGAAACATAAAGCATGTCTTGATGTTATGCTTGGATCAATAGCGTATTTTAAACAGCAACATCTGCTACCAGGAACCAAGATATGCGTGAATTTATTGGGTTTTCACACTGCAACTTATTTTGAAAGATGTTTCAATCAAATTCAGGTTCGCATCTTGAACATATGTAGCATGTGCAAACTTAGACTAGCAAAAAATTTTGCTAAATTTTTCTTCAGTTAATCGTAGACATATAAGTTTTAAATTACTGTTCATTATTACTGGTGGAAGTTTGTACATTCTGCACATGTTTAGAATTCGGCCCCGGTCAGAATCATTTATCACTGAAGAGTACTACATTTTTTACACCCCAAAGCAAATATATGAAATTTGTATTAACTAATTGAATGCACTGCTGTTGATTTTCTTTTTGTAATGCTGACTTCATGTGAATCTCAAAAAGTTTCAACATTTAAAATCTTCAAAATAAGATTTTTGAAAATTTCCCCAAAAGATATAAACTTCAGGTAGGATACTTCTACACAATGTTGCCAGTGGGCTGCTTTTTTTGTAAATTCAGATTTCTTGATTGGCACCGCTTTTTTGAAACGGTAAAATTCACTTTGTTTTTGCCTTAATTAATATGTCATTAAATAAGGCACATTTTATCATTTCAAAAAAGTGGTGCCAATCAAGGATCTGATTTTAAAAAAAAGTAGCCCATCTGGCAACACTGCTTCTACACGGAATGTTACCATAATATATTGTAAATTATTTGAAAACAACGTTTAAACACACATTAAAACAAGCAGACTTGACCATACGTATACGTTTCGTGAGTACTAGGACTCACATCCTCAGTGTAAAAACTATAAAAACAATATCCCCCCCCAACTGCATGTACGGTGAAAAAAACCCAAATGTCAAAACATAATACCAAAAGATCATCAAGTTCTAACAGCCAATGAAATTAATGCGGAAGTGAAGTGTCGTGACACAACAAATCCATCCAGAAAGTTGAGATGTATGGTGTACTAGATAAATCATTAACCAAGGAGTCTTTAAATTTATGGATATGAATAGCCTCAAAAAAGTCTAAATCCAGAGGAGTAATGCATTTCTTGATAATGGTAGCTGAGTCAAAATTAAAATTATGTCCCTCCCCCCAGCAATGAGAGGCGATAGAGGATTTCTGTAATTCTTTTTTCTTTACATAGTTTCTGTGTTCATTGATTCTGTAACGGAATTTTCGTTTAGTTTGTCCAATGTAGGACAAACCACATTGGCATTGAATGTTGTAAATGCCCCATAATTATTGGGGCGCGACGAAACTCTACCTCACCCACCGTACTCACCGGACTTCTCTCCAACCGACTACCACTTATTTAACCACCTAGACAACTTCTTGAGGGGAAAATTTTCGTCAATTTAAGGAGATGTTGGAAACGCCCTCCGAAAGTTTGGCGATTCCGGAAGCCCATACTTTTATGTCACAGGAACCACTAAGCTCGCGTCTCATTGGCAAAATCGTATGGATTGTAATGGCTCTTACCTTGGTTAAATACAGTAGGTTTGAAAAAAGTTATAGCGTTTTAAATTTGAATTAAAAAAACATGCATTATTTTTGCATCAGTCTAATAGTAAAACTATTATTAAAGTAAAACCTGTGAGAACTTTCCTAAAAACAACATATAGTCCCCTAAAAAAACAGTCACTAGCTTTTATTGATCAAGATATACCATTTATATATTTGGAATATACCATTTATATATTTTGGAATTGGCAATTATGTAAAGATTAATAAAGCGAACTAACATGAAACACGTTTTAAAATTAACACCGATAATCTGCTGAAATTTTTTAACATACTTATTGAGTAAAAATATATTATATATAAATTTTAAAATTTTTCAATCGCTTAAACTTATTACTCAATTGTGTGGTCATTTGATATATTAAAGATAGAAAAGGATTTCCTTTAAAGATTGATATTTCCCAAAGATTTAAAAATAAATTATGGAATTCATATTATTTATTATAAATAACAGTAGTGCAGAAAATACGAAGAATGTCAATTCCTTCCAAGCGAAGTGTTTCATGTGTCTAATGGGATACATTTGTTTATATTGTAGATGTGTAGTTTTCCTACATATATTTCCCAAAGGAGCAATAGTGTTTAAAGATAAAGTCATAAGAGCTGAACCATAGAACCATATGAAAAAATAAAAACTATCAGGCCACTAAGGAAATTTTTGACTACTGAGCATTTAGTTATGTTTATTCCAGAAATTTTGCAATAAAATTCTTAAATAGTGACCAAACATCCTTCATTAAAAATATTTTTCGATCTGAAAGTGGAAGTTCTAGTATTAAATAGAATTTATTTTCTTTCAAAGAATAATCAGTAGAATTTAGTATACTTAAGACTCAAATGTCCACGTGTACTTTCTTTACAATTTCCCAAAAGACCCATCTACGAAAAGTAAACGTTGATACCTTTTAGTATAATAATATTAGCAAAGTATCTGCCTAGTTTTCGGATATCATTTCGAAAACAGCAGTCTCTTAACTTGATGAACTCTCACATGTTACATAGAATTTTGAAATTCCAATTTGAAGGAAAAAGGAAAGAAAGATAAAGCAAAACAGAATCGTAATTGGTAATTTTTGATTGTTTTCAGCGAGGCAGCTTTTTAATGTTTATGCAAAATGAATTAATAATTTTTATTATACTGTAATAAATCAGTGCTTAAAAATAAGCAAAATGCAGTTTTTTTTTTTTTTCGTCTTATAATAGCTTTCATTTTATAGAAGTCTGAATTCTGAAAAACACTCGTAGCCGTATTGTTTTAGTATACGAAAAAAAAAAAAAAATGCAAATAAAAGGAGATACATGTAGTCTCACCCTGTTGCTTTAGGCAGAGGCAGAGGAGTCCTATCTTTTTCTATATATGTTCTACCACTTTTTATAAACGGTAATATTTTTGGTACATTGACATTGCAAATGTTAAATAAATGTAATACAAAGATAATTCTTTGGAAGTACTGGTAACAAATAAATGAAAAATATAGGACGCTGCGACACCTATTTAGGAAACGACAGCCGTTTATTTTTGCATACGCACGAGGTATTAAGACAAGATGGCGAGTGGTCAGGGAAAAACACAGTCAAAAAAGGTGTTAAATACCAGTATTTTGTTTAAGAGGAATTCGCCTTCTTCAATCACTTTATATTATTAGAAGTATTTTCTAAAAGAAAATACCGGTAGTTTCCGCTTTTTTTTACTGTGTTTTTTTCCTGACCACTCGCCATCCTGTAAAGAACACATATTTCGTTTTAACACTATACAGGCTGCAAACAGTGTTGCTAAATCTGGCAGTTTCTTATTCATAAATTTCTAGTTCACACCAAAAAATTTTGAATACAAATTTTGCTTTATTTTATCAAGCAATATCTATCATTATAAGAAAGAAATATGATTATTCCAACAATCTGGGAAGAATTTAGAATACCTTAAAAATAGTTTTATAAAGGGCCACCGCCCCCTGAATACTAGGCTTGACCGCTGACACAAAAATGCCGGCTGTCGTCGGCGAATATTTGAAGTGTTTGTAAGGTCCAGAAATATAGACAGCAGTGTTTCTCAAAAGTTTTCTTTGACTTATTTAATGTCAGAAAAATAAAGTTGTAAAAAATTAAAAAAAATATTGTTGTTCAAATGCTGGGGACCGCACAAACGCTGAAAAAATTCCGCCATTTTTGTGTCAGCGCTGAGGCCTAGAATTCAGGGGGCGGTGAAATGACGCATAATTGCGTCAAGCAGCCTGTATAGAGTTAAGAGTTACCCACCCCATGAATGAATCCTAATATCCGGTTTGTAAATTATGTAATAGGATTTAATAAACTAGAAAAACAAATATAAAAAAAAAATATATTTCCGAAAAATCTAAACGTATCAATTTAGGAACGGTAGGGATAAATGAGTTAATTTTTTTTCATCGCTTAACCCTTTCAGGGGCAAAGCAATTCCATTGCTAAAGTATTGATATTAATGATTGACACCGGAATTTGAAAACAAATTTATTGATAAATAACAAAAAGCTAAATTTTGCATGTATATATATAATAACCAGAAATTTTATTTTTACCAAAATTTTGGTACCATTGTGACATTTGGGAATTAAAATTAAGTGGTTTCATAAAAATACCACAGAATTTACACCGGGTTTTAATTCTGTGTAAGTGTATATTATTAGTGTATTTATTAATTCTTGTAGTTAATAATTAACCACAAGGGGTTAACACCGCCCTCAAGGGGTTAACCCCTTGAGGGCGGTGTTGCCGTCACGGCATCACATAATTTTAATCCCTAATTGCCACATTGGCACCAGATTTTTTGAATGAAAACTTAAATTTTATTAAATAAGCGAAAATATACCGTTACTTCTTTACAAATAAATTTTCTTGTAAATACTGGTGCTACTCAATTATTTCAACAGTTTACAAATACAATTACCTTGCCCCTGAAAGGGTTAAAAGGTCTTGGGTTTCACTACCAGCCTTGGCACTTTTTCACTTAGTTGATAATGGCATCAAATAAACGTTTAACACCACGTTTTCAAACAATTATTCGTGAAAGATTTTTATTGTAAATGTTGTACGAATGTGCCACAATACCCGCCGCCTAGTAATAATGGTTTTAAAAGTATTTAGGTGCACTGTTTTCCGCACTAAATTTACAACCCTAGCTATAGCGAGATAGGTTAAAAAAATATCGACTTCTTCAAATTATTCGGAGAACATATTTCCGAATTCTGCATGCATGCACTTATTAAATAATTTCTCTTGAAATAAAAAATAAGGTAAAACGAGATAACATTTATGTTTTTCAACAATGCTGTTATTAAATACGTAAGATTTCTGATATTTGAGCATCATTATTTTTTTTTCTGATACAGTTAAGACAAGACGAGTAGGTAGGTTAAGGTTGTTGTTTTTGAGTGGCTTTTTTTAATAGTGTATTAACACAGGATTTCCGAAGATTCATTAATAAAACGTTACAAACCAGATTCCATGTTAGACATTCCGAATGTTATTTTTCATTTGGAGTATTTCTTTCATTAAGAAATAAATTTAATTTAATTGGACGTTCAAGTTTTCTGGAGTATAACGAATTCTCCAATACAGTAGTTATTCAGCTGTGCGCTCTGTATTTGCGCTGACGAAGAGTAAGTACAAATCGCAAAATATATGTTTCAATAATGTGTGACAAATTAGTCTCATATTCAATCATTAATAAAGGGTGCAAAATGCGTTTTAAAAATTACTTTATAGATAAATTTAAAGAAAATATCGATTACGTGAATATAATCTAATAGTTCTCAGAACATAATTATTATTGGCTAATCTTAAGAAGCTGTAATAAGATTTAAATTTTTGCACTTTTATAAATTATTAATTGATGAATTTTGAAGATGAAGCATTATAATGTAATAATACAGTACTAATAATATTATAATATAGTTATATTAATGTAATAGTATAGTAATAATTATGCAATAATATAGTTATAATAATGTAGTAAAAATAATATAATAATATAGTTATAATAATGTAATAGTATAGTAATAATTATACAATAATAAAGTTATAACAATGTAGTAAAAATAATATAATAATATAGTAATAATATAGTTAATAATCGTTGTAAAAAGCAATTGCAATATCATAGCGTTTTTTAAAAATCAGATTTACATATTTCGAAGTAGGAAATTTTTTGAATAAAATGTAACTTTCGTCAACATAATAGTTGAACACTAACAATAGCCCTTTTTTATAGCGACTAACCTGTTAACCCTCTGAGATATATTCATAAAACTGCTTCAAAAACTCATTTTAAATTAGTTCCTTCTTATTATTTTTATTGGTTGATATATAAAACTTCTTTACTTTGTTATAATATAATTTAACTGATTATTTTAATGAGCTGATTTCAAACCACATATCTCCGCTCCTGATGGTTTGACGGAACGTTATATGCTTAGAAGACGTGTTAGATTACTGTCAGTGTTAATACTTAAGACTCTGCCTATTGCATATAACTACAAGACACTGTATAAAAGCTCTTGCCACTAAGTTAGTTTCAAACTCACTGTCAGCGTCCATAATCCATTCTATATTCTCCATTTATGTAGAGCAGGAGTCTGTCTTCTAATTTAAGTAGCTAAATAATAATAAACTTAATTCCAAGTTTTAACCATAGCTATAATAACTATATCGGATAACTCTGAATATGTGATTGTAATATAATATTTGCCTTAATTAATCCAGATACCTGACATTAATTCACGAGCTGACATTAACATCGAATTTAAGGCTAGTAATATTCAATGAAATTTCAAGTTTTCTATTTTTAACTATATTAAACTAAAAGATGTTTATTCCAGTCCAATGGACCATTCTTACAGTGTTCATACTCTTGAGAATTCCGCATTTATTTTAAATTTCCTGATAGAGTTTTTTAATCTTTCAGCTCTTTGACAATCCTTGTAGCTGGCTATAATTTTCATTAAAAGTTTACGTTTTATCAACACTTGAAATAAACTTATAAGCAGATATATGTCTAATTTATTAGCACTCTGCTTTTTGGTTCGTATGTTTTATTTCATTTACACCGATACTGTTTTGCATAAGAAGGCTAAAAAGAACGAAAACTCAAGCTTAAAGCGAAACCTGCAGCACAACGAGTGTCAAAACTCAATTGAACTCGATCGATCACAAACCTCTCTAAAGATCGATTTACATTATGGCGTTATCGTACACAAATATTTTTTAATGTTAAACTTTGCCTTATTTAATTGTATAATTTCTGTCGTTAACTCTTTCAGGGGCAAAGTACTTCTGATGCAAAAATGTTAAAATAATTGACTGAAACCAGGATTTAGAAGAAAAATTATTCAAAAATAAGTAAAAGCTTATCTTTGCGTGCATCAAATAAAGCAAAATTTAGTTTTAAAATTCTGGTGCGAATGTGGCATTTATAAATTAAAATTAAGTGGTATATATATAATATACCGGCGTCCTTCAAGGGATTAAATAAGGAAATTTTCAATATTCGGAAATAGTGGTTGTAGTTGGCCCGATGGCATATGTGGCCAGCACGCAAGTTAGGCGTTGCATTTATTTTATTATTGTAAAACTATATGACTTAGGTAATAAGGGCATTATACTAAATTAAGACTTCGTTTTTCTTTTCGGCAGTTTCACATAAAAAATATATTACAAGGTTGCCATGCTTCAGGGAATTTCCGAGTAAAATATCAGTATTTGTTTATAGGAAAATAAATCTAGGTTAAACGCACGAAATTTTGTCTTATTTCAGGAGAGATTTTCTATAAGAAAATTATTAAGAGGAGATAGAATTAAGATAGTATAAGAGAATTATTATTAATTATAAGAAGTACCAAAGAATTTCCTGGTCTGGAAATTCCCTGAAGTGGGCCAACTCTGTATTAATTCATATTCTTTTAAACGAACTTCTTATATCATAGCTGCCAACTTTTACGCTTTTTTCCTACCACTATATTTAAACAGAAAAGTATTTTTTACCTAATGATCGAAAATTTATGATTAAATAAGGAAAAGTTTTCTGTTGAAAAATAGTGGTAGGAGAAAAGCGTAAAAGTTGGCAGGAATGCCATAGTGTTTTAATTTTCCTTTTTTAGAAGTTTAATCTTACGCCAGTTTCATGCGTACTTGTAATGTAAGTCACATAGGTGTAAATTGCTACGATTTTTGACTACAAGTATTTTAGAACAGAAATATGTGACATATTTTCTCGGAGATATCTCATTAATTGAATAAGGCGAATAAACTTTTTCGAAAATAGCATTGGCCAAAAAGCTAGCAATTATCATCTATGTGACTTACACTGTAAAAACCCACGGAACTAGCCTTTAATATAACTTTGAACGGTGCCACTTTGTTAATCACGAAAGACTTTGGTGAACATTGTAAGAATACATGTCACTATTGTTGTCCTCGATCCTGATGTGTATTTTTGATGCCAAAACCCTGTATGCAACGATCAGAAAGTATTTCAAATTTTAGAATCCAGTGATAAGAATATTAACCAGTTAAGATAAACCGAAATAAAAGAAAAAGAAAAACAACAGAACTTTTTATTTCGTTATGAAAATTTCCCACTCGTTTTTAACACTGTGATGATTGGGCGACAGAAATAAAACAACACTTACTTTGTGTAGACTTTTTAGTTTCCCTATTCTCTACATAAAAATTAAGACTACAATTGGAAATCAAATCAAAAGTTACAAATAAATGCACATACATGGATGTTATTACCTAAAACAACTTCAATGGAATAGAACCTACTCTAAATGGTTAATTTAAATGAATGAGTTGTACTATGCAAATAATACAGCGGGTCCATATTTTTAAAACCATTGATTACAGCTATTATGATCTCGCGAATTATAAAATTTCTTTTGAGATAAATGAGCGAACTCGGCAATGCACTGTTTAATCTGGGGTTCATTTTTTCTTTGTTCAAATTAAAACAGCAATGACTTTGCGTAAGCTTTTTAGTTTCCTTATTCCCTATGTAAAAATTAAGAGTAGAATTGGAAATCAAGTCAAAAATTACAAAAAAATACACATCGGTTTAGACGTATCACTAAACCTTCAATTTAAAATAATGAGATGTACTATGCAAATAATCCAGCAGGTCCGTATTTTTTAACCCTTGAATGCATGATTTTTTATTTTGTTTCGAAAAAATATATATGATTCTCTGAAAGGTTTATAACACAGGAAAGATAATGAAAAAAATCAGAGATACATTTTTCGTATAATACGTCGACCCTTTCTTATATTGCACATCTGCAATACAAGTAAAAATTAAATATTGCAAATTAGTAAATATTTTAACAAGTATGAATCTAAATACCTTATTTTATATAATTTTTTATTTTGTAAAATTTAACCCTTAAATGCATGAATTATTTTTTTTAGAATTATTTTTTTTTACTCTTATATTAAATATTAGACACCAGAAATTTTAAGATATATTTTAAACTTTATATTTTTGTAACTTTTACAGGATTAATATTTCTATATAAATATACTTTTTGTTAATAATTAAATAAAAATTGATGTAGGTATGCATCACTATGCATTTAAGGGTTAAACCATTCATAACAGTTATTATGATCACGCGATTTGGGAAATTTCTTTTGAGATGGAGGATAGAAGCCGGAAATGCACCGTTTAATCTGGACTTCATTTTTCCCTTGTTCAAATTTGAAACCGTCAATGAATTTTCAAATGGTAGGATGATCATCAACAGCGAAGAAAAGGACTAATGCTCGCATTTTTATTGAAATAATATTTTGGCCTTAGTGTTAGTGTTACCAGGTGTTCCGCGTAAATCAGGATTCATGGTACACTAATCTTATAGTTTATTTTGCCATTTTTAATCGCAGATAATTCTGCCATTAGGTAAGGCGAAGAAATATACTTTAAAATACTGATGTCTAGAGCATTTTGAGCCCCGATTTGCGCAGGAAAACTGGCAACACTGTTCGTGTACCTCTTCTGTCGCATCAAAACAGTTTCGCATTTCTACAGAATAGCGAGGCGCTCTTTTTCTATTTGATAGCACGAGCTGTTCGATCCAAGTGCTCTCAAAATTGTTGAAGAGTTGCCTAGCATAGATTTCAAAACTTGCTTAAAAATAATTTAAATATTCTATTTGTTGAAATATCATAAATTAAATTTATTTCTAATCACAAATAATTGAAAATTTGATCAATGAAATAAAATTATCTAAAATTTATAAATAATAATTGAAAAATTAAAAATTAAAATGAATTTTCAAGAGCTGTGGTTGCTCCTGATTGCGCTAAAGATATTTTTTGTGACGTTATTTCCCGGTACGAAAAGTGATAGAAGACTATTTCCGGGGACTTTCTGTCAGGGACGAGTTGTAATAGAATCAGGAGTATGTGTGTAGTATTACATTTAAAACTTTAATTCTCGCTCCCGTGATATTCACGGGCTGCATCTTTTATTCAGATACAGCCATTAGTTTATTCATATTGTTTGATTCCCACCAGTTTTATAAAATAGTGTAATTGGATTATTTATGGTATCATTTTACCTGTCATTAAATAAGAAGAATATTTCTTTTCAAAAAAGTGGTGCCAATAAGAAATTTGAATTTTTAAACAGTAATTTAACGTGAACGCTAAGGGGTTAAACCCTTTTTCGTCGTGTACAATACCTTCACGGACAAATTGAAAGTGGAAGTATCGGGCACCACGTTTAACTCTTTCAGTGGCAAAGTACGTCTATTAGTAAAATGCTGAAATGATTGACAGACACCGGAATTTACAAAAAAAATTATTTGCAAACAAGTAAAAGCATTTCTTCACGTACTTAATAATAGGAAAAATTTCAATCCAAAATTCTGGTGTCAATGTGCCATTTAGCGATTGAAATTAAGTGGTCCAAAAATAAACAACCGCCCTTGAAGGGGTTAAAGAAATAAAGTTCGATAAGGACTGTTATGAGCATATTGTATATTGTAACTTATAATGATAAATGAAACATAACTGACAATCCTCTGTTGGTTTTTTTCAATTGTAATATAACCAGCACATTTATTTATAAAATTATATCTTGTTTCCTATGTGGTACATTTTTTTTTCATTTATTCGGTAAAATTTCTGCTTCAAAATATGTTTATTTGAGTTGAAAAAACTTAATGGTTGCTAGCCATGGGAAGGACTGAATCCTTATTACGGTTTTCCTGTATCATTAAATTTGTATAAAGTTTAAAAAATCCAATAAGCTAAGGCAAAATGTTACATGAATGTTAAATTCATGCACACTTTATATAGCGTTACGGCAAAATTACTCGGAAATCTCGTTTCATCAGAGCTCTTAGTTGAAGCGATTAAATTTTAAAACGGGCACGTAATAGGAAAATGATAAATGATTTAATTTTTGTTAATATGAGCGTCTTTTGCTTTCATCGCTTTAAAAACACACATTGAGTATAACTTTAATCTGCTAGACGCCGTGTTTTTAATTAGATGCCCAAGCATGTGGAAAATGAGAAAATTGGTTCTTTGAAAAACGCAATTTTAAGATGTGTCATTAATAACTAAGTAGAATTGCTTTCCCAGAGAAATTAATTTTTGAATATTATATCCCATTTGGTTTTTCTTTTATTTTGGTAAAACACCTGCTGAATAAGTTTCTAATTTATTTTCCAAAATGTATTTTTGCATGATAAAAGCTTAAACTCGGATGTATATTTTATCTAGATCTAACTGTCAAATAATTTCTTGTTGTACATAGCAGTTTAAACAACAGCAAAATATTGTGACAAGCGGTGGAAAACCACTTGTTTAATAGAAAAACTTCTTCATGTTATTCTTCAAGTTATTCTTCATGATTTGTTAATTTTATGCATTTAAAAAGCATAGAAAGTGAACTTTCTTCTTAGTTTTTTTTCATTCGATATCAATCATATTTTAACATCCATATTAAATATGTCGTTATTTTTAACAATATTCTTTTTTAGTGATTTTAAACAATATTTTTAAAAGAATTTTCACAACATTCTTTACATTTTATAAATTTTAATTGAAACTATATGTGTGATGATATATCATTTATGCCCTTTGATAAAATTCAAGCAGTGACAAAACTTTAGCCCCTTAAAACGCGATGGTTCATTTTTGGACCACCTATTTTTAATTCTTGAGGGGTCTCAGGACTCTTAAAATTAGAAAAAAGGGAAAAAAAAAGACCATTTTCAACATTTAATATCTTAAAATGTATTTGATTTTAAGACACAATTTTAATTGGAATAAAGTATATAAGTGTGTTCTTTTATTTCATGTATTTAAAAAAATATAAGATGCAGAATTAGCATTTACAGGGGACTCCAAACTGTTAGACATTTAACGAGCAAAAAATCGGCATAACAGCTTGCGCGCACGATTACAAAATAAGTATTGCAACTAGAATGAAAATTCTGGTGACTACTTATACTTCAGATTATAATAATTACCCTGAACCTAAATAAATTTGTATTTAAAGCTTTGTTAAATTTTTAATACAAAGTTGTATTTAGCTAATGCAAAATTAAGAAAATTTCAACAGTATAATCACCTAAAAAATATATTGTTTTGAACAATAAAAAAGAAATTTTAGGTTCCGTTTATACAGACTAATATGAAATATGTATTTTGAAAATTTCATGAAAAAATATTCATATGTTTTTGAGATATGGTGCGCGTTAGCCCAAAAACGTCATTTGGAGAAAAATGGCTTCAAAGTTTCCGAAACGACGCTTCAGCTATTGAACGTGTATAACTGTAGAAGCCTTAACTTTAGTTCTAATAGGAATTTCAAGGAAACAACTATATCAAAATGGTCAGAAAAGATAGGAGTTTAACATCTAAAAAAAAAATTAAATTTTCCAAAATTTTAAAGCTTTAAGAGTCCTGAGACCCCTTAAATGCTACATTGGCACCAGAATATAGGAATGGAGAATTTTCCTTTATTAACTACGTGACAAGAGCTATTGCTTATTTTGAAATAAATTTGTTTGTGAATTCCGGTGTCAATCACTCATTTCAGAATTTCGCGAACAGAAGTACCTTGCCCCTGAAAAGGTTAAAGCAAAAATAGACTATATTTGTTGGAAATATATCTGCGATATCTCAGAGTACAATTTTCCCTTAATCCTTTCAGTGACAAAGTACTTCTGCTGCTAAAATGCTTAAATCAGTAATTGACACCAGGATGTACAAACAAACATATTTGTAAATAAGTAAAAGCTTTTCTTTGCGTACATTATAAAATCAAAATTTTACTTGAAAATCTTGGTTTCAATGTGGCACTTGGGAATTAAAATTAAGTGTGATATATTAGGTCATCAAGTATAAAAACACAGTCCCAAGAATACTGTGCCTGAGCACTGACACAAAAATGGCGACTGCCGAAGTCTGATTTATTTTCAAAACTTTCCAATACACATACTTGCCAACTTCCGTCTTAACTTCCGTAAAATGTGAGTTAATTTAAACCAGGTTAAACATGTTTCCAATCAATTAAAAAAAATAAAAAATCAATGATAGTAAACACGTTCCACATGGAAACGGGAAGTTAAATAGCTAATGATCTAAAACATTTTCTGGTTAGAAACCTGGTTAACCTGGTTTAAATTAACTCACATTTTACGGAATTTAAGTCGGAAGCCCCCTTTTTTTCGTGCTTAGAACTAATAAGCATGTCAACAACTACCTGCTCAAGAGTTTTTCAAATCGTATCCGGTTGCACACGACTGTACGGTTTTAGTCTGTTTTCCTCTACTTCTAGCGCGGACTCACGAGTTTATGAGTGTTTTGCTGAGACAAACAACATAGTCGAAATATCCAATAGTAAATTAATAACCTTTGAATTTTTAAATTCGTTTTTTACAAAACGGCTACTTATTTATATTGTACTTACTTTAAAAATGACAGCGCAATATATTATCAGCATATGTGTATCAAACTTTTAAAAATTATTCTTTGCGTTTTCACTTTAGAATATGGCAAAATGAATTTTATTGAGAGAATATTTTTCAAATCACAGCTAAACATTTTATTTAACACAGCTAATTTGCGAAAAAGATCTCTCCGATTAGCTTAAAAACTTATTCAATTAATAACGAATCGGAAATTCAGTATATTTCCTAGAAAATATTTTATGAGTCACTTCGCTGTTATTTTAATTTTTATCGCTTAAATAGTTTATTATGCAGAAATTATGAAATATTTAAATAGTGCTTACATACATTCAAATTTAGCATTTTAGAAAAATATTACATGAATATAGGAAACATTCGATGCCTTTTAGAGATATATATGGCATTTAAATTTTAAAAGTAGGCTCTTTTTTTTAGATCCCTATACTTATTCGGCATTTAACACTAGAACGCCCGGAAAGAGTCGATTCGACTCCAACCATATGATTAAATGTCGACTGGAACCAGAAATTCTTTCAGAAAATAAGTTAAATTTAAACCACGCAGATTTACGTTAAATAAATCAGTCAAATAATTTTAAATAAAAATTCTGATTATTTATATTTAAGGATGGAGTAGCACAGTTGAAGTTTTATTCCAACAGAGCGAAAAATGTCCAGACCAGGGATCGAACCTGGATACTTGGCGTGCCGTGCCAATGCCTTACCTGTTAGGCTATCCGGACCGATACCTGGTTGACATAATTCACTCTTATTAGTTGGACTTGGTTGCGAACTGCAGCGCTAGTTTCATTCATCCGAGCTATAACTATAGCATTTTACATGATGAAACTACTTTAACACGGAAACTCCTGTATACCATGTAATTAGGTCATAATGAAGGGAACGAATATTTTTTCCAACTGGATTAAATCATATTTAAGGATGGAGTAGCACAGTTGAAGTTTTATTCCAACAGAGCGAAAAATGTCCAGACAAGGGATCGAACCTGGATACTTGGCGTGCCGTGCCAATGCCTTACCTGTTAGGCTATCCGGACCGATACCTGGTTGACATAATTCACTCTTATTAGTTGGACTTGGCTGCGAACTGCAGCGCTAGTTTCATTCATCCGAGCTATAACTATAGCATTTTACATGATGAAACTACTTTAACACGGAAACTCCTGTATACCATGTAATTAGGTCATAATGAAGGGAACGAATATTTTTTCCAACTGGATTAAATCATATTTAAGGATGGAGTAGCACAGTTGAAGTTTTATTCCAACAGAGCGAAAAATGTCCAGACCAGGGATCGAACCTGGATACTTGGCGTGTCGTGCCAATGCCTTACCTGTTAGGCTATCCGGACCGATACCTGGTTTAATACCTAATTTTAATTCTTAAACTGACAAACGGCACCAAGAATATTTAACTAAAATTTTCCTATTATAATGTACATGAAGATAAGCAAGTTCGTGTTTTCTAATAAATTCGTTTATAAATTGCTGTGTCAGTCCATTATTTCTTCAGTTTATAAACAGAATTACTCCGCGCCGGTAAGGGTTAAAGAAAGTTTGTATCGCACCTTCAAAAAATAATAAAACTTGTCGCGATTCTAAAACATTTACATTTTCGAGTTAAAAAAAAATAAATGCGATGAATATGACATTACCTTGAAGCAAGGGTGTAAAAATCTGGGCGCCAGCGGGAAGTCTCTCACCACTAAATTTTATGCGTTATTTTTCGTCTAATATTTCGTCTATTTTTATTTTTTATTTATTTATTTATTTTTTTTTTGCAATAATCCTAATAAAATTTAAGCGAAGAAACTAATAAAATTTAGTGGTGACAGACTGGCCTGGCGAATAGATTTTTACACCCTTTCAAGGGTGTCAAACTGTGGTCCGCAGTATGCCACTAAAATTTTATACTTATCATTACGAATATCTGCGATGCTATACTAATGCTATACGAATGCTGCGATGCTATACGGTGCTGTACTGCGATGCTTGCATCGCAGAGATTCGAGGATTAGATAAGGTGATGATAACTATAAAATTTTAGTGGCATCCTGCAGGTCACAGTTTAGCACCCGTATGGCACAATTATTCGATTCTCCGGGAAGTTCCTGCACATTCGTGCCCACTGGTATCTTTTTTTATATATTCTATTCGTACCACTATTTAAAAAAATGCGTTTTATAATGCGTTTCTTCAGCAAATGTTGTCAAAGTATATCTGATTTTTTTTTTTTTAAAGTGGTGCGAAATGAATTTAAAAATATCACGTGAGTTGAGAAACAAACTTTTGGGACAAACACTTGCTGTCAGAAACAAACTCCATGCATTTGTTTTAGACATTCTGACCCCCTCCCTACTCTCCGGACATTTCTTCGCCCAAGTAATCTTTATTATCTATTTTTCTCAAAAATTTTCTTCGCCAAAAATATTGAATCTTTGAATGACATAAGAAAGCATATCGATAGGTATTGTGCCATCAAATCCCAGACGCTTTCGAAAGAATGCATTATGAGTCGATTTCTGGACAGATGGAAGAAGGTTGTAGACAAAGACTTTTAAGATACATAGACCGGCAAACTGTCAGTTTAACTGCGTATTTTTGATCACAGCTGTTGTACGGCAGTAGGGGAGACTAGGGAGGGTTGACCCACTTTTTACGAAATGATCTTTAATTTTTTTAATATTAAATGCAGAATAAAGTTTTATGTATCATTTGATTCGTTATATAATCAGTTATTAAAATAAAATTGCTACATAAGTGTAATATATAAGAAATTTGAAAAATGATCGATTTTAACCATGAGAAAATAATGGGTCAAGGCTCCGCACATATGGGAGGGTTGACCCACTAAATAGGAGGCTTGGCCCACTTTGTTTTATATTGAAATATTTGTGAAGAATAATAAAATCTGTTTAAAAAAGGCAATATAACTTTATGCTACATGCATTAATTATTATAAAAAATCATTTTTGAAAATATGATGCTTAAACAAACCTGTTTAGGCGCAATCGCAAGTCAGAGGAGAAAAATTTTGTTTCAAACATAATTTTGTTTGAGCAGGTATAATTGTACAGCAGGGAAAATGAAATTTTAACATTTACGACAGTATTCCGTTAGAGACAGGTTCCGAATTCATAGGGATTCATGTATTATTATGGCCGGAATTTATAGCGACTGTTCCGCTTTTTTGTCTCCTTTTCCTACTTTTTGTGACACTCGACCTAACAACTCTAATTCTTACATAGTTTCGCTTCATCTCACTGTATTCATGCTGGTGAAATTTGTCTACATACCTTCCAAAAGTTTTTCTATCAATGCTATGTTCTTTTGCAGCCGCGTGTGCACTTAACTGATCATTATCTTCTTCATCCCTTTCAGTGGCAAAGTGCTTTCAGTACTAAAATGTTGAAATAAATAGCTGGCACCGGAATTTACTAACAAATTTATTTGGAAATATGAAAAAGGGTATATTTCACATACATATTAAATGGAAAAGATTTTTGCAAAATTCTGTGGCCATTGTGGCGTTTGGGAATTAAAATTAAGTGGTTTCATGAGCATACCTCTGCCCTGAAAGTGTTAAGACTGCTTCTTGCATACTTTCTAGTTCTTTCTAAACTTTTACACTGTTTCTATTTACCTATTGTAGTAATATTTAAATGGAAAAATTTCCTATCAACTTTCCCATTTATATATCATTCAATTTTTTCTTGCAGTGGACACTATAGCAATTTTTTACATCTTTCTTTAATCTAAACATTTTCTTTTCCATCACCTTATTTTACCGTGGCTTTACAGAATAAATTTACATTCTTTCTTATATATAACCATTCACCTTTCATTATGCATAGTGTATGATAAAAAGATTGCATCTGGTCAACCCTCCCTCACATTGACTGGGTCAAGCCTCCCCACATAGCCCTTTTCTAAAGAATAACACATTGTTATGTTAAGCCTAACTTACTGTGCAATCTGTATGCCTGGAATCAAAACTCGATATTTCTGCATTATTTAAAACCTACTTAAATTTCTACGAAATAGTTTATCTGAAAAAAGCTTACAAAATATTTCTAAAAAACACACCTTTTAGGTTGAAAACGCCTCACAATTGATTTTTTGCACACCTATTTCGATTATCTGTATGAAACAAAGACTGTTGTTTGAGCATTCTACTAACTTTTGTTGACACCTAATGATAAAACTCTGAAATTCTTTTAAATATGAAAACTGATGGGTGAGTCAAGCGTCCCGTATGGTCAACCCTCCCTAGTCTCCTCTATATATATTTTATATTTTAATTTACCTAAGAAAATGCGTTTATCAGCGTATTTTTTATTGCGGATCATTAAGTAGTAGTCTACCATATTTCATTTAGGCCGTTTTCTAAAAAAAATACTTTATTATTCATCTAATTTTTTTTCGTATAGCAAGTAAGTATTTCAATAAACATCCTCCAAGGATAAAAACATAATGTTACTTTCGTTAATATGCATTTTTTATTACCTTTTTACATAATAATTAGTTTAAAAACGTAGATTTCTTTACAACTAATTTAAAATTTGTAAATTACTATATTATGTTACCGTTACTACCTTTAAACTAAACTTCCCTACCAGTTGCTACTTACTTTAGTAAGTCAAACTTAGATCTTTAACAGCCTGTTTCCATATAAATTTCGCCTTTTTTTCGGTTTATAAGGCATATTAAAATTAGATACTCTTTTTCAAACATACCATTGATAAAATTATTTATAAATCGTCTTATTTAGCTTTATTTCTGAAAATTCAATATTTATAATGCGTATTTAGATATAAAATAGCTTCATGTAAAAGAATATGCCATAAACTTCATATATATTGATAAAAATTAATTTTTTAAGCTCATTCTATTCATAGCACTTAATGGTAAACAACTTACAGCAGACGTACAAACCTCGCGGTTCAGGTATTTTAATTTACTTCAAATCATTTCAGATGGCTGCCATGCTTTTGATTGTGCTCTCGAAGCTGGTAGACGGGAGGCGCTGGGTTCGAACCCAATCGCTCCCGTCGGCGTAATCGTTTCGGAGATTTCGTGGTTTTCTTCGAAACCTTGGATTTCCAAGCGTAAATACGGGTTATGTTCCCTTAGAAAGACCCCACGAAGGGCATTCCCCCCCCCCTTAGGGCTCATATCCCTCGTGTTGATAATTGGCCGTCATAAACACAACCAACCAACCAACCAACCAGCCATGCTTTTGAATGGGCATGGCCAAGGAATTGCCTGCCTTGTATTTTAAAAGTCTTTGGTTGTAGACAGAATGGCACCTACATAATTTAATAAATGTACACTGAAATTTAAATCTTCTGCGTTTCAATTTTTCTTCAAAATCGACACGAACTTTCCGGACAACTCAACATTTCCGATCAGAATTATTTGCCTAATATTTTTTCTTTAAATTAAAAATATATCGGTGAAGATTCGCATAATTTATAATATATTTCTGAGATTAAATAATGCTTAAAGTTATATTCCAAAAATGTGATAGATCTATACTCAAAATGTAATAACAATTACCAATTCGTCAAAATTTTCATGTCACATGCACCGAAAAATGATATCTTTTTATTATTTTGACTTCTGAATTTTTTCATTTTGAAACCAATTTTCTCATCTTGAAAAGCATTTGTTTGAATATAAATTTTTGAATTTGGAATATTTTTAGTAATATCAATATTATGCAGATGTAATATGACTGAAACAAAATGAAAACTTACATATTTTTATTCCATACGTCAAACATAAACTTATATTTAAATTCATGTGATAGTTTAAATTTATAAAATGCATAATATATTTAAGAGACCTTGATGCCAGAATAAACAAATACCATTTGTTAAATGTTAAATATAATAAATGCAAGTTGCTATATAAACATTTAAACAGTTTCAGCATCTATTTGTTGTTTTTCTTCAGAGAACCATTTGTATGCGAAAAATTATTCATATTATTTATTTATGCCAAATTTTTGTTTCGTTTATTCGTTCATATGACTGCTCTACATTTACATTTCACTTTTTCTTTATTTACATTTTTTTTTCAGCAAATATAGGTAGGTTACCCATAAAATTACACTATTCCTGAGTAAGCGTATTAAATTTCACCACTGCAATAAATATACTCTGCAAAATATTCAAAACACGTCTGTTTAGAAGATATATATTAATTCTTTGTTTTTTATCCGGTAGTCATTGCATGATGTGAGAAAACTTAGTTTCTTTTGAATTAGCAAAGTAACAAAAAAAAAAAAAAAAAAAAAAAAAAAAAAATCGCGTGCTCAAACACGTTTACAGTTTTAGCTACGTTTTCATTTTCTAACACGAATTAACAATAACTTTTAACAATGCATATATTTAACAAGTAATTTCTCGAAGCATGTTATGCTATTCCATTCTTTGAGTTAAGAGGCTACTTCAGTCAAGTGAAAAGACCCGTTCGCTAATGCTAATCCCATGGAAGAAATTTATAACGATATCTCGGTTGCATTTCAATATTTTTAAATTATTTTTTTGCATTTGATAGCTGAGATCGACCTGTACAGAGGCCATTTTTTAATTTTTCGATTTTGTTCACAGATATTTTTAATGAGGACGCTTTCATTTTCGGAACCGGTTTCGAAACAGAAAGCATCCCCATAAAAAAAAATCTGTAATCAAAATCGGCTGCAAAAAAAGTACAAAACAGCCTGCATACAGATCGATCTCAGCTATCCAATGCAAAAAAAAAAAAAAATATTTAAAAATATTGAAATGCAACCGAGATATCGTTATAAATTTCTTCCATAGGATTAGCATTAGCGAACGGGTCTTTTCATCTGACTAAAGTAGCCTCTTAAGAAGGCTAGAAACAGAAAAATTGAAATGACGAAATATACTACTGTTTGATCGTGGATTGAAAAGCCTGTAATAAACATTACATCTTTTTTAATTTGTTTATTTATGTTTTTTATAGAAATAAACAAAAATGTTACATAAAAATAATAATAATAACAAAAGTTTTAACATTATAATTCAAAAAAGTGATTCAAAAAAGTTTTCAAAATTACATCGCAAATCAGGTCTGCAACAAGGATGAAAAATCACATGGGAACATAGGGTCGCAAACCACTTATTGAGTCAGAAATACAGGGTGTATCATCCTAACTCAATTTGGGTTGACGATCATAACTTTCAGAAAACTGAAGTATATTATAAAAAAACATTTAACCGACATTCTCACCTTTATTGTAAATATGATAACACCAAACAAAAGTAGTAGAAGTTTGCATTATACGCTCCAGCAGTACGCACTGGACGCTCCACATTTTGGACTGTGATTATCAGTTCACACGGTGTCATCGATTGCTTGAGCAACGTGTTTTTCCAGATCTTTTCGTCATGTTATCACATTTCACTCAAAACAAGGTACATATCGTTGCATTTTCATTATAATGTTTTTATTTTTCTCGAAATTATGACTGTTAACTCGGGTTCAGTTAGGATGAAATAACCCTGTATTTGGAACTAAATAAGTAGTTTGCGACCCTATGTTCCTATGTGATTTTTATTCTTGCTGTATGCCTGATTCGCCATGTCCTTTTGTAAAACATTTTCGTAATCACCCTGTACAGGCTGTTTGCGAAATGGTTGCCAGGTTGGCCTCCAATTTCTATCGAAAATTTCAAATTCATACCGTAAATTTCGAAAGAAGAATTTTCACCATAAGTGAACTCTAAATGTCTCTTATTAAATAAAGCATAAAATACTATTCTTTTTTTCTTATACGATATCTGAATTTCTGAATAAAAATGGAGGCCAAACTGGCAACCCTAGCTGGTCATTTATAAAACTATCGTTAAGAAATTCTAAATTCTCCAGAGAAAGTTTCAATAGTTATTTTTGGTTATTATGATGACGAGGGCATAAACCAGGGCTTCCCGGGATGTGAATTTCTTTTAATAATAATTCTAACAGCTTTTTTACATTGAACAAACCGCAATTTCCGGAGTATAATCCGCGGATCAAACAATTCTCTTTCGACCCAGAAATTTAATTTAGTTATTGAATCCAAATATTAACCGGGATTTAAAAAGCTACATTTTATTTAAAAAAATTTCTGAGTCGAAAAATGATTGTTTGATCCGCGGATTATAAGCCGGAAATTACGGTATATATTTTTTTAAATGCTCAACTAACAATACCAAAAATAATTTCTATATGAAAGATAGTAATTATGCCTTCAGATAAAGTTTGGGAAATGTATTAACCCATCAACGACCAGTGGCATATTTTTAGATCGCTAGACTTAGTGGCAAGAAAGCGCTTTTCATACCAGTAAATATGAAGATAAATATATACTTTCTTTCACGAGACAAATTCCTTGATAAAATAAAATAAAAATTACTCTTCTTTTAAAAGTGGTGGGAAATCCAAAATTTAAATTTTGACGAAGAAAATAACTCGGGTGTTAATGGGTTAAAAGATATTCTTACGTATTGGCCTGATGACAGAAATTAAGAGCAGAAGAAAACACCGAAGATCACTATTTACAATAAGCATTTTAATTATTTTCGTTTCAGTGGTTTAACCCCTTCAAAGGCGGTGGTTCATTTTTGGACCACCTAATTTTAATCCCTAAATGGATCATTGACACCAGAATTGTGGTTTGAAAATTTTCGTTTTATCAAGTACGTGAAGAAAAGCTAGTACTTATTTTCAAATAAATTTGTTTGCAAATTCCGGTCATTCATTTATTTCAGTATTTTGCTAATAGAAGTGCCTTGCCCCTGAAAGGCTTACGCGAGAAATTGCGAGAACATGTCTTAAATTTGTGTTTTATTTATATTTTATTTTTTTATTTATTGGTTAATGAATGTTTTAATTTCATTATGGAATATAAGATGGAAACAAATAATGAGCTATTTATATAAATTTAAGTGCAAACAGATTTCTCTTTCGTAATCGTCTGCACGCGATATAGATTTAGAAAAATTCATGCTTAAAAATTATTTTAAAAACAATAAAATTTGAGTAAATAGCGACACAGTTTTCAAACAAATTGCATTTGAAAGTACATTTTTTTCCCTATTCGACGGTGTAAAAATTGAAAACGTACAGTATTTAGGAATTTAAAAAATTGCAATAAAAGTTAATAAAAGTTAAGTTTAATCGTCAGCGTTGCTGCACGGACACGTTTATCCTTTATAATATGTAAGGTTATTGTGCATAAGTGCGACGCGATTCCCAATAGTTTTACGACATTTAGGGTATATTTCGCATTTCATTAAATAAATATATTTTTTATGAAGCTGAAAATTATTGAATACTGTCCCTTTAGTTCAAAACTAACTTGTTTTGTAAAAAAATGCATCGTTATTTTTAATCTAATCCAACAATATACAATTGTTGTATTTAGGTCATTTTTGTCGCATTTACGGTAGTTAAATACTAAATGTGATGTCCAAAGTCCTAGATGGGACAATGCGCTTTATACATGTCACTTCAACTTAAAATACGCATTTAATTGCTATACATATTTAATTACTTAACAGGGAGTTGAAATAAATAAAACTGATTAATATCGAAAATAGATGATTTATAGATGGAAATTTGTAGATGAAAAGTTAATATCTATATATAAGTTTAATATCTAATTACTGAACAATTGAATAAACTAATAACTTTATTTAATAATAGCTTAAATTAAGAAAATTACTTTTAGATACACAATATTTAATATATTATTCTTAAATAAGGCATACTTCAATATCCATATTTTGCACACTTTTAACTTTGACCGTGGATAAAACAAGAAGTAAATAATGAATGACTGATACAATAAATTTTTCCAAATCTTTTCCTTTTCAGTTTGCTTTTAACTCATATTTGCTTTTCATCTTCATGTAGGTCTTTTTCTTTTTGATTTCCGAATGGCATGGATCTGTATTAGTTTAAAGTTTAGGCTGTTGCCCATTTACTTCCAAATTATTTTACTAATTGAATTCAGGTTTTTGAGGAATTTGTTTTTGAAATGCTGTTTTAGCCCTTTTAAGCTTTAATTATTCTCTGTTTTTGAATTTCTGCCGTTGATTTTGTTTTTTCTTATATGTTGCTGTTTTTAATCATACAGCAAAGTTTGACTCTACAACTTTTTGATTTTTAACAGGATCTTTAATACATTGCTGGCGGGCAATTTTTATAAAATCTGAATTTTAAAACAATAAAAGCTCCTCCCTGTTCTGAAAGTCTTTTGTAAATTGGTGTTCTAAATAGGTGTCCCAAGCTTATGCATCGGTAAATATCTTTCAATGTACGAATTTAAGGGGACGGGGTAAGCTCTATCTGGGTCATGTTAAAATACACCAACATTGTGTACCTTTTTCTCAGAAATGGTGAAATATAGAGGTCTAGATTTTGTAGTTTGAATAACTTGCTTTACATATTTTAACAGACCATTGTCTTTCTAAGTGAAACTGAAATTTAATTATTAATTATTTATTGAAAGATATTTTTAAATTAGTATTTTTGGAAAGATTTCACTGCCTAAAATAAAGAATTCTCAACAAATCTTTAAATCCCCGTGTTAAAGTATGCACTATAACATAATATAAGTATTTAGAAAAATCTGAGTTCTTAAGTTTAATAGATATTGAAAAAAAAGGAATATAAACCTGAAAAATCAAAGTTATAAGAAAAAGTCAAAGCTATGAAGCCAGTGGACTCCTTTTTAAAATTCAGATTTCTTGATTAGCACCACTTTTTTGAAATAGTAAAATTCGCCTTATTATTAATAGATATTAATTTGGGCGAAAACAGTGGTAATTTTACCACTTCAGAAAAGTGGTGCCAATCAAGAAATCTGAATTTTAAAAGTAGCCCACTGCTGTGAAGTGCTCTTAGAAAGAATGAAAAAATCCAACACATTATTTTATTTATAAACATGTGTAATACATCGTTGAAAAGATAAAAGTTTAAACTATTTTAATGATATAAAAATGTAAAAATCGATTTTTTCGTTGAATTTCGCTTCCCCGGACCCCTTAATATAAAGTGTCTTACAATCGAAAAAAGTATGAACAACATGATATAAGTGCATTTTCTGTAAGGTAGAAGCCATGCACTTAGTCAATGATACTTTTTAAATGAAAACGAGTATTCTTGTCTCCCATCGTGAATATGTTAATTGTTACCGAATTTTTTTTTAACAGAATGCTTTCAAAAGCATGAGATGGATTAGCTTCGACACCGTATAAAAATCCGGGAACCCTCATTGGGAAAAAGTCTAACAACTTAAGAAAACATACATTACGTACCCTTTTCGCTCAAGGAACAGATCCCCATCTGACAAGTATTAAACTAAAAATACAGACTAAAGTTAGATTTCAATGTTTCTTTTAGTGGAAACTGGTGGCTATGAAGGTTTTCATATGCAGGCTAAAAATATCACATCGTAAATACGTTTGAAAGCAGTTATACATTTTAACCTTTAGACTGTAAAAGAAATGGTAACGTTCCTCGTATATTCCAAAAACTTTTGTTCTTTTCAAACTTTTTGATAATAATTAAAATATTTCTTTAAATATTCCATTTTTTCACTTATTCCATAATTTCTGTCATTAAATATGTCGCTCTTCAGAAATACTGATGACAGTTGGCCCACTGGCATACGGGTTCGCCACCCCTGGTTTACAAAATACAATTTCGTTTTCTTAAATTTAAAAATATTTAACAGTTTTCGAAATTGTTTACGATGTAATAATTTTGCCCTGCTTTTACTAACACATAAAATTTTCCATTCCCACAAGTTTACACTAAAAGCGTTGTTCATATATGTATATATATATATATATATTTCTCGTGTGCCTTTAAGCGTATGCTGGTACAGGGTGAACAAATCAAGCCCGTAATCCGTGATCTCTCGTTTTGCATTTCGCTACGTATGTTTTTTGAAACTAACTTAAAATTTCGTAAATTACTCTGGAACATTCTACTGAAAAATATGTAATCTTCCTGTGAGAGGTACAGGGGCAGTGTTGCCAGTAGGCTTCTATTTTTTAATTCAAGTTTCTTGATTGGCACCACTTTTTTTTAATAGTAAGATTCGCCATATTTAATGACCTATTAATTAATGCGAAAGCGAGGAGAATTTTACCATTTTAAAAAAGTGGTGCCAATCTAAAAATCTGAATTTTAAAAAAGTAGCCCACTGGCAACACTGAACAGGGGTGGCGAATCAGCGCACCCGAGCAGTGTTGCCAGATGCACCACTTTTCTGAAATGGTAAAATGAGCCTTATTTAATGACATGTTAATTCAGGCAAAAGCAAAGTGAATTTTACCGTTTCAGAAAAGTGGTGCCAATCAAGAAATCTGAATTTAAAAAAAGTAGCCCATTGGCAACACTGCACCCGAGTAGTATTCTTTGACTTACTTAGAACCAGAAATTCTGCAAGGAATGTTAATGTTTCAAAATTATAACTTCCTATTATAAAAACGTATGAAAAGAAGAAAACGATCCTGGGATATACGCGGAACATTACATTTTTTTACAGTGCACCGATTGAATTATAAAATGTCATTTTTAATTAAAAATTTGACAGATATTTTTCTATTTTGATCATTTGAAACACACTTTTAATTACCAGGTCAAAGACAAGACTATTGGTAAATCACTTTGAAATTCTTAATTTATTGACTCAACACAGCTTATTTAAACACAATTTTGCTTTAAGCACAATTTTAATACAATGTATGAAAATACCATTTAAACAGAGCTTCCACAGGCGACTATTTTTTAATTCTATTTCTTACCACTTTTTTAAAACGTGAATTATTTTATATTATTGTTATAAATTTGGAAAGAGATGCTATACAGAATATCGGAACAATAATATAAAATAATTCACGTTCTCAAATATCCATTTTTAATATTGCGGTTAATTTCATTAGGCTTGTGTTTGCGTTATTTTTGTTTACTAGTTTTTCAATTTAAAGTTTTATTGCGAAAATATTGTATCATTTTAATTCTTGAGAATATTGACGTCGGGTGCAATGAAACATGTCGAATTTGAATAAATCAGGGATGGTCAACCTGCGGTACGCGTCCCACACAGATACCAGTAATTATGTACAGAAAATAAATGTATTGTTTAATCACAGAAAGTCTGCAATTTAAAAAAGACAAAATTACAATTCGTAGCCCAGCTAAAAATGAACTGCAGTTTTTCTACAGAAGTGGAGTATTTTTTAGGTTTTTCTATAGTCAACTATAGATTTTCTGTAGTGCAATCTCGACTGTAAAAATACTTTAGAAATTCTGTGGCTAATGTGGCGTAATTTTGTAGTACTTTATTTCAAAAATACTCAGTGCTATTAACTTCAAAAATTCTATAGTTTATGTGAAGTCATCATAAACTTTTAAAATAATGAGATTTTGCGTCTGTAGTAATGAAGTAATTTTATCTCATAATTTTACCAGTTCGTCTTTTTCTCTTAGTGTTTAATTATTTTAGTTGTCCGAAAGGAATAAATTTTATTTTGTGTTAATCAGAGAAAAAGAAAATTTAGTTAAAATTAAATTTCAAAGTCCGAAAGAGAATGCCGTCCTCGGGTTACAGCTCCCCCCCCCCCCCAAAAAAAAAAAGAACTCTTTTTAACCTGACTTTAAGATAAAGTTTAAATACATAAACATGAAAAAAATCGACCGAAAATTAACTACCAAGAGTGAGATATAGGGGGGTGAATCTCTCCCCCAACAGAAACTTCTTAGTTTCTGTTTAATTTTAAGTTATTCGGAATAAATAAGTTTTACTATATTTTTCAAAATCGGAGAAAATAAGATATTTCCGTTAATTAAATTTCAGACTTCAGGGATGGCAATGAGCCTTCCACCCCCCCCCCCCTCCTTAACGGATTTTTTTTATTTCTTTTATTTTAAAATACTGAAAAAGAATGAATTTTACTATGCATTTCATAAAAAAAGAAAATTTAATTACTTAAATTTCAAAATCCAGGGAAGGGAAATGGCTTTTTTCTCCTATCCCCCTTTCCCCCCCTTCCCCCGCTCAACTGATATTTCTGATATACTGCTTCTCTTTTATTTTAAGTTTCTGAATATAAATAAATTTTACTATGTACAAAATCGGAGAAAAAGAAAATTCAGTTACATATCTGTTTCAAAATCCAGGAGCAACAATGACTCCCCTAGGCTCCCCTCTTTTAACGGAAAATTTTGGTTACCTTAATTTTTAAGTTACTCGCAAAGAATAAATTTTACTATGTTTTTCAAAACAGGAGAGAAAAAATTGGGTTACTTAAATTGAAATATCTAGGGAGAGGTAATTGGTCTCCTATGCCACCTTCCCCTAAACGGAAATTCTTGTTTCCTTTTTTTTTAAGTTACTCGAAAAAAAATAAATTCTTCTATGTTTTCAAAATAGGAAAAAAAGAAAATTTAGTTTATACAATTTCAAAATACAGGGAAGGGCAATGGGCCTCCTATACCGTTCCCTCAACTGAAACTTTTTAATTCCTCTTTTAATTTAAGTTAGTCGAATTAAATAAATTTCACTATTTCAAAACCGGTAGAAAAAAAAATTAGTTACTTATATTTTAAAATCCTGGGAGGAACAAATGACTGTTCTATAACCCCCCCCCCCCCCCGCCTCCTCCTGACGGAAAATTCTTGGTTTCTTTTTTTTAGTCACTCGCAAAGAATAAATTTTATTATGTTTTTCAAAATAAGAAAATAAAATTAGTTACTTACTTCAAAATCTAGGGAGCGGTAGTTGCTCTCCTATGCCCCCCTCCTCCCCTAAACGGAAAATTCCAGCTTCCCTTTTTTTAAACATACTCGAAAGGAATAAATTCTACTGTGTTTTTCAAAAGCAGAATTTTTTTTTTTTTTACTTTAATTTCAAAATCCAATGAGGAGGCATCCCCCCCTTTTTTTTCTTTTTCATAGCACACCCGGACCCGGATTTACTAAATGCACAATTTGCCCTTCTCCCCGAAAATACATGACTCCCAGTTCGTATGAAAATTACTTCTACTTTATAAAAACGAATGAAAAATAAATAATTCTTATTAAATATTTTATTTTAAATTTACATTGGAATATTTGATTATTGTTCACGCAGCTGAGGCTGCATTTCTGACTAAATAAATATTTATTATTTAAGTTAATTTTTAATTATAATTGATTTAATAATTATTAATAATATTTATAATTAATAATTATTGATATTTAATATAATATTAATTATATATTACATAATATGAATAATATAATTTAAATAATTAGTAATTATTATTTATAATTAATAATTATTAATAATATATAATAAATTAATATTATTTAAATAATATTTTTTATTCTAAATTCTGTCCGGGATGCAGATACATTTTGCGCTGTTAGCGAAACGAGATTGACCAATCAGAAGCTCACATTTCGCGAACTTTTCCCTGTTTTAAGGAAGCAAGCTTCCTGATTGGTCGATCTCGTTTCGCTAACAGCGAAAAATCTATCTGGATTCCGGCGGATGAAGCAGTAGTGCTCATACAACTCAACTTTCGATCTAGGCGGAATGCTTTATTTACAATACATGTGACTCGCGATTCGACCTTCGTCTTTTTTTCATAGCCCCTTTTGTTCGTATTATGCTTTCGCGTTAATTATTATTATTATTTTTTTTAAATGAATGTCAATAACCATAACATTGCGAATATTATGTACCGAGCTAATTTTTTAAAGAACTGACACCATGCCCGTTCGGTTTTTGCGTTCGTATTTTTTAAATCTGACTTGTCCGTATAATACTTTGATTATTCTTTTAGAATGTATATTTAAGATTGCTAAATTATGTACCGAGCTTGATCTCTCTTTTTGAAAGGACTATTATACTTCCAAAAAAGTGGGCCCTTTTTAAAAAATTCGGATATACTATTCAACAGTAGAAAATAAAAGTCGCACCAATAAAATATTTCGGAGGAGGATTTGTAGGTGCAAGATACTATTTATATGTATATTTTTTAGTTTTTCTTTAAAGAATAATAGAGGTGTAGCTGATTAGAAGCTAGTTAGTGTAAATTTAAGTAATTTATTGTTACTACAGAGGAAAAGAGTTCAATAATCTAAGTTTTTTATGGAATAGTTTATTTTTTGTGTGTGTATTGTTCGGGTTATTTAATGTAACTTTTCAAGTAGTGCTGCTGGTTTTAAACATTTTAAAACAATGTGCATGACTTATTAAATTTTGGAATAAAATTAAATTTTAAAAGTAAACAGAAAAAGTATGTTTTCAGACAATTAGTGCAGTCATTTTAGCAGCTTTTTTTACAAATAGCGGAAAAAATTAGAACAAAGCTGGATTTTTGCACAGATACTAGTTAGAGTATGCAGTTTAACATACTGAAAGTCCCCATCGATCCGATGTGAGCTTTCGCCACCAGGGGGCGCTAATGAGCTTGAAAATCGGTTTTATGCGAATATCTCATGAACGATAACATCTAGAAAAGAAAGGTCAATTACAAAGATGTAGATAATTTAATTTCCTACAAAAAGTGTTATTAACATTTGTTTGTCACACCATTCCTTACCTGTCAAAAATTGAAATAATGTAAACATTACTGGAAAAAATGCGGAAACAGAATCATATTGAACGCGCCCAAGAAGCAGAACAAATCTTATTTACTTTCGATCCCTCCCCCACCCCTCCTCCATTGTCTGTATGCTGTTTTCGTAAGTTTGTGCAATAGTCATTGCCAAATACCCTATCACCCCTTGCTTATGTCGAAATATACCACGTGCAGGTACCTTTGCAGTGTTTTATTTTCAATTGATGAGCATTTCACTAGTATTAAACATCTTAATTTACTGAACGAAGTAATTCTTTGTCAGTGTTTAGAAAGTGAATAATTTTAGTTTCAAAGCGTGTTGTAGAAAGTTTTAAATGGTTTTGACAATGTAAAATGATTCTTTCCTGACTGCTGATTGAGAGCAGAAAATGGAGATTGACGAAGTAGTTTGTCTTGTATGTGGTGAGGGCTGCGTTTCGAATGATTATGTGAAAATTGGAAAAAAGGGACTGGAGTCCCTTGTGACAGCAAGTTTGGAAAGAGGTGACCATAAGTGGAAAACATTTGAAGAAAAGGCTGAAAACAATACGGAATTTATAGTTCACCCAATGTGTAGGAAAAATTATACAAGGAAGAATTCTGTTAAATCATACAAGAAATCTATTGCAGAAAAACCATCAACGTCCACACAAATTAGTCCATTAAAAGAAAAATTGAGAAAAGACAGTCTCTTCTTTGAATTTAAGGAAAAATGTTTTCTATGTTCTAATACATTGGTCAAAGCTGTTATACAGAGGGAAAAAAAGAAATCTGTAAAGTATCGCGAAAACGTTGTAATAGTTGAAAACTTAGAAGTGAAAAATAGCTTAATCGTGGCTGCAAATAAGCGTGAAGACAAATGGGGTAAAGAAGTCAGTAAGCGTTTATCTAATGTCATTGATTTGGTTGCAGCTGAAGCAAGATATCACCACAAATGCTTTATAAGGTTTTTTACCAAGAAAGTGGAAACCAGTAAGAAGAAAGGAAGACCGGAAGAAATACAGATTGCCGAAAGTATGGAAGGCATTTATACATTTATTGAAGAAAGTGACGAATGTCAGTTCTCTATTGATGAACTTCTACAGCATGTGCACGGTTATATACCAACAGTTAAGACAATAATTTCTAAACTTAAAGCACACTATAGAGACAAAGTAATAACCGCCACTTCCAAAAAAAAAATGGACAGTCATATGCTTCAAAGGGTTTGATCACAAACTTTTAACCTCCTCTTGGCATGAAAACCGGGAGACTAACGAAGAAGACGAACGACTGAGAATCGTCAAGAAAGCAGCCCAAATAATACGAGACGATATACTATGTTCGCGATGCTTTAATCTTTCGTCCTACGACCATATGAACAATTTCTTTGGGGGAATAGAAAGCATTGTACCCTCTACTTTAAAGACGCTTGTGCAAGGAATAACTATGAAAAATAAGAAAAGAGAATCAGATGTGTATAAACTGAAATGTAATGCGATTTCACATGCAATTATGGCAGCAACTAGATTACGCTCTTTCCTCTCACTTCTTCAGATAGGTTTAGGATGTTATGTACATCGAAAATTTGGATCTAAAATTTTACAGGATATCATGCATAAATTTGGATTTGCGGCTCCTTACAACGAAATTCAAATTTTTGAAGCAAGTGCCGCACTGCAGGGGAATTCAGTCGTATTGCCCGGTTCATTCATTGAACTCATTTTCGACAATGCGAACTTCAATGTAAACACCATCGACGGCTTGAACACTTTTCACAGCATGGGAGTCATAAGTTGTGTAACGCCGTCATCTAATTTTCTACTCCCAGACAGTGTTGAAAGGTTAACAAAATTACCTCCGGCAAAAGTCATAAATAAACAATGTGAACTGAAGGTGAAAATTTTCTATTCGAAATTTGCTGCAGACAAGGGTTTGCAAAACTTACAACTTGAGGAGGTTAAGCCCACTGACTTACAGTCAATTGTTCCAAACACTCCCGATGCCCTATGGTTGTATGCCAAGTCTGAGAACATTTCTAATGTACGTGGATGTAATGGCTTTATGGAAATTTTTATTAAAGGTAAGGATTTTGAGTGCTCAGCTGTCCAGTTCTTGCCTTTCGTGAATCTTCCACCAAGTCAATACGACACAATATATTCAAGTCTTTGCACAGCGATCGAAAAAAGTGAAGACACCAATCAAAATTGTGTTTTTGTGACATTTGACCAACCACTTTATATGAAAGCGAGAGATATATGTGCGGCGCTAAGCGATACGCCAGATTTCAAGAATGTTTATATTAGGCTTGGAGGATTTCATCTGTTAATGTCATATCTAGGTTGTATTGGATACATAATGGCTGGAAGTGGTCTGAAAGAATTGCTGAGCCAGGTATATGCGACGAATACCGTTGAAAATATGCTAGCCGGTCACGCATTTGCGCATGCTGTTAGAGGGCACACCTTAGTGCGTTTGGTTTTGGGGAAGATAATCATGAAAAATATCACACTCCATGAAGCTGAAAAAGAACAAATACCTTTTACAGTTTGTTACAGATTTTGAAGAAAACACTTCTATGTATGACAATATATTGGACGACGCTACACTGGTTTCTCATACAACAAAAATTAAATGTGAAATGGAAACATCAGAAAAGAATGGGCCAACAGCGAAATTTTGGTGTCAATATTTTCGAATGGTAACATTAATGCATAAATTTATAATGGCAGAACGCAGTGGAAATTGGCAATTACATGTTAAAACGATTCGGAACATGCTACCTTTTTTTCATTCTAGTGGCCATTTTCCGTAAGTGGAATATGCCTACGTGGGAAACCACAATAAAAAAAAAAACGCGCTAAATGCTTTACCTCAAGGGTGGTACGGAAATAAGCATATATGTATATTATATATTCACCTTCTCCATTCAAAAGTGAGAATTTTAGACCTGTTTATATAATTTCTTTGAAAATAGTAGCAGGTTTTTCGTATTTTTATAACTTTACTTCCAAATATGTTCACTTTTAAAAATTTTTGACAGGGAAGGATTGGTGTGACAAACAAATGTTAATAACACTTTTTGTAGGAAATTAAATTATCTACATTTTTGTAATTTGAACCTTTTTTTCTAGATGCCATTGTTCATGAGATATTCACAAAAAACCAATTTTCAAGCTCATTAGCGCCCCCTGGTGGCGAAAGCTCACATCGGATCGATGGGGACTTTTAGTATGTTTAACTACAAACCCTAACTAGCACCTGTGCAAAAATCCAGCTTTGTTCTAATTTTTTCCGCTATTTTTCCTAAAATGACTGGACTAAATGCAAAAATCTTACATTTTTTTTTTTTTTTTTTTTTAATCTGCCTACCCTCAACTGCTGCTGAAGATTAAACTTGAAGCCACAGCGGTTGTCCAATGGCCTGGAACTAACCCTTCCCACTTTTCAATGTTTTTAATTTAAGCAATTTTTCTTTTAAATTTATCTGGTAACTTCTTTTAAAAAAAATTCTGCCTCCAGTCGAGTGGTCATTATTGATTAGAGTGTGTGCATGAATGTTTCTTCCTTAGTATACACTAGTACTTGGTATTCGATGCTCAGAAATTCTGCAAAGCAGCACTCAATAGACTGCCGTGTTTACTTGTGTAATAGTCTCACCCCTGATTTGAAGCAGAAAAAATCGTCAAACTATTTCCTTTTCATGAATTGAATGGATGAAAAAATTATGAAAGATCAACGTTTGGAAGAAAAGGTCTTGAGCATTGCTCAAAAAAAACAGCCATGCTGGTACTTGATAGTTTCCGAAGACATTTTGTTGATGATGTAAAGAAAAAACTTTCAGAAGGCAAAACAGATCTTGTGATAATTCCCGGAGGAGTCACAGAGATTCTGCAAGACAATATAAGACGAGTATATGGATATTGGATAATCAATGGGAACAACAAGAAAATTCCCAGTGGAAAAGTAAGGCGCCCATCCCTGGAACTAATGTGTAGTTGGACATTACAAAGCTTGACTTTAATGACAAGCGATATAATTTCCAAAAAATTTTAAGAAGATGGGTATCTTTGACGCTTTGGACGGAAGCGAAGATGACATTTTATGGAATGACGGAGATTCTTCAGACACCGACTCTCATTACAATAGTGATACTGAAACCTTTAGTAAAAGAAATTTATTATAATTTTTTGTTTAAATTTTCACAAAGATTATTATTTGTAAATTTTACATCTATAAAAATATTACCATAAAAAGAAAATGGTATTTAATAAACATCATAATCTGGAAACCTTTGGTAAGTTACTAATTTTATTGTGTTTTTTTATATAAGTAATGTTTCAGCATTTCAGTGTACAATATTATGCAGTAGATTTCTCCGCATAATAGTTGCACCTAGACTTTCACAATAAAAATTTGGCAAAAAAAAGTGCAACTATTATGAGAGTAAACACAGTACTATACAGTATGAAGTCGATTTTTGCAAAGAATCTCCACTACTTACTTAAGAGGTTACTTCACTCACATGAAAACGCCTGCCCTGTAATATTAATCTTATAAGAAATTTTTTTTAAAGTATCTCATTTGCATTTCCATATTTTGAAATTATTCTGTATGCCAGCTGAGGTCGATCTTTACAACAGCCGTTTTTTACTTTTTTGATTTTGTTTGCAGGTTTTTTTTCTGAGGCTATTTTTGTCTGAAAAAGATTAACGTCCTCATAAAAAAAAAAAAAAAAAAAAAAGTGTATTTTAGAGATCGTCTTTAGTTACCCAATGCAAACAAAAGAATGGGAATGCAAACGAGATATTTAAAAAAAAATCTCCAAAAGATTAAGATTAGAAAGTGCATGTACTTGCATGGGCACAGATGTCATATACGGGCGGGGTTTTTTTCCGACGCCAGTTTGCAGGAAGTTCAAGACTGGCAGCGGTCGTCACAGATTTTCTTTTCTGTTTTGCATATTCTTTTTCATCAAGCCATTACTTTGCTTCATATTATTTTTAGCTCTTTATTATTTAATACAAAAAGTTGAGATTATTATTAATAACAATTCATAAAATACCTAAAAACATTACAGGTAAGTCATTGTTTGATTAATTAATGCTTCAATTGTTAAAATTTTGCAATATTTTTTATGACTGATTTGTGAATTTAGTATTTTCATTCTGTGACAGAGTCACAAAACTTGCATTTTTTTCCATGTCTGACTGAAAAAAATAATTAACTTTTGATCTGCGACTGATTGATGAATTTTGAGATATTTTCATACAACTGACTGACAAATTTTGCAAATTTTCTTTCGACGGAAAGATATGACATTTGTTCCCCCTTAAATTACTTATAATCTTGACATTAATATAAACATTACCCTTAATCTCTGATTCATCTGATGTAAACAAACAGCCATTATTTGTGACATTAGTTGTAGATTTGTCCCCAAATCACTAATTTATAGGCATTTTAGAATTTTTTCAATTAATAATATAGAATTGTGTTTGCTTGATGTTTATATATGAAATTATCTAAAAATTAGGGAGCTTCACATTACTTTTCTCCTCAAGTGGGCACACCTAGAAAATAGTGTCAGAAGGAACAAAGTAATAACTGTTCTTATGACGTAATTTTCTTTGAAAAAGTTTTGTTATGTGCAATTTTATTTAAGGAAGTTTTGGGATTTTTTGTAAAGAAAAATTATATGTGACATTTATCGTACTTTATGAAATTCATATTTTCAAACTTGCATTGATAATTTCAGTTCTGTTCAATTTAAAAAAATTGACGTATTTATGTTTGCTCTGTTTTTTTTTTTTTTTTAGATTGTACTGAAATCTATCGGAAAAATTTGAGTAAAATATTTTTATAAATGTCATCCTTCAATTTAAGTATAATACATTATTAGCATTATATCTATGTATGTGTATGTATATATATATATATATATATATATATATATATATATATATATATATATGATGTGGGAACGCTGCATCTCCTGACTGAATTTATCCCTGTGCATTTGTTATGGTGAATGCTTTTCATTATGGGTGTTCTCAAATCCAAAGAGGCAACTTTATGACATATGTTTTAAATTATTTTTGTTTGGAAACGCATGAAACTAGCAGGTGTTTGTATTCAGAAACTATGTAATCGAAAGATGTTTTCAGACGTTTTATTTTACTGCAGAAACGCGGAATTCCGCTTTTTTAGCATTGAATTTTATTATTCCTGGGATCGATGCAAATATGCATTAAAATTTGTTAACATTTTTAATGAGGGAAGGGTTGTAGTGGGAGTGTAGGAAATATAACAAAAACGTGACTACGAACCGCACCAAATTGAGCACAGTTGTCAAAGGATCATGGAAAAAATGCAATTAATGTCAAAGAATCATGGGGAAAATGCGATTTTCGTCAAAGGATTACAGGAAAAAATGCGACTCCCGTCAAAAGATCGCTGGGAAACGCAATTTTCGTCAAAGGATCGCTGGGAAACGCAATTTTCGTCAAAGGATCGCTGGGAAACACAATTTTCGTCAAAGGATCGCTGGGAAACGCAATTTTCGTCAAAGGATTGCCGGAAAAATGAGATTTTCATTAAAGGATCACGAAAAAGACACGATTTCCATCAAAGAATTGCAAAAAAAACATGATTTTTGCCAATAGATCGTGTAAAATATGCAAGTTTATTCAAAAGGTCGTGCAAAATGCTCGAATTTCATCAAAAGATCGTGTAATATGCGAATTTCTTCGAAGGGTCGTGGGAAAAACGTGAATTTCGCCAAAGAATCACAAAAAAATATGATTTTTGTCAAATGATCGCAGAAAAAATGCAAATGTCGTTAAAAGATCGTGGAAAACATGCGAATTTCTTCGAAGGATCTTGCAAAAAAATGTGATTTTAGCCAAAGGATCGTGTAAAATATGCGAATTTTGTCGAAAGACCATGTAATATGCGAATTTCTTTGAAAGGTCACAGAAAAAACAAGAATTTTGTCAAAGAATCGCGAAAAAATGTGATTTTTGTCAAATGATTGCGAAAAAAATGCATATTTCGTCAAATGATCGTGTAAAATATGTGAATTTCTTCGAAAGATCGTGCGAAATATGAAAGTTTCTTTGAAAGATCGTGCGAAATATGCAAATTTTGTCGAAAGATAGTGTAATATGCAAATTTCGTTGAAAGGTTGTGGAAAAAACGCGAATTTTGCCAGAGAATCACAAAAAAAATGATTTTTGTCAAATGATCGCAGAAAAAATGCAAATGTCGTTGAAAGATCGTGGAAAATATGCGAATTTCTTCAAAGGATCTTGCGAAAAAATGTGATTTTTGCCAAAGGATTGTGTAAAATATGCGAATTTTGTCGAAAGACCATGTAATATGCAAATTTCTTTGAAAGGTCACGGAAAAAACAAGAATTTTGTCAAAGAATCGCGAAAAAATGTGATTTTTGTCAAATGATCGCGAAAACAGTGTATTTCGTCAAATGATCGTGTGAAATATGCAAATTTCTTCGAAAGATCATGCAAAATATGCAAATTTCTTCGAAAGATTGTGTAATATGCAAGTTTCTTTGAAAGGTCGTAGAAAACGGCGATTTTTGCCAAAGGATCGTGTAAAATAAGTGAATTTCTTCAAAAGGTCGTGCGAAATATGTGTATTTCCTTGAAAGATTGTGTAATATGCAAATTTCTTACCACTTATTCATGTTATGTACCTACGATGACCCTCCCTTTACATTCACACCAGGGGGGGGGGGTACTTTTCTAAATTTTGCCGACATGCATCATGTGACATATCTTTGGAAAGGTGTGTGGCTGCTTATTTGTATTAGTACCTTCGTGTCTCTCTCCCCACCTGCCCCTCCCCCGTGGGAGGGCATTTTTCTAAATTTTGCCATAGCCCCTCATGTGACATATCATTGAAAAGGCCTGTGACTGCTTAATCATTTTATGCACTTCTGGTGCTCTGCACACCACTTTGCCCCCCCCTGGGGGGTACTTTCCTAAATTTTGCTAACACCTGTCATGTGACATATCGTTGGAATGGCCTGTAACTGCTGAATCATTTTATGCACTTCCGGTACTCCTCCCCCACCCCCCACTTTGCCCCCCCAGGGGTGTACTTTACTAAATTTTCCCGACACCCGTCATGTGACATATCGTTCGAAAGGCCCTTGGCTGCTTAATCATTTTATGCACTTCCGGTACTCCGCCCACTACTTTGCCCCCCTGGGGGGCACTTTCCTAAATTTTTCCGACACCCGTCGTGTGACATATCGTTGGAAAGGCCTGTGACCGCTTAATCATTTTATGCAGTTCCAGTACCCCGCCCACCACTTTGCCCCCCAGGGGGAGCACTTTACTAAATTTTGCAGATACCCGTCATGTAACATATCGTTGGAAAGACCTGTGACTGCTTAATCATTTTATGCACTTCGGTACCACACCCACCACTTTGCCCCCCATGGGGGCACTTTACTAAATTTTCCCGACACCTGTCATGTAACATATCGTTGGAAAGGCCTTTGGCTGCTTAATCATTTCATGTACTTTCGGTACTCTGCCCGCTGCTTTGCCCCCCTAGGGGGGCACTTTCCTAAAATTTTCTGACACTAATCATGTGACATATCGTTGGAATGGCCTGTAACCGCTTAATCATTTTATGCACTTCCGGTACTCCTCCCCCACCCCCCACTTTGCCCCCCCAGGGGTGTACTTTACTAAATTTTCCCGACACCCATCATGTGACATATCGTTCGAAAGGCCCTTGGCTGCTTAATCATTTTATGCTCTTCCGGTACTCCGCCCACTACTTTGCCCCCCTCGGGGGCACTTTCCTAAATTTTTGCGACACCCATCATGTGACATATCGTTGGTAAGGCCTGTGACCGCTTAATCATTTTATGCATTTCTGGTGCTCCATCCACTACTTCCCCCCCCCTCCTTTGGAGGGCACTTTCCTACATTTTGCCGACACCCAAACCTGTGACCGCTTAATCATTTTATATACTTCCACTGCTCCGTGCACTACTTTGCCCCCCTGAGGGCACTTTTCTCAGGGAGGCCAAGTGGATACTCATTAAAAAAATACTACATTTTTGAGGTCGATATACTACAAAAAAACTGCAGTTGGAGAACTGCGGTGATTTGGCCGATTCCACTACAGAATTTTTGCGGTCAATAAAACTGCGAAATTTCTGCAGAATTTTTAATATTGATATAACTATAAATTTTCTGTAGAATTTTTGTGGTCAATACAACTGCTAAATTACTGCAGTTAGTAAACTGCGGTAATTTTGTAGTTCTATTGACCGCAAAAAATCTGTAGTGGAATCGGCCAAATCACCGCAGTTTTCCAACTGCGGTTTTTTTGTAGAATTTCTGCAGTTCATTTTTAGCTGGGAGGAAACGGTGTCAAGTGAATTTTCGACAAAATGGTTGGCCACCCCTGGAATAAATAAAGGTATATTTTGCCTTTTAAATTTATTTTTATCACTTATAGCAAATATTAAGTACTTTAATGCTTTAAAATTGTTTTAAACTTTGAAAAATAACAATGAAATAAAATTATACGCAAAATTCGCCAAAGTTACAACTAATTTTTTAATTTTTTTCTCATGTAAGAACATTAAATATATCCTGTAAATGTAACAACATAATAGTAACGTTGAGCTTGAAAATTTATCTAAAAACATCTTAAGAATCTTAAAGTGAAGTTTTGATAAAATACACCTTTCCGTTTTTCTACCTCTTTTAAAGTTCACTCAATGTTTTTGCTTCCACGTACAAGGGTGGAAAAAAAAAGCCGTAAACGCTGCTGAAGCGCTGAAACAGAAAATCGGTATCTAGGGAATTTTGAATCATGCACGTGTTTGCAGATTTTTATGAAATGTATTCCGTTAATGTAATTGTGCAAAAAATGGATCGTCTTTATTACCCGTTTTTTCCTCAAAGGAAGAATATAAAGTTTTTGCTAAAGCAGGTGATTAATTTTTATTTTATTTATTTATTTATTTATTTATTTATTTTTTGTAAAAACTTTTAAAATCTATAATGTAGTTTAACGTACATTAAGGGGAAAATATTTTTCCCTTTAGAAATAGAAAGATATTAATGAAGTAGATTAAAACGCGTGGACCGTTAAAGAATGGATATTCAATTACTCATGTGTATTAGTAGTATTTGTAGTGTTCTTGATAAAATTAAGTGAACTGGTTTTAATTCCTGTGTAAAGCATATGTTGTGAACCAGAAATTCGGGGACCACCAAGCTATCGTTATTGTAGAATGGAATATTTTCCCATACTTAAGGAGACAGGTTACCTTTTTGTTTATTTTTAAAAATATTGTTCAAACGGTAAACTCACTGCATTTCAATGTTCAATTAAAAGTACATTTTGGAAAAAAATCATTTAACTGTATATTTAATAAAAAATTTTAAAAGTTTCTAAAAATGTAAGTTTTTAAAATCCCTACTACTTTTTTAAAAATTGATATTTTTGCCCCAATTTCTTTTAAGATTTTCAAATATACATTACACCAGTGTTGCCAGATGGGCTACGTTTTTTTAAAATCAGATTCTTGATTGGCACCACTTTTTTGAAATGGTAAAATGTACCTTATTTAATGGCATGTTAATTAAGGCAAAAGCAAAGTAAACTTTACTATTTCAGAAAAGTGGTGCCAATCAAGAAATCTGCAATAAAAAAAACTAGCCCACTGACAACACTGTATTACACAAGACTGCACACGGATTTTTAGATATATCCGATATTACTTTTAATATATTTTTTACTGACATATATAGTGTAAAACGATGAAATCTAACATATCTTCATATAATTTTATTTTTTTCTAACACTAGAACCGCCATTAGGGGTTATTTAGACCCCTGCCAAATTTATAATAGTCGATTCGAACCAGAACTTTCTTAATAGGACGTGTTAAATATAGGCAGCACGAAAATAGGCTAATTAAACAAGTTAAATATTTTTAAATAAAAATTCTGGTGTGAAACTTATTTTATAAAACTTGAGAAAAATAGCCGGCGGTTCTTGTGTTAAATAGCAAAAAACCTGAAGACTAATTCCACGCGCAGATTTATCACATATATAATAAAGAACATGTACGAGAAAATTTAAATCTCTACCTATAATACAAGAAAAGCATTAGAGTTTTTAAAACATGAAAGTGAAGAAAATATGAACATGGTGAAAAATGCATTTAAAGTTCTAATTTGTGCGGGAAATTGCGCTGAGTGTATTAGGAAAGTTTACAATATCTCGCGATATAATTACCGTATGGGTAAAAATGATGTGTCAAAATATTCACAATTAAACAGGGTTTCATTTAATATTAAAAAAGGAAAATCGATTTTTTGACCAATTTTAAGGTAAGCTGTCCCCTTAATGTCATAATATTTGCGATAAAGTAAGAGAAAGATTACTTTTGGAAATTGTGGTGGAAAACGAATCTGAGTCAGAAAGTTTGTGCAAATCTACTGTGAAGAATTTACTCGTGTGCCATATATTTGTAGTGTTCTTAAAATAAGTAATCAGAAAATTAATTTTTTCTGTAAAGTAACAAGAAGTCGTCTGGCCAAAAAATATTATTATTTTAAGCAGGGTAATTTGCAATACTTAATAACAGAATCTTTGCGGTAAAGTAAGAGAAAGAAAACCTTTCGAAAATTGTGATGGTAAACGAATCCCAGCCAAAAAGATTGTGCATCTCTACTGTAAAGAAATTAATCATGTGCAATATATTTGTAAAGTTCTTAATAAAAATTAGTGCACAGAAAATTAATTTTCTGTGTAAAGCAACAAGAAGTCGTCTGGCTAAAAATATATTATTATTTTACAGCAGGGTAATTTGCCACACTTAACACTAAAACGACCGGAAATTTTACTCAAGTTTTATTAAAAATATTTTACGCAGAAAATTTTATTTAAATCTGTTTATCACATTTATTTAACCTTTTTCTTCTTTGTGTCTTTTAAACTTATTTTACAAAGAAATTTCTGGTTCGAACCGAAATATATTCATATGGTAGGATTCAAAATGACCACTCACGGTCTTTTTAGTGTTAATACCAGAATCTTTGCGATAAAATAAGGGGAAGATTACCTTTAGGAAATTGTGGTGGTAAAAGAACTTTTAGGAGAAAAAGATTGCGCAGCTCCAGGGTAATGTTTTTAAAGTAAACTAGTATCAAAATAAAATTACAATTCCGTACTAATAAAATTACTCATGTGTAGTAGTAGTAGTGTTTGTAGTGTTCTTAAACCCTTGGGGACGAGCGACCGGTATTCGTGCCGCGTAAGTTGCTCAGAATCGGTGATTATTCTCACCAGTAAAATTGTATTGTAAATTTTGTCTTATTTAATCCGAGCATTTTCCCGATTCAATTAGGCAAAATAGTCCAAGAGCTGTTAAGCATTTTAGGGAAGGTATTTGAGGCACCCTGAAAATTTGTGCAACACTTCTTTTGTAATGGCTGAATACAAAATCGAATGTCTGGCTGAAGGATCGTGGCCCAAAAACTGTGCCAGACACGTGTCAAGTGCCATTTTTTTTTATTTGACTGCCCAAAAAAGGTATTTGAGGCACGCTGAGATTGAGACAGAATAATATTTATACTTAGAAAAAAATATTTTGAAAACGACAGACACTTTAGTCGGCACAAAAACTGTGCCAGACACGTGTCAAGTGCCATTTTTTGTCTGGCACAGTTTTTGGGCCACGATCCTTCAGCCAGACATTCGATTTTGTATTCAGGCATTACAAAAGAAGTGTTGCACAAATTTTCTGGGTGCCTCAAATACCTACTCAAAAACGTTCAACAGCTCTCCTACTAAAAATTTCTGTTTTAAAAATCCGGTGACTAAAGATAAAAAATTCCGTAAAAGACGCTCGTCCCGAAGGGGTTAACAAAAATGACTGAACGGAAAATTAATTTATGTGTAAAGTACATGCGGCGAACTAGAAACCACCGGACCACCAAACTATTATTATTTTAGAAAAGAATATTTTTCCGTACTTAATGACACAATCTTTGCGATAAAGTAAGAAAGGATAAGATTACCTTTAGGAAATTGTGGTGGTAAAAAACTTTTAGGAAAAAAAAGATTTTGCAGCTCTAGGGTAATGTTTTTAAAGTAAACTAGTATCAAAATTAAATTACAATTCCGTACTAATAAAATTACTCATGTGTGTTAGTAGTATTTGTAGTGTTCTTAATAAAAATAAGTGAACGGAAAATTAATTTATGTGTAAAGCAGATGTAGTGCACCAGAAATCAACGGGCCACCAAACTGTTATTATTTTAGAAAAGAATATTTTGCCGTACTTAATGACACAATCTTTGCGATAAAGTAGGGGTAAGATTACCTTTCGGAAATTGTGGTGGTAAAAGAATCTCAACCAAAAAGATTTTGCCACTCTACTGTAAAGAAATTACTTATGTGAATAAATTTGTCGTGTTCTTAATAAAAACAAGAGAATAGTAAATTAATTTTCTGTGTAATGTAAGAAGAAATCATCTGTCTAAAAATATATTATTATTTAGGGCAAGGTAATTTGCCAAACTTAACAACATAATCTTTGCGATAAAGTAAGCGGAAGATTACCTTTCGGAAATTGTGGTGGTAAACGAATTTCAACCAAAAGATTGTGGTACTCTACTGTAAAGAAATTACTCATGTGCAATATATTTGTACTGTTCTTAACCCTTTGAAGGGCACCGGTATATTATATATACCACTTAATTTTAATTCCGAAATGCCACATTGGCACCAGAATTTAGAAATTAAGTTTTGCTTTGTATAATATACGCGAAGAAAAGCCTTTTCTTTCTTTCATATAAATTTGTTTATAAATACCGGTGTCAGTCATTAATTTTAACATTTTAGCACCAGAAGTACTTTGCCCCTGAAAGGGTTAATTAAAATAAGTGAACAGAAAATTCATTTTCACTATAAAGTACCAAGAAGTCGTCTGGCTAAAACATACTTTTATTTTAGAGCAGGGTAATTTGCCAAACTTAATAACAAAATGTTTGCGATAAAGTAAGCGGAAGTTTACCTTTCAGAAATTGTGGTGGTAAAAAACTTTCAGGAAAAAATGTGCAGCTCTGAGGTAACGTTTTTAAAGTGAACTAGTAACAAAATGAAATTACAATTTCGGTGATAATTAGATATTTTTAAAATCTACTTTTTAAGATTTTTTTTTTCCTTCAAGGAAGAATATTACATTTTTCTTAACATAATAAATGTTTTATTCGTCGTCGTTTTAATAAAAGAAATGAAATCTGTAATGTAATTTAACGTACATTAAAGAAAGACTATATAAAATTATATAATTTGATTTCACGTGCATTAGACGAAAAATAATTTTCCCTTTAGAAATAGAAATATATTAATAGAATGCATTAGCATTTTCTGTTCTTTGAAAAACTGACATTAAATTACTTAAGTGCAATATATTGTTATTATTATTATTAAAAATATGCGACAAAAAATTAATTTTGTGTGCGAAACTTTTAAGGTTAACTAGTAATAACGTGAAGTTAAAAGTTCCGTGATAATTAGATATTTTTAAAAGGTATCTGTGCCAAGGGTAAATAGTTAGTTTAATTAAGAACTGTGTCTGAGATAATTAAAGTAATCATCAACGGAAAAATATCCTTAAGTTTTTAATAGAATAAATATTAGTGGACTGCATATTCTTAATGTAATTGTGCGAAAAATAGTTTTTAATAACAGTTCTAAGGAAGAATATAAAAAAGTTTGCAACATAATTATCACTTTTGCTGTCATTGCTGCTATAAAAAACATTTGGAATCTATAATGAGATAAAACATACGGATAAAATATTAGTAAAATTCAGAGAATACATTTATAGAGAAAATATATTTTCCTTTAGAAATGGAAGTATACTAATGATATAGAGTCTTAGCTATTTTACCTTTTCAAGGACGGTGTTTAATGGTGGGAACATTTAATTTCAAACTACCTACTGACACCCAGAAATTATTTCAAAATTTCTGATGTCATAATATACGTGAGGGAAAAGCTTTTAATAATTTTAAAATAAATTTATTCTTGAATTCTAATATCATTCAGTTATTTAAACGTTTTAGGAGCAGAAGTACTTTGCTATTGAAAAGTGTATAAAATATGGAACTACGAATAAAGAGAAACTGGCATAGCCTTGAAATAGTGAAGCTTCAAGTGTAACTGCTTTCGCAGGGATTGTTTACTGCCGGGACAAACTTCCACCAGTAAGTTTAAATAGAAATGTTCTCCTTATTTGCACACCTTATTTATGCAAAATTTCAGTCATAAATTATCGCAAAAACAGATATTCATTTTTATGGTGGAAGTTTCCTTCTGCGGTTGGCAGACCCTCCGTTTCCGCCATATTGTGACAACCTAAACAACCCCCTGTCAGTATCAGTGAAAAAAAAATATAATACCTTGGCAAACTGCCACCTGTAAAAAAAAAAAAAAATAGAAATTTTTATCATATTTGTGAGAGAAATTTTGCATGAATAAGGCGCTTAAATAAGACGAAACTTTCTATTTACTGGTATCAGTTTACTTTGGCGGTAGTTAGCTCTTACGCTTCCGCCATATTGTGTCAACCAGGGAAACAAACTGACAGTTTTACAAGGTATACTGACACCAGTAAAAACAAATAGAAATTTTTACGACATTTTTGAGGAAAATTTCCGTGAAAAAGACGCTTAAATAGGGCGAAATTTTCTGTTCAATTTTACTGGTGCAAGTTTGTCCGGGCGGTAATCAGAAACTATTGATCCGAATAAAAAAATAAGTCGCCATCTTGTGACAACATCCTCAGTTACTTCACTCGCAACTGGTAAACAATACACTATCTGTCTCCTCCTCTTTATTCATAACTCCATTGTATAAAATGAGTATTCAAGTGATGACGTGAGTTTCAAAACTCGCCTTATCCAGAAAATCAAATTTTGAACTATCGCGAAAAACCTCTAACTGCGTCCAGTGCTTTTCATTGAAAACCAAGCTTTTACAATAGCAGGGACCCCAAATAGTCCGCCAACTGAATACCAATATTATTTTAGAAGAATTTTCTTTTTAGATTTGTCTTACAAACCGCCACGTAATACCTTTGAAAGTTAATTCTAGCGCAAACCTAACATAAAAGTTTCTGCTAAAATTTGTTGGTATTCAGTTGGCGGGCCATTTGGGAGCAAAGCGTTATAAGTAAGCGAACAAACTTAATGCTGGAATCAGGCGTAAATTAACACAGTTGCGCCACCTTGTGGACTGAGTGATAATTCACATACGCGGGCCTTTAGTGTGGCGCGTATTTTCTAAATCTTCAGTCACTCATGGAAATGAATTTTGTTTGCCACATTCATCGCAAAATAATGGCGTAGCGCGAGGGGCATCCAGACGCACTTGACACCACGAAGGTTTCTTCGCCTCATCAGAAGCACTTCAGTTACAGCGCCTAGAAGATACAGTGTGGAAAACGGCTACAAAATAGTGCTAAAAAATTGAATCCCATAATTGTACAACCATGCTGAATAACAAGATGTCGATCGTAGCGCCACCGTAGTGATTTAAAAACGATAGTCATTCTAAAAGAGACTCTTTAACCTATTTCACGTCATTCCTTAACTAAATTAGCTTATAACAGACCAAAATATCTTATATTTATAGTTTCCGATATTTAACATTCTATAATTTTTGAAAACACAGTGTTTATATTGAAAAGAGTTACGAGATGGCGCTCGTATCAGCATATTGCCGCTGAGCATTGTTGGAGATTTATGAGATAAAAGTTTGTAGCACTTTTTAAAGCATTATAGGAATAGCCGTTTTCCACACCGTATCACCTAGGCGCTGTACTTCAGTTATTAATCAAGGTGAAAAAACTTTATAATTTTAGTGGTGTCAGTAAGAAAACAGTTAGGTATCTACCTGTAGTACACACTCCATCCGCTACGTGGCGCATGACCTTGATTGATGTGACCTCGCTTTTAATCTTGCGGTTATTTCTCCCATTTAAGATAGGGCGCTTACTTATATTGCTTTGATTTGGGAGCCCTGCAATAGCAAAATTATAGGATAAAATCAGTTTTCTTGCAGATTGTAGCGTTTTTTTGGTGCAGGTATACCAATAGAAAAGATGGACAGAGAAAACAGGATGTTTTAGTTCAATATATTATATTAGTGTTTTTAACGAAATAAGTTACTAGAAAATTAATTACTTATGTAAAATTATCAAATTCAACTTGTAACATAGTAAAATTAAAGTTCCATGAAACTTAGAAATAGTTACTCTAATAAACTTCCGCTTCAACGATAATTTCGTCTTCAATGGAATAATATTTTTACGATTCTTGTACAATAAATACTGCTCGACTGCGTTGTAATGCATTCTCTTAATGTAATTATGAAAAAAAAAAAATTAATATCAGTTCTTGCCCCGAAGGAAGAAAATAAAAGCAATCGCAACATAATTATCACTTTTGTTGTTGTTGTTTAAAAAAAAAAAAAAAAAAAAAAAAAAAAAAAAAAAAAAAAAAAAACATTTAAAATCTGTAATGTAGTTTAACCTGTATTAGAGGAATTTTTTTTCCATAGAAATCTAAATTTATTAATGAAATAGATTAGAAGCGTTCTATCTTTAATTATAGTTGAAAAAAAACCTTCCGACTTTTAATTGCCTTTGTTTCTAATTAGATATATTCGTTTTATTTAACACGTTCACGCCGGCGCTGTGGGTCACACTCGACTGTCTCATAGTTGTCAAGTCTCCGGCTTTTTGCACATCACTGTTATTTTAGAGAAAATGTTGTTCTTTTTAAATCGTCCAATTGTTCTAATTAAATAAAACAACATTTTCTGTATTAAAATACTGGCATACAAAAAGCCGGAGACTTGAGAGCTCTGAGACAGTCGAGTGTGACGCACCGCGCTGGCGTGAACTTGCTAATGACAGACATTTTCGATTAAATATGACAAAGATAACTATTTGGTGGCAATGATTCACAAAATGTCGGAAGCTAAACTTTAAAATTTAGATATAAGTGCAACATATTCGTAGTGTTCTTACTAAAAATATGTAAGCAGTAAATTAATTTTCTATGTAAAAGTTCTAGTGTTAAATAATAAAAAAAATGAAGTTGCAATTTCTTTTACAATTAGAGATTTTTACTATTAGAGATATTAAACTTCACGTACAGGCAATCAGGTTTCTTCTACCACTAATTAAAAAAAATAGTCCCTATCAATCGCTGCTATTAATTAAGACAAAACTAATATTTTAAAATTAGTGATGGAACTTTGCCTGATTTACTTGAGTTAAATCGGCGCCTATATTTGTGCAAAGGCTACTTATACAAAGGATACTTATACATTAAATAGTAATGGTCGACTGCATTTAAATATATTTTCTTAATGTAACAGGGCAGAAAAAATTTTGAATGTCAGTTTTTCATTGGAGAGGAAGGATATAAAGATTTTTACCAAATAGTTATCCTTTTACTGTCGCTGTTGTCATAAAAAGGTTTTTATATAAATTTTAACGTAATATATATTAAAAGAAATATATTTTTGTTTAGATATGGAACGATATTAACGAAATAGGTTAAAATCTTCAACCATTAAAACGCTTGAAGATCGTCGGTTCATTTTTGGATCTCTTAACTTTAATCACTATATTACACATTAGGACCAGAATTTCGGAATGAAATTTTTCGTTTTACTAAGCATGTAAAGAAAAGCTTTCGAGAGGCTTTAAAAATATAAAGCTTTAAGAGGACCTGGTAAGCTCAATTTTGGCCATGTTAAAATACACCAACTTTATGTACCTTTTTATCAGAAATGGTGAAAGATAGAGGTCTAGATTTTTTAGAGTAGTTTGAATAACATGCTTTACGTATTTTAACTGACCATTTTCTTTCTAAGTGAGACTGAAAATTCACTATTAATTATTTATTGAAAGACATTTTTAAATTATCATTTTTGATACAATTTCACTGCCTAAAATAAATAATTATCAACAAATCATTAAATCCTTGTGTTAAAGTATGCACTATAACATAATTAAAGTATTTAGAAAAATCCGAGTTCTTAAGTTTAATAGATATTGAAAAAAAAGAACACAAACCTGAAAAATGGGTGTTTTGAGAAAAAGTCAATTAAAGTTGGAAGACCAGTGGATTACTTTCGTCAAATTCTGATTTTTTTTATTGGCACCACTTTTTTTGTAATAGTAAAATTCGCCTTATTTAGTAACATATTAATTAAGGCGAAAACAATCGGAATTTTACCACTGCAGAAAAGTGGTGCCAATCAAGAAAGCTGCATTTTAAATAAGTAGCCCACTGCTGTGAAGTGCTCTTAGAAAGAATGAAAAAAATCCAACACTTTTTTTATATATATAAACATGTGTAATACATCGTTGAAAAGATAAAAGTTTAAACTATTTAATGATATAAAAATGTAAAAATCGATTTTTTGGTTGAATTTCGCTTACCCTGTCACCTTAAATTTTTCAACTCCTATACATTTGTGGTGCTCTTAAATAATAGTTGGCGAATAGAGCGTGGATATTTTTACAGTTTTGTAAGTGCAACATGGATTTTTCTAATTATATTATAATTTTGAAATATATCTATGCTACATCTGACAACTCTTTTTTACCACCACTCTTTTTTAATAGTTATCTTGTTTAATCGCAGATTTCTGCTTTAATTAACTTCTATTCGAAATTATTAGTATTCAAAATTCTAGTTTATTTACTATGTCGAGTTTAAATGGTCAGCTGAAGTTATAATCAAGTTTAATAAGCTTAAATAATAAGCATATGAGTTAACCAAAAGAATTTTTCTTTAAAAAATTGCTTTATGATTCACGCATGATAAACAACGACACATCTTTAGATTTTGTGCTGTAGCTGTATATATTGAGATGTTTAACCCTAGAACTACCGGAAATTTTACTCAAGTTTTATAAAAACATTCTACACCAGAATTTTTACTTAAAACTATTTAATTTGTTTATTTAACTTATTATTGTCTGATTTATACATTTAGTTTGTTTTGAAGAAATTTCTGGTTTGAATAAATATTTTGAATGTACATGTCGGGTCCATTGGACCCTTCTGGTAGACAGAGGGTTAAGCGGGTAAGTAATTTGATTGGTAAAAACTTTAAAATGTAATTTTGCATGCATTAGAGGAAAAATAATTTTCCTTTTAGGAATAGAAAGGTGACAATAAATTGGATCAGCAAGCATAGCTTTTCAATAACTGAAGAGTAATATATTTGTAGTGTTCCTAATAAAAATCCGGGAACAAAAAATGAATTTTTTTTGTCAAACTTTTAAACTTAAATAGCAATTACATATTGTTAAATTTTCCATGATAATTGGAGATTTGAAAAAAAAAATATTTTGATAAATTAATAGACAGCTTGATTAAATACTGCTTCTGAGATAATTAAAGTAATCTTCAACGAAACAATATTTTTATGATTCATTTGGGACTAATATAGCTCGACTAAAATATATTCATTTAACCCCTTCAAGGGCGGTGGTTCATTTTTGGACCACCTAATTTTAATTCCTAAATGCCGCATTGACACCAGAATTTTAGAAGGAAATTTTTCCAATTATGAACTACTTGACGAAGAGATTTTACATATTTTGAAACAAACTAGTTTTTTTAATTCTGGTATCAATCAATCATTTTATAATTTTACGAATAGAAGTGCTTTGCCCCTGAAATGGTTGATGTAAATTATAAATGCTTTGAAAAGGGAATCGATTTTTTTTACCAGTTCTTGCCTCGTAGGAGCTGTAAGCTGCATAGCTGCCAACTTCAAACTAATCTTCCGTAATACTTGCGTTAATTTGACCCTGGTTTAATACGTTTCACACCAGAAATTTTTTTAAGAAATGAACATAAATATGTTCCACGTAGAAACCTGGAATTGAATAAATAAGCATTCAGGAAATGAATTTTCTGTTTCAAAATGTGGTTAAACTGGGTTAAATTAATCCAGACATTACGGAAGATTAGTGGAAGTCTGGCAGCTATGAAGCTGTAATTTGTAATTTAAAATTTTAAGGAGCCATAAGCGGTTCTGGAAAAATGTTTAGTCTTTATATTCAGAAATACATAAATGAAATAGATTACTCAAGTTTGATACACAAGGTGCGTACTCTCCTTTCCAAAGCGTCTGACACCTCTATCTCTTATTAAAAAAAATAGTTCTATTTAACAGATAAATAGCAGAAATTTTAATCGTCTCGTTTAATTGTATTATAAAAATACTATTTTACAACAGTAAATTTATTAGTCTTTTACGTGCAACTTTTTAATCTTAGAATTAACAAGGTGCAAGAAACTTGTTACTTGTGTCGGGAAGTGCACGCATTTCTCGAAATTTCCAAATAGTGTGGCACCACTATTTAGGATTAGAAATTTTCTATTTAATTCTTTAAATGGGGAATTAGTAATCTTCTCATTTAATCGCAGATTTTGTACAGTGTTGCCAGTGGGCTACTTTTTAAAAATTCAGATTTCTTGACTGGCACCACTTTTTTGAAATAGTAAAATTCGCCTTATTTAATGACATATTCATTAAAGCGAAAAGAAGGGGAATTTTTCCGTTTCAGAAAAGTGGTGCCAATCAAGAAATCTGAATTTTAAAAAAGTAGTCCACAGGCAACACTGATTTTGTAATATTTTTCAGCAATTACATAAGTAGGAAATTTATTAAAAATGTGTGGTAAGCATGCACGCACTCTGAATATGGAACTTGTGATAGTCTTATTAAATATAAGTGTTTCTAAAATAGAGTTTTAAAGATTATTATTAATATAATAAAAACATAACTTCCATGTTTGACGGGTTTTTTACAACTATTTTTGAAAAAAGAAATTTTACTTCTTTAATCGCGAAAATTTAGGATTAAACAAGCCATTTTCTTCCGTTAACCCTTTCAGGGGCAAAGCACTTCTGTTGCTAAAATGTTAAAATGATTGAATGACACCGGGATTTATGTACGAATTTATATGAAAGTAAAAGCTTTTCTTTGCGTATGTTATACAAAGCAGAATTTAGTGTGTAAATTCCTGTACCAATATGGCATTTGGGAATTAAAATTAAGTGGTATATATAATATACCGGTGAACTTCAAGGGGTTAAATATAGTGATAAGAAAGAAGCGTAAAAGTTGTCAGACTTGATGAAACAAAATCTCTAAAGTTTATTTTTTTATTTTTATTTTTATTTTTTTTTTTTGTTATAAGTAAACATTTTTAGAAATCCTTTATGCCAAAGCTAAATAGTTATTTTAATTAATAACAATTCTTATTTCAAAATATGAAGATATTTTTTTTTTCGCAACGTTGATTTTATTTCTTTTTGAATAATGTTAGTCATGAAAAAAGAAAATACATAATGCAATCAACAAAGATTAGTGGGAGACTTTTTTTTTTTTTTTTTTTTTTTTTAGAAAAAGAAATAAAAAAAGCAGACTACAACAGTCGAAACTTTAAAGAATTCAATAGCTCAAGTTCTATATATTTGTAGTATTTGTATAAATGTAAGTAAAGTGAAAATCAATTTTCTGTGTGCAGTTTGAAAGTTTACTACTTACAACAAAAAGTCAAACTTTTCGTGATAATAATATATTTTTAAACTGTACCGATACCAAAGGTAATATATGTTTTCTAGTAAACTGTCGCAACTTGTTTAAAGTTAAACAAAACATTAAATTTTATACCAATATTATGCTTATATGCATTTAATGGATATTCAGATACATTATACAACCTGATCGAAATACAAGGATATTAAATTCATATCAATATACGCTTATCGGCATCACGTTTCTACACATGTACATTATTATTTTCTGTCACATGTTTCAGATGTTGAAAAGTGGGAATATTAATTTCTTATATATATATTTTGGGCGTGGGGGACACAAGCAAAATATTGGATTTTTACCAACTTAAAAGCATGCTTGCACAATTTAATCATTCTGAGAAAAATTTTGTATGGTTTAAAAAATGAAATAAATAGTAGATAAATAATTTTAAACCCATTTACATAACGTGTATCGATAAAAATCTTAGATAACAAAATATTTCCCGTTTTTCATACATTGAATACTGTGAAAAATATTTTGTTGTTGTTGTTGTTGTTTTATACAGAATGAAAGACAAAAAAAGTACAAAATAAGTTTTAGTGAGTATTACACATTATTTTACAAAATAAGTTTTAGTGAGTACTTTTAATAAAATATATTCCTAAAACAATACTGGTAAGCTCGATTCAACACATTTAAATTTTATTGCGTTAATGCCAATGAGTAAACACAAATATATTTTAGTTTTCTGAAATATGCATTTGAATTTTATTGTTGTTAATATAGTATCGGGTACCTCTAAGAGCTTAACACTAAAATAGGCGGTAAAAAGTAATATGAGTATAATGCAAAAGGCATTTCTTGATCCATTATTAGAATACCACTTTTTTATAAGAAAAATCCTCTACAGTATTAAAACACTGTATTAAAAACTAGTGTCTTAAAGGAATTTTCACCTTGTTATTAATATAAACGTTAAACATACTTATTATTATTTAAAAGGTGGCACAAACACATAAAGATATTATTTAATATCTTTATGTGTCTAAACAGAAGACTGTTTAGTTATTTCTTATAAATTTTGTACAGACATACCGAAGCCTAATTTTTGCTGCCAATTGTGTAAAAAACTAGCCGGAAAAACTTTATTGGTAAATACTGGTATTCAAAAACTGATCATTTTGAGTTCTGTGTTTAGTAAGTTCTAAAGTGTTTTCATTATACGTACTATAACAATACTTGCACAAAGAGAACATTAATACACATTTAATTACTCTTATTTTTTTAAAAGTCAACTCTTAAAAATATTACCATAATTTCCCGCGTATACGGGGAAGTTAAAGCGGCTTAGTTAAGTCTTTTTCATACCGGAAAATTTATTTAAAAAATGAAGTCAAATCAATGCTAAGCACAAGCAAGTCACATTTTATTTAAAACAAATTCTGGTAAGAAATCGAGTTATCTGAGCTGCGGCGTATGCGCGGGATATTACGGTAGATGAATTTCAAGTAATAAAAACCACTGCAATGTCAAATATTTAGCGGAAGATAAAAATAACATTATCATAATTAATATTATAAATCACTGTATGATGGTTAAAGCCTAAACTTAATCACTTCACCGGCGACAGGTATGGGGAGACAGTGCTTTTACCCCCGACTTATCTCGGGGCAAACGGTGAAGTGGGATACAGTGTTGTCAAAAAAAAAAAAACCCTTTCCTTAAAATATCGTGCTTAAAAATATTAAGCACTTAAGATTTCAGCATTCTAGTATTTCCATATAGTATATTCCAAAGTATGCGTTCGAGAATGTCGTAACGAACGACACGATGCGACTTATTTCAATTACGGTTGAAGATAGAAACATTTTAAAATCTCAAATGGCAATACCCACTTTTTGTTATCCAAGTTGCATACATTTCTAAGAATTTCCAATGTATATAACACCATTGTTTCAGATAAGAAATATTTGCCTAACATTTTTTTCTCCGATTAGCAATCTTTCTGGGTTCAATCGCAGAATATATAAATTTTTTCTTCGACTAAACAAGGCAAAAAATTCTAGTCAGAAACATACGCACTCCGGGTATTGCAAAGATATCGCTGTGGTTAAAAATAATATTAATTGTGTTAAAAAAGTTACTGTAAAAACAGCGATTTAAAAACAAACGCAAAGTGGATGCAAAGGGGGACAAATGAAACCTGACAGGTGACGAATTTTAGAAACTTTTCAAAAAGCCGCCTTCGGAGAATACGACACATTGCATGTTGGACATTGCGAATAAAAAGAAGCATACATCACAGCATAAAGAATCTGCAGATTCTCACGTTTATTATTATTTTTTTAATTATCTTATTCGATGCGACGTGTATACCTTGGATTTTAAATATATGAAGCACCCCGAGACAGTAATACAACGGAGAGCGTTCAGGTGAATATGTTGGCCACGAAATCACGAACTGGCGATAGATAACAATATCGCCAAAAAGCTCATGTATAACATGTTAATCCACTTTTTTTATATGAACTTTATGTCGCCTGTTTTAGTGCTAGCTTAATACGTTATAGCTAAGAAAACTTTCTACAAAATCTAATGTTAAAAAAACATTTCTTTATGACAAAAATTTTCCAAGTTATTACGGTTTGAACATTATAAAATTCCACCATTTTCTGTCGATCAAAATGAGCTTTATAGTGCAAAAAAATCTTGATAATTCAGAAATTTAAAGTACCATAAATCGTAAAGTTTTAGTCGTACAAAAATGACATTTTTTTTTTTTCATTTCTTAGAGCTTGGTAATCTTTTTTCAAAAATCTATATATATATTTCTCTTACGTAGCGCTAAAAAAGGCTGTATTTGTAGCTTGCTATTTGGCAACAGCCAAAGCGATGTTTCTCAGTGGTAGTTACGGTCACATGTCCCAAAACACTCAGCAAATCAAAATCCAGACAGGATCTCTCTTTTAACGCAAACCGTTTGTGCAATACATGAATGACAATTGCTATTGGTCCGTTTTACGGTGACGTAGCTTTTTTATCCAAGGTTGTATTTAGACACAGGCGAAAACGTTTTGTTTACATTTCGATAGCGTGATACGTAGAATGTTTTATAGCGTCTTATTATAGTTTTAAATTAATTTAAGCCGTGGTTATCAATACTATAGGTAAAATGAAAGGAGAAGGACCCCATCTGACACTAACATGCAATTTAAATTTAAACAGCGTCAATTTCCTGTTCGCTTAGCTTTCTCCATGATGATCAACAAGTCATAGCGCCAAACTTTTGATAAATGCATCTTTATTTATATTTTCAACAAAATTTTCAATTGCTTTTTTATGAATTAAAATATTTTTAAATTTCATATGTTGCTTGCTCGGATCTCATAACGGCCCAACTAAAAATATTTTTTTATTTTGTTTTCACTCAGTTTTTTAATTAATTCTGTTTCCAAGGTAAGTTATTATTTATATTTTCAACAGTTTTCAATTACTTTTTTATACATTAAAAATATTTGTAAATTTAATACGTTGTAATGATTTATGCTAGCACTCATTCTGGCTAGAGTTGACATAAATAGTGGTGAGCGAGCGAAGCGAGCTGGGATCTATTGGCGATCCCAATATGAATTGTGTAGCAATTCGTGTGGGTTGGTCAGCGTTAGCGAGCAGGGGGCTGAGCCCCCTAGTATCTTTTATAAGACCCATGGAACATATATTTTTGTTTTGTTTTTTGACTTTTACGTTTAAAAAAAAATGTAAATGACATTGAATATAATATAGAACAGTATTTGAAACTTTTTGCTGTTGGAAATATAACTAAAACTAAACATTTAGAAATTAGCTGTTTGACACCGAAAAGAGGAGACGCCTTGTATAATTGTTTTTTATGTTTCCAGCAATGTTGTTTTTCAGCCTATAAATAACGCGTGTAGCATTATAGGATAGAAACGAAACAAAATATGAATAATTCTATGGTTATTTCCAATCACTTCCTATTATTTCATAGTTGCTGTAAAATAATATATTTTTAATCAGGATCCTATTTTATTCCTTTTGAAATGAACAAAACGCTTTACATGAAAAAATAAATAATTACACGACAGCAGCGCAAAAAAATAAAAATAAAAATAAATAATAATAAAAAAAATCAGTCTGAACAGCACTTTAAAATCTTTGTGAGGCAATTAAATTTTCATAGTCAATTGAACATGGCACATTTTGTATCGTTACTTATATCCTTAACCCTAGAACTACCGGAAATTTTACTCAAGTTTTATAAAAACATTCTACACCAGAATTTTTACTTAAAACTATTTAATTTGTTTATTTAACTTATTATTGTCTGATTTATACATTTAGTTTGTTTTGAAGAAATTTCTGGTTTGAATAAATATTTTGAATGTACATGTCGGGTCCAATGGACCCGTCTGGTAGACGGAAGGTTAATAAACTTATTTACAAACAATTTAACATTTAATAACATTCTCAAATAAAAGTTCTACATATTGATATTTTAAACTCTGTATTTATATACTTTTTTGCACTGCATCGCTACTGCAATTTTGAAATGTTCCTTTTATTTGTAGTTCTGTTTTTTTATTATAGTAATTTTAATAGTTACATTTAACTTCAAGAAGACTTTTAATTTTGAAAAAAAAAATACATTTCTTCTTCTTGTCATATATTTTTAAGTAATGAATTTCTTTAAAAGTTATAAAGAGTGTAAAAAATAACTTTTTGAAAAACAAAAGAAATAATAATCATCACTTTTCATCTCAACAGTCAGTTTTAAAAAGAAACAATTGCAGTGGATAGAAAGGTGACTTTTTTTAACTATCATTATTTCCAAAAAATAATCTTCCTTTTATATTTTTCTTGAAAATGTTGCTCAAATTGAACACCAATATTATTGTTTGAAAATAATGCTTCTCAAAAAAGTGACCGCGTCAACACGGATTATTGAAATTTAAGCAATATTTAAATAGGTACTTTGAATAAAGATTTTTAAAGAAATCTTGACACAAATATAGTTAGTATTGAATTGCTTACATCTGAAACTCCTAAATAGTAGTAGCGTACTAGCCACAAATAAGAACTGCCTATTAAGGCAGTTCTTATTTGTGGTCTTTATTGTGTCTTTATCTTATTAACTTAGCGTATTCGCAAGCATGCATGGAAAAAGCGTCGTGAATTCTATTCTGCCCAAACCAGTGGCGTAGTGTAAAGGGGAGGGGTGGATCATTTTACTACTAGCGCTATTACACAGAAAGTTTGGCTTTATTTAATCATTTAATGTTATACGATTAAATAAAACAAAATTTTGCATACAATAATACTGGTAATAAAATGTCCCCCACCCCTAACGCTACGCCACTGTCCAAAACCAGGCGTGTCTGATAGTTTTACATAAAAAATCATTTTGTACTTCACATGGAACTATTAATAAAAGGGAACGACATATCCTTGAAATAGTGAAGCTTCAAGTGTAACCGCTTTCGCAAGGGCTGATTACCTTCGGTCGAAACTTCCACTAGTAAATTTATATAGAAATTTTCTCCATATTTAAAGCCGTTATTAATGCAAAATTTCAGCCATAAACAATGGCTGAAAAAGATTTTAATTTTAACTGTTGTAAGTGATACTTTTGCGGTAGTCAGGTCCTTCGCTTCTGCCATATTGTGACAACCGGTGATGCAGTCTGACTGTTTTACCTGTCAAACTGACACAAGAAAATATTTGTGAGAAAATATTTTCGTGAATAAGACGCTTAATAAAGACAAAATTTTCTATTCAATTGTACTGGTGGGGAGATTGTTCCAGTGGTATTTTGGAACTGTAAATCCGATTTTTAAAAAAGCAGCCGCCATCTTGTGACAACCCCCTCAGTTACTTCACTCGCAACTAATAGACAGTACACTATATGTCGCCTCCTCTTTATTCATAACTCCATTGTACTTCAATGGCTTTAACCCCTTAACGGTCGCATTAAATTACGGTTTAATATTTCAAATTGCTTTTTGGCACCACTTTTTTGAAAAAGAAACATTCACCTTATTTAATGACATGTAAAATTATACCATAATAAAGCCAATTACACTATTTTATAAAACTGGTGGGAATCAAACAATCTGAATAAAAGACACAGCCCGTGAATATCTCGTGAGCGAGGATTAAGGGGTTAACCCTCTCGTTGCGTAACCCGAGAGTTTCTCGGGCAACGTAAAGGAAGCAAAATTTGCGCAACCCGAGATTTCATCGGGGTTGTACTTTTTCCGTCTAATTAACTTTCCTTGATCATACCTACCAATTACTTTTTATTGTAAATTTTGCCTTATCTAATCGGAGTTTTCTCCCGATTAAATCAGATGAAAATTTTTGTTTTGAAAAACCGGTGACAAAAAAATAAAAATTCTTAAAAGACGCTCGTCGCGAAGAAATTAAATGCGTAATTTTTGAAGCTATTTTGATAAAACAATTACACAGCGAGAGGGTTAAACTCAAAGTTTTAACATAAATATTTTTTTGCTCATCCAACATTTATCTATCTTAACACATTGTTGACCTGAAATTTCATATGAAATCTGTGTTTCGAGTCAATGAAAACCCCGGCCTTTTCTGAAAGTCGGTTGCCTAGATAGGTTTTTCGAGTTTATTTATGAATAAATGTTTTGCAAATTTTTGGATTTTACATGGAATTTCTTGTAGTCTAATAAAAAATGGTCAACTGTTTGGTATAAAGACTGGCCAACTGTTTGGTATATATATTTCTGATAAAAGCTTGCTGATATTTTATTCAAGAGAAATGGTGTAGGCGAAAATAATGATCCAGTCATTAGAATCGTCATAAGGATCGCTCTAGCAAAAAACGTATCGTTTAAGAAATACGAGTATACTCGTGTTTTTTTTTTTTTTTTTTTTTTTTTTTTTTTTTTTTTTTTTTTTTTTGTAATTTGAAAATGATGTTTTAGAAAGTCACAGCTGCTATATAAAAGAAAATAAATGTTGTTTAATCATAAAAATTATTAAATTAAATTTTTGGGGTCTGTGCTCTTTAAGGGGGCCGGGTAAGCTCTATGTCGGCCATGGTAAAATACACCAACTTTATGTACCTTTTTCTCAGAAATGGTGAAAGATAGAAGTCTAAATTTTTTAGAGTAGTTTGAATAACATGCTTTACGTATTTTAACAGACCATTTTCTTTCTAAGTGAAACTAAAAATTAATTATTAATTATTTATAGAAAGACATTTTTAAATTAGCATTTTTGGTAAGATTTCACTGCCTAGAATAAATAATTCTGAACAAGTCATTAATTCCCTGTGTTAAAGTATGCACTATGACATAATATAAGTATTTAGAAAAAATCTGAGTTCTTAAGATTAAAAGATATTGAAAAAAAGGAACTCAAACCAGAAAATCGAAGTTTTGAGAAAAAGTCAATAACAGATATAAAGCAGTGTTGCCAGTGGTCTACTTTTTTAAAAGTCCGATTTCTTGATTGGCACCACTTTTTTGAAATAGTAAAATTCGCCTTATTTAATAACATATTAATTAGGGCGAAAACAATGGGAATTTTACCACTTCAGAAAAGTGGTGCCAATCAAGAAAGCTGAATTTTAAATAAGTAGCCCACTGCTGTGACGTGCTCTTAGAAAGAATGAAAAAATCCAACACTTTTTTTTAAACATATAAACATGTGTAATACGTCGTTGAAATTATAAAAGTTTAAACTATTTAATGATATAAAAAAGTAAAAATCTATTTTTTGGTTGAATTTCGCTTGCTAAAATTTGCTTTCGTAAAATTCTAAGTCAGATGTAAAAGTTTCAGATACGCCTCCATGAATTTGGTTATGAACAGCAGGTCGCGGGATTTATGTACGACTCTCTAGCAGTTGGATTGGAAAAATAAACACCAAATTTATGCCTCTGTTTAATAGTACTAAATTTATTATTTTGTTAAGAGCAACCTTTTAATATTACAATTTAAAAGGGTACATACTCCTCTTAGAAATTCAAAGGAGGTTAGCATCACTATTTTTCATTAGAAAAATTTCGTTTAATATTTAACCCTCCATCCTCGGGCGACTTTTTCTGTGGGTTATTTTTTTAAAATTAAGATTGTTTGATTCCCACCACTTTTTTTGAAGTAGAAGTAGACACTTAATTTAATTACAGATTAAATAATGCGACAATAATCCGAATTATACACTTTTTTAAAAAGTTCTGGGCATCAAGCAATCTCAATTTCAAAATAGTAGCCCACTGGATCGCGAAAATAGCATTTCCAGCGGCTGGATGGTTAACCACTTGACACATATTACATGGGATATATAATATCTCACCTAATTTTAATGAAGATTTGCACCACAAACTTTTAAATAAATTTTATTACTATAACTTTGGTGGAAAAATTAGTAAAATTGCTTTTCGTTATAGAATTTTTCTAAGATTCTGCTGTGAATTCAACATTACTGGAACACAATCTCTTGCCCCTCAAAGGGTTAAATATCAGATTTTGTTACCGCCTTTTGAAATTTCAGAAATTTTAATATTTATCTCCGATTAAATAGCGCTAAAAATAGTCGTAGAAATGCACGCACCTTGAAATTAGCTATATAGAGAAAACAAAAATGACGTTTCCCCCCAAACGCTGACGTTTTTACAGTACGTCAAGAAAAAAAAAACCTGAGAGATGTCTGTAATTTTAATTATAATTCATGAAAATTCAATTAAAAACACTGATTTATTTGTGTACAATTTGTTATAATTGTACGTGCTTTAGTTGGTCATAAGTGGACGTCTACGTATTAAAAATTTGTGAAGACTTTAGTCCAACAATGGCTATCAACATCTACTATTGGCACTTTCTTTGAGTTAATTTAATATGATTTAGATATAGCAGAAGGGTTAGTTTACACTTGATAGATTTGCATATCTTGATGATTAATACAGATGTTTTTTAACTTAAACAAGCATATATTTTTATAATAATACTTGAGCATCACGTAAAACAATTTCAAATTTAGTAAAATTTTTCTATCTATGAGCGAAATCAATTTACCGTTTTGTACTCGCGTATAAGCCGACTTGTACATTCGAATAAAACATACTTTGCATACCAGTATTTCTGAGTAGTTATTTTCGCCTTATTTAATGTGAGAAAATTTTTGCAAATTCTGCAGTTAGATAAGAAGAAGATAAGATTTTTTTAATACTGGTATTCAGTGCGTTATTCTTCTCGTTTTAGCTTGGTCGGCTTATACGCGAGTATATACGGTAACTAAAAAAACTTTACATCAATACAAATACAAGTAAAAACTCAATTTAAAAATGAATGCATAAATATTATAGAGAATAAAACATTCAGATGATTTTTGGCATTCATTCTATCGCTAAAATTGGTGTAAAGTCACTGCTGCACTTTAGTATTTTGATTCTGCAGTAAATACGTTTGTTGCCACCGCCAACTTCTATCTAAAAAAGAGTTTTCTTTATGAAGCTTCGAAACAGTTATACATTATATGTGTTCTTTCCTGTATATTTGTGGACTTGTTTGTGAAGAGAGTTGATATCTAGAACTATAGCTGTTCGCATATTTTATATTAATATAAATATTTTTCGGTCTTTATTTTTCGATGTGTAAATTTTATTTTACTTCTTTTTAAAACCATTCTTTAAATCTGAATACTGCTTATAACAGTGTTACTAATTAGTTTATTTCCATTTATTTGCACTTCAAACTTCCATATTCTAGCCTTAATATTCTCATCGCTACAGAATATATGCTCGCATTAGCTTTGTAACGCACTCTGCATTCTCTGAATCACCATCTTCCTCTAATCTTATTCGTCCCTATAAAGCTCTGGCTTCATAACCATTTCATTAGCAGAGTTAAAGGCACGCATAGTGATCATTTCTCATACTATTATACATGCGTATTTATTTCAAGGAAAATTCATAATTTCCAAATCTTTAAAATGTTATCTGCTTTTCAGTTAAAATTATAAACCAGAAAGTATATAACAGTTTAATTAACCAATCACTATGCACAAATGGAGCTGTTCCGTATACTTTCCAGAGTAAATTTGTCAGGCTATGCTTGAATGAGCATATAATCTTTTAACAATAGATTTAAAATTTACATTTAAAGGGCACAGAAATAAAGGAAGGAAAGATATCCCTATACATTGGTATGCAGTAGAATTTTGAAAGTATTGTTATCAGTTTAAAAGACGCATAAAGTTTATCAATAGAAATTTGAATTAAGATAGAGCACTTAAGTGTGAATATACTGTAAACTATGCTTTTAAATGTTTGAATTTCTAAGAAAATATGGAATATTTAACACTAAACATACCGGGAATATTAATCAAGTTTTATAAAAATATTTCACATCAAAATTTTTATTTAAACCTACTTAATATTTTTCAAAACTTTTTTCTGTGTGATTTATATTGTATTTAAGTTATGAAGAGATTTCTGATTCTAATCGAAATATTTTCATTTGGCACCTGTGAAAGACCGGTTGTTGGTAGGTTTAGTGTTAAGGGTAAATATAATGTGTTTTTCTTACCTTACAAACTTAAAAGACTTAACAAAACTTAAATGTACTTTAAATGCTGAACATATCTTACGCTGGAAACGTGAAAACACGTCTTTTTGATATAGCATTTTATGTGTTACATTATTTCTCAACAACCATACTCAAAATTGGTATTTCTGTTAAAAAGGAATGTTATGTTGATAATTTTTTAACTAATGAAAGACCTCTGAGCGGTCTCTTTTCACGGAGACTAAATCAAGACTTTTACCCTCCCCCCTATTTCCTTAAGAAAATTTCCAGTTTAGATTTATCTTGGAAATGCCGCAAAGTGTAAAAAAATTTTCTGATTTTTCCTGCACTTTATATTGTAATTTTTCAAGCACCGATGCTGTGAAAGCAAATTCAATCAACAAGTGAAGTAAAAATCGAATTCTTCCTCTCACGTGCACCTTGCAGCCAATAGCAATGCAAATTTCCCAGACAAGAGAAAATTAACAAATCTCTTAAGTAAAGCAGCTTACAAATTTTACAGCAACTGTCTTTGCAAACCGGTGTGGCAGCATCTTTTGTTGCAAAATGTTGTTATTTTTCATGCAATTTGTGTTGTAATTTTTAAACCACCAATCCTGTTAAATTAAAATCAAGCACCGATGATGTGAAAGCAAATTCAAGCAACAAGTGAAGTAAAAATCGAATTCTTCCTGTCACGTGCACCTTGCAGCTAATAGCAACGCAACTTTCCCCAGACCTGAGAAAATTAACAGATCTCTTAAATAAAGCAACTTGCAAATTACCGGTGTGGCAGCATCTTTTGTTGGAAAATACAGATTTTTTTTTTTTTTTTTTTTTTTTTTTTTACAGTACATGAACCCGCTTCGTAGCGAGTTTTTTGTTGTAATTCTTGTAGTAATCTGCCGTAAAAATAATTTTAAATATTAGTTGTGGCTAAAAAAGTGACCACTCCTTTTTCATTCGTTCATCGAACTTGCGGATCCACTTAACGAATATATCGCTTGTCATCCATGTATTGGCTTGACTTTCATAATCGCAGTGCAGATTTCTAGCATTTTTAAAGCAGCGAGGATTCCGTGACTTGCCGATGACGAAGGGATTTAATTTATCCGTTCCGCTCATATTTGATCCAAAGAAAACAGTGATACTTTCTTTGGTCAGTGTTTGTCTCCAGGACATTTCTCGCCATTAAAAACAATTGTTTTATCAGACATTAATTTCAAGGAAAGGCATATCTCGTCGGTATTGTAAATATCACATCTTGAGTGTTTTTTCAATAGCGTCACGAACACGTTATTTTTCAAGCAATGGACATCATCTACATTCATAGCTGTCGACTCTCCGCATTTCTTCCTATAAACTATGCCGTATCTTTGTCTGAAGCGGTCTAGCCAACCGTTGCTAGGCGTGAAATCCACTCCAAGACGTATAGCAATTTTGCAGGTGTTTTCCTTAATAAATGACCGTTAATTGGGATGTTCGTCGATCGGGTTTGGGCAAACCACTCAAATAAAATTTCATCCAATTTTTCGAATTATGCCGCCTTAATTTTCTTTCTGCCAGAACCTCCAGCTGATGCACTGTTTTCCAGTTTCTGTCTATTTTTTAACAGAGCTCGAAGTGTTGGCTCATGTATTCCCACAGATTTGGCAAATGCTGTCTTGCTTATCACAGTCTCGGCGTCATATTTACTTAAGACATCCAATTTGTGAGTCAAAGAAGTGCTTTTTTCTTTACTTTAAGTTGCTCGTCCATTATTTACTCCTATCAGTATTCAACTGATAAACAAAAGACTAGATTTACGCAATGTCCTTTCGTTAGCTTTACCGGTACTGAGGTTTCGAAGGCACGGTATGGAGTTGCGTCACGTCACGTGATTGTGACGTAAAGGACAACTTTCACGAGCCTTCCGTAAGGACTCCGAATATATGAAGTTCATATATTCGGAGTCTAGAGGTCTAGATGAACTAGAGGTCTGCACGGGCCGACATTTCCAGGCCCGGGCCCGGGCCGTACAAAAAAATGTTGGCCCGGCCCGGCCCAGTAAAAAAGTTGAAAGTTCGGCCCGAGCACGGCCCGGGCCCGGCCCGTACAAAAAATTTATTGGCCCGGCCCGGTTAAAAAGTTAAAAGTTCGGCCCGAGCTCGGCCCGGCCCGAGTGAATTTCTACAAAACATTGATTTTTATGTCGATTTGGTTAAAAGTTTTTCTCGTACGAGGAGATCAAGCGAAAACTATTTATCTTAACTTTTCTTTTCATGTTTATAATCTTCATTTTTATAGACGTGCCGCAGGGTGCGATATTTATTTTTTTAACGAATCTCTATTTCTTGTATGTAAATATTTCAGTTATCATTAATATTGTTAATCCATATTCCATGTATTGAAGTGTTAAATATCTGAAAAATGCTATACAGTAAAATCTAAGACTTAATTGCATAGAAAAGAAAAAAAATGCGTTATAGAAAAGTTCCCTTCTTAGCAAGTGTAAATGTATTATATATTATTTTCTTACGTAGTATATTAATTTTGTTTGTTATTAATTTTTATAATTTTCTTACGTAGTGTTAAGTAGCATATTAATTTTGCATGGATCAACACGTTTTTCAGTTTAAAACAAGATTCCGCCATAGACAGGTTCTTTTTCACACGTTTTACTATATTTTAATTTAACTATTTTTTAATAAGTGTAGAAATCTACTACTCTTTAAAAAGAATGAATTTGAATGTTTAATATTAGAAATATGGCGATTTAAAAATGTGTGCATTTTTTGAAAAAAAATTTGTGCCAAGCCTAATTTTACTGACCTTTGAATGGACCAGGCCATTCCGAGACAATGATTTTCATACGGGGTAGGTGAAAACTAGGAATGAAAATTTGGGCCATGAAGATTAGGAATGAAACCAGCACCCGGGTGTGTGCAGAAAAAATAAGTTAATCCCGGCCCGGCCCGAACCTTCAGGAAAAAAGTAAGGCCCGAGCCCGGCCCGGCCCGTAAAGAATAGTGACTAGGCCCGGCCCGGCCCGTAAATAATAGTGACTAGGCCCGGCCCGGCCCGAGTGCCGTGAATGAAAATAGGCCCGAGCCCGACACGCTGGCCGGGCCGGGTTCGGGCTTCGGGCCACAGGCCGGCCCGTGCAGATCTCTAATATGAACTACCGATACCGCGTTCATACAGATGAAAGGGGAAGAAGAAACGGGAGGGGGTAAAGGCGAGAGAGACTCGAGCGCAATTCAGTTGTTCTTTTTACTATTCTGTCCTAAAAACACGTGATATAAACGGATTACATAAGCACCATTTCGTATATTAACCCTTTAAAACCGGGAGAATTTTTGGTAGAAATTGAAAGTTTGGGTGGTTTCCCCTTATCGATAGGATCGTATTTATTTGAAAAAAAATACCCCCATGTCAGGTTATTCCAAGGGAGGACCCACACAATTGTGCGTTTCGGGCTTAATGCAGCCGTTTTTGGGCTAAATCTACACAACTGTGTAGTTTGGGATTATGTGTGCAAATAACTAAAAATAAAATTTTAAGCAAAAAAGTTGTTGTTTATTGAGATAATTTTCATCAGCCACAATGAAAATGTTTGAAACAATTTTTGTTTTTGGACAGACCATTACAATTTCATTTTCTGAGATGTGCTCAATGCTCGCACCCCTCCTAAGAGCCGTTGACAAATGGTATGTCCTTCGCTCCGTTTGGATTGTGACTGATCCTTCAAATTTCTTTTTTTAGTTTTTCCAGCAGCGGTATTTTGTTGAAATACCGATCGAAGTACATAAAACTAGGTCTGAACCCGAGTATTGACTACAGCAGGTCCTAAGCCCAGATCCTTGTGGACTAGGTCTGTACTTTCTCACTGGTAAACTGCAAAATTTAAAACTATCCCAGGTGATAATGTTACAACAGAGTGTGGTTTGTTTTTTATATACTGCTTTACTGAAGCACGTCCTAAAAAAAGGAATCGTCTGCTCATCTATGGAAAATTTTCCCTGATCGACTGGTAAATTCAAGCAGACACTACGGAATCTGTCGAGCATTTGCTGAACTTTCCATAATTTATTATTTATTCCTGGTGGCTTACTTTCTGTGTCGACAAAATAGAATGAATTTATTAAACTTAAAAATCTATCTCGTGATATGCATATAACTCATATAAAACTTATAAATGATATATGACATCTATAACTCAGAGCAAAAACATACAGTTCATTACATGTGCATATTATACATCTAATACTATCAATTTTAAATATAAATCATGAATATTTTTAATAGAAATCATGAATAGTACAAACCTATTTAAAATTAATCCGGTTTAAAAATGTAATTAATAAAAAATAAACTGCTAAAAACATAAGTTTAAAAAAATCACTTAAAAATAAAAATTTTATGTATTAAGAATTGTACCCATTTTGGAAACGGTAAAACCCGGACCCGCACAATTGTGCGGGTCATTTTTTTTTCAACATTTGTAAAGCCTAATTAAATTTATCAAAGACAAAATCAATTAAAATCATGAATAAAGTATATGAAAAGAAAAATTAAATGTAAGCAAACATTGAAAATCATGTTTAAAAGAAATTACGATAGTACATACTTTTCTATTGCTGTCAGATGATATAGTCTTTCTAAAAGCAGAAAATCTTATCCTGTATCTTAGTTGGTGCCCCCTAGTTGTATCTTATCAAAACATCTGAAGCCATTTAACTCATATAAATGTGCAGATTTGGTTTCAAATCTCACAAAAACAGGAAATAGTCATTCTCTTTTACTTTAGTATCACCCGCACAACTGTGCGGGTCAGGGCTTAAAGGGTTAAGCGGGTTTTTTGACATCAAAGGAAAAAAAAAAATTCGTATCTTAAGCGGGATGGTATCTTATGCGTACGTATATTAAACCAGAAATTAAAAAATATATATATATACTTTATTTAATGACAGTCATTTTATAATTATCTTAATTATAAAGTTATAAAATAAGTATTTATTTTGTCTTTCGGGATGAATTCGAATTTCTTGAGTTACAGAAAAGTCTAAACTGGCAACCCTACTTTCATATTAATTCTCTTTGAAACTTTGAGTATTTTTTTTTTTTTGACACGGGGTGGGAGTTATTTTATATTTAAATTGATTTGATTATCGGCCGAGAATTGCGAATATTTTTAGATTCAATCGTACCACAGTTTAAAAAATAATGCTAGATTTCTCATGAAAATATCCTAGTATAAGGATACAGAAGATATAATTTTTCAAAAGTCGCACGAATAGAATTAAAAAAAACTGTCCAATGGAACCTTGACATTTCCCGACCATGGTTGCCAGTTTGGACTCCATTTTTATTCCATAATTTCGAATAAATACCGGAAGTTCCGAAAAAAGAAATTTTGCTTTATTTAATCACGAAATGTTTCCCATTAAAAAAGAAAGACATGTTGTTCTTAATTTCTGCTATGAACTCGAAATTTCTGAATGAAAATGGAGCACAAAATGTTAAACCCAACCTGGACTCGTAATCAAAGTCCGATACCAATCTTACCAGGAAAAATCAAACAGAAATCACAAAGAGAAATTGGAAGATTAGGATAAATGGCTGTCAACAACAAGCTTTGATACCTTTCGCATCTTTTTCAATCATGGAACTGTAAATAAAGCGGAATTGACATGTCCTCAAAATGGTGAAGTTTCAACTGTAACTGGTTTTATAATGGCACATTATTGCCGCGGCAAAATTTCCCTACTAAATTTGAATGGAAATTTTTTCTCCTTATTTAACCCTTTCCGGCACAGCGGTCCCACTGCGCGATCACCTAATTTTAATTCCAAATTTACAAACGGCAGCAATAATATTTTAATATAATTTTGCTTTTGTAATGAAAGTTTAAAGCAACATGCTCCGAATTTCTAAGAAATTCGTGCATAAGTTATTCCACCGGGTCAGTCATTCCACCATTCAACGAACAAAATTTTTCTGCGCCGGAAAGGGCAGTGTGGCCAGATGGGCTACTTTTTTAAAATTCAGATTCTTGATTGGCAACACTTTTTTGAAATGGTAAAATGAAAATGTCCCTTGTTTAATGACATAATAATTAAGGCGAAAGCAAAGGTAATTTTATCGTTTCCAAAAAGTGGTGGTAACCAAGAAATCTGTATTTTAAAAAAGTAGCCCACTGGCAACACTGGGAAAGGGTTAAATGCCTTAGCAATGCAGAAAGTCAGTCATAATTATGGCCAAAACAGGTATTTATTTTTACTGGTAGAAGTGTAGTTCTGCGGCAGTCGGGCACTGCGTTTCCGCCATATTGTGACAAGCTTAAACAGCCTCCTATCAGCATCAGTGAAAGAGATTATAATGTTCTGGCCAACTTCCACCAGAAAAAAACTAATATAATTTTTTACCGTATTTGTGAGAGAAATTTTACATGAAATATAAGCCACTAAAATAATGTGAAATTTTCTATTCAAATTCACTGGTGGAAGTTTGCTTAGGCGGTAATCGGAAATTGTCGATCCGTTGTCAAAATGCAGCTGCCATCTTGTAAAAATCTCCTCAGTTTCTTCACTCGCAAATGGTAGACTCTACGCTATATGTCTGCTCCTCTTTATTTCTAACTCCATTGTTTCAATCTAATTGACAAACCCAGTCCGTAACATTCCGCAGAAACAGTTAATATACAGGCTAACAACAGTTGAAATTAATAGTTTCAACTTTTATATTGCTGTGGTTTGCTTTTGATTATTAAAAAAAATGTAAAGTTATCAGACATTTTTTGCAATTGTCGTGCTATGTAAAAATGATTGTAAAAAATGAATCATATCATCCATTTAATCCAATAGAGAAACGCACGGGACATAGCAGGATTATTACTATATCTACCAATTGCCCATCTTGGAGCAATCAAGAGATAACACACATGCACACACGCACACACACATGCTTATATATAGATGTATATACCTATATAATCATTCATAATTATTTGAGGTTCAAGGTAAATAAAGGAAGAAACAAGAATGCGGTGATAGGATGGCAAATTTCACTTAAACCTTCTGTATACTCCAATATTGTCATTTTTAATAAATAGGACAGATATATTAAATTTAAAAAACATATTTCACAAATCTTCCGCTCAACCCCATAGTAGAATCAATCACCACACTGAATATGTGAAAATGTTCTTTGCGAATGTAACAAATATTTTATGTCTGAAATAATTTGAAAAACCAATGATTTACTGCCTCAATTTGTTTGACAAAGAGTAATTTTGACTTCTTACTGTATAGTCATTTTAAAAATAAGTAATATATATGTACTGATGGCCACAATTATAATACATGTCCAGACAACCAATTTTTGCATAGGAAATTAACGTTTGAATCTTTCTACTTAACCTTCATACCCTGTTGAAATTTTACTTAGCAATGGTAAAACAGTTCGCACCAGATTTAAAAAAAAAACCTTTTAAACTTTCTATTTAACATTGCTCTCTATAGCTTTTATTTAATTTACTTTATGAAGAAATTTCCACTTGAATCGAATGAAATTCGATACTAAATGATTATTATAGAAACGGGCCGATTAGACCTATTCAGAACAGGAAGTTTAATGAAAAATACAGGGACATAACTGCCAAACTTCTATATTTATTTTTCAATTTAGTAAAACATAACTTCTGCCACAAAATTTACTTAACACGTTCACGACGGCGCGGTGAGACACACTCGACTGTGTCGGAGCTGCAAAGTCACCGACTTTTTTCGATACACCGGTATTTTAATACAGAAAATGTTGTTTTATTTAATTAGAACAATTGGGCGATTTAAAAGAGCAACATTTTCCCTAAAATAACAGTGGTGTGCAAAAGCCGGAGACGTGACGACTCTGAGACAGTCGGGTGTGACCCACCGCGCTGAACGTGTTAATAAATGAAATGCAATAAGTTCCATACGGAATCCTTTATGATAGATACATTTTATGAAATAAATTTATTATTCAAAACATATTTATTTGACTTGAAAAAACCGGAAGGTTGTCAGTTATGCGCAGTGTTGCCAGTGGGCTACTTTTTTTAAATTCATATTTCTTGATTAGCATCACTTTTCTGAAATGGTAAATTTCCCCTTGTTTTGGCATTAATTAATAAGTCATTAAATAAGGCGAATTTTACTGTTTCAAAAAAGTGATGCCAATCATGAAATCTGAATTAAAAACAAGTGGGTAAGTGTGATCACAGATCGCACAGAGGGTTTCGTTTAATATTCCTTTCAAAACACTTTATCTTTTTGAAAAATCTATTACTTCCACATTTCGAAACCAGGGGGCGCACTCGATTCTAAACAAACATCTATCCGAACGAAATCCCGTTTTACATACTATCCGCAGATATATTAGTCGAGGGGATTGAGCCCATAGCATCTGAGATCAGTAGGCGCACCTGGCGGTAAAAAATGGAACTAAAATATGTAAGGCTATGGTGCACAATATGAAAGAAGGGTCAAAGGGGTGTCGGCAAAAGTTGGAAAATTTCTCCCCTGGTTAAAAGGGCGGATGTTAGAAAAATTACTTAAAATACACAAGCTAGAGCCCGGAGAGGTAAATAATATAAGACTTTTTGAAGATTTTATGATTTGTCGTGTGGTCTGAGGTATTCAGCTATACGTATGCAAAATTTCATGTCTCCAACTTAATTAGGGGCTCTCTTAGAAAGAATTGCTTCAAATACATAAGTGGTAACTCAAAGGGTTAAACGTAAGACATTTTCAAGATTTTATGATTTGTCGCTTGGCCTCAGGTGTTCTGCTATAAGTATGCAAAATTTAAAATCTCCAATTTAATTAGGATCTCAGTTAGAAAGAATTGCTTAAAATACACGAGCTGGAGTTGAAAGGGTTAAACATAAAACTTTTTCAAAATTTATTATTTGACGTGTAATCTGGGATGTTGAGCTATAAGTATGCAAAATTTCACGCCTCCAACCTAAATAGGGGCTCACTTAGAAAGAATTGTTTAAAATACACATGTGGGATCCCAAAGGGTTAAACGTACGACATTTTCAAAATTTTATGATATGTCGTTTGATGTGAGGTGTTCAGCTATAAGAATGCAAAATTTCAAGCTTCCAACTTAATTAGAGGCTCACTTAGAAATAATTGTTTAAAATACACATGCAGGAGCCCAAAGGGTTAAATGTACGACTTTTTCAAAATTTTATCATTTGTCGTATGATGTGTGGTGTTCAGCTATAAGTATGCAGAATTTCACGCCTCCAAACTAATTAGGAGCTCACCTTAGAAAGAGTTGTTTAAAATACACATGCGGGACCCCAAAGGGTTAAACGTACGACATTTTCAAAATTTTATGATTTGTCGTTTGGTATGAGGGGTTCAGCTATAAGTATGCAAAATTTCACGCCTCCAAACTAATTAGGAGCTCACTTAGAAAGAATTGTTTAAAATACACATGTGGGAGCCCAAAGGGTTAAATGTACGACTTTTTCCAAAATTTTATCACTTGTTGTTTGATGTGAAGTGTCCAGCTATAAGTACCCGAAATTTCATGTCTCCAACATAATTAGGGGCTCACTTAGAAAGAATTGTTTAAAATACACATGTGGGAGTTACCGACATTTATTCTTCTGCGAGTTAAACCGATTAATTAAATAATAATTAATATTTCAGCTTGTAATTAAGATAGGACTTAGAAATAGGTATCAATAAAATCAGCGAGAAATTTGACATCGGGATGCCATAAAATTTAATCAAAAAATTTAATATTTAAAAAGTTAAAATTCCGTATTAAAATATGCTATTAACCCTAGAACTACCGGAATTTTTACTCAAGTTTTATAAAAACATTCTACACCAGAATTTTTACTTAAAACTATTTAATTTGTTTATTTAACTTATTATTGTCTGATTTATACATTTAGTTTGTTTTGAAGAAATTTCTGGTTTGAATAAATATTTTGAATGTACATGTCGGGTCCATTGGACCCTTCTGGTAGACAGAGGGTTAAGAAAAACCGCAGCGTCGTCATGTCTACCTGCTTTGAAATCTTTTGAATTGAAATCTTTTTTCCTTGTCTTTCCAATTAAAGAAAATAAATTTTTATCGATCGATTTTTAGTGGATATTTTAACTTATACACATCACAGAAATGTGAACTTTATACCAAATGAAAGTAGATTTTTTTCTGCGTCTGTCTATTCCATTTACAAATTTCTCGGACCAATATGTTCTAATATGCGATTTCGATTTAAAATGCCCACTTCATTTTTCGGCTTAATTTCCTCCGTGGTAACCATGCATCGGCTGATTTTACTGGCAACCCTTAGGAGAAACACGGATGATTTGGAGAAAGTTCATTTGAATCTGCGTTAAAAAGGTGGATTGGTTAATTTTAGAAGTTAATTAGCCCGTAATTCAGTTAATTACCAACTTTTTCAAAATTTTATGATTTGTTGTTTGATGTGAGGTGTTCAGCTATAAGTACCCAAAATTTCAAATCTCTAACATGTATAGTTTCTGAGAACGGGCTCTGTGACGGACAGACGGACAGACAGACAGACAGACAGACAGACAGACAAAGGAGTGAGACGAATAGGGTTTCGTCAGATGAACGAAACCCTAAAAAGTAGCCCACTGGCAACACCGTCTATGCGAGAGATTCTGTTCTAAACCTAATCTGGATTTTCGTACAGTGTTGCCAGTGGGCTACTTTTTTTAAATTCAGATTTCTTGATTGGCACCACTTTTCTGGAATAGTAAAATTCGCCTTATTTAATAACATATTAAATAAGGCGCAAACAAGGGGAAATTTACCATTTCAGAAAAGTGGTGCCAATCAAGAAATATGAATTTTAAAAAAGTAGCCCACTGGCAACACTGTTTTCGTCAATTCGCAGGGCCTGATCACCATCAGAGGAAACTTCCACCCGTAAAAGGAAACAGAAAATTTTGCCTTATTCACGACCGTAATTTTGCATGAATACGGCATTTAAATAAGACGAAAATTTATATTAAAATTTATTGGTGGAAGTTTGCCGGTTGGTAGTCAGCGCCTGTTCATACAGTAATGAAGATATGTTTCATTAGTTACTATATTTTAGCGAATGCTTAAACATATTAACTTATTTTTTTGTGAAATGTCATAACATCAAGGGAAGTGCACAAGAATTGCTCTGACTGTTATTCGGTCAGTGACACTGTAATAACTGCCAACAACGTTCACAATTTTAAAGCATTGAGACCGGTGTTGCTTGGGTGTGCATGATGACAGCTTTATCATTGTAAATCCTCCGATTAAAAAAAAAAAAAAAAAAAAAAAAAAAAACGCTTTGAATCAGAAAATGTATTTAATAAAATGTGTCTTGTTTCTCTAAGGTACTTATCTGATTTTATTCTTTACCTCTCCTAATACCACTGGATCCCTTTTTGATCTGCAAACATTCTTTTAAGTTTTTCATCTTTCGAACAAGGAAAAAAATAATGATTTCAGCTTAAAAAATAAAATACAATAGGCATCCGAAAGGAAGAATTTTAATTTAATAGCATTAAGTTTCTGGTTCAAAGTATGCAAAACTAAAATCAAAAGTTAAAATCAGGGACCAGGAGTACTAAGTAAAATTTTAAGTAAATAATTAAGATTTAAAATATGTTTTTCAATTTAGAAAAAAATTAGAAGTTTGGTAGGTATGTATCCGTATTTTCCGTTAAATAAGTGTATTGCGACTCTAGTTCCTATTAAAAAATTATTTGTCTTGACATGTATTATGAGAACTTACAGTTCTGCACTGTAAAAAAAAAACCGGACTAAAAAACGGAAATACTACTGGTAATCTAGACGCCAGTTAAAAATACATTAAAATATGTTTTTCAATTTAGAAAAAAATTAGAAGTTTGGTAGCTATGTATCCGTATTTTCCGTTAAATAAGTGTATTGCGACTCTAGTTCCTATTAAAAAATTATTTGTCTTGACATGTATTATCACAACTTACAGTTCTGCACTGTAAAAAAAAACCGGACTAAAAAACGGAAATACTACTGGTAATCTAGACGCCAGTTAAAAATACATTAAAATATGTTTTTCAATTTAGGAAAAAATTAGAAGTTTGGTAGCTATGTATCCGTATTTTCCGTTAAATAAGTGTATTGCGACTCTAGTTCCTAATAAAAAATTACTTGTCTTGACATGTATTATCACAACTTACAGTTCTGCACTGTAAAAAAAAAAACAAACAAAAAAAACAAAAAAAAAACAAAAAAAGGACTAAAAACGGAAATACTAAACTAACTAAAAAACTAAAAAACTAAGAAACGAAAATTTTCCGTTTTTAAAAACGGATCGGTAATTTATGGGTAAAAATTCCCGTAAAAAAACGGAAATAGTACTGGCGTCTAGACTGCCAATAGTTTTTTTTTTTTTTTTTTTTTTTTTTTTTTTTTTTTTTGTTTTGTTTTTTTTACAGTGTGGCAATTACTTCAAACCAGGTATACCAGTATGGCCTTCATTTCATTCATGTATTTGCGTAACTTGTGAGCAATGTTGCCATCGTAAACATTTGCAAATTTCTTCAAATAAACCTTATTTAAACTCAAAAAAATTAATAAAACGTGTCTTTTTAATATGTGGTACGTACTTTGCCTTATTTATTAATTGCTTCTATTTATTAACAATTTATTAAAACTTCATATTTTTAATTCCATTTTTAAATATAAGGAAATGAAACAAAACAGACAGGTTTTAAGTTGAATTTTTTAATTATTTACAGGTGTTAAATCATTTAGATTTATCATCAGTTTACTATCCCGACTGGCGACTATATTTATCCACAAGGCTGCGAAAGTCTGAGAACTAATGTGTCAGCAGGTTCTGTATGTACGTATATATGTATGTACGTAACGTGATAATAACTCTTGATGGAAATTTCCGATTTGTTTCAAATTTTTTCTAGGTTCATTCTGATAAGGCGTTTTCCTGATTAGATTTGGGAGTTCATTGATGTAGTATAAAGAGGGGGTGGGGCAGGGGCTAATCCCCTCCTTAATTTAGATAAATGGGTTTTTCATGCAGAATTATCCGATTTGCTTCAATTTGGGTATACCGGTTTATTCTGATAAGGCACATCCCTGCATTGATTTGGAGGTTCATTGGTCAAGTATAAAGGGGGGAAAGGGGGCTAATCCCCCCTTAATTTAGATAGGTTTTTCATGCAGAATAACCCAATTTGCTTCAAATTTTATAACCGGTTTATTCTGCTAAGGCGCTTCCCTTATATATGGAGGTTTCATTGGTTAAGTATAAAGGTGGAAACGGTAGGGGTCTAATATTTTACTTAATTTATTTTTCGAGAAGCATTGTTCTTTGAAATAAGAGTATAACATGCAATTAGTGTGAATAGCTTGTGAGCTCAATAACCTTCAGTTTAACTGGGCACTTTTCTTTTTATTTAATTCTTACTTGCACCCTTTTCTTAAAAAAAAATCTTTCACATATACCAAGACAACATGTGCAACAGAAATGTTCTACAAAATTTATTTTTTTTAGAAATAATGGTGCGAAGACAATATAAAAATAGTAGCAAGTGGCAGCCGTGTATACGTGTGAGTAGTAAAAGACGCCATGATTTGCGCTCGTGGTTGTGTTCTAATTTAAAACGCAAATATCTAAAGTAATTATTTATAACTAATTTTTAACGCCGAGATCTGGCTCAATGAGCAGAGATGTGATTTCTAACGAGCTAGGTTTAACAAGTTGGTCCTGCGTTTAGATAAATGCCTAAATAGTTTTGGGGATTATGAGAAAAAAATGATCGGCAAGTATGCCTCCTTATTTCCTTATGTACCTATTTTCTGTCTTTGTTAAAAAATATTTTTTTTTTTTTTACCCTTGTAAACTTTTTGTTTGGATCCATCTTCATAATTAGATGTTAGCCAGGACTTGCACAGTCCCTAAATTTGTTTTTTCATTCACTATCACATTTTTGAAAACGATAATATTCGTCGTACATTATTTTAACAACCGCAACAGAAATCTGCCACAAATATTAATATTTTTAAATAGTTTTAACAAATGTATAAAATTGTTCGAGAGTTGCAAATATCAGTTCATTAATTATGAAACGTCCGATTACAAAAGGGCCAGAATAATAACGGGGCAAACTTCCACCAGTAAAAAAGAATAAATATTTCAAATATTTGAGGGACACGGTACTTCAATTAGCAAAATGCTGAAATGAGAGACTGACATCAAAATTTAAAAACAAATTTATTTCAAAATAAGCAAAAGATTTTATTCACGTACTTAATTAAAGGATTTGTTTCTTTCTAATATTCTGGTACCAATGCGGCATTTAAGGATTAAAATTAAATAGTCCAAAAATGAACCACTGCCCTTGAAGGGGTTAATGCTGCAACATTCATTCAGTACCTAAAAATAGCATTTATAGCCTCAAAACGTACGTTTAGGCTTTTTCTCCTTCAATAACAGTTATTTTTCCACTAACTTAAATTTAAAAGAAAACAATAGTAATAATAATAAATAATGTTACTAAACTGATCAATCAAAAATATTTTTCTAATAAAAGATAAGACTTTAGAAGTCTATGCCTCTAGAACAGAAATAATCAAAATCTTCGCTATTTAAATTTTCATTGACTATCAATTACTCCTAATTATATAATGTGGAATTTTCATTCTTTAATTGTCTGTACTCCGCGATACAATTTTTAAGTACATACATATTTTAAATTCAAAGCCACTAAAGAGTTTTATATTTAGAGTAAAAATCCTTTCAGGGTTACAGTTCTACTTTTTTAGTAAATACTCAACGATATTTTCCAACTTTATCTGTCGAAATAAAAAATAAAACAAGTGACTAAACACAGATTTAAAAACACATTCTTATTTAAATCGAACATTACTGAGCACTTTACATTTGGCACAAATTGTCCTTTCGCGGTTGTGTTTTAATTTTAAATGTAATATCCAATGTCATTATTTATATTTAATTGTCAAGATGAAAAATGAGTAACTAAACACAAAACAACAAAATGCTTTTGAACGTTTCTACTAAAAATATTCTGTTTCAAAAAGGGCAGAATGATTTTGAGATAATTCACCATTTTCACTTTTTTATAATTAGAGGTTAGCGTTTAGAATAAAAATTCTTGAACGGTATAAGTACGGTGAAATAATAGCAAGGGAGGGGGTAATTATCTTTTCCAAGTCGCTGCTGCTCTTTCTTTCCCCAATATTGTTTCGATCATCTGTCTCAAGCAGCTGCGACGGAAAACTTTAGCCGCAATTATCTTGAGAGCATTTAAAATGGTATCTGCAAAACCCTCACAGTTTCAAGAGCAGAGACGCATTTCATTTAATTAGGATACTACGTTTCGTTGTGAAGTATAAAAAATTACAAAGTTTTCACGATTATTTAACGCTTTAAACAGCTTTTTCTGCGTCACTGCAGTTTTTGAAACCACTTTTTAAACAGAACTTTTCTGTTTCGTTGCGAACTATCAGTGTAAAGCTAGATTTTTTTACGGAAAAAAGTAATCTAAGAATATGCTTTTCACATTACTGTAATTGAAAAAGAGAAAATGGTATGTTTCAACACATTAAATAGATATTTAAGATGCTGGCATTCCTTCTTTAGGTTTTTGAACAGTAAAATATATGCGTCTTAACTGACATGTATTTGAAGAAATATGTTTTCGCATACATATTTAATTGCAATTATGCTCGTATATAAATAGAAATAAAAAATGAAATAATATAAAATATATAAAAATAAAAATACACATTACATTCATAAAGGCAGATTTCGTCATATATTAACACATTGATTACTGCCAGTTTTAGTGTTTTAAACAGAAAGTTCCGCCAATGGGCGTTATAATATTTGCATATTATCATATTTAACAAAAGTAATTTAGTTAACAAATATTTTACTTCGTGTTCGTATAATAAATGTATATAAAGATGGAATTGTTTTTAATTACTGGAATTGTCAAAATAAAAATTTTGTGTATGTTTTTTGAGAAACAATGTAATGCCTAAGTATCGACCGTGGGTGAAATTAACGCATGTCAGAAAAACGTGCATTCTCATATCCCATCACTAATGTGTTACATATTTAATTACTTGTGATCAGGACGGGTGCATGGATTTCTTACGGTATGCGCGTAAAATTGCTTGGCGTTTATTTTAACCTTTTCAAGGGCAAACAACTTCGGTTGCTAAAATGTTGAAACGATTGAATTACACAAGAATATACGGATTTGGAAATAATGAAAATCTTTTCGTCACGTATTGATGAAAAAATTAAAACGAAATACTGGCACTTCTAAGGCATTTGAAGATTAAAATTAAGTGGTATAAAAATGTGCCCCCCCCCCTCTCAGGGGATTAAGGCAGAAAAGTAGAAAAATGCTAACTTTAGTCGCTAATTATGGAACAAGTTCCCTCTATGTTAAGTGTGTACATTACACTATGTTATTTTTGAGTCTATCATGTGCTGTTGTTCTTAATCCTTATAGTATGAAGAGCAGAGACGGATTTCATTTAATCAGGATACTTCGATTCGTTGTGAAGTATAAAAATATACAAAGTTTTCGAGGTTATTTAATTTTTTAACCCTTTCCTGCTCAAAGTAATTCTGTTGCTAAAATGTTGAAATAATTGAATGAAACCTAGATTTGCGAACAAATTTATAGGAAAATAGGCAAAACCTTTTCTTCCTGTAAATTCTAAAAGGCAGAAATTAATTTTAAAATACTGGTGTTATTGTGAATTTGGAAATTAAAATTAAGTTGGACAGAATCTAACCCACCATGCCGTAAAGGGTTAAAAAGCTTTTTCTATGTCACTGCAACTTTAAAAACCGCTGTTTAAACAATTTTTGTTATTTCCTTGCAAGCTGTCAGTGTAAAGCTACATTTTTTCAAAGAAAAAAGTAATCTAAGAATATGCTTTTCACATTACTGTAACTGAAAAAGAGAAAATGACATATTTAAACACTTTAAATGCAGATGTGAGGTGCAGACATTCCTTCTTTAGGTTTATGAACATTAAAATATATGCTTCATAAATGACGTATAATTGAAGCAATTTTTTTTCTATACAGATTTAGATGAAGTTATGTTCATATATATAAAGAAACAAAAAGAAAAGGAAATAATATGAAATAATTAAAAATATAATATACAGATAAAGGCATAGATCCGGTAATGTTTTAACTGTTTTATTAATTGTGATTAGGTCAAGTCTGTGGACTTCTTACAGTAGGCCCGTAAAATTCTGTGGCGCATACTTAAATGGAGGAAAGAATAAAAACAGCTGACTTTAGGCTTGAATTATTGAACAATTTCCTTTTTTAACCCCTTGAAGGGCACCGGTATATGTCATATACCACTTACTTTTAATTCCCAAATGCCACATTCACACCTGAATTTAGAAATTAAATTATGTTTCATATAAAGCACGCGAAGAAAAGCTTTTGCTTAGTTTCATAAAAAAATTGTTTATAATTACCGGTGTCAAACAATCATTTTAATATTTTAGCAACAGAAGTGCTTTGCCCCTGAAGGGGTTAAGAGTATACATTAGGCTGTGTTATTTTTGAGCTTACGATGTGCTGCACTTCTAACTTTCCCCCATACTGTTTTGATAATTTGTCTCGAGCAGCTGCTATAGAAAATTTTAGTTACAATTACTTTAAGAGTATTTAAAATGGTATCTTTAAACCCTTAACATTTTCAAGACCATCATTTAGTTAATTTCTACGTTTCATTGTTAAATATAAAAAGTTATAAAATTTTTACGATCATTTAACGCTTTAAACAACATTTTTGTGACGCTTCAGGACATTCATTTCATATTACTGTAACTGAAAAAAAAAAAAAAAAAAAAAAAAGAAAATCTTATACTTAAGAGGGTACGGGACGCAAAAATCTTCAAATTTTCTAAAAACAATTTATTGCATTAAAACTTGCTCTGTTTTATTCTGCTTAAAATGGCGTTTAAATCATGTTTCTATCTTAATTAGAACAGGAAATATTAATTTTTTTCAGTTTGGTTTGTTTTCAAAATCTAGCCTTCAAGCAATGGTTGTCATGGAAACGACTTCTTTTGAAAATGCGTTTTCCTTCAAGATGCTTTTTTTTCACCATGCTGGTATTTAAATTGTTATAATTCTCGAACAATTAAAGATAAATGGTTCAAAGTTGGAACATGTCTTTTTCAGTTGTTTAATTTTAATTTTGACTTAGCAAATTTGAAAAAATATTTACTTTTGAAAATGTGATTTTTTTTTTTTTTTTTTTTTTTTTTTTTTTTTTTTTTTTAACGTTACATCACTTTTTTTAAATTTTTACTTTAAATATCTTTATTTTTTTATTAATATTTTTTAAAATGCTGAGTCAAAACTAAAATTTATATATTTCTGTTTATTTAAATGAAAAGAAATTGAAATTCTACAAATAATATTTCGAGTTATAACGGTTTTAATTTACCTCACTTTTTTATAAATTTTTAATTTAAATTTTTTTTAAAGATTACAGGAAGTTTTATGATTTGATTTTGTTTACAAATGATATGGTTATCTATGACAAACAAAATTCTAAATTTTAACTCAATAAATAAAAATTATTTTAAAATATGTCTCGGACCTCGTTAAGCACTTTAACCCCTTAACGCTCAAATTAAATCATGGTTTAAAAATTCAAATTGCTTATTGGCACCACTTTTATGAAAAAGAAGTATTCACCTTATTTAATGATAGGTAAAACGATACTAAAATATAGACAATTTCACTAATTTATAAAACTGCTGAGAATCAAACAATTTGAGTAAAAGACACAGCCCGTGAATATGACGGGAGCTAGAATTAAGGGGTTAAACTTCCTACCCTGTTGAAATTTTACTCAATCTTGATTAAAAACATTTCACACCGGAATTTGTTTTAAACTATTTATTTAACTTTGTTCTTTGTGGATTTTATTTAACTTACTTTATGAAAAAAAATTCTGGTTCGAATGGAATGAAATAAATTATAAGAAAGGAATCTATTAGACCTATGCAGTGTAGAAAGGTTAAATGGTTATTTTACCCTCTCGCTGCGCAACCATTTTTCGTCTAATTAACCCTACTTGATTAATCTCACAAGTTATTTTTTTATTGTAAATTTTGCCTTATTTAATCTGAGCATTTTCCCATTTAAATTACACAAAAATTTTTGTTTTGAAAAACCGGTGGCAAAAGAATAAAATTTTTAAAAGACGTTCGCCGCGAAGCTATTTTGATAAAACAATTACGCAGTGAGAGGGTTAACACTAGAACGCCCGAGGGGAGTCTATCCTACTCCGACCATATGATTAAATGTGAACAGGAACCAGAGATTCTTTCATAAAATAAGTTAAATTTAAACCACGCAGATTTACGTTGAATAAATCATTAAAATAATTTCAAATAGAAATTCTGGTGTCAGATATTTTTATGAAATTTGAGTAAAATTTCTTGGCGTTCTAGTGTTAAAGTGTTATCCTCCTTCCTTTAGGCATTTGGGCATTACAATATGTGCTACGTAATTGACATTATAATTTAAGAAATGATATTTTTTACTTATAAATTTAATTGCAGTAGCGTGTATATCTAAATAGTAGAAAAAAATAAAGTAATGTTAAACAAACAAAAATAAAAATGGACATTATAAATTCTTAAGCTCAGATCTCGCTGTATCTTTTAAGGTGATTTCACTTTGTTTGGTGCAATTTATTTAAACGTATATTTTTACATCCCTGAAGTGTGTAAATTGTACCAGAAACGTTTTTATATTAATTAAATCAATGTTACCACTCCGTATTTTTTTAAAATTCAGATTGCTCGATTACCATCACTTTCTTGAAATAATAAAATCCACCTTATTTTTGCCTTATTTAAGGACGAAACTATCCCAAATATCTAAAATTCAAGAAACTTGGTAACTATGGAATAGTTATCTTTTCCTGATTTAAAGGGAAAGATTATTATTAGTAAATAGTGGTAACAAGCGGCCCTCTCTTTGCCGACCTCTGGTATAGACTGTAACTCGGGGGTCTTTAAACTGTTTGCCTGAAAGTAGTTTTCCACCACAAATTCCTTAAGGTAATCTTCGCCTTATATAATCACAAAGTTCCTCTGTTTTTTAAGCAATTTTTTTCTGTTTTAAAACAGTGCAGCCGCGTGGTCCGGTGGTTACAAGTTGATTACCCTAGTGTAAGTGAATAAAGTATATTATAATTAAAAGTTGAGAAAAATGAAAAATCTTTCTTTTGAAATTGGAACTGAAGAGAGCAAATCAGTTATTATTAAAGAAGAATTCATTTCAGAAAACACAGCAACCAAGTTGTTTTAGCATCAATATTTTTTACGGATAAAAAACATTGAGTTAATAAATCGTATACTACAATACTGTGGCAGTAACGCGTCTGAATTTATTTTTAACAACACTTCTCAAAAACTTTTATTTCAGATGTGGTGATAAAAATTTGACATTAAGAAATGGAAAAATGCTTTCAACTATTTTTTAACGTTATCTTTAGATTTTCTTGAGATATCTGCTGTCTGAATTCTTAGAATTTTTCATTTTATTTTTCTCTAAAAAATAGTCTTTGATATGTTTTTTCAACAATGCTAAGACGGTTAAATGGTTGTAGCTGGTAATTACCCTTTTCACGTACTAAGAATTCTTTCATTCTGACAATGCTGTTTGAAACTTCTGTCTTAAACATCTGCAATGAAAACTTTATTCAAAATTATGGGGGGAAATGACATCTAAATAATTGTCAAAGATAGAAGAACAAAGATAAATTTCTGATTATTAGAATTATAGAGTTTGTTTCAAAGTTTTGGAAAAAACTTTCCAGTTATTTGTTTTTATTTAAAACTGCCACATTTGCATCACATTTATTCTTCGATGTGTTATTTTAATGAGCATTTTTCATTTTTGACTAGTGCTTTGTTTTAAATATAAGAATTATGATAACATTCTTTGGGCGTTCATTCTTGTTTTGAAAAGTGAGTGTCCGTATATTTTAAATGGATGCTTACTTTTTTGTGCTTCAGGAAGACGACAAGCTTTATTTCTTTGTGATCAATATGTTTATCAGGAAAATACCTTCGTTAGTTTTAAGTTAATGAATTTTGTTTTGTGCTTCAGAAAGAGGTCCATGTTTATAATTTGTTTATCCTTGTGTTCGCTAATAGGGAACCTTCGCAAAATTTGGACTGAAAGTGGTTTTTCACAATTGCCGAAGTAGTTTTCACCTTATTTAATCACAAAGTTTCTATCATGAAATAAGGCTGATTATTCTATACTAAAATAGTGTTAACTTGATAGACCGCGAACCAAAGTTTTTGCACCCCTAGTAAAATAATATGCTTTTTTTATTTTAAACGATACGCACACATACACATATATATATGCATAGGCTATTTCCATGAGTACATGTAGTGTAAGTCACATTTAACGATTTTTGGCTACCAGTATTTTAACACGGAAAAATTTTGCTTAGTTTATGGGAGATATTTCATTAACCCTCCGTCTACCAGACGGGTCCATTGGACCCGACAGGTACATACAAAATATTCATTCAAACCAGAAATTTCTTTAAAATAAACTAAGTATATAAACCAGACAAAAATAAGGTAAATAAATAAGTTAAATAGTTTTAAATAAAAATTCTGGTGTAGAACGTTTTATTAAAACTTGAATAAAATTCCTGGTAGATCTAGGGTTAACCCTCCGTCTACCAGACGGGTCCATTGGACCCGACAGGTACATACAAAATATTCATTCAAACCAGAAATTTCTTTAAAATAAACTAAGTATATAAACCAGACAAAAATAAGGTAAATAAATAAGTTAAATAGTTTTAAATAAAAATTCTGGTGTAGAACGTTTTATTAAAACTTGAATAAAATTCCCGGTAGATCTAGGGTTAATTGAATAAGGCCAAGCAAACTTTATGAAAATAACGGTGACCAACACGCATAGCAGTTATCAGTAACTTACACTACAAAAATCTATGGAACTAGCCTATATATACCGGGTGTCCCAAAAATGATTGATGGATTTTAAAATTCAATAACTTACAAACGGTGACAGATATTTAAACAATTCTTGCAGGAGGGTTATGTATGATGTCAGGTGTTTTTTTACAGTGATTCTTGATTTTAGTTCTATATTAAAACAATAGATGGCGCTGAGAGCAATAGGTGCTCAGTCCAGACCCAATTTTTGGTACTTCGGGATCCATTCAATACATTTTATTCTCCTTTTTTCCGCAGGGAAGACGGGAAAGGCCAAAAAATTGAGCATGGATTTAGTGGTTACTGCTTGCAGCGCCATCTATCGATGCTATTTGTAACTAAAACTGAGAATAGCAGTATAAAAACTCCGGACATCTTACATAACACTCCTACAAGAATTTTTTTAAATATCTGTCACTGTTTGCAAGTTATTGAATTTTAAAATCCATCAGTCATTTTTGGGACATCCGGTACATTTCGCTTTATTTCAGGGGACAAGCATTCCAGTGTACGTTTGAAAATTATATACAGATAGGACTGCAGATAGGATGACAGATATGTTGCGGATTTTGAATACAACAGTTTCCAAATTTTAATCTCCAACTTATTTAATCGGATATTTACCATTAAAAATGGCAGATGTTAGTTCGAAAATAATGGTTTTCAAAACTTGAAATACTTGGTGATGTATTCATATATATAGGTAGGTTTAATCAAAGTACTGTCGTGGAAAAAAGTAAATACCCCTATTAACCCTAGAACAACCGGAAATTTTACTCAAGTTTTATAAAAACATTCTACACCAGAATTTTTACTTAAAACTATTTAATTTGTTTATTTAACTTATTATTGTCTGATTTATACATTTAGTTTGTTTTGAAGAAATTTCTGGTTTGAATAAATATTTTGAATGTACATGTCGGGTCCAATGGACCCGTCTGGTAGACGGAAGGTTAACTCTGCAGCTTCTAGAAGGAAGTTACTGGTACCAAACGATTGGAAATAAAGTCTATTTTTAAATGATGTATATAAAATTTGCTTAAGGGGCCATCTTCATATCAAAATGAACCCATACATTGTTTTATTCAATAGCAATAGCCAAATCTGACACCATAAATAAATTCTACACCCTACATTAGCCTAAAAGCAAATTTTCATGAAATTTGTACGATTAGATTCAGAGAAATTAATTATTTTCAAATGAGTATATTTTAGGTCTGTGTTCCAAATTGAAGTTCTGTACTCGATTGTTCAAGTGATACAGAATGACCATGTCACTTCAGTTAATGTATTATTTCTTCCCAATATGACCATGTCTTTCGCTTAATATGCTTCGACTATTACCAAATGTTATAATAAAATGAGTAAAGTATATGCTTTTCAAAATAAAGCATCATTTTGACGTTTTTTACTCATAATTCGAAAACTAATTAGAAGAAAACTTTGAATTTGAAAATTCTCATAAAGCAGGACATAATATTATATAAATATGTAAAAAAAAAAAAAAAAATTGTAGATTGCAATTCATATTCTTTTCGAATATTAATTTCATAATTCATAATTCATATTATAAAATTTTTAAAAATACAAATTCAATGTATTTATGTATGAGTTTTTTAGTATTGTAACCACACAAAAAATTATCACATTAGGATTATAATTTCAGGAGATATTAATAAAAATATGAAAATGTAATTGAATATTAGAAGCTCTAAATTTTGAACGTTTATAATTCAAAAACGTAATCATCCAAATGACTTAAAATTTCGTTTCTAGGCATAGTTTGAACCGAAGATTTAAAATATGTTGTCAATATTTGGTGTTGCTATTGAAAAAAAAAATGTTTGTTCTGTTTTTGATTTGCAATTAACCCCTAAGCCAATTTTATATTCATAATTTAAAAGTAGACTTTATTTCCAATCGTTTAGTACGAGGAAGTTTCTTCAATTAAAATTATTTGCAGAGTTAGAAGGGGTTGATTACAATTTTTTTCCACGACTGTACATATATGGACTACTTGGAGAACAGAGCTATTAGGTTGTTCGGAAAGTCGTGTCCGTTCGGGAAAATCAATTCGTATCGGAAAATTATATCATTTAATATTTAGAGATTGATTTCGATCTCTAATAAGTACCGGGCAGAATTTTCCGGTGCGAATTGATTTTCCCAAACAGACACAACTTTCCGAGCGACCCAATAGTTTTAATATTTGTGCACTGCGGTCTTTTCTCTTTTGTTGTTCTCTATTTTTTTCCTCTTTTGTCGATTGCATCTGGTTAATAGTTTACGTAATACATACTTTTTCAATTTATTTTAATCCTCTCGCTGCGCCGCCCGATCTATGCTCGGGCATGCATTTTCCCGTCAAATTAATACTATTTGGTTGTTCCCACCAGTTACTTTTTAGCGAAAACTTTGTCTGATTTATTAGGACATTGTCCCCGATTACGATAGTCAAAAATTTCTGCTTTAAAGAACCGGTGACAAACGATTAAAAATTCTGAAAAGACGCTCATCGCGAAGAATTACTTACGCAGCGAGAGGGTTAAGGATGCGTTTTAATAAGGCTTAATTTGTGAACTTTAAAGTGAAATATTTCAAAATTCTAACTATATATTGATTGAGTAATACAAGCTTGCCGTTTCTATACAATTCTAATTTTAAAATTGTAAGTAAGTTGTGCATCAGTAGCTCTCCATAATATGTAAATACCACTAACAGTAAACTCTAAAAATTTGATGTACGTTGTTACGTGATAGTAACCAATCTTATTCTAGCATTATTAAATAGGTTTAGGATTGAATTTATCTAATTCATCTAAGAGAAAAGAGAAATACCGCACAAAAACTATATCACTATTCAAAGCAATGTAGATAAAACATGCATGCTAAAATATTTAACTAAGGTTTTCGATAAAACCTGTAAGATCAAAAGTTTTCACTAATGATCTTATGGGATATTAACGCATGTTATTCCCGCATTAGTAAGAAGAGTTAGAAAGTAACTTATCGAATTTCACAAGGACTAAAAAAAAGTTATTAATAAAAGGAAATATTGTACAGATACTATTTTCTTATCATTTAAAGCGGCTTACAGAAACCTTCTATAATACATTGGTACAGTAAAACTATGGCTCGCGTGGAACCACTAATTTTGATAAGAAACTTACGCCTTATTCAATCACAGAAATCCTACCATTAAATAATGCAAAAGTATCTCTTCGATATTAGTGTTTCCACGCGTGTCAATATGTACTAACTTATTGAGCTAAAATTTTCGAAAATATCCGTAACCTCTAATGTTTGTTCTATTTGCGCTTTTATATGATAGTAACATATCTTTTTTCGCCATTCCTAGTTATGTTTAGGACATGATAATTTAATGTTACACAGACAAAAAGATGAAATTTGTGCAGTCACTACTTTACTATCAAAAGTGAGGTAGCATTGTATATTAAATGCATAATATGCATACCTACTATACAAAATCATTCAGCTACGATTTTTAAAACACAACATTATAACAACAAAGAACTCTAAAAATTTTGATTTATGGTGTTATGCGATAGTAACACATCTTTTTCCAGAATTAGTAAATAGCTTCGGAACTCTAATTTAGCTAGGATTTATTTTTATGAAAATACTAAGAAAATGAAATCTTGTACAAATACTACTTTCTTATTATTCAAAGCGGTGGCAGAAATCTTGTATACTAAATAATTCATCTAAGCATTTGGAAAAGAATAACAAATTCTGAAAATGCTGCAGAAAAATTAGAGCAATAAAGTCAACACAGCTCCAAAACGATGCACTGGAGACTCAAACCGAGTTTATTGCCACAAGAAAACTAGAATAGGGCAAACAAATGGAGCTAGTATCCCTTCCCACTGGGACAAGTCAAAGTCACTGTGACTTGCAATGGACAAGAACGTTTAAATTCAGGCAAGTACATGACCAGATCATCGCAAAACCTCCTATACAAGAAAATGCTTTAACCTGCAAGCATTCACACAGTAATTCTGGAAAGAGGATTTCACTTTTATTTATTTATTTTTTTTTTGCTAGCTTTGTTTTTTTCTTTCAGCTTACTTCGAAGTGCTTTTTGTGTTGCCTCCTTTCGTTAATATCTCTTCGTTCAAAAGATTTGTTTTTATTTACTCAAATCGATCTAACAATTACAGATAGTTGTCTCGTCTGAATCGGCTTTTTAGTTCTGGATACAACTAAATAAAATATTAACAGTTTTACAAAGTAAATAATATAAGAGCTGATAATAGGGGGTAAACATTTTTTGTTGTTTGGAGACTGTAGGAGGATTTTAAAAGATGTATTTGGCTGAATAAATATAATTAAAAGTAATTTCTCACCGAATACTCTTGGGAGTTTGAGACAGCAATTTTCAAATTTTTGTTAGCGATTTTCCTGCAACATATATGTTTCTTATTTATATGATAGAGAAACCTAGATACGTAAGAAAATACAAAAAAAAAAAAAAAAATACTTACTTATAAAAAAAAAAAAAAAAAAAAAAAAAAAAAAAAAAAAAAAAAGTTAATTGTTTGGCAAAAATGCTTTGTTTAAATAAAATAGTTGGTATTTAAAAATACATCAAATGCTGCAGATCTAAATGTATAAAAAGAATATCAAAACAAAAGTTAATATTTTTTAACAAGTTAAGACTTAATAAGTAAATAGTAAGTAAATAAACTAAACATATGTTTGTCAAAGTATGCGTAGAGATGCTTACGTTTGGTATCACTATTTGGTAGTAAAAATCTTCGGATTATTGAATTGCAGAATTTTATGCCTAAATAAGATTATTAATGTGAAATACTTGTACTTAGGGTTGAGATTTCCGAATTTTTGCATAATCTTAGAGAAAATGTTATTTTATTTAATCGGAATATTTTTGCTATTTAAAAGAACAACATTTTCACTAAGATAATACTGGTGTTCAAAAGTCGTAAATCTCATCCCTGCTACACCCAAAAGTAAACACTACTAAACATCTTGGAGTTTAGTATGTAAAATGTAATAACAATGCAAAATTGAATAAAAAAATTTCAAAAAAAAAAATGCTAAAGATTTACATAGGACATTTTGATAAAAGATAGTTTAATTTATAGATAAAAAAGGGAACATGATATTTGTATATATCTAGTTTCAAAGTACTAACGTTTTATGATCCTCATTTACGTATTGTAATCTTCGTCTTATATAATAAAACAAAGAGAGAAATGTGATTTGAAAATTGTGGTGACAAAATAACGTACATTTATATATAGGTATAAAACCATTATAAAACAAAAGAAAAGTCACTTGAAAATAGATTTGTTAACAAAAAGTAGCTTGTTATGAGAAATATACTATTGTACGCTAAATCAGACAGTTTAGATTAAAAAAAATTCTTAATGATAATTATATTAGCGTTAATATTGCGTCTCATTTATCATTACTTGAACACACTCAAATGCGTACAATAAAGAAAGGTACCTTTATATTTCGGTATATAATGCGCAGCTAAAACAAACATCTTTAGATCTAGAAATTTTATATTTAAAAAAGTGAAATAATTATGACGTAGCACGAAGTTACATTTTATTAAGGGGACTGGGTAAGCTCTATCTCGGCCATGTTAAAATACACCAACTTTATGTACCTTTTTCTCAGAAATGGGGAAAGATAGAGGTCTAGATTTTTTAGAGTAGTTTGAATAACATGCTTTACGTATTTTAACAGACCATTTACTTTCTAAGTGAAACTGAAAATTAATTATTCATTATTTATTGAAAGACATTTTTAAATTAGCATTTATGGTAAGTTTTCAATACCTAAAATAAATAATTCTAAAAAAAATCATTAAATTCCTGTGTTAAAGTATGCACTATAACATAAGTATTTAGAAAAATCTGAGTTCTTAAATTTAATAGATATTGAAAAAAAGGAACACAAACCTGAAAAATCGAAGTTTTGAGAAAAAGTCAATTAACCCTCTCGCTGCGTAATTGTTTTATTAAAATAGCTTCAAAAATTGCGTATTTCACCCCTTTACGACGAGCGTCTTTTAAAAATTTTTATTATTTTGTCACAGATTTTTCAAAACAAAAATTTTTGTTTAATTTAATCGGGAAAATGCTCCGATTAAATAGAGAAAATTTACAATAAAAAGTAACTGGTGGGAAAATCAAGGAGGGTTACGGAAAATATGCATCTCCGAGGATATCTCGGGTTGCGTAATTTTTGCTACATTTACGTTGCACGAGGAAATCTCGGGTTGCGCAGCGAAAGGGTTAAAGCTGTGAAACAGTGTTGCCAGTAGACTACTTTTTTTAAATTCTGATTTCTTGATTGGCACCACTTTTTTGAAATATTAAAATTCGCCTTATTTAATCACATATTAACTAAGGCGAAAACAATGGTAATTTTACCACTTCAGAAAAGTGGTGCCAATCAAGAAATCTGAATTTGAAAAAAGTAGCCCACTGCTGTGAAGTGCTCTTAGAAAGAATGAAAAACTCTAACACTTTTTTATATATAAATATGTGTAATACATCGTTGAAAAGGTAAAAGTTTAAACTATTTAATGATATAAAAAATTAAAAATCGATTTTTTGGTGAATTTCGCTTACCCGGTCCCCTTAAATGACATTTCTGGGGTTATATGTGTGTGCGTGACCTGCCATTGTACGCCGGAATGTATAGTAAATTCTGTTTAACTCATTATTTTTAAATTAAAGACACATTTCAATGGCTTGGAGGTAAAACAAGATGGAAATATTGATGTATTCAAGATTCAAGTTTTCTAAAAAAAAAAAAAACTACAAACAAAATTGTTGTGGCTGTTTATTATAAAACAGCTGATTTCTTAAAACTGGACCATCAGTTAACTTGTGTCATCGATTTTTGTGTGGTAGATTTTATTTTATTAGACTTGTAAAGAGTCTTCGTTATCAAACCTTAATATCTAAAATTTACCTTTGATTATTTTGGTGTATAGTGAAAAAAAGAAAACCACCTACTTTTAAAATGTTGTCAAAATGCACTTACGTTTCATATGAAAATAAAGGAAAATTCAAAAATGCCAGTTACCGGTTTACAACCAGGTCCTTCAATTACTTTTTATGTATACAAAATCATGAAACAAAACATCTCTTGTAGTAGTAGTAATTTAAAAATATACGGTATTCCGAAATAATATATTTTCATTGGTTTTACACTTATAGACGTTTTGAAAAACAGCCATGGTTGGTAGAATTTAATTTTTTTCTCAGGATTACTTTTAATTTATATACGTGTATACCATATACGTAGGTGCCAACCTCCAACTAATCTTCCGTAATATGTGGGTTAATTTGGCCAAATAAATAAAGATGCTTCAAACAAATTTTCTGAATCGGAACGTGGTTAATCTAGGTCAAATTAATCCAAATAATACCGAAGATTAGTTAGAGCTTGGTAACTATGCGTATGTTACACATAGCTGCCAACCTTCCGCTAATCTTCCGTAATGCCTGAATTAATTTAACCCAGGTTAACCACATTTCAAACCAGAAAATTTATTTCATGAAAGCTTATTTATTTAATTGCAGGTTTCTACGTGGAACACATTTATTTTCATTTCTTAAAAAAACTTTTTGGTTTGAAACGTATTATACCATTGACCCAGCGTCAGGGGAATCTGGCATTATCTTACTACTAGTATTATTATATACTTGCATTATTTATACTTATAATGCTCAAAGATTAAATAAGGTCAAATTTACTAATGCTGCTAGTATATATCAATAATAGTGCTGTTGGTCGAGGCTAACGAGAAAGACAGGCTACCGCGGTGGGTCCGATTCTTCTTTTTTTACAGACTGCTGGAGTCACGTGATGCTCTTTTCACACACCTTCATTGGTGCATTCGAGCATCACGTGACTCCAGCGGTCTGTAAAAAAATATGAATTGGATCCACCGCGGCAGCCTGTCTTTTTCGTTAGCCTCGGCTGTTGGTAAAGTGACGCAGCATCTCCTGACGTTACGCCATTGATATCGTCGGTACCATGTGAACTATCCAATATGAAAACAGGGTTACCAGTGGGATACATTTTTTAAATTCACATTTCTTGATTTCCATCACTTTTTTGAAATAGTAAAATTCGCCTTATTTAAAGACATATTAATTAAGGCGAAAATAAGGGAAATTTTACCATTTCAGGAAAGTGGTGACAATCAACAAAAATGTAGCCCATTGGCTACACTATTTTCATATTGGATAGTTTGACATGTTACCGACGATATATACGATATCCCCTCCCTCTGAATACAAGACCTAAGCGTTGAAAGAAACATGGTGGCCGTCGTAGGCGGGATTCTTTTTTAAGTTTGTCTGATCCCCTGAATTCTGAGACCAGTATTTTCTAAATGTTTTATTCGACATATTTAATCTAAGAAAAATCTTCCGACAAAAATTTTAAGAATTTATTTGTATTCAAATTCAATTGACGGTAGAAAAACTGAAAAAAAAATCCGTCTACGACAGCCGCCATTTTTCTGTCAGTGCTCAGCCCCAGTGTTGCCAGTGAGCTACTTTTTTTTTTTTAATTCAGATTTCTTCATTGGCACCACTTTTCTGAAATGGTAAAATTCCCATTGTTTTCGCCTTAATTAATGTGTCATTAAATAAGGCAAATTTTACTATTTCAAAAAAGTGGTGCTAATCAAGAAATCCGAATTTAAAAAAAGTAGCCCACTGGCAACACTGCTCAGCCCTAGTATTCCTTGGGCGGTGCATACATACCAAGATGCATACATTTTTACCACAATTTTTTTTCGACCTTTTCTCCTTATTTAATCATGTAAAAATATTACAAATACTTTATCAAACAGGGAGATTAAAATTCCTCGATTTAAATTTTAAATAGAAATTTTCTAATCAGAAAACGTGGGGCTAGACTACTTAGAAATTCCAAAGGGCGAACTATTTTGTATAAAGCCATGCTTTTAAAGACATATATATATAATTAAAGAAGTGCAAAGTTATGTATACCTTGGGCAGGAAATATCATCGGATAATACAGTAGCGCTCAAAAGTATTTTGACAACCTTATATTCTCTCTTATTTTATTTAATATAAAAATGTAAAAGAAAATATATTCCCTATAATTGAGAACACTATGACTGCAGTTATTTAAATGTATCAAGTTCCAACTTGTTTGTTTACAATCGGCGCCACCGAAGAAATATGACTCCTCCTTAGCTCAAAAGTATTTTGACAATTAGTTTGCATTTAATTGTTGAAGGTGTCAGTGGCGCATAGCTTCGATTAGTGTTTATATTGACTTATTGTGATTAATTTTAAAGATCTGGAATGCCTAAATGTAAAAAATATCTAAGTGATTCTAGAAAAGCCGCTGTAAATGCACTTAAGAAAGGTAGACTGCAAGCAGAATTAGCTAATTCGTTTAACATGTCTCGACAACTTGTTATTACATGGAATAAAGTTTTTAACAAACAGAAATACATCGAAAATAAGCCTCAAAGTGGCCATCTGAAAAAAACAACTTGAAATGTTGACTATATTATAAAAATGATATCTACAAGTGATTGTCGTAAGTCCGCTGTAATAATAAAAATGAATTGAAAGGAAATTACGGCATAGACATACACGTTTCATCAGTCAAACGACGCCTAAACCTCTATAGTTTACAATGCAGAAGACCAGCAAAAACGCGTTTATTATCTACTAAGAATAGGGAGGCTAGAGTTGCATTTGTAAAACGGCATAACCCTTTCAGGGGCAAAGCAATTCCATTGCTAAAGGGTTGAATTTAATGACTGACACCGGAATTTGAAAACAAATTTATTTGTAAATAAGAAAAAGCTATATTTCACACACATAATAAACCGAATTTTTTTAAACCGAAATTCCGGTGTCAATCATTAATTTCAACACTTTAGCAATGGAATTGCTTTGCCCCTGAAAGGGTTTTGCCGTTTTAGAAATGCAAATCTAGTCTTCCTATTCTTAGTAGATAACAAACGTGTTTTTGCTGGTCTTCTGCCATGTAAACCATAGAGGTTTAGGCGTCGTTTGACTGATGAAACGTGTATTTCTATGCCGTAATTTTCTTTCAATTCATTTTTTATTATTACAGCGGATTTACTTCAATCACTTGTAGATATCATTTTTATAATATAGTCAACACTGCAAGTTGTTTTTTTCGGATGGCCACTTTGAGGCTTATTTTCGATGTATTTCTGTTTATTAAAAACTTTATTCCATGTAATAACAAGTTGCCGAGACCCGTTAAAAGAACGAGCTAATTCTGCTTGCAGTCTACCTTTCTTAAGTGCATTTACAGCGGCTTTTCTAGAATCACTTCAATATTTTTTACAATTCGGCATTTAAAAATAATCACAATAAGTCGATATAAACACTAATCGAAGCTATAGTGCCACTGACACCTTCAATAATTAAATGCAAACTAATTGTCAAAATACTTTTGAGCTAAGCAGGAGTCATATTTCTTCGGTGGCGCCGAATGTAAACAAACAAGTTGAAACTTGATACATTTGAATAACTGCAATCATAGTGCTCTCAATTATAGGGAATATATTTTCTTTTTCATTTTTATATTAAATAAAATAAGAGAGAATACAAGGTTGTCAAAATATTTTTGAGCGCTACTGTAGTATCATGAATGAAATCAATAGAAGAATAAGAAATGGATGGAGTGCTTTTGGGAAGTACGAATATTATTCTGAAGAGTAACATGCCTCTTTGTTTGAAAAGAAAGGTATTTAACCAATGTGTTTTGCATGTGCTAACTTACGGAGCAGAAACATGGACGCTAACGAAACGGATGGTTCAAAGATTACAAACAACACATAGAAGTATGGAAAGATGTATGCTAGGTATAACTAGAAGAGACAGAAAAAGAATAACCTGGATAAGAAGTCAGACGAAAGTTTTTGACATCATTGAAAGAATTAAACGGCTAAAATGGAAATGGGCTGGGCACATTGCAAGAAGACAAGACAATAGATGGAGCACAAACTCCCTACAGTGGTATCCCAGAGATGTAAAACGGCCAAGAAGACGACCTCAAGTAAGATGGAGTGATGAAATCAGAAAAGTAGCCGGTGTGAATTGGATGACTAAAGCACTAGAGAGGAAACATTGGAAAAATCTGGGGGAGACCTTCATCCAGCAGTGGATTGAAAACGGTTGTTGTTGATGATGATGATATATATATATATATATATATAATTTAAAATATACCCTTTACTTTCCTTAAATGTAGCATTGAATTTGACCAGACCTATTTTTAATCTATTATTTTTTACATATTTTTAAACATAAAAATATTTCTTGGAGTAACGTTATAAAAACATTTCTCAGTGTATTTTTTATGTAATTATAAAATGCAATAACAACAAAGACAATTAATTCCGTTAGTTTTCATATGTTTTTCCCTTATAAAATTTTTGAGACTTCAGAAATATTTCATTAAAAAATTAAATGCTAAAAGGTTTCCTATGTACACATTCCATGCATTTATAAAAATTAAATACTCCTCCACACACACAAAAAAAAAAAAAATCGAAAGTATATTCTTTATTTTCACGAATATTACGTTAGCGAGGATGTGAAAAATAAGTTTTTTAACTCGAAATACAGAAAAAAAAATGGAAGACCCTTTTTTTGAATGTTTAAATGTTCGTTGCTACTTTAACTCATTTAGATCAGTTTTGATGGTTTGAAATTCTCAGCATGTAAGCTCTTGTTACTCCCACGTCTCTTTTCTGTGCTTTTTGGTGGCATCATCTTCTCTTTCTCTGTCTACAGTTCAAAGGAAAATTTAAAGCTACGGAGCTTAACGAACGAAGAAGTGCTTGAAAAGTTTACGACACTCTAATCTTCTAAGGTTGCAGGCAGACACGAACTTTTTTCTTTCGTTCACTGTTTCAAGTTCAGAAAAGTTGGCTTTACAATTGTAGGATTTAGTGAAATAGATGGCTAGACTAATAGGCCGCTTTCAGTGCAGCAATAAGAGAGCGTTTTTGACAAAAAATGAAGAGTTTAAAGCATTTTTTATTTTAAAAAAGAGAAAATCTCAGGTTCTCAAGATTTCAAAATGTTTCCTTCTTCAAAAAGGATAAACCGAAAAATCTTTAATTGAAACTAACAATATTTGACTCATTTTTATTTAATTATCTAAACAATTCGCATTTTTATAAACTTATGAACTTTTTGCTTTACATCTAACGTAGTTGACGCTTTAGGAAAATGTTATTTCATTACACTTTGGCTTTTTCTTAATTTAAGAAAAGTACTTAAATAACTTTCAAAAAACTTTTATACTTTATTCTACGTGAATTTTTTTTGTTGACATTAAATAAAAGAAAAATACTTTTTAAAACATTCGAAGTTATGGTAACGTATCTTCTTTAGAATTATCCAAGTTTTATGAAAACGACAGATTATATTTAAATTCAAAGGGTTTTAATGTTTAGTTTTAAATGTTTAAAAAAACTAAGTGCTTTTTTATTTATATTATATGATAACTGAGATGAATATTTTTAGGGTCATGATACCATATTTTGAATTAGGAAAAAAACACCGTTGACCAAAGCAGTGTTTCCAGTGAGCAACTTTTTTTTAAATTCAGATTTATTGATTTGCACCACTTTTTTGAAATGGTAAAATACCACTTGTTTTAGCCTTAATTAATGTGTCATTAAATAAGGCGAATTTTACTATTTCAAAAAAGTGGTGCTAATCAAGAAATCCGAATTTAAAAATAGTAGCCCACTGGCAACACTGGACCAGAGTGAAAAAACATCCTTTTCACACATGCATATGAATTTTAATTAACTATAACTATATTAAATATAAATTAATCACTTATAATACATGTTTGTAATTATAAAAGAGGGCGCTCAGACATATACAGGATGTTTCGTAACTACTGAAATAGTTATTACTGGATTCAAAAATTTAATAGTAAATATTACCTCTTTTAATTGCGATTGGGTCGTTCGGAAAGTTGTGTCCGTTTGGGGTAATCAGTTCGTACCGGAAAATTCTATCATTTAATTATTAGACACTGATTCAGATATCTAATAATTACCGGGCAGAATTTTCCGGTACGAATTGGTTTTCCAAAATGGCCACGACTTTCCGAACGACCAAATATAATCTGCTGATTAACCCTTTCTGGGGCAAAGCATTTCTATTCGCTAAATGCTAAAATAAATGGATGACACCAGAATCTATAAAAAAAAACATAATTTCCAAATAGGCAAAAAGCTTTTATTCACGTACTTAATAAATGGAGAAACTTCATTCTAAAATTCTGGTGCCAATGTCGCGTTTAGGAATTAAAATTAAGTGGTCCAAATATGAGCAACCGCCCTTGAAGGGGTTAAATACGGCAGAAAGTTTTATTGGTACAAAAAAGCGCAAGAGTTGGCTGCGATGGTATGGTCGGAGATAAAAAGTTAAGATGCTTTTGTAATTTAGAAATTCTGAATTCATACCCGAAATTTTTTAATAGTAATTTTATTTCATTTTATTTATTAAATATTTATCATCTTATAACGTAAAAGTACCTATTAAAATTTTATGGTGAGAATTCGGAATTTCTAAATAAAAAAGCAATCAGATTTAGCAAAACTGATAGCAACTATGAAACGAGGAGAAACGGACGTAAAGTTTTAGCTTCTCCTATTAAAATTTTAACGCTTGGCTGTGATATTTGGCAAAATTATGTATCTTAACATATCTTCGAGGCATCATTTAATTTCAGATATATTTCTTGAATCATATCTTATTCCGATTTTTTTTTTTTAAGATCAGGCAAAAGGTGTTAAGAAAATGGCAAAAGTCGTGGTACTTTCGTTTAGACGTTTAAAAATAATTAGAACAACTAATTTTAAATGCTTCTATTTAAGAGGCGAGAAGATAACTATGAACTCAATACAACAATGAAGTTTTTAATGGCGTAAATAGATCGATACTGCTATCAGCGATTTCCCGCTCAATTTAATATTTAGAGAAATGTATACTATTTAAATGTTTTCTAATATGATTTTGAAAATGAATTAGAAATGTCAGATTCTTTCGAAAAGTTTGTTTTATTGCTTAGATATTATTTAGATTGGTAATTTAGGGTTATCAGGGCTCCTACTCGGTCTGTTTTTTGAACACCACTTTTATTTAAAGAAAAATCTTCTTAATAAATATCGTAGAAACATACCGGGAAAGAATTTTTCTTGCTGTTGCTGCACAAACCTACCACGAATTTATTTTTTAAATATTACTGGTTTTCAAAAAACAGACCAGTGGGAGCCCTGGGTTATAGGTAAATGCAGACTGAGAATCCGAAAACATTTTTGATATACCTTTTCTTCTAGAATAAACTATGTTGTGTTGTGTGATAATTTTTACGAAATAGAGAACTGAAGGATTTCACCTGAATAAAGTATGCAAATATGTTTTGTTTAAGGTTTACATCAATACATAATGAAGAAAATGAATAACGATCATATACCATTACATAAAAAATCTATCATTTTAGCTGAATATTTTTGGTGTCCAATATATTAGTGTGCTATGTTTTAATGAACGAATGTTTTTAATATATATTTTTTAATAAATATATTTTACTCTAAAATAGGCGTCTTTAAACTTTTTACCAAAAATTCGTTTGCCACATAAATTCGGAAAGATAATATTCGCATTATTTAATCACAAAATTGATTGCATTAAAAAAAGCAAATTTTTCTGTGGTAAGTGTCATATTAGTGGCACTCTGGCACAGTTTAAAAACCCTTACTCTTACAGATAAAATTGATTAAAATATCACAATGTATAGGCGCCTTTTATTCAGGTTTTTTTTTTTTCATAGAGTAAAGTAATCATATTACAGGATAGAAATTTTAATTAACGAAATAAATCAAATAAGCACAATATTGAAATAACGCACATTTAAAAAAATGTCTGGAGTTTTTTTACATAAAAATCAAGAAGGTTTGTAGATGTGTCATGTGTTTATTAATTATTTAAAATATATACAGGTTGTTTCAAATAATACACACACAATTTAAAGGACTAACGTCGCAGATTATAACGGTCCGGATCATCTTCATTGAGAACGTCGAATCTCTCTTGGAACTAATTTTTCGCTTTAAAATGTGACTGACATTTGATTTGGAAAATCCTACATTGTTAAAAATCTGCAGCAAACTGTCCAGCAATTCGACCGTTTTCATAGAAAACGGTTACATAACCGTAATTTAACTTTATTCTGACCAAATATTGTCAGTTGCGCTTAATAATATGGCCAAGTAACAGTTATCTTAAAGAACGGTCGAATTGCTGGACATTTTGCTGCAGATTTTTAACAGTGTACATAGCTGCCAACTTGTACGGATTTCTCATACCACTAAAATTTAATAGAAAATATTATCTAATTGAATCACCAAAATTCCAGCAATTTTAGCGTTTAAATAAGTCGAAAATCTCTATAAAATTTTAGTGGTAAGAAAAATCCGTACAAGTTGGCAGCTATGAGTTTACCTTAGCAGCCACTTGCCAAACAGATCTACCAGCTTCTCTTAATTATCGACGTTTGTCACAGGCACGGAAATCGCAGGTCGAAATCGGCAACCAGGCATACTTTTGTCACATATTTAAAAAAGTTTTTTGTTCAATTTAATCTCTATGATAAATTAAGACAAAAACAACATTTTACATTTTGCGATGAAAGTTTGCCTGATTTGCCCCAGTTGCTCCGCTAAGTCGGCGCCTATTGTGTTTGTTGATCAACGCAGTCTTCTCGATCGTTGCTTGTTAACAATTTGAACAATTTCATCTGCCTCAAACTTATCTCTAATTCTAGTGATTGTAAGTCGCGTAGAGAGATCGGTTTTCAATCTCTATCCTAAATTGTCTGTGCACGTCAGTTACGTTTTTACACTTACTGTAACACTTTATGATATATTTCTTTCCCTCAAAGCTTGGACTGGATTCTGCCATTATTTCATGTTGATTTTTTAACCTGAAATGAAAAGAAAAATATACCAATTTTGAGCAAGCGAATTGTGTATACATATTTTTGAAACACCCTTCATCAGAATGTTGCAAAAAGCAATAAAGTTCAGCTTGTATGTAACAATATTAAAATAAACATTCTACAGAAACAATAGAAACAGTTTGCAGCAAATGATATTTTATAATGCAACGAATCTTTTATTTGTTCCAGAAGAGTTGCAGCTTCGCTCTATGTAATCAGTGATATACAGAGTGGCCCAAAAGTAGGTATACAGTTACATATACATAATTGAATGTTCCCTTACTCCAATGGATTTCTTCTTCTGGGGAGTAGTACAGGATAAGTTTTATTCCAGAAAACTCGTCACAGTACGACAGTTGAAGAATTTCATCGATGATGCGTGTAAGGAAATTCTTTGTAACGGGAATCTGTGTCGCACTGTGTGTGAGAGTGTCGGAAACAGGTTGCAGGAATGCATCAATGCCGAAGGTGGATATTTTGATCACCTTCTGGATTAAATATGTATTAAAAGTATTGCTGTATAAGTAACAGTATACCTACTTTTGGGCCACTCTGTATCATTTTAACGAGCCAATGGTGATCAATAAAAACTGATCTACTCTGCTTGAATGTGTGTAGAGGTACTTTTTGGGGGCACAATGTGAATCTTTCACTTTCTTTAATCGCAGAGTTCCGCAATTACGCAAAGGAATAAGTCGTCACTATTTGGAAATAGTGGTACTCAAAATTAAGTACTTATAACTAGACTTTCCCCCATTTTTTTTAAGTAGAATTATACTTAAAAAGCTATACATTTCTATGAAAAGGGTCACAAAACATTAATTATAAAAAAATCTTATCTCAATATATTAATCATAATTGATAAGATTTTACCTTGAGTGCTTCAAAGCATGTAATTATAATTTTTGTCTATTATTTTATAATCAGGTAAGTATTACGCAAGAAATTAAAAATCTTTACTTAGAGACGTATGCTACATAAAAACACTTTTAGAACATTAAATAAAAAGTTTAAAAGTTTAAAACCAACAAGTTTCGACCATCGTTTGGGCTTCATCAGGGTCATATTCTAGTAAATGAGAGAAAGAAAACTTTAGTGATTTTCAACTCTTCTAAAAAGAGTTTTCTTTCTCTCATTTACTGGAATATGACCCTGATGAAGACCACAGGGTGGTCGAAACTTGTTGGTTTTTAAACTTTTAAACATTTATTTAATATTTTAAAAGTGTTTTTATGTAGCACACGTCTTTAACACCTTAACGGTCGCATTAAATTAAGTTTTGGAAATTCCAATTGCTTATTGGCACCACTTTTTTGAAAAAGAAATATTCACCTTATTTAATGACAGGTAAAATGATACCATAATAATGCCAATTACACTATTTTATAAAACTGGTGGGAATCAAACAAATCTGAATAATCCGAATAAAAGACACAGCCCGTCAATATACCGGGAGCGAGAATTAAGTGGTTAAGTAAAGATTTTTAATTACTTGTGTGATTTTAGTCTCAAGACGTAATAGTCCTTCAATATATCTATCAGGTAATTAGTTTGTGAGTAGTGTTGCCAGGTGTCCCAAGTAAATCGGGCTCCAAATGCTCTGGTCAACACTAATTTCTTACAGTTTATTCCGCCATCTTTAATCGCAGATATTTCTGCCATTAGATAAGACGAAGAAAGTTACTTTAAAATACTGATGTACAGAGAATTTGGAGACCCGATTTTCGCGGAACACCTGGCAACACTATTTGTGAAATACTCAGTCGTGATTAAACACTAGAAACAGTATTGCCAGTGGGCTACTTCTTTTTCATTCAGATTTCTTGATTGCCACCAATTTTATAAAACGGTGAAATTACCTTTGTTTTCGCCTTAATTAATATGGCATAAAATGAGGCGCATTTTACCATTTCAAAAAAGTGGTGCCAATCAAGAATCTGCATTAAAAAAGTAGCCCATCTGGCAACACTAACTAGAAATACCGTGAGCCGTCATTTTGACGATTAACATATGAATATGTTTCGGCTCAAACCAGAAATTTGATTATGAAATAAGTTTAAAAAATACAAAGAAGAAAAACCCTAACTAATAAAGTTACACTATCTTAACCCTAGAACTACCGAAAATTTTACTCAAGTTTTATAAAAACATTTTACACCAGAATTTTTACTTAAAACTATTTAATTTGTTTATTTAACTTATTATTGTCTGACTTATAAATTTAGTTTGTTTTGAAGAAATTTCTGGTTTGAATAAATATTTTGAATGTACATGTCGGGTCCATTGGACCCTTCTGGTAGACAGAGGGTTAAATCAAAATTCTGAAGTGAAATATTTTTATAAAACTTGGCTCAAATTTCCGGTAGTTCTAGTGTTAATAGCAGTTCTTATTGTGAAAATAGTTCTTTAAATTGAAAGAAAAAAAATCAAGATAGAAAATTACCCATTACCAACAACAGTATCAGAGTTGCCCTGGGTTGCCAAGTCGTACTTTTTCTAAATTCAGAAATTTTAAATTCATATCAGAAATTCCGAAATAAAAATATTTATATATGCAAGTAAAAAAAGTCTGACATCGACTAAAGCAAAAATTCTTATAGATTAGTAAGAATTTTGAATGTCTGAATAAGAAAAGGTTCAAGCTGGCAACCCTGCTGCCGTCAACCTTCCGGTTTTCTTCAAGTTAACCCTAGAACTACCGGAAATTTTACTCAAGTTTTATAAAAACATTCTACACCAGAATTTTTACTTAAAACTATTTAATTTGCTTATTTAACTTATTATTGTCTGATTTATACATTTAGTTTGTTTTGAAGAAATTTCTGGTTTGAATAGATATTTTGAATATACATGTCGGGTCCATTGGACCCTTCTGGTAGACAGAGGGTTAAATAATCCTATCTGAACCAGAAATTTTATTTAAGCAATCAAACCAGACTGAATTGAAGTTAATGCTGCAGAGAAAACGGTCACATTTAACACTTTGCGTTCGAGTGTCGGACAAAGAGCCGTCCAAGCTCTATATACCGGATTCTATTTTTAAATTGCGCTCGCACCGCTGTATTTAAAGAGTACATTTTTGTAGTAGATTTCTCTTGCGCATGTTGGCGAAGGCAAAGCGATATAAGTAAGCGTACAAACTTAATACTAGAGTCGGGCGTAAATTCGCACAGTTGCACAATCTTGTGGACGGAGTGCTAATCCACATACGCGGGCTTTAAGTGTGACGTCATATATGACAGGATATCTAACATCTGCGAATATTTTCTAAATCTTTACTCACTCATGGAAATGAATTTTATTTACCACATTTATTGCATAATAATGGCGAGAGGCGCGTCCCGATGCACTTCACACTTGGGTGTTTTCTTCGCCTTGTCAGAAGCATTTCAGCTATTAATCAAGGTGAAAAAAATCTTTACAATTTTAGTGGTGTGAAGTAAGAAAACAGTTGGGCATCTTCCTGTAGTTTAACCCCGTCCGCTAAGTGGCGTGAGACCTTGATTGATGTTACCTTGCCCTTAATTTTGCGTTTACCTCTCCCATCTAATATAGGACGCTTACTTATATCGCTTTGGACGAAGGGGAAGTAAAAATTTTTCTTAAACAAAAAGTGGTGCTGACCGAATAAATTCGTGTAAGAGATGCCTGTCCCTGGGACAGAGCTGTGCAAATTCGTAATTGCAATTATCTTCAAAGTAATTACAATTTAATTGTGTGTAATTAATTATAGTTAAAATTACATGCCGTACAAAATTCTTGCAGTACTGTAAGCGGAACTGCCCCATTCCATTATGTGTGCGAAATTTCCGCGTTTGAGTGTATCTAACTAAAATCAATTGCATGCAATTAACTTGTAATTTCAATGCGGATAACTGAGATTACAAATTAGCCCAACTCTGCCATGGGAGGCAGTTTTGCCAGTGGGCTACTTTTTTAAAATCCAGATTTCTTGATTGGCACCACTTTTCTGAAATGGTAAAATTCCTTTGTTCTCTCCTTCATTAATATGTCATTAAATAAGGCGAATTTTACTATTTAAAAAAACTGGTGCCATTTAAGAAATCTGAATTTAATAAAAGTATCCCACTGGCAACATTGCTGGGAGGAGTTCAAGGTTGTCAGTTTGGCCTCCATTTTTATTCAGAAAATGCAAATTCGTACCAGAAGTTAAGAATAGTATTTTTTGATTTATTTAATGGCAAAAATTTTGTGATTATATAAAGTAAAGACTCTTCTTTCAAAATTTCCGGTATGAATTTGAAATTTCGAAGTAAAAACGGCGGCCAAACTGGTAACAATTGGGAAGTACTTTGAGACTTATAGGTTAATGAAACAAATCTTCTGGTTACAGGACATTTATCTGATATTTTTAAAATCTTGAAAGTTGACAAGTATGCAAAACCCATTTGATAAACTGTTATTGTATAACAGATGATAGATATATTAATAGGATTCTTCACTAAGCAACTTAAGTGTAAGCGAAAAACAACAATAAACATTGCCCGAAAATCGGAAAATTGTTTAGCTTCGCTACATCGCATCGTTCAAAAGTTTTCCCATCATAACAACGCATTAAATTGTTTGTTTGCGTGACAAATGACATTTTGGGTGTTTCTTTTTTTTTTTTTTTTTTTTTTTTTTTTTTTTTTTTTTTTTTTTTTTTTTTTTTTTTTAAGAATTAAAAGAAAAGAAATAAAAGGGAAACAAATGAAATGTGGAAGAATTTCTGTCGTAGGAGATTATAATATGTTTTTGTAAGTTTATTTTGAAAATTTTATAAATATGTATTAAATCTGACAAAAAGGAAAATCGTGCATAATATTTTTTAGATCATGAAATATTATAGGGGGATTAAAGAAATTACGCCGGAGCACGGCTGCTAAGAAAATACTAAAATTTTATTTTCATTTCCATTATTTTCACATAGAAATGGTCGCCTTTTTTAATTGCAGGGACTTTTTAATTAAATCACACAAATAATGCTATACGAAAATAGTGATAAAATTTTCTAATTTTTTCTGGAAATCTTCTGTCGAAATGACAACATTCATGGGCTACTGTCCCTTACATTTAAGTCCCCTATCTCCGATTAATAATTTTCACATTATTTATTGGCAAAATAAAATTACAAATTCGATTAAATAAGGCGAAGGTTAATATTTGGGAATAGTGGTACTAAAGAGCAAGAACACTAATTTCCCTGAATTTTGAATGAAAATATTGAACTATTGATTTTATTTTAAAAGTAGTAATTATTACTGTTAATGTATGAAAACATTGCGTTTAAATTGTATTTTTTCTTCCAAAATTAATATAATATCTCAGGGGTAGCCAACTGTGGCACGCCTGATACCACTAAAATTTTACAGAAAAAGTCGACTTCTTGAATCACAGAGATTCGATGATTACATAAGGCAATGATTACTATAAAATTTTTGTGGTGACGAGCGTGCCACAGTTGGCCACCCCTGTAATATCTTAATCCTTTTATTACGATTTTTTTTTTTTTAATATTGAATCGTACCACAATTTACAAAAAAATTTCTTTGCGGTTGGTTTCACTTATAAATTGAAGAGCTAAGTGGAAAAACGTGTTAACCCTAGAACTACCGGAAATTTTACTCAAGTTTTATAAAAACATTCTACACCAGAATTTTTACTTAAAACTATTTAATTTGTTTATTTAACTTATTATTGTCTGATTTATACATTTAGTTTGTTTTGAAGAAATTTCTGGTTTGAATAAATATTTTGAATGTACATGTCGGGTCCATTGGACCCTTCTGGTAGACAGAGGGTTAAGTAACAAAAATTACATTTGAAGAAATTTGATGATTTATTTTCTGTCAGATTCTATTTCTTTAAAGTATTAATAGGTGTAGTACTAAACTCTATCAAAAAAACTTATATTTAAGTTTTAAATATTAAAAAATATTAATATTATTTACATTATTAAATAATAAAATATTAAATATTAAGGAATAATGTCTTAAATTTTCAAGGCTAAATAGAATTTTGCTATTTCAGGGCTCCCAAATGGTCCACCAACTGAATACCAATATTATTTTAGAAAAATTTTATTTTTAGATTTTTCTTACAAATCGCCCTGGAATCACCTTTGAAAGTTAATTCTAGCGCAAACTTACCATAAAATTTTCTGTTAAAATTTATTGGTATTCAGTTGGCGGACCATTTGGGAGCCCTGCTATTTTTGCTTTACCATATGATGGAATACCTGATAACACCTTCGTACAAAACATAAAACAATTTTTAAGGAAATGTAGCATAACATGTTCTTCCACTCAGCTCTTCAATTATGCGTAGAATATTATTATACAGGGTGAGTCTAAAATCCTGGGACAAACTTTGAGAGGTGGTGGAGCTCATTATAACAAACAATTCTTGTATAGGAATATATGACCGGAAGTGACGCGTTGAGGTACAAACACCAGGGGGGCAATTTCGCGCTTTTTTTCATTTCAAAATATCTCGTTCATACCATAAAGTTGCCATACTATTCTTTTCTTTATTTGAAACAGAATTTTCGTGATTAGATGCAGAAAAAATTCTTCTTTAAAAATTTCCGGTATGAAATCAAAATTTTTGAATTAAAAAAAAAAAAAAAAAAAACTCCATTTCTATTTCTTTTCATGTATTTGTAGTTTGCGCTTTTTTTTTAAATTGAAAAATTTCGATTTCATACCGAAAATTTTCAAAGAAGAATATATTCTGTACGTAATCATGAAATGTGTGTCTCAAATAAAGAAAAGAATAGTATAGGAATTTTCTGGTATGAATGAGAAATTTTGAAATAAAAAAAGCGCCAAATTGCCCCACCTGGTGTTTATACCTCAACTCGTCACTTCCGTTCATATATTCCTATACAATAATTGTCTGTTATAGTGAGCTGTACCACCCCTCAAAGTTTGTCCCATGATTTTAGAGTCACCCTGTATTATGTCGATATCTTAGTTAAGTGTATGGCCGAGATTATTTTTCTGCTACGAGAAAACAAAAAATAGTCCATTGTATGCGTCGCTATCCGTAGTCAAAGGGTTAACTGTTTAAATTAAGTATGTATTTTTATAATAATTTATGCACTGTGTCCATAAATAAACGACTCTATTTTAAAGTTTCCCCTCAGACGAAACTATTGCTCAGAAAGTTGTGAAATTTTGTGAAGGACATAACGAAAGGATGGGAATTTCAGGGCTCTCAGCGTTCCTAAATTTTTCTATACCTGCTACCACTATTTTAAAATCAAAATCTTCGAATAAGATGACTTTAGTTGCAATAGAAATATGCCATAAATTTTTCTGTTTTGTAATAGTGATAGTAAAGATAGGAAATTATAGGAACACCGCGAACCCTGAAATTTGTTTAAGCAAAATAAATAAATAAATAAATAAAATTTTGCAGTCAGAGGGTGTTTTTTAATGAATTACACATTTAGCATACATTTACGATAGTTTACAGTTTTTTTTTAAATTAACTTTACCTGATCTTAACACTAGAACACCCGGAAATTTTACTAAAGTTTCACAAAAATATTTGACACCAGAAGTTATTTGACTGATTTATTTAACGCAAATCTACGTTATTTAAATGTAACTTATTTTATGAAAGAATTTCTGATCCCAGTTGACATTTAATCATATGGTCGGAGACGGATCGACTACTTCCCGGCGTTCTAGTGTTAAATATAGCATTTTACGACATGCTCAAGGCTGCCACTGGCGGCTATTTTTATACTTTATGCCCAGCACTATTTTTGATATTTCTCTTGCACGTGTTGTCAGAGTATATGTGAAAGATTTTTGCTTTGATAAAGTGGGACGAGACAAAATTAAACAAATTTCGCCAGTGGCAGCCGTGCGTGCTCTTAGTTATGCTATTTTACTATTACAGATGATGTCTGAAAATGATGGCCGTAATATGGAACATGTTTTGTTGCAATAAAATTTGTAAAATATCGTAAATCTATGCTAAATATGTAATCCATTAAAACACCTTCTGGTGGCGAAATTTTGAACTACTTTTTTCACTCAAACAAATTCCCATACCTCCATTATGTCCTTCACAAAATTTCACAACTTTCTGAACCAAAGTTTCGTCTGTAGACAACTTTAAAATAGGGTCGTTTAATTATGGACACCCAGTATATAAGTATTAATGTATAAAAAAACCTAAAAATAAGATACCCATGATAACTTCCCTTTAAAAAATTGAAGGGCGGTAGTACATATTTATACCAATCAGTTTTAATCTTTAAATGCCACAATGCCACCAGAATTTTTGAATAATATTTTCCTTTATTATATAAGTGAAAAAAATGGTTTTACTTATTTTCAAATAAATTTGTTTGTATATTTTGGTGTCATTCAATCTTTTGAACATTTTAGCAATAGAAATACTTTTCCCCTGAAAGAGCTAAAAAGTTGTCTTAACCCTCTGTCTACCAGAAGGGTCCAATGGACCCGACATGTACATTCAAAATATTTATTCAAACCAGAAATTTCTTCAAAACAAACTAAATGTATAAATCAGACAATAATAAGTTAAATAAACAAATTAAATAGTTTTAAGTAAAAATTCTGGTGTAGAATGTTTTTATAAAACTTGAGTAAAATTTCCGGTAGTTCTAGGGTTAACCCGGGAGGACGCGAACCGGGCCTGATAGACCCGGAGTGCGTACGGTTTTTACAATTGTCACCACTATCTTTTTAAAAGTAATCTTCAACTTCTTTTATCGCAAAATTGTCTCCGACTAAATAAGGTGATGATTATTATTTGCATGTATTGGTGACAAAGTAAAAAAACCTTCATATTCTGGGTATCCGAGCGTTCTCCCGGGGTAAAGCCGGTTGGAACGAAAACTTTCCATGCAAGGCGAACAAAATTTCCAAATTTCAATACGAGTATTTTAGTTTGGAAATTTTCACATTATCTAATCTCATATTTTGAGCGATTAAATAATTCAAAATTTCAGTCTCAAAAACTGGTGTCGAAGAATAAAAAGAAGTGTAAAGGAGGTTCGTCGCTAATGGCTTAAGAGTTAATGAAAGAAACCATTACGTTTTAACCCTTTGAAAGGTACCGGTATACAGTCTATTTCAAAAGTATAAGACCACAACATATTTTGCTATTTAGGTAATTTAAAGAAAGATTTCAATCAAAATAAAGAACATTTTATGATAGTAAGTTTTTAGTAAAATGTAGCAACTTACACAAATAAAATTAATTTGGAAAAAATAAAACATCAATATAACAAAAAAGTGTCAAAAAGAACTGTTACAATGTTATAGTACCACCTGTGGAAAAGAACAGATTTCTCAAATTTAGTAAGATGTTGCTCCACCATTTCTCAGAATAACTTCAAACACACGATTTTGTATAGAGTTAGTTAATTTTTTAAGGAGCGATTTGGGAATGTTGTCCCATTTCTCCATAATGGCCATTTCTAATTCCTATGTTGAATGATACTGTTTGTTATTTTCATACACTTGGCGAGACAAATAACCCCACAAGTTTTCTATGGTGTTTAGGTCAAGGATTCGACTTGGCCGAAGTAAAACATCAATCTTTTCTTTTTTAAGCCACTCTTTTGTTGATTTCAATGAATGACTGGGAGCATTATCTTTTTGAAACTTCCATTTTCACCTCCTAAAAGTGGTCCGAAGGGTATCACACTTTGAAATAGCTTTCGTTGGTAACTGTCCGAGTTCATTTTCCCTTCAACTCTTTGGAGATCGCATTTTCCTGTATATGAAAATGCGCCCCACACCATAACGGAACCGCCTCCCATCTCCCTGCTGAAGAACTCGCGAGATCTTTGCCTTAAATCATGCCAGTAGTAATTATTGCCATCTGGACCATCAAGATTGATTTTTTTCCGTCTGCAAACAATATATTTCTCCATGCAGAGTTCCAGGACATGACATTTTTTGCCCACTTAAGACGAGCTTCTTTGTGACATTTCAGTATTACCGGTTTACTTTTTAATTTGCGCCGAATAACACCAGCATTAGATTTCAAACTTCGCCACACGGTTGCATGTGATAACTTTTTAGTTATCTGTTGAGCTATTTTACGAGTCGACTGGTATTTTTTAGTTGCCAGTTTGACAATCCGCCTATTATCACGATCTGATAACTTCTTTTTTACGACCAGATCGTTTATGCGTTCCATACAATTATTTTTTACTTAAAACATTATGAATCACAGTTTTAGAACGATTAAGAATCTTACTTATTTCACGTTCAGACTTTCCTTTTCCTTTGTAGAACCACACTCTTCTCACTTCTATTTCAGACAGCTCACTATGACGAGGCATTTTACTAATAAATTCAAAGAATCAGATACAAATCAGAATTTCTTCATTTTATTCTTATTTTAAGTTTTTCAGATTGTTTAGGTTACAGTTAAACTCCGAGTTCAAAATAAAATCGTCTGCTTTATTAATAATATAAGAGTGGTCTTATATTTATGAAACAGCGGATTTGCGTAAAATCGTTTGGCATGAAACAAAAAAAAATATTCAAAATTTTTTTCCCTTAGCTAAATAAACATTATAGAGTTATTTCTTTACATTCAACTACTTTTAAATTCAAACTAATATTTTCTTTGTTGAAAAAAGGTGAAATTCTAAATGGTCTTATAATTTTGTAACAGACTGTATTATACATAACACTTAATTTTAATTCCCAAATGCCACATAGGCACCAGATTTTAGGAATTAAAATTTGCTTTGCATAATACACACGAAGAAAAGCTTTTGCTTAGTTTCATATAAATTTGTTCATAAATCCCGGTGTCACTCAATCATTTTAACAACATTTTAGCAACAGAAGTACTTTGTCTCCGAAAGGGTTAAATGAATTTCTATCTAAATAACAATAATATGTTTAAGCAATTAATAGATTTATACCACAATTTTCTTAAGGAATATTAGTTGTACAATATTTTTAATTCCCGAGCTCTGCTAGCGTGCTTGATTTGGTAAGAATTAGGTATCAAACAATTTCTGTCGTCTTTGCCGGTTGTCAGCACAAACAAAGAAGAGGAAATTAAATATTGTTAGTTTTATTAATTTTTTTAATTAATTCCGTTAGTTTGCCAAGACAATATTAATTTTTTAATTATTTCCTCAAAAGCTATAATTTGCATTAACCATAGCTGTCACCTTTACGCTTTTTTGCTACCACTAAAATTTAGAAGAGATTTCCGTCTTGTTTAATGGTGAGATTTCGACCGTTAAATAAGGCAATACTTACAAGAAAATTTTAGTGGTAGGATGAAAGCGTAATGGTTGGCAGCTATGCATTAACCCAATTACCGCCAAAACTATAAGGTTGAAATTTTCAACATTTGAGCTGAACGCTGTTTGCCACCACAAACTCTGAAAGAGAATTTTCGCTTTATATGATCTTAAAATTTTATGTCTAAGTAAGGCCAATTTTTTAATTCAAAAATAGTATTGGGTATGTAAATAACGCAAATATGTGCTTTTATTTTGACCGTTGCGTGAACTGAACTCAACACGAGCGGGTAATGAGTTAAAAAAAGTATGCAGTTTAAGTCAGAGTTGCCAATCAGTCCCTTTTCATATTTAAATTAATTGAACCCCACTACGCTTTAAAAAAATGTCTTATTCACCTTTTTGTGTAATATTTAAATAATTATTAGAAAAGTAGAATATATCTACTTTCAAAAATAGGTGGCAGTACAGAAATTTGAATTTAAAAAGACGTTGAAAATTGTACTTCAAACGTGGCAAATGAAGTGCGTTCGTACTAGAACTAGTTTTATAAATATTCAGATTTTGGTGCAATAGCTGTTGCACTCTTATGCAAAAAGGTATTGATACAAAATTTATTACGATTACATAATTCAATATTATATTAAATTCAATAATACGGAAATAACATCACTTCATCTGAAATAAGACGCAATCAGCATGGCAACCTAGAATCATTATCTGGCATGGAGTAAAAATTAATTAATTACGTGTGATAGGACTTAATATAATGAAAAATGTTTCATTAATAACTTATTAAGTTTTGATTCGATTTTCATAAAATTTGAAATGACACAACAAAATTCCCCAACGATTACATTAATTAATTTAATATAAATATGTTAAATTTCAAACCATTCGCTTGGGTAGTTTTTTGCTCTGTTGTATGCGGACAGACGGACAGACCGACGGACGGTACCAGACGGTGACAATAGGTGCTACGTAATTATATAATGATGAACGAACTTGCAACACTGGTTTAAGCAAACTAACAGGGTTTCAACTGAAAATAGACATGAGGATAATATTTTTCAGTGAGAGTGTCTGTTTATTGAGCTAAATGCAGAGGGATTGAGAATTCTTTTATTTTATATAACGTTTTCAAATATAGCTGTCCTTTACAAAAATCATAATTTTCCATCAAACATTTCATAATATTGATTGTTTTCTAACATCACTGACCTGTGATAGCATTTTAATTTAGATGCATTTCAAAAGTAATTTGTAGACTAAATGTTGTATTTTTTTCTTCATATCTTGCATTTAGTCAAAAAAAAATGCAGCTTACAATCTGAATATTTTAAAAAATATAATGTCCATTCTTATTACAGTCTTAGTACATCAGACGGTTATGACTATATGATATTCACTCATGTTCAGTTCTTCTTCAGTTATGATATTCTCTCATACACAGGGTTATCAGTTCGTCTTTTTTTTTTCCTTCCGAAATTCCGAATTATTGCCAAATATTTGTGCTATATTTAATGATAAATATTTTGTAATTATAATAAGTAAAAAAAAAAATCGGAATTTCTGGTACAATTTCGGATTTTTTGAATTCAAGAAAGGCCAAACTGGCAACACTGCTAATACATTGAAGTGGCATTGAATTAAGGAAAGCAGGTTAGCAACGATTTGGGTCTCCTCTGGCCTTGATAACGGCTGCCACACGACGAGGCATAGATTCAACAAGTTTGCGGAAGTATTCCACAGACATGGCTAACCAAACAGCTGCTAGAACTGTCCATAATTCAGTAAGGGTCACTGGCGTTGTGTGGCGTGCTTTCACACCTTTCTCCAATGCATCCCGAAGGTTCTCAATAGGATTTAAGTCTGGGCTTCTAGGTAGCTAATTCTTGACAGAGAAGTCAGAGGAACACTCATCCACCCTGTAACATTGATTGTAGACCGGGTTCTAAATGCTAAAAAAAAACTCCAACTATAAATTTACTGGAACTACTCTTTATTTAAAAGCATCTTTTAAAAGGTGGTTCAGTTAGAGAAAAAAAAACATGGGAGAGAGAGACCCCATAATACATGGGACGCCGAAACGCCTTTTCTTTTTAAACAACTTTACATCTCGAAAGCTGAAACAGAAGTGCAGTTTTTGCAAGAAGTCTAGAAATCTTGGCGTTGCACAGAATCGCCAATTTACAAACTTTTGGTGGCTGCGCGAAAGTGAACAAAGGCTTTTGGCGATAAACATTACCGCAAAAATGTGGTGTCACTACCGGACGGGTGAGGCCGAGATTGCAAGTAAGCGCTTCTAATTAGGACGAGAAAAGTAACAGACAAACCGAAATTGTTTATATTACAGATAGGCCTTTGCCCAACTAACTGTTACATGAAATTGCAGACTGCAGATTGCTCGATGAGAAAAATGCTGAAAATCCAGGACATCTGGCTTTTAGCTCGAACACAAAACATAAAAAATGCATGCTTCCCATAAGATTCGTTCATTTTTACTTTTTATTGTTAATACATATTCAACGTTCACGTATTAGTAGAGATAAAAATTTCTTATCACTGCGGCAGGTAAAAATCCGATGCAAGTAAATGAAGACCTTGATACTAGCAGCTGCGCCATTTAATTCTTATTTATTTCTTTGCACTGGGAGCGGTAACGGACAGATGAGGAAAAAGGGAAAAAAAGAAATGAATATTTGAGCGGCCTGAAATAAAGATGTTTTTAGAAAGAAGAAAGAAAGCACTTTAATAAAAATCTGGATGGTTTTGAGAAATGAATTTAATTACATATTTCAGCATAAGAAAGAGGGGGGGGGGAGGATAATATGACCTAAAAGTAAGAAAGTTATGTTTTAAATTAATTTTGAATAAAAATGATAGCTATGAGACAGAAACGCTGTCACACACCCAGGCAGTAGCCAAGCGGGACATGTGAGAGCAGCAGTTGTCTTGCTGAAATACTCCATTGCCATGTGGATGACAGGAAGATATAAATGGATGGAGGTGATTGCCCAGCAACTCTAAGAACCGAATTGCATTCAGGAAGGTTCGTACAAGTACCAAAGATCCCCAAAACTGCCAAGAGAATGCACTCCAGACAACGACTGAGCTGTCATTACATTGTACAGTTAAGTAGTCGAAATCGAGACTCATTACGACATGCTACTCGTTTCCAGTCCTCTAGAGTCCATTCTCTTTGCTCTTACCGCAGCTAGACGTGCAGCCCGATGACAATGACAGTGGTACTCTCGTGGGTCCAGTGTTGCCAGCAGGCTACTTTTTTTTTAATTCAGATTTTTTGATTGGCACCCCTTTTTTGAAATAGTAAGATTCGCCTTATTTAATGACATATTAATTAAGGTGAAAACCAGGGGTATTTTACCATTTCAGAAAAGTGGTGCCAATCAAGAAATCTAAATTTTAAAAAAGTAGCCCACTAGCAACACTGTGTGGGTCCACGGCTCCCGAAGACCATACGGTGAAGCGAGCGTTGCACCGTCCGTTAACTCTACGACTGTCGCACTGATTAAGTTGTGTGGTAATCTGAGCTAATATCTGGCTTCGCTGGCGACGTACAGTATGACTGAGCCGTCTTCTACCACGCTGGTTCAAGGCTAATTGTCTTCTGTAGTTTGTCCGATTGCTATGTTTTTTTTCACTCTCCGTGTATTCTCGGTACAGTTTTGACAAGGTCGAGCTGGAAAATCCTAATTCTCTGATGATTTCAGAAATTGAATGACACATGCTCGAGCGCGTATTATTTGTCCACGATCGAAGGCCTCTACATCATGAGCTTTAACAATACTGGCAATTGAAACGACTGATTCACAACAACCACAGTTCCAGTTATATATGTAGTTGCCACAGCGCTCTCACATACACAGAAATGAGGTACAACACTACAAAATTATCATAGCATTGTCTATCTTTAATTCATTGGCACTTCAGTGTATATTTAACCCCTTAACAGTGACATTTGTTTTCTTACAAAAAAATTAAAAATGGGGCTGGACACCACTTTTTCCATACTAAAATATTTACCTTACTTAATCGAAAAATATCTGACAATCAATAAAGTTAAATTTATAGTTACAAATTAGTGGTATCAAAATGCTTTTAATAACGAAGCAAGCAAAGTGTTCTTGCCCAAATCCGGTTCGGGCCACACTGTTAACCCTAGATCTACCGGGAATTTTATTCAAGTTTTAATAAAACGTTCTACACCAGAATTTTTATTTAAAACTATTTAACTTATTTATTTACCTTATTTTTGTCTGGTTTATATACTTAGTTTATTTTAAAGAAATTTCTGGTTTGAATGAATATTTTGTATGTACCTGTCGGGTCCAATGGACCCGTCTGGTAGACGGAGGGTTAAGGGGTTAATATTTTAATGCATCAGCGATTTTGTTAATCATTTTATGTGCATTTATTAACAAAAACTATCATTGTTTATTTTGGAAAATTTATGTTAGTTCTATTGTATCGCCATAGATGCCAACATCTCTTAATTATTCCAGAACCTGATCCAAGACAAACATATTTGCAAACGAAAATTTAATTTAATCAAAAAACTTAAAATGAAATCTATTAAGAACCTTATAGAAAAAAGGACACGTTTTCCTTGCATACACTTTCCAGTTTTAACCCTTTCCTGTGCGGAGAAATTCTGTTTATTAACTGATGAAAGGATGGACGGACACAGCAATTTATGTACGAAGTTATTAGAAAATACGAACTTGCTTATTTTCAAGTACGTTATAAAAGGAAAAATTTAATTAAATATTCTGGGTGCAAGTAAAATGAAAATTAGGTATCCTTTTTTAAGGACACCGCCCGCGAAAGGGTTAAACATTTTTTTTTCCTCGACCAGGCTCCGAAATAGCTAAGACACGTTGGTATCTATGTCTCTATAAATTATTATGTTTTGAATATCTCCTGCCGACGTAATTTGTGTATAAGAATCGCACATTCGTATGTTTAAAATCTCAAATGACAAGATTTCTTTTTTTTTTTTTTTTTTTTTTTTTTTTTTTTCAGTTTCTTATAAGCAATGTATTATCTTAAATAAAACTTTTTATAGTAAATTTTACTTTTTTTAATCACCGTAATCTGCCTATGAAATAAGGCAAACATTTCTACTAAATTTTTGTGGTCTAAAAAGGCGCAAGACTTGTCATCTGTGCTAACCAGTGTTGCCAGTAGGCTACAATTTTATAATTCAAATTTCTTGATTGGCACCACTTTTTTTAAATAGTAAGATTCGCCTTATTTAATGACCTACTAATTAATGCGAATGCGAGGTGAATTCTACCATTTTGAAAAGGTGGTGCCAATCAAGAAATCTGAATTTTAAAAAAGTAGCCCACTGCCAACACTGGTGCTAACTATACATAAGTTGTCCGTCTACAAGAAAATTTATGTATGTTAAAAACTAAAGAAGATATTTTAGAGGTTTATTAACCACTTAACAGTTTTGCCCGAACTGAGTTCTAGCAAGAAAATTAGCTTACTGCATTACTTAAAGCTTTTCCACACCACTGCTTTACCGCATACTTTTCTTGATTATTTAAGGCAAATATTTTTGTACTTAAAAAGTGGTGTTGGCTCCCTGTTTTTAGTTTATGGTGTCAAAAAAAATGTGACAATTAAGTGGTTAACGAAAATTTATTAGGCCAAAATGTAGGAAAAGCAGCATGCACTCATTGCTACAGGATACACCGATAAACCCTATTAGATGTTCTAAAGTCATTTAGATATCATTCCCATCATATCTAATATGTCTTTTCCATACATACGTGCAAGACATGACTGGTAGAGATCAACTAAATTAGTTTAAAAGTGTGGTTTTAGATTTACACTGTATACCCAAACAACCCCACATTCTCAAAATTACAATTATATACCAAGGACTTCCATTTCAAATTAAGCTCTTAAGTCTAATTATTGTAAATAAATGCAGGACTCGTAGCGTTCCTAAAATTATCTCACTTTGCTAACGCTAGTTTAAAAGGATGATATTTATTTATATTTATATGGAAGATGTTAAAGGAATCAAACATAAATATATTTTAATTGAAATTGGTTGGTAAATGTAGGAAAATTTAGGGACGCTGCGATCTCTAATAAATGCATAGCTGCCAACTCTTACGCTTTTTGTGCCACAAAAGTTTTAAAGTAAATTTTGTCTTTTTCAATCACCGCAGTCTGCTGATTAAATAAGACAAAAAAATTTTATTAAATTTCTGTGGTTCAAAAAAGTGTAAGAGTTGGCAGCTATGTAACTGTGATGTAAACTTACCTCAATTTGAAAGCTGTAAACCAGATATTTTTGTAAGAATGAGCTCCTAAATTAATGCTTCTTCCAACAGACTTGTACATAAATACCAATGAAACTTTATTTTACAGGGATAATTCTCTCTCTGTTATCATTGCTAATTATCTAAATTTTTTTCAAACTGAAACAATGTAAAACAGGGATGTAAAAATCTAGGCGCCAGCGGGCAGTTTCTCACCAGTAAATTTTATTCGTTATTTTTCGCCTAATGTTTCGTCTAAATTTTTTCGTGACAATGCTAATAAAATTTAAGATAAGAAAACTAATAAAATTTAGTGGTGAGAAACTGACCGCTGGCGCCTAGATTTTTACACCCCTGGTGTAAAACATGATATAAATGTATAGCATAAATTAAACAATTCTTTAAAAAAATGAAAATGCAATTTAATCCTTTCAGGTGCAAAGTACTTCTATTCGTAAATGCTGAAATGCATAGCTTCCAACTTTCCACTAATCTTCCATAATATCTGGATTAATTTAAACCAGGTTAACCACTTTCGAACTAGAAAATTTATTTCATGAATTTTTATTTATTTAATTCAATGTTTCTACGTGGAACGTATTAAATTTCATTTCTTAAAAAAAATTCTGGTTCGAAAGGTATTAAACCAGGTCAAATTAACGCACGTATTACGGAAGATTAGTTTGAGGTTGGTACTTATGGAAATGAGTAAATGATACCAGAATTTACAAACAAATTTATTTCAAAATAAGCAAAACCTTTTGTTCCTGTGCTTAATAAAAGGAAAATTTTCCTTTCACTATTCTGGTGCCAATGTGGATATTAGGAATTAAATTTAAGTCGTCCAAAAATGAACAACCGCCCATGCAGGGGTTAAATTCAAATTTTTCCACTCTAGTCAAATTACACCGAAAGGGAATGCCATAATTTATTTTACGAGTTTTTGTAAAGGTAATTTAAATTTAATTGTCTATTAGCTACTAATAATATTTAAAGTTTCAGTTATCCAAATATAAATATGCATGGAATATACGTCTTCAAAAAATATTTTTTCATGCATAAGTTTGAAAGGAAGACCAATTTAAGGGAGAAATAAAAATAAATACATTACCTAGATTTCAGTAAAAGATACATTGGCTTTTTGAATGTCGTAATTTTATAGCAGAACAGTATTGTCTGGAAATAAATATGAATACATTCACCAATATGAATAAATAATCTAAAATTTAATTTTTATGGTAGCAACAGTTTTAATATGAGTTTCAAAAAATGTGTTGCTTAATCAGCATACCTGCAAACTGTTACCATTTTTTGTTACCATTCTTTTCAAACAGTAATAACTGCCTTGTTTAATCATAGGATTTCAGAGACTAAATAAGGGGAAATTTCTATTCGGAAATACTGTCAATAAAAGAACATAAAAGTTGACAGCTATGAATCTGTGTAAAACTTTAAGTAGCACTCACTTTTAATAAAATAACCCCTTCTCTCTGTGTTTGACAGACCATGGAATTTTGTTAACCTTATTTTAACAACTGTAGGTATTTAAATTACAGAAGGTAATGTTTATTAAATACTAAAAACCTTTTATTTACATAAAATGTTCTTAAATTCTATGTTTTTGGACAGTAAAAAAAATCCACATTTAGCGAAACTATATAATAGCATTCCATAGCTGCCAACTTTTACGCTTTTGGCTACCACTAAAATTTTAAGGAGATTTTCGCCTTGTTTAATCATAAGATTTCGACGATTGAATGTGATAACATTTTCTATAAAATTTTAGTGGTATGAAAAAAAGCGTAAAGGTTGGCAGCTATGGCATTCTGAACCAATTTTTGCTAGTCAAAAGAAAAAATATATTGCGGTATATTCCGGCGCATTAGGCATGAGTCAAACAAAAATATATAGATACAGAATATACATGTATATATTTAAATAATGTAACTTAGTGATGCGCCTCACATGTTTCACTTTATTTATAAAAAATAATTTCTGGTTCGAAATATGTTTGTTATGGTCGCCCCTTTGTACGCCGTAATGTGTGGTATTGTGCGGAGAGACGATTATGAAATATAGAAACAGCAGTAAAAGCAGTAAAATAAAGAATGCCACCATCAATTTGGAAAAAATAATCCTATTCCTAAAAGTAGTTTTTTCCAATAATTAAAATATTCTTGTATGCTTAAATATATTGAATATGTGAGACTAGAGAATTATTATGAATAATTCTTCAAGTATGCTAAACAGACTTACTCTTTTATGATATGGAATAAAGAGCACATTAGACTATTTGACTGCATCATGCAGAACATTATTACCTGCCATCTTTTGCGCTTTTCTTTGCGCTATTTCTAAACAGAAAAATGTGTCTTATTAAATCAACAAGAATTCAGGATTACATAAGGTAAATTTTTCTTTGCAAAAATAGTACTATGGAAAAAGCTTATAAGTTGGCACATATGGCCTTAATAATAAAGTTTATTTTAATTTAATGAAATATATGCATAAGTTTGTGTCTCTGTATTTGTTTTTTGCTGCGCTTTAAAAAAGCCCGCACTTGTTTAATATTTCTTAACAGGAATGTAAGATTTCTTTTACAATTTTACCTATTCCCGCTATACGAGGCAACTTTGCACCACGTTTTAGAGTTTATTAAATATGTGTAAGAATGTGATTTTCTTGCATGCCCTTTGATTATAGGCGACGACTAGTAAGGCTGCCACTGGCGACTATTTTTTATTCTATCTTGCGCAACTTTCTCCAGGCAAAAATCGTTCGGATACACTTTGACAACATATGCAAGAGAAATATATAAAAAAAATTAATTTTTTTTTTTAAATAGTGTTGAGAATGGAATATAAAAATAGTCGCCTGTGGCAGCCATTGTCTAGCGACTGTTTTTATATTTAACCCCTTAACGGTCGCATTAAATTACGGAGTAAAAATTCAAATTGCTCGTTGGCACCACTTATTTGAAAAAAAATGTTCTTCTTATTTAATGGCCAGTAAAATGATACCATAATAAAGCCAATTACACTATTCTGTAAAACTGGTGGAAATCAAACAAATCTGAATAATCTGAATAAAAGGCACAGCCCGCGAATATCACAGGAGCGAGAATTAAGGGGTTAAATAACGCAAGTAATCACAAGCACTTCAAAAATTCTGATGGTAATCTTTATGGGTCCATTACTCTTCCAGAGAACAAGATCGTATTCGTGTCAAGGGGTTAAGGGGTGGCGGTATATATTATATACCACCTACGATTAATCAGGATTTGCACCAGAAAAATTTTTAGGAAATTTTAGTTTTCTGACTTTAGTGGAGAAAAGTCGTAAAATTGCTTTTCCTTATTTTGAAATAAAATTTTTCTAAATTTCCGGTGGGAATTAAGCATTACGGAAACGCAATTGCTTGCCCTTCAAGGGGTTAATCTTCATTTGGCACGTCACGAAATCAGTCCGGAGGCCTTGAGTATTGAGACGGTAATGGTACTGTCTACCAGTTCCGAGTGAAGTAACTGAGGAGGTTGTCACAAGATGGCGGATGCTTTTTTGAATCGAATCTACGTACAGTTTCAAAATACCGCCGGGGCAAACTTTGCACCAGTTTAATTGAATAGAAAATTTTATCTTATTTAAGCGTCTTATTCGTGGAAATATTTTCTGGTGTCAGTTTGACAGGTAAAACAGTCATATTCAGAGTTGCCAAGTCTCCGACTTTTTGAACACCACTGTTATTTTAGAGAAAATGCCGTTATTTTAAATCATCAAAATATTCCAATTAAATAAATTAGCATTTTCTGTATTAAAATACTGGTATCCAAAAAGCCGGAGACTTGGCTGCTCTACATATTGTATCACCGGTTGTCACAATATAGCAGTAGCGAAGTACCTGAATACCGCAAAAGTAAACTTACACCACTTAAAATTAAAATATTTTTCTGCCATTATTTATTACTGGAAATTTGCATTAAAAACACCTTTAAATACGGAGAAAATTTCTATATAAATTTCTTGGTGGAAGCTTCGACCGGAGGTAATCGGCCCTTGCGAAAGCGGTTACAGTTGATGCTTCACTAATTTAAGGATATGTCAGTTACTTTTTATTAATATTTCCATGATCCAAACAGCGCTAAAAAGTTGTATCCCTTAAATGTGCAACGATGCTGAAACTTAAGGAGCCGATAGAAGCGACATCTTCGATATATTTTCAAATTTCAAAGTAAACATTGTATTATTACAGCTTCTATACCAAATCATCTTGGGGTTTTAGAAAATATCCTGCAGATGTCGTTGTGATCGATTCATTGGATGTCAGCATCGTTTGATATTTATGGGATTCAATATTTTAGATGGTTCTACCTTTTTTCCTCGTGAAGGAAGGTTGTTCTAAGGAAATAACGCCTTTTTGTGATAATTTGAGGTCATGCCGGAAAAAGCCGTAGCGAATACCTAATAGCTTAAAATTAAATTAAATCAATATTTTAGCCCTTTTTTAAGTATAAGGAAAGGGCAGTGACGTCACTTTTGGTCGAATTACTGTTGGTCAGCAAGAAAAATCTGTTCATTCATTATTACCCCTAGTATACGCATGACCTCCGGGAATTTGATTAGTCTTTAACACTAGAACGCCCGGAAGGAGTCAATTCGACTCTAACCATGTGATTAAATGTCAATTGGAAGCAGAATTTTTTTCATAAAATAATTTAAATTTAAAACGCGCAGATATGCGTGAAATAAATCAATTAAATAACTTTAAATAAAAATTCTGGTGTCAAGTATTTTTGTGAAACTTGAGCAAAATTTCCGGGCGTTCTAGTGTTAACAGATTGATTTAACAGATCTATGATATGATTGGCCTACGTCGCCAAGTGCGATTCCTGCAATGATCGATAAGATAAAAATGTAGTAGTAGATTGGTTGACGGAAGTGTTTGTTTGTAAACATGCCCTTTCCTTATAACTGTGATAGCCGATTTCTACACTACATATTCTAGACGCTGCACGGTGGGTAATTTTCCGATTCTATCTGGCCAAAATTATTTTTGGCGTCAATATAGTCGCATCGCCATGAAATTGAAAAATGTTATTGTTATTCACTATTGAATGTTAGGAATTGAAAAATGTAGCGTGTAGCAGTCATAATTTCGGTACAGGGACATTCAAAAACATCTCATTACATTGCGGCCTATGAGGAAAAATCGTTCGCGGTGATTTTAATGATGTTTCATTATTTCAAACACTTTGAAATTTATATACATATCTATGAAGTGCACTACAACATGATTGCTATAGAATATGGTATGTACATAGCTGCCAACCTTTACGCTTTCTTCTACCACTAAAATTTTCTTGTAAATATTGGCTTATTTAATGGTCGAAATCTCACGGTTAAACAAGGCGAAAATCTCTTCTAAATTTTAGTGGTAGCAAAAAAGTGTAAAGGTTGGCAGCTATGTATGTATAGCATTTATCGATCATTTAAAGCAGAGGTGTCGAGCTGTGGCCCGCCAAATACCACTAAAATTTTAAAGAAATTATCTGCAAGTTGAATCGCAGAAATTCGACGATTAGATAAGGCAAAGATAACTATAAAATTTTAGTGGTATCCGGCGGGCCACAGTTTGACACCCCTGATTTAAAAGGTCATTAAAAAGAATTATGTTACATTACGGTCTATGGAGAAAAATTGTTTGTGGTGTATTTTGTTCATATTACACTATTTCAAAAGTATTTAAATTGATATATATCTCCGAGGTGCTCTGTAAGATACTCGCTATTGAATATGATGTGTCATGCATTTGCATACGAAATAAATCAGCTATAATTATCTCTGTATGAACAATAACTGATGGAAGTGCGTTTTCAGTTGTGGTACATTTTTTTTAAATTATAAAAATTAAATAATATTTAGTGTGTATAAATTCTATAAATCATATACAGCACACAAATCACTACATTTACGTTTATTCACGGAAATTGCTGACGAGGAATTTTCAACTGTGCTATGCGTCACTAACTGTTCTAAATTTTAGCACATTGTGATTTATAAGATAAATCTTTAGTTCACATACAAGGATATACAAAATTTTCCGCTATTTTTTTTTTTACTTTGGTTGAAATTGTGTTTTCAAACGTGTTATATGTTTTACAAATTATTACTTAGAGATCGTTTTTCACGTTATTAAGCTATGAAGTTTTAGTATAGTAGTCTGAATGCGTTGAAAAATGTTTCATAATCTGATTGTTGCATGATTTTATGTTCTGCTTGATAATTTTAATAATACTTTCTTAATGGTATGGCAGCTAAAGTGCTAAAAATATTTTTGTATTATTAGAACAAATCCTAAAATATCTTTTTTCTAAAATTTAAGCTACGGGGCAAACATTCGACAGTTTTAATGAAAATTGCTGTGTTGAAAATGTGTTGTGTTGATATTTATCTCTGCACAGAGGAATCTTATGTAAAGAAAGGGAATGATAAGATACCATGAGAAAATGCCTAAAGCGATAACTAGATAAGGCGAAGAAAAGTACTTTCACTCATTAAAGCCGGTTGGCAGCAAAACTTGCCATGAAAGGTGAATAAATTTTTTAATTTGAATACCAGTATTTTAGTTTGGAATTTTTCACATTATCTAATCTCCGATTTTTAGCGATTAAATAATTCAAAATTACAAAGTCTCAAAAACTGGTGTCGAAAAATTAAAAAAAATGTAAAGGAGGCTCGTCATTAATGGGTTGAAATACTGGTGTCCAGAGCATTTGGAGCCCCGAGTTACGCGGGACCCCTGACAACACTAGCCGGACATCACTAATTTCTAAAGAAATAACGTCTTGAATCGCAGACATTCGATGATTATAGAAAGGAAGTCGGCAGCGCAGACAATTACCTCATCGAGTTCACGGCTGAAATTCCAGAATTAGTTTAAACTTGATACGCATATTAAAACGCAATCAGTCTGCCAAGTCATAAGTCTGCCAGTCCAGCTGGTGGAAAACACCTGAAAACCCGATTTTAGCGGTTGACTCGTACGTTTACTTTTGCGTTTTCCTGCTCCCAGTCCTCTATGTTTTCATACTTTTGGGTGCAGGAAAACACAATGTTAAACCTACGAGTCGACCGCTAAAATCGGGTTTTCAGGTGTTTTCCACCAAGATATGACTTGGCAGACCGATTGCGTTTTAACCCTTTATCTACGGCATTATGATCTACTGCAATTTTTTTCATGTAATATATTTTTTTTTCAGTTACTACAATGAAAATTAAATGATAAATAAAAAAAAATACTCACCCGTGAGAAATTTAATTATTTAGAGGTAATTAATTAAAGTGGTACATTAAAGTACCGTCAGTACACTATGACTAAAATATCATAACAGAAAACCCACAAGGTATTTCAACTGGCACCAAAAAATAATTTAGACTGCTTCAAAGATAGCCTCATTCCTCTCTAAAATAACAAACCTAGAACTACTGCTGCCATGTATTCGGATAAAGTGTAGTTAAAAGAGCGTTTATTGCGAAGTACCATTAGAATATTAGCAATATTCACTATGGTACAAAAGTTTAAAGTGAGTGGTGCTTATAAGTACCGTCAGTAGATAAAGGGTTAATATGCGTATCGAGTTTTTACTAATTGTGGAATTTCAGCCGTGAACTCGATGAGGTGATTGTCTGAGCTGCCGGTTCCCGGTCTATTAGATAAGGTAGTAATTTCTATAAAATTTTAGTAGTATCCGGCAGGTCACACTCTGGCACCCTTGACTTAGACTATGAACAGTAAGTGCTAAATTTGTTAGCGCTCTGGCTCCACTTACGTTTTCTGCGGGTGGTAGTCAAAATCAAAGTGGTGAGTGCACACCATATGTAAATTCTGTTCACCATACATCAGTGCTAATTTCCTCTCCTGCGGCGAGTTTTCAAAAGTGAAGTTCTTCAAAACTGACTTTAAATAAGCGCTCGATTTAAATTTACGGTTTCCACTTAAAGCCATTGACCATTTTCGTCTCGATTAATATATATATATTTTCAAATTGTGATATATCTGGTTTATTATTTTCCTTTTCCAGCATAAAAAGGAAATCAGTCATAACAGGGTGCTATTTTCAACTTGCAAATTTCACCTATTCAATTGTACGGGATTAACCTTTTCGACTCGGGCGTCTCTTACACAAATCTTTTTGGGTTGACACCGCTTTTTAAAAGGAAGTTTCTTTCAAGCGCACAATTTCGAAAATGCTCTAATTAAATAAGTCACATTTTATTTTCCATTATTACTGGTGCCAAAAACAAATTTTGCAAAGAAAGATCATGTCCAGTCAGACTCGACATACGAGTGCAAAGGGTTAATATATAATCATGGCTTCCACTTGGTACGTTTTTTTAACACCACTTTTTTTTCAAAGAAGAATCCTCTTTAAAAATTGTGTAAAAACTTTTCCAGAAAGGCTTTTTTGATGCAATTGTTCCAGAAACATACACAAATTTCCTTTAAAAAAAAAATACTGGTTTCCAAAAAGCGGACCAGTGGAAACCCTGTATAATTAGCTTTGTTCACGCGTGATAAATATAAGTGCAGTTGTGTTATGTAGAATTAAGATCTAATGAAACAACTTGATTAACCCTTTGAGCTCTGGGGGTGAACTTCTTCAAAATGCCCAAATGTCACATTGGCACCAGTATTTTATAAACAAAAGATTCGGCTTATAATGGAATAGATGGAATATTCCTGCGCCAATGTGGCATTTGGAGATCAAATGTGAGCTCAAGGAGTTAACTCAGGAAGATCATAACAGCCAAGGTCAATACGCTTTTATAAATCATGTTAACATGATATTAACAAAAAAAATATTAACAATGTATTTGCATCATTTACTTAATGAAATGTGGCACATTTTTATTTTATTTATTAGGTAATATTTCTGGTTCAAGCGAATTTATTTTATTTAAAAGAGTGTAGAATTTTGTAGCCATGGAAAAGTAACAATAATAGCGTATGAGAAGAAAAATATTTGTATTTGTTTTTGTCTTTGGATGTGTACTCTGCTGCATTTTGAAATGGGCGATACTTTCTAAACTTTTATAATTCTAAACTTAAATATAATATTTCTTTCGTCTTTTAATTTACTACCGCAATACAGGCTGCTTTTCATTACTTTTCGCAGTTTATTATATGTATGTAAGAATGATATTTTTACTTAACTATTAGAATGAGGCATGTGTACAATTAAAAATTAGAACTCCATCAAAAAATCCCTTTCAAAAAATAGTTATCACAATTAATGTATGAAAACTGTATCGTTAACCCCCTAACGGTCGCATTAAATTACGGTTTAAAAATTCAAATTGCTCATTGGCCCCAATTTATTGAAAAAGAAATATTCACCTTATGTAATGACAGGTAAAATGGTCGCATAATAATGCCAATTGCACTCTTTTATAAAACTGGCGGGAATCAAACAATCTGAGTAAAAGACACAGCCCCTGAATATTCACGAGAGCGAGAATTTAGGGGTTAAAATGCATTTTTGAAACGAAATTAAAATAACATAATTAATGCTAGAAGTCTGCGAGAGCCGGAATTTCAAGGCCCGGGGCTGGTTCGGCCAGGCCCGGTTGCAAAATCTAAAAGTTCAGTCCGGGCCCGGACCGACCACTTTGTATATTTGCTGTTGACGGCCCGGCCCACGCTGTGCTAAAATTAGTGAAAACATGCCCGGCCCGTGCACAGATCAATGAAGCCAGACCCGACTCGATTTCCTCTGAAAATATAGATTTTTCTTAACATAAAATTAAGGTTTTTTTTCTACAATTCTGCGCTTATTTAAGGGGAAATTTAACATTATAGATTACTATATGTTTTATATTAATGTATGTTCGCAAACCATGGAATGCAGAATGGCATCAGTACCGGCCCGCCATGTATGGCCTGTATATAGAAAGAAAATGTAAGCCTGACCCTGGCCCGGCCCGAATCTGCTGAAATAATTAAGCCCCGGTTAAGTCATGATGCAACTGCCAATGCCGATCTCTACGCTAGACATGTTATATTTCTGTAGTGATTTCGTTAATCTACCGTCGGTTCGTGCAGCATATTTATACTTATCCTCGCCTCAGTCACGTCCATTGCAAACTGTCCATATTTTAATGGCTTAGTTTGATCATTTTAAATTTCTTTTATCGAGATGATTTTTTTTATTGAAACGGCCCATTACAAAAACTGTATTTAATTCGTCGCCCCGGCCCGGCTTGTTCAAAACGTCCCTTCATTTTGCCGGCCCGGGCCCGTGCAGACCTCTAATTAAGCCAGAAATTAATTGATTCTCACCACTTTAGAATAATGAAATGGTAAATGTATAATAATTAGAATTGTGTTGTATGTTGCTTCACTTCATTAGGATTCTGAAACGTTTCAAGCAGCTCTTGCCGGTAATGGCAGTTGTGGTCGCGAAAGAGGGATGAAATTAGGCATATCTTTTTTCCAGGTTTTATTTGTACCGAAAAGTCCTTCAAGTTATTGGATCCAGTTATTGTGTTTGTGAATCAACTCAGTGGTGCCAGGTGGCTATTTTTAAAATTCAGATTTCTTGATTGACACCACTTTTTTTATACATTAAACTTCGCCTTATTTAGTGACATATTAATTAAGGCGAAAACAAGGGGAATTTTACCATTTCAGAAAAGTGATACCAATCAAGAAATCTGAATTTAAAAAAAAGTAGTCCACTAGCAACACTGAATCAACTTGATAATTTACGAGTGTTGTTGACGGAAGGAACCTAATTTTGTATAAAAGAGATTGACTAATTAAATATAGACTTAATATTTAACTAATTACGTATATAGATTTTGATAACTTATAAGCAGTGTTGACAAACATGGCGGATTTTTTGTTTGGAAATTCCAATTTCGCACTAGAAAGTTTCGATAGTTATTTTTGCTTTATATGACGATAGGTATTCGGGCATTTTATTCAGAAACTCCGAATTCTCCTTAGGCAGTTTGTACAGTTATTTTTGCTTTATATAATGATAGCTATTCCATAAATAGCATAAAAGAAAATTACTATTCAAAATTTTATGGTATGAATTCCGGATTTCTGAATAAAAAAATTCGCCAGATTTTGGCAACACTGCTTATGAATAACTTTCATCACTATCGTAATAGCGCAAATCCTTTTTTCAAAATTTGCAAAATTATGAAAAAAAAAATGCAATTTAACAAATTACAACGACTATTTGGAAAATGATTTTTTCAAAGACTAAAATTTAAGACATAAAATATCGCACGGAGTTGATCATACATTACGTACACCATGGATTAAACATTAATATTCCTGTACCAATTTTAAATGAAATTTCATTCTTAAACTTCTAAACATCCCACAATATTATTTTTTACACTGTCGTATAGAAAAATATGTACTTTTAAATGCAATTTGTTTGAAAGCTGTATCTCAATTTGTTTCTCAGTTATTAATTTTTTTGTAGTTTTTTTTATTACTTTTTTGTCATAGTTGCAACAGAAGTATATATCTCTGTTTAAAGTAAAGGGAAATACAGATTACTGTATAGACCAATCAGAACACGAATAAAATGCGGATTAAACCAATAAAAAGCTTCTGATATGCTTTTGATTTCCTACCCTGACCGAGGACAATAACCATTTTCCCCAAATGGTTAAAAATAAAATACAACTTCATTTAAAGTGACAGAATGTAATATTTCGCTGCTTTAGATCACGCAACTGAGATTACAGTCTTCCGCGGGTTGTCAGTTTATCCTCGATTTTTATTCACATATTTGGTGTTCATACTAGAAATAAGGAATAGTATTTTATGTCTTTTTTTTAATAAGACTCATTTAGCGATCACATAAAGTAAAAATTCTTCTTTCGAAATTTCCGGCATAAATTTGAAATTTCGAATTAAAACTTGGTAACCCTGGTCTCCCGCCATCAATTTTTGTTCTATTCAGGGCTGTGATGATAGTATCACACCTGAAAAGTCTTAAAAGTTATGTTTTGCACTCAAATAAAATATTAATTTTACCCTTTCAAGGACAAAGTACGATTCCAAATCTCTTTTAATTTTATTCGCACGATTATTTGAAAAGGAGTTATGGCAAATTTAATGAGCAGGAATTAATGCGCCAACTACCGGAAAAGGGTGTAGGGTATCCTGGAGAAATAAAAACAATGTTTCTATGCATGATTTTCTTACTTTTTTCACATAAAGACACTAATAATTGACCCTTTTAGATTAATTTTATAGATAAGAAATCTTTAAATGCAATAGCTGGAAAATAAATGTTTTCGTTATTTCCATGTTCGATAAACTCCATTACATAAAATATTTTAAACATATTTCAATGATATTTTCTCAGAATGCTTACCATATTACTCACTACGTTGTGAACTAGAATCTAAGCTCTATGTGATAATGTAATTTTTTTAAAGATGTTGAAATTTTAAAAAATGTAATTCTTTATAAAAATATGTAATTTTTGGCACATTTTGAAATATTTTAGTTAATTTTAAAGATATTGTAAAACTCCTAGTTCAGCGCGCATGTAAGTGTACTAGTAGTATGTAGTGTAAAGGAAATTGAAATATATTTAGCTGAAGTGAGTGTATGCTGTCTGGCGCAAGCATCAAATTTTGACCAAAAAAATGGCAAAAAAGCCTAATTGTTTAAAATGTTAGGAAGATATTGTTCGGAATTTGTTTTTTCATCATTCTGTATAACAATTGATGTAAAAATATGTTTGTTTAATCAATATTGTACACTTAAAAAAAAGCGCTCCGAGCGTAGGCAATGACTTTATCCCTTTCAGGAGCTAGGTACTTCTATTCTCAAAATGCTGCAATTAGTGAATGACGCCAGAATTTACAAACAAATTTATTTCATAATAAGCAAAAGCTTTTGTTCAAATACAGGGTGGTTATAAAAAAGCTTCATCGATATATGTACCCCTAGCCACCTAACCGCTCAACCAATCGAAAGGAAATTTCAGATTTAGTTATTTGAAGGTATGCGCTCGAGATCGTGATGATTTTAAACAATAAAGCTCTCTCGGTTACGGTTACAGTGAAAAAATTTCGAAATTTTCGAATGACAACTCCTTTTTTTCTTGCGCAAATACATCAGAGCATTGAAAAATCATAAATGGCATTAGAACAATACACGTATGACTAAAATTGTCGGTGTAATATCGTGGTCCTAATCAGTTCCTATGCAATGTATTATTCAGCACTCTAAAACAAATGATTACATTTTTATTTTCACTATATGTATACAAACACAACTCAAAAACACATTTCAAAACAAATCTTACAACATTACTCAGTTCACAAGTGAAAAAAAAAAATCGGCTGCTGAAAACATGTCTTGTAGTCACTCCTTCGTTCCTCCCAATGGTCTTTTTTGCAACTGTTTTACGCCGGCAATTTTCATCGTGCTTGTATCATTCCAACATCATTTATGGTTTTTCAATGCTCTGATGAATTTATGCATGAAAAAAATGGGTGTTGCCATTCGAAAATTTCTAAATTTTTTCACTGTAACCGTAACTGTGATATCTCTATTGTTTTAAATAATCACGATCTCGAGCGCATACCTTCAAATAAGTATATCTAAAATTTCTTTTCGATTGCTTGAGCGGTTAGACCGCTAGGGGTTCATACTTCGGGGAAGTATTATTATGACCACCCTGTACTTAATAAAAGGAAGTTACTCATTCCAATATTCTGGTGCCAATGTGGCATTTAGGGGTTAAAATTAAGTGGTCCAAATATGAACCACCGCCCTTGAAGGTGTTAAATAAGTCAATTTTTTCTATAAAATATTACTGGTCGCTAAGTAGACCACCTGCCACATGTTGAAGCTACTTAGTTTAAACGGACTATAAATGCTACACATTTCCTTTTGAATAGAGAATATTCTATAGAGAACATCATTTACATATAAAAACTATATGTCAATCCGAGTATATTCACGCTAGTTAGAGCACGGACAGATAAACCGAATTCATAAACACTTTTCAACTATGTTAGAAAGTGTTAAAAATGAAATTCGATATTTAAAATGTTTAAAATTACAATCGTCTCGTAAACATACTATATGAAGAAAAAGACATTTTTATTTTTTCAAGATTTTTTTTTTTAAGTTTACACATTTTTCCAAGTTTTGAATCGATGGAAAAACAACTCGAAACGTTATCATGCTCGCTTCTTTTCTTTTTCCTTTTCTACGCTAGGCGAAAAGAGATTCAAGAAAAGTGATAAAATTGAAACCCGAGGCGACGATACATTCATTGGGAAAGAATTGGGACATATTGCGAATAAGAAACGATACCTAATGGCCGAACAAATCCGAAATTGATGGATAAAGGACTATAAGATCTTGGAGGGGGAAAAGAAAAAGTGGACGAATAATCTCTTCTAGCAAGACATGACCACCTCGAAATAAAATCCCACAAATATATAGATCTTCAAGTTTTGGGGGACATGTGTTGTATTATGGATGTTTGCGACTGTCGATTCGTCCCACGTTTCTATCTGAAAGTCCTTTAGCACGTATGGCTGGTTGACTCCCTTTCTATTTTTATAGAATTTGATCTGCTCTACTTTCTAAAAAAACTCGTAGTTCCTAGATTTAATACACATAACATTGTTTTAAACATTTTAAAGATGAATGACATGTGAACGATTTTCTTTATAAAAATATTTGATGTAATCAATAAAATATATTCAGTTATGAAATTATACAATGTATTAAAGAACTCGTAGTTTCTAGATTTGATACACATATAGCTTTGTTTGAACCCTTTCAGGGTCAAAGTACTTCAGTTGCTAAAATGTTAAAATGATTGAATGAAACCAGGATGTATGGTCAAATTTATATGAAACTAAGCAAAAGCTTTTCTTCGTGGGCATTATACAAAGCAAAATTTAATTACTAAAATCTGGTGACAATGTGGCATTTGGGAATTAAAATTAAGTTGTGCATATATAATACCGGTGCCCTTTAAGGGATTAAAAATTTTAAGGATGAATGACATGTGAACGATTTTCTTTATTAAAATATTTGATGTAATCAATAAAATATATTCAGTTATGAAATTATATAATATATTAAAGAACTCGTAGTTTCTAGATTTGATACACATAACTTTGTTTTAAACATTTTAAGGAGGAATGACATGCGAACGTTTTTCTATATTAAAATATTTGATGCAATCAATAAAATATGTTCAGTTATTATGAAATTATATAATATGTTAAAGAATTCGTAGTTTCTGAATTTGATACACATAACTTTGTTTTAAACATTTTAAGGATGAATGACATGGGAACTATTTTCTTTATTAATATATTTGATGTAATCAATAAAATATATTCAGTTATTATGAAATTATATAATATATTAAACAACTCGTAGTTTCTAGATTTGATACACATAACTTTGTGTTAAACATTTTAAGGATGACTGACATGTGAAAGATTTTTTTTATTATGATGTAATCAATAAAATATATTCAGTTATTATAAAATTATATAATATATTAATGAACACGTAATTTATAGATTTAATACACATAACATTGTTTTAAAAATTTTAAGGATGACATGTGAAAAATGTTCGTTATTATAGGATTTCATGTAATCAATAAAGAATATTTAATTATTATAAATTTATAAAATATATTAAAATTCTCGTAGGTCCGAGATTTAATACTGATAACTTTGTTTTAATACTAAATACGCCCTAATTTTACTGAAGTTTTATAAACAAATTTCACAACAGAAATTTTATTAATAGCTATTAAACATTTCTATTTAATTTATTGCTGTGTGATTTATATTATTTTTATTTTACGAAGAAATATCTGGTTCGAATCGAAAATTTTTCATTTAGTACCGGCCAAATGACCCTTGTTGGTATACAGGGTGCGAAGGAAAGTCCCTTTAACCTGAAAATAGTTGCGAACGGAGAGAGCTACAGCTATGCAAGTGAGGTAACAGTATAGTAAAGCGACTAAGCCCGAACTAATGCAAACGACAGCTGCGCCCCTAGTGGCGAAATTTGGAAGATAACCATTGCAAGTCGAAAACGAAAAGAGATAGAGCAAAATTCCCAGTTAGAAAGTTTTAGAGCATCAATTAATTAGTACGAAACGACATTTGGTTCACACGGATAAGATAAATCGTCACCTGTATACCCAAAAATGTCCAAAACCGATGAGCGACGATTATTCTTTGCATATTTACATTTCGGAAATGTAGCAGTGCGCAATTGCAAATAAAGACGTAGTACTGTACTGTAATGTCTGTAAAAAATTTATTTCCAATGCATTTAACATTTTAGTTTAATCCTTTTAGGGGCAGAAGAATTCTGTTCATAAAATGATGAAATAATTGACTGAAACCAGAATATTCAAACTTAGAAAATAAAAACCCGCTAATTTGCACTTTCATTACAAAAGCAACATTTTATTAAAATATTCTTGGTGTCATTTGACAGTTTTGAAATTAAAATTAGGTGGCTAGACCGTCTAGCCACTTCCCTTGAAAGGGTTAAATCTATGTCGTCGTATTGAAGAGGCTCGCAGCAGACGTTCCATGCTGAGAAATGTGCATGCAGATTGACTCTCATGAATACAACCGTCTATCGTGAGCAATGGCGAACTTTTCGAACATACTGAATATTGACTTTTTACCACTGTTAGACAGTTTGTCTTTTTTGTTTTTTTGTGTGATATTATCAAAATGTATTGAGATAAGTATGTATTTATACAATAAATTGTGCGTATGTATCCACATTTCTGGATATTCTATTCACGCGTTTACACAAAATAGATTGCATCGATTTCGGACATTTTTGGGTATACAGGCGAAGATTTATCTTATCCATGTAAACCAAATGTCGTTTCGCACCAAATAATTGCTGCTCTAAAACTTTCTGATTGGAAATTTTGCTCTATCTCTTTTCGTTTTCGATTTGCAACGGCTATCTTCCAAATTTTTCCACTAGGGGCGCTGTTGTCGTTTGCATTAAATCGGGGGTAGTCACTTTACTATGCCGTTACTTCACTTGCATAGCTGTAGCACTCTCCGTTCGCAAGTATTTTCAGGTTAAAGGGACTTTCTTTTGCACCCTGTATGTAGAGTTAAAAGTTTTAATGATGAATCACATGCGAAAGAATCTCTTTATAAAAATATTTCATGATATCAATAAAGTATACTTAACGGTTTCAAATCATAAATTTCTTAAAACTGTTTTAGAATTTCAATTTATGTTTTTAAAAGATTGTATAATTACATTTTAAAAAAATTACACAAAATCATATTTCAAGTATTTCAATGCAACATTAATACAGTACATATTTCAATATAATAAATATGAAATATATATTTCAATACTGGCTGATTGCTTCCATTTTATATATATATATATATAAAATTCGATTTGCTCTACTTTTTGGAAAAAAAAAAAAAAACGTAGTTCTTATATTTAATACACGTAACTTTATTTAAAATATTTTAAGGATGAATGCCATATGAATACTTTTCTTTATTAAAATATTTTATTGTAATTAATAAAATATATTTAACGTTTCATTTCATAAATTTCTTAAAGGTGTTTTAGAATTTATAATACCTTTTTAAAACATCGTATTATTATATTTGAAATAAATTATATACTGGTCCTCAAAATTAAAGGATAATGAGAAAAAATATGCTCACTAAGTTAACGTTGCGGTTGCAACGTTAACTTAGTGAGCATATTTTTAATTAACGTTACCTTAGTGACCAACTTTACCAACGTTAACTTAGTGAGCATATTAATGGCCAATGATGCAATTATTTATGTTAATTAAATAGAATGGAACACAAATTTGCACTTTCGCGCATACGTTAGTGCCGGAAATATGGAATTTCGGTGATTGACAATGTAGTGCGCAAAGAACGCATGTTGGAATTCTGGTTTGTAGTGATGTTTAACCCCTTAACGGTCGCATTAAATTACGGTTTAAAAATTAAAATTGCTTTTTGTCACCACTTTTTTGAAAAAGAAATATTCACCTCATTTAACAGATAAAAGGATGCCATAATAAAACCAATTACACTATTTTATAAAACTGGTGGGAATCAAACAATCTGAATAAAAGACATAGCCCGTAAATATCACGGGAGCGAGAATTAAGGGGTTAAAGGGAATTTAGTGTCTTAGTATTAGTATTCATTAGTTATGGCTGAAAGGCATAATTTAAGTGAAGGTCAAAAGTGGCAAAAGAATGGTATAATCGAGGGAGGTCAAATATAAATGGAGATCGCCCAAGATCTGTATATCCCTCAAAGTGTCATATCAAGAGCTTGGAGCTGCTTTTTAAGCAATGGATGCGTTGAAAGACTGCCTTGTCAAGGGCGACCAAGAGTAACTACTGCATCCGAACACCGTTTTCTGTTATTGTCGGCTTGAAGAAACCGCGAAGCGACTACAAGAGATTTGGTATCAGGCGTTCAGGCTGCAACAGGAACTCAAATTAGCCGTTCTGTGCTGCACGAAGGCTTAGCGAGCATGGACTGTATGCGAGAAAACCAATAGTTTGTGTCTCACTCACTGCAGCTTCCAAAAGGCCTCATTTATCCTGGTGCCGTAGTCATGTTCAATGGAGCTAAGAAGACTGGGCCCCGAGTATTGTTTACTGACGAGTCCAGATATAGCCTGAACACTGATTCTAGACTGCTTTGATCTGTAGGGAGGAAGGATCACGGAACTTGTCTTCCCTTGTCTGTGAAATATCCCATTTCCGCGACCGCGGTTTAACCCCTTAACGGTCGCATTGAATTACGGTTTAAAAATTCCATTGGCTTATCGGCATCACTTTTTTGAAAAAGAAATATTCACCTTATTTAATAACAGGTAAAATGATACCAAAATAAAAGCCAAATACACTATTTTATAAAACTGGTGGAAATCAAACAATCTGAATAACAAACACAGCCCGTGAATATCACGGGAGCGAGTTTTAAGGGGTTAATGTTTTGGTGAGAATCATGACAAATGGCCGCACCGAACTGCATACCTTTCAAGGAGGTTCTGTAACCGCTTGTATGGTATGTGGAAGAGGTATTGGCAGCTCAAGATAAACAGTTTTCGGGCAGTGTTTTTGCTAATGGAGGACAATGCTTGGCCACATCGAGCGTATCTGGTACCCGAATACTTGCAAACAGAAGATATGATTAGAATGGATTGGCCACCATACTCACCCGACTTGAACCCGATTGAGCATGTGTGGGATGCCTTAGAACTCTGATTTACAGAGCACCAACTTCCTCCCTGGACCCTCCAGGTACTGAAAAGCGCACTTTTATAGGCGTGGCGTGCAATTTCACAAGACTTGATAACCACTTTGGTAAAGTTTGTGAAAACACGATGTGAGGAATGCATATCTGTCTGAGGTTACCATACACCATATTAAAAAAGCAATTTTTTCACAAGAGGTGACTTAATTTTTTCATCATTTTCCAATTTCTATAAATTCGGTTTTAATTTCAATATTTTGAGAATAATCAACTGCCAAAAATTTAAATTTATGTTAATTTATGCTTTTGTATAAATTTCTATTAATAACTTTTCATTAAGTATCAGTTACGTTTTATTTCTGTCATTGTCCTTTAATTTTGATGACCTGTGTACAATATCCTACTTCAAATATATAATTAGCTGTCAACTTTTACGCTTTTTTCATACCACTAAATTTTCACAGTCAATTTTGACACTAGTCATACCTTGGAGTACAAGTAACAACTGGCGACTAATTTTGTATTCAGTCGTACCACATTTCGCAAAAAATTTTCTTTCTAATAGATTTCTCTTGGAAGCATCTTAATATAAGTGTATTGCAGAGATTGATTATTAAAAACTGGTAGGAATTGAAAAAAAGGAAATTCACTGATACGTATTTATACCAACCCGTACTAAAGAGGAGGGGACATGTAATGCAGAGTTTACCACTGGCAAGCAGTGTTGCTAGATTGGCCACCACTTTTAGTCAGACATTTAGGATTTACACCAGAAAATACAAAAGGTATTTTCAGATTTATTTAATGACAGAATTTTCTTAATTACTTAAAGTAAGAAGCCTTCTTTATAAAGGGATAAGCATTGGAAACATGCCTTTCAATCAAATTTCCTGATTTTTTTCCCAGATGTGGCTACATATCTGACAATATATTTCCCCCATTATCACCCTATAAATATTGATATTTAATGAGATAAAAATGTTTTTTTGATTTTTTAAAAAACGGATTTTCTCAAAAACTGCTGCATGGAATTTTATGCCATTAATTGAGGATATATAGAAACCAAAGATGCATAACTGGTAATTTTTGTATAATTTTCTGTTTATAAAAACTGTGTGAAATAGAGAAATAAAAATTTAAAAAAATAAAAATCATATCTTATGATTACCCGAAAAATACCATTTTCTTGTAAAAAATTCCTCATATGTACCCGTATATTCTATATAAATGCCGAAAGTTTGCGTTGGGTACTACTTATAAATATTTACAAAAATGTATATTGAAATTATTGAAATTCATTTTAAGGCGTTATTTGGGGAGGAGCTACTCAACTTCGATACCCGAAGAATTTTTTAACCCTTTATCTACGGCATTATGATCTACTGCAATTTTTCCATGTAATATTTTTTTTCAGTTATTACAATGAAAATTAAAGGCTAAACATAAAAAAAAATACTCACCCGTGTGAAATTTTATTATTTAGAGATAATTAATTAAAGTGGTACTTTAAAGTACCGTCAGTACACTATGACTAAAATATCGTAACAGAAAGCCCACAAGGTATTTCAGCTGGCACCAGAACATATTTTCGATTCATGAGTATGTAAAATATAGGCTTTTTCTTATTTACAAATAGATCGCTTGGCAAATTCCGGTGCCAATCATTTATTTCAACACTTTAGAATTGAAAATACATTGCTCCTGAAATGGTTAAAAAAAAAAAAAAAAAAAAAAAAAAAAAAAACAATTTTTTTTAGATTTCGATCTTGTTAGCAGTCCTTTAGTTTTGCGACGTCAATATTCCAGGGACAACATGTTTTCTCGCATCTCCACATATGCAATATAATAATTTACATATGCCATTTCAAGCATAGCAAAAACGAGCCGGTGCCACAACTTTTTCGATTTCCTATAAAAAATAACAATAAAACAGAAAAGAAATACCAGGGTAATCATTACTACACTACATTTTAGTAATTACATTTTAAAGAAGATGAAAACGATGGATAACTACACAGACGAAAAGTAAAAAAGAAGTTTTTCTCCAACACCCAGTGTACTGACGGTACTTATAAGTACCACCGAATAATTCAACTGTTAAATCAAATACATACACCGTTCACCTAAAATAGCTAGACAAACTGTATTCTAAGATCATAACGAACACATAAAAAAAATCCAACACTTACCTTATATCTTTTACCGTATTTGCAGCAATGGAAATACGAGCGTGGCAATCTGTACAAAACGATGGCACAAAACACATCGACTGCTTCAAAAATAGCCTCATTCCTCTCTAAAATAACAAACTTAGAACTACTGCTGCCATGTATTCGGATAAAGTGGAGTTAAAAGAGCGTTTTTTGCAAAGTACCATTAGAATATTAGTAATATTCACTATGATATAAAAGTTTAAAGTGAGTGGTTTTTATAAGTACCGTCAGTAGATAAAGGGTTAAATAAACAGTTACAGAATTGCTGTATTTTAAATTTTAATGAACACATGAGCAACATTCTCAACGCTGTCGATATCAAAATGAACATGAAGTTGAAAAACATGGCTTATATTCTTAATACAATCTAAAATACATCAGTTGACATATTGTCAGCTGACTTTGATCCAAAAATTCTTCCGATGTCGAAATTGAGTAACTCCGCCCCAAATAACGCCTTAAACTGTATTTCAATAATTTTAATATACATTTTCTAAATATTTATATGTAGTACCCAACGCAAACTTTCGGCATTTATGCAGAATATACGGGCATATGGGGAATGGGGGGGAGCATATGGGGAATTTTTTACAAGAAAATGGTAATTTTCGAATAACCATAAGATATGATTTTTATTTTTTTAAAGTTTTATTTCTCTATTTCACACAGTTTTTATAAACAGAAAATTATAGAAAAATCAGAAATTATGCATCTTTTGTATCTATATATCCTCAATTATTGGCATGAAATTCCGTGCAGCAGTTTTTGAGAAAATCCATTTTTTAAAAAATCAAGAAAATATTTTTATCTCATTAAATATCAATATTTATAGGGTGATAATAGGGGAAATATATTGTCAGATAGAAAGCCACATCTGGGAAAAAAATCAGGAAATTTGATTGAAAGGCATGCCCTTTCTGGTTTGAAGTCTAAATTTCAGAATAAAAATGGAAGCCAAACTGGCAACCCTGGTTGCGAGCGAAGTAACTCAGGAAGTTGTCATAAGATAGCTGCCGATTTTCACATCGGATCAATAGTTTCTGATCATCCCCGAAGCAAATATCCACCAGTAAATTTGAATAGGAAATTTCGCTTATTCATGCAAAATTTCTCTCGCAATTACGATAAAAAGTTCTATTCGTTTTTGCTGGTGAAACTTGGCCCGGGTATTATACTTTCTTTCATTGACACTGACAGGAGGATTTTTTCAATATGGCGGAAACGCATGTCCTGACTACCGCTGAAGACTATTTCCACTAGAAAAAATGAATATCTGTTCTTGGTCATAATTATGACTGAAAGTCTGGATTAATAAGGTGTTTAAATAAGGAAAACATTTATATTCAAATTTACTGGTGGAAGTTTACCTCGGATGTAACGAGCCACTGCGAAAGCGGTTAAAGTAGAAGATGCACTATTCTGAGGATATTTCGACAAGCCCTTCTAAACCTAAACATTGTTACACGCTAAAAGCCATCCTTGAAGGAAGCTTAATATCTTGAACGGGTTATACCGACCCACATGTAACCGAGGGTGCATATATCCATTTTATTACAAATGTAACTACTGTAAAATATTTGTGGTAGTTAAACAATTTTAATTTAATAATTCTTATTTTTAAAAGTTTAACCCCTTGAGGGGCACCGGTATATATTATATACCACCTACGATTAAAGAAGTTTTTTACCAGAAAAATTTTATTAAATTTTACTTTTCTAACTTTGGTGGAAAAATGCCGTAAAATTGCTTTTACTTATTTTGAAATAGAATTTTTCAAAGATTCCGGTGGGAATTCAGCATTTCACAAACTTAATTGCTTGCCCCTCAAGGGGTTAAATTTATACAAGGTGCATACACTTATTGGACTAAAAAAAATATGAATGCCTGTTTATTAATAGTAAGTGTTCTGAATTTAGCTTGTTCTTTATTCAAAACTTCTACTAGAATGCCTGAAAAATAAACTTCAATTTAATTTATACATAGCTGCTAATCTGCCGATTTTGTTTTTCAAATAGAATAAAACTAGAAATATTATATCACAATATTAAATTGACTTACTACTCGCACTTATTTATACTAGAAGTTTAATTAAAGAAAACGAGTTACTTAATAACTCCATAGGAGCAAGAATCATTTGATTCAATATTTTTTTCTGGTCCAAATTATTTATCTGTCTCGTAGAAAACGGAACATTGGCAGCTATGAATTAGTGTTGCTAGGTGTCCTGAGTAAATCTGGTCTCCAAATGCTCTGGACTCCACTAATTTCTTTTAGTTTATGTCGCCATGTTTTTAATCGCAGATAATCTTGCTATTAGATAAGGTGAAGAAAATAACTTTAAAATACTTGTGTCCCGAGCATTTGAAGCCCCGATTTACGTGGGACACCTGGCAACACTTGCTATGATATATATGAATGTGGAAACAGAAAAGTGTGGCCACGTCACAACCCTCTGAACACTAGGCCTACGCGTTGACACAAAATGTGAGAGCTGTGGAAGGCAGATTTTTTTCAGTGTTTACACAGTCCCTTGAATTTGAATGCCACAATTTCTTAAAAGTGTTCTTCGTGTTATTTCCTCGCAGAAAAATATGGCTAAGAATACTTTTAGAAATTAATGGTGTATAAATCCATAGAATCGTAAAAACGCTGAAGAAATCCGCATACTACAGCCGCCTTTTATGTCTCAAAGACTCATAGGCCTAGTTTTCAAAGGGCTACTGCCACATGGCGCATGCTAGAATCAGGGATGAGAATTCTCCGTCTCAAATGGCTGATTTTCACCACTAAATTTTAACAGTATTCTTTGCTTAATTAAATCTCAGAAATTCTGTCGTTAAATTAGGCAAGAAATATCATTAAAATTTAGTGGTACCAAGTTCTCATTTGGGACGGAAAATCCTCATCCCTGTAGAATTGAAATGCGCTAACATAAGGATATTAATCGTTAATAATCGTATATAATACGACGTTGAACAAACCGCTGAAGACAAAGAAGAAATTAGATTAATTTTAACACAATTATTCTAATTGGTAAATAAATCATATGAGATTTAAATTTCCAACTGGACGAAAAATGTCCGGACCAGGATTCGAACCACGGATCTCTTCACTGAAGCCGCCAATGCTTTACCATCTGAGCTATCCCGGACAAATCTGGTGCCTTTAATTCACCTAGCTAACCTTAGTGATTATAGCATCTGGTGCATCTGGTCTGATACCTGAATCAGCTCAACAGAATAAATCGCAGGTAATTGAACTCCAGAAAAGGATACGTAATACACTAGATTAATTTTAGCATAATTAATTTAATTGGTAAATAAATCATATAGGATGTAAATTTTTGAAACACTCCTGGTCCGGACATTTTTCGCCCAGTTGGAAATTTACATCTCAATAGAAGAAATTATTTTTGTATATTTTCTTTAGTGTTATGATTATTTCATTTTCAACTTTTTATTAGATCGTTTGGATAGTCGTTTCCGTTTGGGAAAATCAATTCTTACCTGAAAATTTTTCCCGTTAATTATTAGGCATTTGATATCGGAATTAATGTCTAATAATTAAATGATAGAGATTTCCGGTGCCAGTTATTTTTCCTAAATTGAAACGACTTTCCGAACAACACAATAAAAAATGGCAAAAAAAAAAAAAAAAAAAAGACTAGAGCTATTAGACCAGGTGTGGCCAACTGTGGCACGCTCGACACCACTAAAATTTTATAGTAATCATTGCCTTATCTAATCATCGAGTCTCTGCGATTCAAGAACTCGACTTTTTTCTGCGAAATTTAATGGTATTAGGCGTGCCACTGTTGGCCACCCTTGTCTTAGACGCTATCCCCTTGACGAACTATCAAAATATTGTTTTTTGAAGTAATCTATAAAGTATTCACTATAATAGTATACATAAACATGTTCAAAGACGATGCAGATTTCAGTAAATTGTTCCGAAGTTCCAAGAATACTATAAAAAAATTAGAGTTGTAATTTTCCAACTGATTGAAAAATTGTCCAGCAAGGATTCGAACCAGGAACATTTCACCTGAATTTGAAGGTTCCTGGCCTGGACACTTTTTAACTTAGAAAAAAAATTATAATTCCTATGATTTATTTACTAATTAAAATAATTGTATTATAATTAACCCTTTGCACTCCAGAGGTGACTTTCACTCACCACTAGTGTTGTCAGGTTTCCTGCGTAAATTGGTGTTCAAAATGCTCTGGACATCAGTATTTTAAAGTAATTTTCTTCGCATTATCTAATTGCAGAGTTATACGCGATTAAGGAAGGCGAAATAGACTGTAAGAAATTAGTGGTGTCCAGAGCATTAGGATCCTTGATGTACGCGGGACACCTGGCGAAACTACAGGTAAATGAGTATCACCTCTCAAGTGCAAAGGGTTAATATAGTACCAAGAATGATACCAAGTCAAATAAAAATAATTCGAACCAGAAAATATATTTCATAAAACATGTTCTCCTTTCATCTTGTACTTGCTTGGTGTCATTTACTGTGCAGAATTCCTTGTTTAAATTTTTTTGAAAATAACAGAAGGTTGGCTTATTTGCAATACTTACGCAACCAAAATCATTTCGCTGTTTTTAATATTTGTTAATTAACTATTGATTTTTATATAATGTAGTACTTTATCATTGGGCGTTTATGTTTCTTGTGTAATCAATAAAAATTCAGACGTATTTTTACATATTTTAACTCATTTTCAGATATTAGGTCGGAAAAAAATTATGGCTATTTGGGACTCGTCGTCAGTATTTTAGTGTAGTAAATCACTATTATTTGGAAATAGCTGTACTTAACACATTTACGACGGATTGTCTTTTTCATTCAGTAAACATTATTGACTAAGGGCGTGGCTCTATCTTATAGAAAATGCATTTATATCATGTTGCCCGTATCTTTTTAGATTGTAAGACATTTTATATTAAATTCGTACATTGAAAGATATTTATCGATGCAAACTTCGGAAACCCACCTAGACCACCAATTTACAAAAGACATTCAGAACACGGAGGAGCTTCTACTCTTTTAAAATTCCGATTTGATAAAAATTGCCCGTCGTCAATGTGTTAAAAGCAAAAACGGTGCAAAATATAAGTTAGAAATCGCTATTATATTTTTTGATATTATATTTGTGAATAGAAGAAAAAAGCACATAAATGGAAATTTTACTTTTTCTATAAATATCATGCCTATAAGAACAATAAAGATGTATATTGACATTAAAATTGCCTACCTAAAACGTGAGAACATTATTATAGCAAACTGCTTTCCAAAACGGCTAGCCATAATCATAATTTCAACCAGAAAAATAATTTAATGGAATGTTTCATCTTTCTGGATTATAATTAATTTATTTAATAAAATGTCAGTGTTTAATACTAGAACAGCCGTCAATTTTACTAAAGTTTTATAAAATGTATTTCACACCAGAATTTTTATTTCAATCTATTTATCTTATTTACTTAGCCTATTTTTGTGCAACAAACATGTAACGTATTTTATAAAAAAAAAAAAAAATCTGGTTCAAATTAACTATTATCAATTTACCATGACCCCCTACCGGTGGTTTTAGTGTTAATTGATTTGAGAAAAGTAACTGGAAGTTTACCAACTATGCATATGTGTGTTATACTGAAACAGTTTTTCTATTTCCAAATATGTATTAATTCTCGTAATAAGTGTCATGGGAAAGCATCGTTTAGGCTAGTCAGATGCTGCGATTTTTGGGTACCGGTATTTTAGAACGGAAAAATTTGACTCATGTTATCGGAGCTATCTCTTTAATTGAATAAGGCGAAGCAAACTTCTATAAAACTGGTGGAAATCGAACAAATCTGAATAAAAGGCACAGCCCGTGAATATCGTGGGAGCGAGAATTCAGGGGTTAAAGAAAATATTGACAAGGATTTTTAAAGTGACCAATGTTATATTACCAGTTTGCGTAATAATTTGGGAATACTACTATTTATGAACTGTAATTAGCGTCTTACTTATTAGCGTATTTCTGTGATTAATTAAGATGAAAATTTCTACATGGAAATAGTGCCCAGATAGCATGAACATTAGCAGCAAGTTTGTTTTTTTCTGACATTATCTTGCCCTTGACAAATTTGAATTGAGAAGTTCGCAGTAAATTTCCCACAAAGTATACCATTTCCCACTTGCATGAGTGTTTGTTGTGAAACTGATGGCACGATTGTCTTTAATTCACGAAAGTGACGAAAGCAAAAAATCCCCCTGTTGAGAGAATAGGCAATAAGTACATACGCAGAAATTGCAGAAATGTTATTCTATTGGCATCTCTTTTGCTAAACTCTATACTTATTAAATAACAACTAAAAAAAGGCTCGCTTTGAAGCGTGCAAATTTTACCTTAACCCTTTCAGGGGCAAGCAATTGTGTTTCTGTAATGTTGATTTCACACCGGAAACTTTATTTTAAAATAATGAAAAGCAATTTTCCCCCAGCTCTCTTTTTCTCTAAAGTTATAAAAGTAAAAGTTTGTTAAACGTTTCTGGTGCTAATCTTAATTAAAATTAGGCGGTATATAATATATCACACCGCCCCTCAAGGGGTTAACTTGTTTATGGTGATGAAAACGATGCATGCAGCTTCTGACAGTGTGTTCACATCAATAGACATGATAAAGTCTATGGACCCTTCCGAAGGGGTTAAACTTATAGTTTAACAGTTCTAAACAGATAGTGGAGCTTGGAAAGATTACTACTTTGCAGTAAGTTTGCAATATTTTTGAGTACTTGTTTACAGTTAATTTGCAATAAATTTGATACAGCATGAATTTAACTTGCACGACAAGTTAGCTGCAAGCCCAAAGTGGGGTGACTTCGGCGTTTGCGTTATCTTGCTGCAGACTTGTTATGAACTTTCAGTCTTGTCAAGCTGAACTTGCTGCAACTTTGCAGGTTTTCAAAGCAAAACTGCTGGAAATTCTCTGCAAATTAAAAATGCTATCTGAGGGGTAACAGGAGTCGTCCGTGGCCATTTTTTTTCTTCCAAACTTAGTAGTAAAATCGCTTTCCGTACTAAATTTCAACAATGTTTGCAAAAGAAATAATCTTCATGGTTGGTGTTTACAGTGTTTGTAAGAGAATTCAAAAACGAAGATTGCTGTTTGGAAATAGTGGTAGCCTAAAAAGTGACTGCACCTATCCCGGAGGTACTGAGAAATAGTGACTGTTACACACCCTGATTAATTTGTAACAATATTAAATTGTGTAAAAATAATGGCGGTTTGTAACTCTGGACTCGCAAGATTCCTTATTTTCAATACCACTATTTTCCAACAGCAATCTTAACCTTATTTAATGACAAATTTATCCATTTAAATAGGGCGAAGACATATATTTGGAAATAGGGGTACTCAATAGACTTATGAATAAAGAAGAAGAGACATATAGTGTACTATCTACCAGTTGCGAGTGAAGTAACTGAGGAGCTTGTCACAATATGGCGGTGATCTTTTTACGTCGGATCAACTGTTTCTGATTACGGCAGAAGCAAACTTCAACAAGTAAATTTTGAATAGAAAATATTTAATTATTTTAGCAGCCTTTTTCATGAAAAATTTTTCTCACAAATATTGTTAAAATTTCTCTTTGTTTTTACTGGTGGCAGTTTTGCCAGGTATTATAATAATTTTCACTGACACTGTGAGGAAGTTGTCTGTTTTGGTGGATGTTTCATTCGGAGGTAATCAAACCATGCGAAAACAGTTACAGTTGAAGCTTCGCTATATTAAAGCTATGCGAGTTACTCTTTATTAATAGTTTCATCGGGTACACAAAAGTAGGAAATATGCAAGTCCGGGGATAGAAATCGCCATTTTTTTACACAGACCCCACCCCCCTAAAAAAAAAAGAAACTAAAAATGTAAGGTTTTTCTTAGTTCTCTTTTGTTTGGTTGTTTTCATTGTATAACCATTTCTACACTTTATATCTTCTTTCTTAAAATTAAAATTTCGGCCTTTTAAAATTAACGTAATGGATAAAAGTTATTATCTGTATAGTTTTCGCAGAACTTTTTTAAATTTTGTTTGTAAATGATTGCTATGCAACTAAAATTTCTAAATTTAAATTTGAAAGGAAAAGAAAAAAATACAGTGAGTAAGAATAGTTCTCATTTGTAACACTGAATTCAAAAGAAATATAAAATCTTCAAACCAATTTTGTAGGTGTTTCACTTATCTTCTTCCATTCGAAATATGAATTTCTAAGCAACACTTCGCAAAAGCCATTTCATTTTCTATCGCTATCCAAATCTAGAATTTCCATAAGCTCCGCCCCATTAGTTTCCTGTATGCATCCGACTTTCCAAATAGAGTTTGCTTATACTTTTCACTAAACAGAAAACTTATGAAGTATCGTGACAAACACGTGAATCATTTCTAGCTGTCGTATAAGATATCGTCATACTAAAGAAATCTGGCAAACAAAAAAGGATTAACATACCAGAACAGCTGTCATATTTACTATTAAGGATAGAAAAATAATTATATTGGTATTTTAATTATTTGCGTATATCGCAAGAACACACTTGCAAGAAAACCTGTTCATTTGACCACATATGTATGTTTACCTGCATAAGCTGATCGTATTTACCTCACACTGCAAGATTGTTTTTGGACTTGCACATTTTTTTATACTCATGTTTAGTGTTATATACCCCAAATTTTAAAGAGTACATATTTCGCTTATCGAAAAGCATGTCTGCGATTATGTAAATAAAAAGTCTGCCCTTAAATGTAGTGATAACATAGAACAAAATTTATTTATTAAAGGTTAAATTTTAATTGAAACATATATACATCGTGACAAAGCGTAGTCTTAAAAGAGCACCAAATATGACTTTTATAAAATTAGAATATTTATATGTTGCCCACTTGTTTATGGTTACCAGAAAGTGGTTGATCTTCTGGCTAAACTCGCTGATTTTACAGAACTAGGCTGTACTAGATCCGTATTTTCTATTCCATAGCTGCCAACTTTTACGCTTTTCTGTTACCGCTAAAATTTTGTAGAGAATTTCGTCTTGTTTAATCGTGAGATTTCGACGATTAGAGAAGACAATATTTACTAGAAAATTTTAGTGGTAGGAAGAAAGCGTAAAAGTTGGCAGCTATGCTATTCTAAAAACTGTACTATTTAATAAGAATCATGCAATAGCATCATCGAAAGAGGACATCGCGGTTTATTTATTTTTTAATAATTTTTAACTTTACTCCAAAATATAAAAAAAAAAACTATAAGTATTAAAAATGTAGATAATTTCTTTTATTTAATTGTTTCGTTCTTTTAATACATAAACATTTCCACACTCTTTTATTCCATTTCTTAAAATGAAATATTTGGTCGTTTGACCCTATCAATAGAGGCGGTAAGATGGTGCGCACACTTAATTGTAATACCAAACTGCCAAATGTCATTATTTTTTAAATAAAATTTTGCCGTCATAATATAAGTGAAAAAAAGCTTTTAATTAATTTCACATAAATTTGTTCGTATATACTGGTGTCATTCAATTATTTTAAAATTTTAGGAGCAGAAGTGCTTCGATCGTGAACGGGTTAACACTAGTTAAAGAGTAGTCAGTTTGACGTCTACCAAATAAGCATGATTCGATTTGAAACAGAAATTTCTTTTTAAAAAAGTTGAATATATATATATATATATATATATCTCACAAAAAAAAAAAAAAAAGTTAAATAGATAAGTTAAAAAACTTTAAATAAAATTCTGGTGTACATTCCTTTTATAAAACATAAGTGAAATTTCCAGCGCTTCTAGTGTATAAGTGAAATTTCCAGCGCTTCTAGTGTAAAAGATTAATCTAATAGAAAAAATTTGTAATGTAAATAGTTTTCGCAAAACATTTTTTAATTTTGTTTGTAAATGAGTGTTGTGCAATCAGAATTTCTAAACTAAAATTTGAAAGAAAAAGAAAAAAATGCAATGAATAGAAATAGTTTTCATTTGTAACACGTAAATTCAAAAGAAATATAAAATCTGCAAACCAATTTTGCAGCTGTTTCACTTATCTTCTTCCATTCAGAATGTGAATTCCTATGCAACTCTTCGCGGACTTCATTTCATTTTCCATCGCTACCCAAAACTAAATTTCCCATGAGCTCCACCCCCACCTGTTTTCTTCCCTTATTCTACTTTCCTAATGGACGTTGCCTATACTTTTCACTAAACAAAAAAATTATAAAATGTCGTGACAAAAACACGAAGCTTTTTCAGTTGTTATAAAAAAATATTGTCATACTATGGAAAGTTGGCAAACAAGATAGCATCAGTCTCCCAGAACAGCTACCGTGAGATAAACAGATTTGAAGATTTCGATGCTATTTTACGAGTAGAATTCAAAAACTTACGATCACTGGCTTGATCTAAGGGGATCAATTTCTCATCAGCATTGCCGGCAAAGTTTGGCAAATGCGGTTCTGTCTCTTGCAGATAGATCCGGAGAAGAAAAACTCTACATTCTTTTCGAAGTTACTCGCCATACTGAAAAAGAAAAAAAAAAATACAGAAATAGAGGACTCTACTTTTTTGCATGAAAAATCAATTTTGAAAACAGTAATCTTCTTTAGTACCAAATCTTGAAATCTATGGAGAAGTTTTTGAACTAATTAAAAATATATATTCCGGAATATGAAATAGCACGTATGAATTCATTAATAAATTAAGATTTGAATAATAAATTTAATTAATTTTTGCTGTTTTAAGTATTTTTAGTTAATAAAATTATGTTCAGCTTTAACGGCAATTATCTTTAACGTTAATTCGATAAGCTATCGAACTAATTAGTAGGTACATTGCGGAAATGAAATAGCGCGTAATGATTTGGTTAATAAATTAATAATGATTTGAATAATAATATAAATATTTTTTTATTGTTAAAAATATTTCAAGTTAATAAAAATGTTTTTTTTCTAAGCTTTTGTAGGATAATTCGGAGTTCGTATGTCTCAGGGAAATCGGGAATACCAGATTTTTTACAGGGACTCCATAATTAAGCACTGAATTTTTACATTAAATAAGGTAGACGTTAGTTTACGAAAAATCTGGTATTCGTTCCTCAGAGTGTACGATATGCATATTCTTTCGTAACAAATCTGGAGGTCTATAAGGAAATTTTCAAACTATTTAAAAGGACACTGTGAAACTGATGTAGACCATAATTATTTCGTTTCAAAATTAATAATGATTTGGAAAAATAATTTAAATATCCTTAGTGAATAAAATCTTTCAGCTGTAGTTAAATTTATAGATGAAAAATTGCACATACATAGCTGCCAACATCAAACTAATCTTATTTAATACTTGCATTAATTTGACCCTGGTTTAATAGGTTTCAAAACAGAAATTTTTTAAAGAAATGAAAATAAATATGTTCCACGTAGAAACCTAGAATTAAATAAATAAGCATTCATGAAATAAATTTTCTGCTTCGAAATGTGGTTAACCTGGGTTAAATTAATCCAGACATTATGGAAGATTAGTGGAAGGTTGGCAGCTATGCACATATAATAAATAATATATTCAATTTTATTGTGTATCTTTTTTTTTTTTTTTTTTGAACAGCCTGTACCAAAAGTTTAGGCATAACAAGAAAATGTCGTTTATAAAATAAAAATACAAAAATTAAGAAAAACATGTTATATAGAGTAGACCGGGGCTAGTTGGCCCGCTTTTTCTTCTAATGATTTAAAAAAAAAATTACAATTCAACACTTTAAATTTATTTTTATGTTACCACTATCAGTGTACTTTCATGAAGAAGTCACAATAGTAAAACTTGAAAATATTAACTATAAATATTAGTTTAGGAGCTCAAATTGACACCAAGTCGTTTATGCCAACCTGCCCCGATTGCGGGGTAAGTTGGCCCATGCCACTTTTTAATGTTCTGATAGTGTAGAAATTTAAGAAATGATCAAAATTTTACCAAATCTTAATTTTTATTTCTTGCGAACGGAAACACAATGTAGCCTCCTAAATTAAAATAAAAATTTTAAATATTAAAACTGTGAGTTATTCAAATTAACTTCGACCAAAAATTGCTTTAAAAATTGATTTTATTTTCTTATAAAAAAAATGTCTTTAATACATTACGGAACGTAATAAATTTAAATAAAAGCATGCTAGGTGTTAAAACACCGTAAATCTTAAAGCACAGTAATTTAAGAAATCGTTCATCCTTAATTAGGTTATTTATTATAAACACCAGATGATAAATAAATTGCATGAATACAATGATTGTTTTCTTTCGTTTATTATGTTTTTCAAACACATCCCTTCAAATTTCTGTCAGTAAAATGTAATAGTGCTTCATGATGCTTTGGGTAATGCCAGCTTCTTTAAAATAATGATAATTTTCGTTTATATAAAACTTTAATTCCTAAACAAGTATGAAAAAACCCAGTTAGTTTATCATGAAATATATTTATTATTGATTAAATGCATGATTTATTATTGGTATAATGAGATTTAGGTAATCAAATAAGTTAGGATATAGCAATGTGCTTGATTTAATTATGTTGGATGATATCATTTTTTTTAATATTTTTTGTTTGAACTGCTGATCTTTATTAACGGTTCAGGAAGTGTAGTTCTAATTCTGTCTGTGGAAGGGACAACATGTCTCTTAAAGGAAAATATATTTTTTGATAATTAAAAAATTGTTTCATGAAACTGCCTTTTTTATGGATTATGAAGACAGAAAGGATTATTTAGTTTCAACGAATAACTACCCAGGTAAGAGGTTTTCACTTCATAAAATGTGATGCTATTAAAGCATTAGTTGTGGCAAACCCTTCTCTGGACAGGGGGACAAGGGGATTTTATTAATAATTGAGAAATATCAGAGTAGGATAGATTTTGATTGTTAGATTTGTTAGTTTTAGCGGGAGTATGTATGAGGAGAACGAACTTTTAAGAGGGCTGGTCACTCAGCTTCGGAATTCCCCTCCGTAATGTTAAGTCTATGGACTTTTGATGCATTCGTTTATTTAAAGTACCTTCTCGGGAAATTCATATTTTTAACATCTTTTTTCTGCTTACTCTTCTTAGAGGATATCCCTCTTTTTCTTAGTTTTCAAAATATTTCTAAAATCTATACTCAATTTAATATTTTATGCGTTAAAAGCGGACGAACAGTGAGTAAGATTTTAACACTTCCTATAAAATTAAGTCTATACTTTAGAAATATTTTGAGAACTAAGCAAAAAAGAGACATCTTTTAGGAAGTGTACACAAAAAATAGAAGTTAAAAATATTAATTTCCCGAGGAGATATTTTAAATATACGAATGCATCAAATGCCCATAGACTTTACATTAGAGAGAAGAAATCGGAAGCTGAGGGACCAGCTCCCTTAAGTAGATTTCGTAAGAAATACTACCTATTGCAATCTCCCATATGTTGGAATCTTTGAAAAACTTTTACAGATCTACACCGATCATGAGCCCTAGAGCCCAAAACCACACCCAGTTCAAAACTTTATCTATCTATCTATCTATCTATCTATCTATCTATCTATCTATCTATATTTCTTACTTTTCAGTGGACACGATAAGATGGCCAATCAGTTTAAAATTTTCAAAACTTTCAAAAAATAAGGTTTTCAGAAGAAAAAAAATTATAACTTTGTCAATTCACAAGATATCAAATTCACTGAAATTTATCATAAATTCTCTTAATATTATCTACAACTTTTGTATTGATACGCTTTTGATATGAGCAACTCTAAAATAAATTAGCAAAAATAAATTAAAAACATAAAAGCATGTGTGTGTGTGAGGGGGGGAGGTTATATAAGAGAAAAAATCACATTTCCCTTAATCCGTCAAATCCTTGGTGAAATTAGTACTTAACTTCGAAATCTACCTGCGCATGTAGGCCAAGCCAACTGGGATTTTTCTATAATTATGAAAGTTATAAATGTTTTTCAACAACAGGAGCAGCTGATTTTAATTGGGGAGGAGGTTTACAATATTGACTTCATTTAAAAAAAATATTGACTGGAATAACCAGGAATTCAATTAATAAAATAATTCTTTACGATTAATTAATAATAAATTAAGTAAAATAATAATAAATGTTTATTAAAATAATTCATTAAAACTATCAAAATTCCAATACCCCACAGCCAAACTCCTACGGGGCATGTTGGCTCAGCGGTGCTAAATGGACCAACTAACCCCGTATCGCCATTTTTGTTTTTCAAGACTGTAAGGAATTATTCTGAAGGTACTTCAATATAAAAAACATGCCCCACAATAACCGCGGGCAATTATTTTTCTGAATTATTATATATCAAAATCTAAAATATAATCTACAAACAAATAAAAAACGATTATTTATAAGAGAGGAAATTTACTCACCTTTGCAAAATGTTGAAAATTCTCAATAATTCTTTAACGGACGCTCCGACTTCAATGGTCCTGATGTTGAAGGAGGAAAGCGAAGCAACGCATAATTAGCTGGACTGACAATGTCATCGAACGCAAAGTTTAAAAAATATCCTGACTGGGCCAGCATGCCCCTATGCCCAACTAGCCCCGGTCTACCCTACTTATTATAGACTGTAAAATTATTCGAATAAATCATACCAAAATGAATAAACGAGTATATTATCAAAACTTTGATTTAAAAAAATCATAAAAGTCTATAACTATAGAGTATTTTAAAAGTTTAGACACATGGAAAGAAATACATCATTTAACACTTATATAAGGTGCTATTTATTAATATCATTTTCCTGGATTTGGATAACTCCAAATAATCGTGATCCATTAAATCAGTTATTTTCTGCAATATTATTTTTGGCAGAATTCCTTCCCTGCATTGTATACCTCATGAATTGACACTTCAAAGTTCTCAATTAGGTTTATGTCCTAGCTTCAAGCTGGACAATTTTGAAAGTTATTATGTGGGGCGGAAAGCAACTGTTTCATACTATGTGAGTCGTGGATTGAAGAATTGTCATGCTGAAATCCCCTCTCAGGATCTCTGAGATGTCATCAAATGGAAGAATATGTTACTCAAGTGACTCTTGATACTTTGCTGAATATTGTTTGTCATGGAGAAATACCAGGCAGGTTTGGCCAATAATGGGAATCCATTTCGGCTTGTTTATATGGTTTCAGACATGGTTTGCAAGACATCTTTTGTAAAACAATGTTCTTGCAGTCTCATATGCATCTATGTACTGTGTACTATGAGACATTGTCACAAGGATAATTTTTAATTTGCCTTATGGAGATACATTTCTTTACCACTACTCATCCAACTTTTCGATCAGCCTGAACAATGGAGCGATAAATAAAGAGGAAGAGACAGATAGCGTAGTATATACCGGATATAAGTGATGTAACTGAAGAGGCTGTTAGAAGATGGCAACTGTTATTTGTTTCTATTGGATCAGTGCATTATTAATGCCGGTTCAAAGTCTCACCAGTAAAAATAAATAGAAATTATTGCCACACTTATGATAGAAATTTGCGTTATTAAGGGTTTAAATGAGGATGAAAATTTCTATGAAAATTTACTAGTGGATGTTTACCCGGCAGTAATCTAATTCGCTGGAATTGACAGAAGGACTGTTTAGGTTGTCGCTATATTGGCGGAATAGCAAGGTCTGACATCCTCAAGAACAAACTTCCACCAATAAAAAGGAATTGACTTAATTATGCCAGGAATAATGAATGAGTTAATAAGGAAGAAAATTATATTGAAATTTAATGGAGGAAGTTTGCTTTTGTGGTAATCAGAACCAGCAGAAACGGTTACAGTTGAAGCTTAACAATTTTGAGGATATGTCAGTTCCTGTTTATTCTCAGTTCCATTATCCACTTTTTACACATGGCCGCCTGCATCTTGGTTTTCAATGGAAATTTTTATTTCAAGCAAATCTTTCACTTTGACTGATTTAATATTCTAAAAATTTTAATAAAGGGCTTCTTTTTATTTTAATTTAAATATCATTAAAATCTCCTATTTTAATAATTCAGATACTTTCGAGATCTTAAATAACCAACACAAACTGAATATTAACTTTTATACTGCCCTGAGCAAACAGTTCGTTGGTAGGAACGGTTGGTCGGTTGAAACCAATTCAGCTTTTATTAACATGTGCATAATGTGCCTAAACTTTTGAGCCAGTGGCTTTCAAATAAAAATAAAAGAGGCTTATTTTTAAATAAATAATTCTAATGAAACCATCATAATTTCTCTACTGTGTTTCATTTAAATTATATTTTTGAGTATTTATTGTAAAATTATTTTTTTATTCATTCTCTTTCCAATTTTATTACCATATTTTAGTGGGTGCATAAAAAATTGCGACAGACTGTGAAAAGATTTTGCAGAAAACAAAATATTTTACAAATTTCTTTATTAATCATTGCCGGATTTTTATTAATTGCATTATTAATACATTTTCAAATGATAACTGTATTAGACATATGATACTATAGTTGCTAAAATATATGTATATTCAATAATTTAACCGTAAAATAAATGCATACCTACCAACCCCCCAGTGCTCTTGCGTAAAATGTAGATTAACACGTTCGCTGCCAAGTTACGAGTATACTCATAGCTTTAATATTCGTCGCTTTAATTTATTAATTATTCTGTCACCATTATTTTAGAACTTAAAAAAATTGCCTTATTTATTGGCAGAAATTTCGCTGTATTAGTAAAGCAAAATTTACATTTCTGAATTTGTGGTGGCAAACGACTTTCAAGAAGGAATTTGAAAATTCTTACTTTATAGGCTTGGCAGTGAACGTGTTAATTTGAAGCACGTTAAACCTTTCAAGGGTGGTGGTATGTTTATGAAACCACTTCATTTTAATACCGAAACAACACAATGACACCAGAATTTTGGTATTTTTTCCCCGTTTATAGTGTACGAGGAAAATATCTTTTTTCTTATTCACAAATAAATTTTTACTTAAATTCCGGTGTAATTAAATATATTAAACATTTTAACAATGGAAGTGCTTTGGCCACAGGTTTAAACCATGGAACTATTAATAAAGAGGAACCGCTATATCCTTAAAATAGTGAAGCTTCAACTGTAACCGCTTTCCCAGAGGTTGATTACAGCCGGAGGAAATCTTCCACCAGTAAATTTAAATAGAAATTTCCTCCTTATTTGAACGCATTATTAATGCAAAATTTCCGTGATAAATAATTCCAGAAACAGACATTCATTTTTACTGGTGGAAGCTTACATTAGCGGTAGTCAGGCCCTGCGTTTTCGCCATATTGTGACTACCGAAATAACCTCCTGTCAGTGTCAGTGAAAAAGACTATACTACATGGTCAAACTGACACCAGTAAAAATAAATCGTAATTTTTACCCTGCTTGTGTGGAAATATTTTCAAAAGAAAAGCGCTTAAATAAGAAGAAATTTTCTAGCCAAATTTACAGGTGGGAAGTTTTCGACGGCGGTGATCGGAGACTGTTTATCCGATGTAAAAATTTAGCCGCCATCTTTTGACAACCTCCTCAGTTACTTCAGTCGCAAATGGTAGACTCTACACTATATGTCTCCTTCATAATCCCATTGTTTAAACACGTTTTGAACATTCTTTTAAAATTAAATTAAGACACGTTCCATGTACAAGCATGAAATTAACCGAATAAATATATATATAAAATGATTTTTCTAGTTCTAAACGTATTGAACATCCATTAAATTAAAACACATTTTACAGATGAATACTTGAAGTTTGGCAAATAAGTAAATCTATAACGAAACCAGCTGAGTGTTTTTTCTTTACTCTATTTTTGGATAACATTTACGCTTTTTAATTGTCGCCAGATAGTAATAATTGTATAAGCAATCTAGTGTAAATAAGAAATATATTCTCAATATCATTGCTTGTGTGTTAGAATATATTGTTTAATTGTTGCATGAATATGTAGTAGTTGAAATTTTGATTATTTTTCACACCTCCCATTATTGGATGCATTTTGCTCTAAGTTTGAGGCTGATTTCTTGATTTTGCTTTTTTTTTTTTTACTAATCGTATCCTGTTTGTAATAATCGGATTAGGCTACACATTGTTGGCGATTAACACATTGTCGACAGGAGATGTGAATTCACGTTTTTTGGACAAATATAATTCGTCCAACGAGCGGCAAATTTGCATTTTATGTCTTACATTATTTCTCAAAAATCATACACTATATTTACATTTTTTACAAGTGGAATGAAATGCATATAAATAATTCGATTAGAAGCAATATCATTATTATATACATTCATTCGTGATATAAACAGGAACTATAAAACTAACTAAACCTGTGGCTGTACGATCTATGAAGGATCAGGGCCTACTGTGCCCAACTCTGTTTATTTGACCATGCGTCCCGAGGTTCTATGCCCCGGCCGGGTGGTCAGTCCAGCCCGAGATACTCGGTGTTTAGTTCCTAAGCAAGCCTGGTACACATTTTATCGACCCCAAAGGGATGAAAGGTTGAGTTTAACCTTGCCCAGCCGGGAGCCGAACTCGCGACCTGTAGCGTGGCAGACAGGCGTGCTGACCACTACGCTACGTAAACAGGAACAGAGAAAATATTTTTGTTAAATAATGTAACATACAAGAAACAAGAGTAATGCCCATAGGCATTACTCTTCCTGTTTAAAAGACGCAAACTAGCCGCCATCAATGTGTTAGCCAGAGCTGCCAAGTTTCCGCCTGTTTTGGATACCAGTATTTTAATACAGAAAATGTTCTTTTCTTCAATTGAAACATTTGGGCGATTTAAAAGAACAAAATTATCTCTAATATAATAGTGATGTGTAAAAAACGGAGACCTTGAGAACTCGGGTTAACCCTTTCAGAAGCAATCAACTGTGTTTTTGTAATGTTGAATTCCCACCGGAATTTTTGAAAAATTTTACTTCAAAATAAGTAAAAGCATTTTTTATGCATTTTCCCACCAATGTTATAAAAGTAACATTTAATTAAAAGTTTCTGGTGCATCTCTTAATTAAAATTAGGTGGAATATAATACAACCCACCGCCCCTCAAGTGGTTAACGCATCGATATAGATGTATTCTCATCGTCCACATTCAATTACTTTTCTCCCACACTTTGAGAATTTTGTTTGGGAAATTAATAACGTATGGTATGGTGATATTTTATAGCTTTTACTTTGCAATGAAGTTCAAACATCTCGATAAAAATAAAATACCGCCCTTGAAATTCGTATTAACATTATTACATTACATAATAGCTGAAAGTTTTAAGTTCTGGAAGCAATTTCAGTGATAAACTTTAAAATTTGTATAAGATTTGTCTACAGTTTCAACAATAAAAGTAAATTTGCTTCGAATAACATTACATTCACATAAAATTTTTCAGAATATTACGTGCAAAGATTCCCATACTTCAAACGAGTCTCTTTGAATTGCCTTTAATACTAAAAATTTCCCCTTTATTAATCACTCAATAAGAACAATTATCAAAGAAATGCAAACAGAGTTGCGACGAATTACCAACAAATATGCGATACTTATTTATATATCAAAATGCTCATGAATGCGTTAAACACTTCAGCTCAATAGATAAAAAGGAAATGCAGAAAAGTTTATAAATTTTAGTTTATTTAGACTCGCAAATATTTGTTCAGCAAACTTTCGCCATAGTAAAACCTGTAAAACTATTTTTGGAGCAGGAGTACCCACTCACAGAAGTAAATATCGAACAATTCTTTAATAGGGGTAAGAGCAGAGAAACAAACTCTAATTAACTAACATTCAACTAATAATGTAAAAATGCAAAACGATTTCAAGAGAGTAAAATCGTTTAAATGCGTAATTTGCCTGAGGACATGTCTCTTGTACTGAGACAGAAATTTATTTGCTAATCTAATTAGCTTAATGTTCGAAAGTGATATTGATCAAATTAAAGTAATACAAAAAATGTTCTCTTTTTTTTTTAACTCGCAGGAATCATAATTTGAATATCACAAACATATCGAAATTTATAAAAGGAAAAATTTCTGCTTTTAAAATAACGCAATTTTTTTAATTGTATGACTTTTCACTGCTAATTTATTTCACACTGGTGGTTAAAGAACACTAATTTCAGTGATAGGTTCATTTAAGTCGTTAGCACTTTTATTATAAAATTCTGTCTTGCGTGATTGGGTTATATATGGTAGTGTGCCATTTTTTTTTTTTTTTTTTTTTTTTTTTTTTGTTTCCTTTACACTCTTTTAAAAAAGATCCCGTTGATTGTCACATAGATGCCAACTTTTACGCTTTTTTTTCTTACCACTATAATTTTATTGTAAATATTGTCTTCTTTAATCGTCGAAATCTCATGATTACACACGTCAAAAAATCTCTATAAAATTTTAGTGGTAGCAAAAAAGCGTAAAGTTTGGCAGCTATGTTGTCAGTACAATTTCCGTATTTTTACGGATTTTTTTTCTCCAATAAAATTGATTCGTAAATCAGTCCAAAAGAGGCAAATGGGAGTTAAGATTATTTTTGACAGATAATATTGCTAAAAGCCCGGTGGGTTATGTATGGTACTGTGCCAATTTTTTGTTTCCTCTACACCGTTTAAAAAAAGATTCCGTTGACTGCCAGTACAATTTCTGTATTTTTACGGATTTTTTTTTCTCCGATTAAATTATTTCGTAAATCAGTCCAAAAGAGGCAAATGTGGAGCTAAGATTATTTTTGACAAATAATATTGCTAAAAGTCCAGTGAATTTGATGTTTTCACTAAAGTTTTGGGATTTCTTTTATATTTTTACTCTGTGAAAAGAATTAGCCAGTTTTGCCAGTACAGTTTCTGAATTTACAGATTTTTTTTTCTTTTGCGGTTTATAATAAAAATAAATTCTACTGATTTTTTTTTTTTTTTTTTTTTTTTTTTTTTTTTTTTTTTTTTTTTTTTTAATGAAAATTTAGCAATATCTGGCCAAAGCTGTGAAATTACTTTAATCAGAAAATGATTTTCATAAAAATACGGAAAATGTACTAGAAATCAACGGAATTTTGTTTACTGTGTTACTTTAATAGAAATAACCATTTTTTAAAACTATCTATTTTTTTTATCTATTCGTTGTGTAATTAATGATGTAATTTATTAACTCCGAGCGAAAGTTCTCTTAACTCTTTTACCGATGAATATATACATTTTTGAGAATTTTAGAATAAAAATTCGCTAATTTTTACCCTATTTTTGGATTTTCCCTATTACCTGATCTCAGTTAAGTGGCAGTTTGTACCATTTTAATTGTATGATTTATTTTACAGTTGATTAAATTCAGCAAATATTCGCGTAACACCGCTATTAGCTCGGTTACATTATACAAGCAGTGAGAAATGATAGAATTGAATTTTGTCGGTTCTATCCTACTTGAGTCGGGTGGAGAAATAGTTTGTTAAATTGATGAAATCGTTTAAAAGCGTAATTTGCGTAAAAACATGCCTTTTGTACAGCGTCAAAAACTGAATGGCGAGTTTAATTAGCTAAATTTCCGAAAGTGATATTGATCAAATTAAAGTAATACAATATATACAGTGTCTCACAAAAGTGATGGGACACTTGTGCTTTATAAAAAGAAACTGCAATAAAATAAATAAACAAACATGTGCAAAAATTTTTTGGGTGTGTTTTATATTTAAAGTTAGTAACAATTATTACATAACATACATTTTGTCAAAATATTAAAATATTAATTTAGTAAAAATACAATTGTTCAGAACGGAGCAAAAAATGGCTCACATAAGTGATGGGACACTTACTTTTCCATCAAATATTTATCCAAAAATTTTACTTTTTAAAAGGTTTTAATATTTTGTTGGATTTCCTTTTACTTTTAAAACATGATTTAATCTTTTTGGGATGGATTCGACTAATTTTTTTGTGATTTCTGGAGTGATTTTACCCCATTCTTCTTGAAGCACCGATTTTAGTTGTTGTTTTGAAGAAATGGTGTGTTTGCGAATTCTTGATTCCAATTCTTGCCAAATATTCTCTATGGGATTTAAGTCTGGAGATTGTGGTGGCGTTTTTATTATTTCAGGACAGTTATATAGCAGCCAGAGTCTAACGTTCAGAGCAGTGTGCTTGGGGTCATTGTCCTGGTAGAATTTAAAATCGTTATGAAGGTTCAATTTTCGTGCTGAAGAATTCAAATTTTGCTTTAAAATATCAATATACTTGTACTGATCCATTATACTGTCAATAAAAACAAGATTACCAACTCCAGCGGACGACATACACCCCCATACCATAACTCCTCCTCCACCATGTTTTACTGTTGGTACCAAGTTCTGTTTGCGAAATTCTTCCCTGGGTTTTCTCCACACCAAGATTCTACCGTCAGAACCAAATATATTAAATTTACTCTCATCAGCAAATATAACTTTATTCCAGTAATCAGAATTCTTATTTATGTTGAATTTTGCGAAAGCTAGTCTGAGTTTTCTATTCTTTTCACTTACGAAGAATTTTTTCCTGGCTACTCTACCGTGATATCCAGCAGATCGAATTACCCTTCTAATAGTCTCAGGATTAACAATTATTCCATATAATGCTTGTAAATCAGCAGCAACTTTTGGAGCACTATTTCTTGGATTTTTTTTAATATTTCGAACGATAATTCGCTTTATTCCATTGGATAGCTTTGATGGTCGGCCAGGTCTTCTTTTATCCTGAATCATATGATTCTTTTTATATCGTTTAATGATATTGAAAACTGTTGAACGACTCAAGTTAACTGTTTCAGCAGTTTTTTTAATAGATTTTCCACGTTCAATATGCAAATTAATGACTAATTTTCGAATTTCAGGCGAAGTTTCTTTTCGTTTAGCATTCATGGCTACACAGAGCTAAAAAACACAAAAATTCCAAAACAAACTGGAGAGAAATACTGCAGACGATTTTATAAATTATTGCCAATTGCTTTTAAGTAAAAATAAAACTCCCAAAAATATTTTTATTGCTTATTTCAGACGATTTTTGTTGCATATATAATGGTGTCCCATCACTTATGTGAGCTATTTTTTGCTCCGTTCTAAACATTTGTATTTTTATTAAATTAATATTTTAATATTTTGACAAAATGTATGTTATGTAATAATCTTTACTAAATTTAAGTATGAAACACACCCACAAAAAAATGTGTAGATGTTTTTTTAATTTATTTGATTAGTTTCCTTTTGTAAAGCACAAGTGTCCCATCACTTATGTGAGACACTGTATATATATTTTAACTCGCAGAAGTTATAATTTGGAGATCGCAGAGGTATTGAATTTTATAAAAAGAAAAAATCTACACATTGAAATAAAATATTTTTCTTAACACCTTAACCTATAACTACGTGTGAGATACGTGGTCTTGTATTCGGGCCAAAACTGATTATCACGGGCCTGGCCCGTAGTTCGTCTTCGGGCCAAATGTAAATATTACGGGTATGGCCCATGGTACAATGATCTTGCCAAATGTAAATTCTTCTTACCACTAAAATTTTATAGTAAATATTGTCTGACTTAAACGTCGAAATCTCATGGTTAAACAAGACGAAAATCCTTCATAAATTTTAGTGGTAGCAAAGCATCATAAAAGTTAGCAGCTATGGATTTGCCGAACCGTGGAATGGCTCGAAGGCTGCGCGATCTTGTTTACGGTTTGGACCCAGCTGTTGAAACGTAAATAGTAGGTTAACGCCTTGAAGGGCACCGGCATATTATACACACCACTTAATTTTAAATCCCAAATGCAACATCGACACCAGAATTTAGAATTTAAATTTTGCTTCATATAATGTTTTCGAAGAAAAGCTTTTACTTACTTTCATATAAATTTGTTTATAAATTCTGGTGTCACTCAATCATTTTAACATTTTATCAACAGAAGTACTTTGCCCCTGAAAGGGTTAAGGGTTATTATTTATTTCATACAGTTACCTACCTACAATGGGGAGGTTAATCTAAATTTGTTGTTGGCGCATTTATATTGTATGATCATAAGAAACTGTAGAATTAAAGGTTTTGAATTTTGCCTTAAGTGATCCGAGTGGAGTGGCAGTGTGTTAAAATTCGGTTTCCCTTAACTTTCATAGAAATAATCGTTAAAAGAAAAAAAAAAAAAACTTCTAATTTTTTGTGGTTATATAACCACAAAAAATTTTATTACTGTTTTTAAAAATTTAATATTACTCTTTACCGAATTCGGACAAAAGTTTATTTATTATGTTAAAAGGGCTTATACATTTTATGAGAACATTAGAATAAAAGTTTGGGGAATTTAAGTCACCACAAAAGTGGCATTTTTCAGTTTTTTTAATTGTATAATTTATAATAAAAAATTCAATAAATGCTCACATAACATTGATATTAATGCACTCATTTGGACAGCTTACTTGAAAAGATAACGTTCATTTTTTTTTTTTAATTGAACAAATGCAAGGTGGAGATATTAATTGCATCCATCCATAACTGTAAATATAATAGGAAATTATATCATTTGTTTGTATAGAATAAGCTGGTTCTTTCTTAAAAAAGCTTAATTATTAAAAAAAAAGAAATGTAGAATTTATAATACACATAATCAACCTCGGTTCCATAATACAACGTACTTCCCTTAGATAAACAGCATTTATTTCTTCAAAAACACTAACTGTATTTCAAATAATTTAATTTGGGGTATATATTTTTTTCAAGTTACGCTAAAATATTTTCAAACGTAACTGCACACCTTATAATTCGCAAAATAATCTCAGTTTCAAACCTTTTCGTTAATTCTAATCGATAACTATTTACTTTTTCAAAACACCTAACCGTATTAAAAATTTATATCATTTGTTTGTACGGAATAAAGTGTTACGAAATAAGATTATCTTTTCGAAATAAAATACCCTAAAATATTTGAAAATAGAAGTGTGTACTTTACAATACACATAATTAACCTCACTTTCATAATACTCCAAGCTTCCGTGTTAATTGTAGCTTTTAACCCGCTCTTGTTCCCCTCTTGACAGATTGAGAAAGTTATCGAGTTTCTTTTGGCGACCTTTGTCGAGTTTCATCTCCCTCCTCCCTCGGGTTCTTACTAAGCTCCCACCACCCCGTCAGTATCCGCTCTGTTCCTTCTCTCAGATATTTTCTCGATTTGGCTATCGTTCGTTCTAGCAGTTCTATTGTGTTTAAAGAGTTTCGAAAACATTTTTTGAGAAGAGTTGTTGAGAGATGAGGATAAAGCTTTGGAGTATGTTTGAAAAATAAGCTGTAAATTCACCTTAAACTTTTTGATTCATTATGTTTGATCTATTATCCGGAGTTAGACAATATCAAGCAATTTTTCTCCGTTTACAGTCACATTTAAAATATCAAAAGATTTCCCTCCATTTTTTTTTTTTTTTTTTTTTTTTTTAGTTTTATCTCTCTCTCTCGATATATATATATAAATATTTATATTTCTCCTTGGTTTTTTTGCTTCATTATATCGAATCCGCTGTACTGAATGTTAGTATAATAAATCAACTAGCATACTTACCAACTTCCGACTTATTTTTGCAAAATGCGAGTTAATTTAAACCTGGTTAAACATGTTTCGAACCAGAATTTTTTTAACGCTCTGAGCGTATTTTTTCCGCCTCCCAACGGACAACTTAAATCTGTTGTAGAAAAATTTATTTTAAACAGAATTGTATTTTAAAATGTATTTCAATTAACCCTCTGTCTACCAGAAGGGTCCAATGGACCCGACATGTATATTCAAAATATCTATTCAAACCAGAAAATTTCTTCAAAACAAACTAAATGTATAAATCAGACAATAATAAGTTAAATAAACAAATTAAATAGTTTTAAGTAAAAATTCTGGTGTAGAATGTTTTTATAAAACTTGAGTAAAATTTCCGGTAGTTCTAGGGTTAAAGGGGCATGAAGTGTATTTTAGAAACAAACAGGGAAAGAAATTTAAACTAAGATTATTTTCATTAGCATTTTTATGAAAATGCAGGAAATCCCTCAAGACGCTCGGAGGGTAGAAATTATACCAAACAAGTTCCACTTTGAAACACAAAATTTAATAGCTAATGATAGAACTAAAATATTTTCCTGTTAGAGACCTGTTTAACCTGGTTTAAATTAACTCACATTTTACCGAATTTAAATCGGAAGTTGGTAAGTATGAACTGGTTCTATTCCGTGGGGATTTGATTTATCTTAATTTGATTTGGCTGCCGTTCGTTCTATCTATTCTACGGTGTTTAAAGAACTTCGAAAACACTTTTTGGGACACATTTTTGAGGAATGAGGATAAAGCTTTGGAGTATGTTTGAAAAATAAGCTGTAAATTCACCTTAAACTTTTTGATTCATTATGTTTGATCGATTATCGCGAGTTAGGCAAAATAGAACAATATTTCTCCGTTTACAGTCACATTTAAAATACCGAAAGATTTGCCCTTTATGTTGTTCAGTTTTATACATATATATTTCTATATTTCTACCTGTAATGTGTTTTTTCTCTATTTTTTTCTCAATTATATCTAATATGCTGTATTGAGTATTAGAATAATAAAAATTCTCGTTCTATTCCATGAGGATTTTAATTTTTGAGAAAAATTGTCAAAAGGTGAGCATAGAGCTTTAGAGTATATTTAAAAAATAAGCAATAAATTCGCCTTAAGCCATTTGATTTACTATTTTTTGTCTATTATCGCGACTTATACAAAATGAAGCAATATTTCTCCGTTTACAATCACGTTTACAATTGCTTAGCTTTATAATTTATTTTTATTTTTTCCTATCTTTTTTTCCATTTAACCCATTAACCTCTGGTATTGCGTTCATGCAACAGTCAAAATAAATGCACATATTTGACTTTATTTGATGTCCACCACTATTTTTCAATTAAAAAATTGGCCTTACTTAAAGACATAAAATTTTAAGACCATATAAAGCGAAAATTATCTTTCAGAGTTTGTGGTGGCAAACGATGTTCAGCTAAAAATTGAAATTTTCAACCTTATAGTTTTGGCGGTTAATGGGTTAATATACTTGATCTTTTATCATGAGTTCAACAAAATGAATCAATATTTCTTCATTTATAATCAGGCTCAAAGAAAAAATGCAGATAACTTTTAAAAAAAAATAGCCAAAATACAAAGTAAAAGAACGCATATCATGGATTTCTTTTTTATTCAGAAATTCGAAAAGAAATAATCACAGTTTATTATGTAATCACAAAATGCCTGTCGTTAAATAATGCGTATAATACAATTTGGGTATAAAGTATTTTTGGAGTCAAAAGTAAGGATGTTACGCATACAGTGCTCCTCAAAAGTTACGAGACGATTTAAAAATTTAATAACATTTCAAATAGTTACTTTCCGGATCTTTAATCCCCTTAACGGTCGCATTAAATTACGGTTTAAAAATTCGAATTGCTCATTGGCATCACTTTTTTGGGAAAGAAATATTAACCTTATTTAATTACAGATAAAATGATACCATAATAAAGTCCATTACACTGTTTTATAAAACTGGTGGGAATCAAACAATATGAATAAAAGACAGCCCGTGAATATCACGGGATCGAGAATTAAGGGGTTAAATTTAGAATATGGACATTTCGAACTTTTGTGCAAAGATATCAGGATGTATAAAAAGTTTTTTTGAGATATAACGATAAATTATTTCCTTTTAAAAAACACATTGAACATTTTAGTGTTAGGAATTTTCATGTAGAGGAAAATGAACACAGTTTAATTACAAGTCTCCAATAATAAGGCTATATAGCTAATTTATCGCTACCAGGTTGATCTCGTTCAATGTATTCATTGCATATAATTCAATTTCCTGTTTTTATTTTAAATAAAAGATAATTTTGCTTCTTAAGCAAGATTTTATGCATTGCTGTTCAAAAACTGTTTCGCTCGAAAACATTCGGATATAAAACGCTTTTCAAGAGAAGTAGGCGATCAAAGAAGTTTTTTTCTCATAACTAGTAAATTTCTTAACGTAAAATTTACAGTGATAATGTTAAAATTTTAAATTAAAAGTAATTTAATAACTTCAATAGCGGGCGATCGCATATATCAAGATAAAAGAAAAATAGAGATTTGTTTAAAAGAAAAAAATCAAATCAATAAAGATACCTGGTTAAACAAAAATGTGAAATTAAAAGTTATTTTACATTGGTACTCTTACCGGGTGTCCCAAAAAGGACTGACTGATTTTAAAATTCAATAACTTGTAAACGGTGACAGATATTTAAAAAATTCTTGCAGGAGGGTTATGCATAAGGTCAAAAGTTTTTTTTACAGTGATTTTCAATTTTAGTTCGAATTACAAACAATAGATGGCGCTGTAAGCAATAGTCGCTAAATACAGGCTCGATTTTTGGTCCTTTATCTTGTTCCATGCAGAAAAAGGAGATGGAAATGTATTATCCGGGCCACGAAGTACCAAAAATCGAGCCTGAATTTAGTGTCTATTGATCGCAGCGCCATCTATTGTTTGTAATTCGAACTAAAATTGAAAATCACTGTAAAAAAACTTTTGACTTTATGCATAACCCTCCTGCAAGAATTTTTTAAATATCTGTCACCGTTTACAAGTTATTGAATTTTAAAATCAGTCAGTCCTTTTTGGGACACCCGGTATATACTCTGATGCTTCTTTTAGAAGCTATATAACACAGGAATTCGGGAGAAATTAGCATAATAATTGAAAAACACATTATAAAAAACGACTTGTATTTTCTTTTTAATTATTTCATTTTTTCCTTTATTCACTTATTTTCACTAAAAGAACCGATATTTTTTTTATACCTATTCCCACCGGAAGGGGTCAAATGATCCCTACATAAAAAGTTATCTATTGCGAAAAGTGTACCAGCTTATCATTGCGAAAAATATACCAGTTGATACACTTTTGTGTATGAATAGGACATTTTTTTTCTTCAAATAATACAAGTTGTTTATTTATAAAAGTAAAACAATGCATAATTACGCAAAAAATAAGAAAAAAATTAATTATTTCAAGAAATTAAAAAATTTACTAAACAAATGTCATTGTCTGAATGGGTTCCATGGGTTCCAGTCTGAACAGACTCCACTAAAATCAGCCCTTCGGTCTGTTTGAGTTCCGGATAAAAAATACCCCACAGTCTCAATAAATTCGATACAAAATGCTCATTAAATACTCAAATACTGCATATAAATATAATCAAATATTTATATTAAAATTCTATAGATGAACTCTTGTTTGTATTTTAATGTCTAAAGGTGTAAAAAAACGGATATAATATCGAATTTTAGTAAAAAGTAAATACACCAAAAATGTTTTTTAAACCATCTGTTAAACCACTGAAAAATGCCATTTAAATAGTTTGTGGTACCAGGATAAATCATAAATTATTTTTCTGTACATTTTTGAAATTTATTCTTTGTTCTTTTTAAAAAAAAACTAAAACGTTAAAAATGCTAAGAAACAAATTTTGAAAACAAAATCTGATTTAAATTTTCCGCCAAAAAATATATATATAAATAAAAAAAAATTTTAATCCCTCAATATTCAAATATGTGTACCTTTAAAATTAACATTGCACTCTAGGATTGCCGTTTATCTTTTTAGTTAAAATAGTGGAATCCATACAGACTGGTAATTTGACACACTGTGACAACAAATATTGTACAAATTTGTTTTATGTTCACCACATATTTTTAAGATTATGTTGTTCTCTATATAATCTGAAATGTTCAAACTAGAATGTCACTCGAAGTAAAGTCAATTTCTATTTATACCATCACGCATTAACAAATATGATGTAATACAGTAGAATAAATTATGTAATAGCCAAAATACACAATTTACTACTGTTATTAAAAAATAAAACATTTATACCTGTATGATTTAATATAAAATTTATTCAGGGGTCAAATGACCTTTTTCGGTAGTTAAGCCTGAAATATTTTTTCGAGGCAAAAAAAGTAGTTCGGAGATGAGGCATCTTAAGGAATAATATGATCATATATTTTAATAAAAGTCGCGAAATAAAAAAAAATTTCGTAATGTTTTATTTTAAGAAATTCCAAAAACAAGTTCAAAAAGGGTCATTTGACCCCTCGCGGTAGTTTAAGTGTTAATGAAGTTACATGTGTGAACGTCCTATACTGCATTTCATATAAGTAAAACTGGAATGTAATATAGATATTCAAAAAATATGCATGTTATTTATCATAAGGATTGTACTCAATAGCTATTTAAATATTCATTATAAAAACTGCATTTTTTATTATTTTTATACCTTTAACCATAGCTGCCAACGTCTTACGCTTTTTTGTACCACAAAAATTTTTTAGTAAATTTTACTTTTTTAAAACGCTGGAATCTGCCAATTAAATAAGGCAAAAATTTCTATTAAATTTTTGTGGTATGAAAAAGCGGAAGAGTTGGCAACTATGCCTTTAACCCTCTGATTAAGCGTTAGGATTGGCGACTATTTTTATATTCAATCGTACCAAAATTTACATTTTTTTTTCTACATGGTAGGTTTCTGTTTAAATTATTCTAGTATAAGTGTATGGACGAGAATACTTTTCAAATAGAATAATTGCCTAGACCATAGCGGTGTATTTGTTTCGAGCCCTTTGCCGATGGATCATAAGCCTGTAGACCTGCCATAACATAAAAAAATTAAGTTTTTTTTGTTGTTTTTTTTTATGCACACAACAGCGGTGTAGCCAGGGTGGGGTCCAAATGCTCTGGATACCACTAATATTCTAAAGTTGTCTTCGTCTTTAGGAATAGCAGGAAATTCTCCGATATCATCAGGAGAAGAAAACTTTACAAAATTAGTGGTATTCATAGCATCTGTACTCCCACCCTGGCTACGGCACTGGCACACAAATTAAATTACAATTTAAGTTAGTGTAAATTTTATGTTTTGTTTTGCTTTTATTTATGCAGGGTTCCCACTCGGTCTGCTTTTTGAATACCACTTTTATTTAAAGAAAAATCTTATTTATCATTTTCGTAGAGACATTCCAGGAAGAGCATTTTTCTTGCAATTGTTGCAGAAACCAAACATGAATTTCATTCTAAAAAATTACTGGTTTTGAAAGACGGACCAGTGGGAACCCTGATTTATGCCAGCGGCTTAAGAAAACAAAGTCGAAAGAAATCTTTAATTTACTTAAATTTTAGTTACACAGAAAACACCACGCAAATTTATGTTTGATTGTAATACTATTTTGCATTAATCTTTTAATAAATGAAAGATGTAGCCTGGTTTTTAAACTTTTAAGCTTTCACAAACTTCAAAATTTTATTCAAATTTACGTTAAAATTTTAATTATTTTAGTCAAGAGCTCAAGAGTTTTTTGAACCGTCATAAATATAACTCAAGTTGTGCTGTTTACATCAACCATTCTTACAATTTGTTCAATTATTTTTTTTACAGTATAAATTCCATTTGTGTTAAGAACAAGTTCAAAAATTTGTAAGGGAAATGCACTTTATTTCATTTTCAAATACCATGTCCCGTAAAAGCAGTACATATTTCTAATTTACACAGAGAAAAAAATGAAAGCTACTCCATTAACTTTGGTATTTTAAAAAGGGTTTTCCGTTTAAGATACATGATAATTTAACCCTATCACTATGTCCTTTGGTCCACGCGTACCCCAAGCACTTTGAACAAGCTATCAAGAATATGTTAAAATTAATGTAAATTTAATTTTTTGGGGTATAAATAATAACATTTATTTTGGAAACATCAGAATAAGCGTTAATTATTTTTAACCTAACTAAATAAATTAAAAAAGTAATTTATAAGATATTTAAACCATATTAATATGTGTATTATAGTATGGGGTCCGAGAATAACCCGGGTTACAATAGGGCGTGTTTCGATAGGACATAGTGATAGGATTAATTATATTTAGGTCCTAAAAAAGTTAACTGAATATACATAAATTCATAATTTTGTTTTTCATCGGTATTTGCTATAAACATTAAAATGTCAATGGCTAGCATTAATTCCTCCTAATCATGTGAAATCAGAGTAGCGTATCAAAAAGGTGTATTATTTAAATTTTATACAAAAAAATTGCATTGCAAAAACAATGTTTCGAAGCAAACATATTTTTAAAATAGAGCAAGTATTTATAAAATGCTGCATAAAAAGTGTTCTTCTTTAAATTTCGGACACAGTGTTATTTGCACTTCAATTTTACTTAGTTGTATGCTATCATTATTTCGTTTTTACTATTTAGACAGGTTCCAACAGAGTTGGACAAATTTGTAATCTCAATTATCCGCAATGTAATTACAAGTTAATTGCATGCAATTGATTATAGTTACAAACATTCAAACACGGAAATTTTGTCAAATAATGAAATAGGGGCGGTTCCGGCTACAGTACTGCAAGAATTTTTTACGGCATGTAATTTTAACTATAACTAATTACATACAATTAAACTTTAATTATATTGCAGATAATTGAGATTACAAATTTGCCGAACTCTGGCTTCTAACAATTTCAATATTTTTTTACATTCAAGTTACGAAGGTAGTATAATAGTCATCTTATCTTTTCAACGATCGGATTTTCATTACTATAGCAGATTTACTAAACTTCATTTTTATTTCTACTTGTCACGAAGTGAATGAAATGATATCTCTATTACATTTCAGTCTAGAAACGATTCACGGTGCTTTGGTTTTTCATTAAATGATAGATTACAAACAAAAACAAAACTTGTAATAAATTCACGAAAATGAACTAACTGCTCAATATTGTTGTTTTCTCTTCTTCTTCAGTAATGCTTGTCCTCTACGTATGTGCACTACAATATGGTAATACAATGCATGCGGTATACTGCCATTTATTGATTGAATTTACTGTAGCATGTCATTTGTAGATTTAAAAATGTCTAATTTTAGCCCATAAAAGACAGAAATATTTTTCTCTTTAAAATCGAAATATATTTCATTCCACACCACTTTTACAGAATAGAAATTTATGTGTTATTTTATCGCTGAGCTTTTTCATCGCAGAAAGCTGATATTTCTCTTCCCAATTACTGGTGTGCAAACAATAAACGTATTGGTAGATATGTTGTTACAATGGTTAACGCTAAGGCTATATAATTGAGCTATGAATAAAGAGGAGGAGACATATCTGTCACCTAGTTACGAGTGAAGTAACTGAGGAGGTTGTCACAAGATGGCGGCTGCTTTTTTAAAATTGGATCCACAGTTTCAAAATACTGCTGGCGCAAACTTCCCACCAGTATAATTGAATAGAAGATTTTGTCTTATTTAAGCGTCTTATTCATGGAAATATTTTCTCACAAACATTTTGTGGTGTCAGTTTGACAAGTAAAACAGTCAGATTGCATCACAGGTTGTGACAATATAGTCCAAGAGCTATTAAACATTTTAGGGAAGGTATTTGAGGCACCCTGAAAATTTGTGCAACACTTCTTTTGTAATGCCTGAATACAAAATCGAATGTCTGGCTGAAGGATCGTGGCCCAAAACCTGTGCCAGACAAAAAATGGCACTTGACACGTGTCTGGCACAGTTTTTGTGCCGACTAAAGTGTCTGTCATTTTCAAAATATTTTTTTCTAAGTATAAATATTATTCTGTTTCAATCTCAGCGTGCCTCAAATACTTTTTTGGGGTAGTGTCAAAAAATGGCACTTGACATGTGTCTGGCACAGGTTTTGGGCCACGATCCTTCAGCCAGACATTCGATTTTGTATTCAGGCATTACAAAAGAAGTGCTGCACAAATTTTCAGGGTGCCTCAAATACCTACTCAAAAATGTTCAACAGCTCTCCTACTACACTATGACGCAAAAGTTTAGACAATGAAGAAATTCTTACATACTTTGAAAAATATTTATTCAATTTTCAAATCACTGCTTGAAATTAATGTGCTGTACATATAAACAATATTTATAACAAAGAAAAGTGGAATTGTGCATATTGCAATAAATTAAATGGTAACAAAAATAAACTGCTGTCTCAAAAGTTTAGACACAAATTAAATAAAATCGAAATAAACAATTTTTAAAACCTGGTTGCGCATCCATGCTTATGTATTACGTCATATACACGAGATTGCATGGAAGAAACTAAATCTTGCATAGTTTGTGGATCGATATCGTACCATGCATTCTCAATAGATGTCTTAAGTTCCTTTTCAGAAGAGTATTGCCTAGCGTTGCTATAAACTTTGCGACACATGATGCTCCAAAGGTTTTCTATAGGGTTAAGATCTGGGCTACATGCTGGCCAGTCGAGAACTCTTATATTATGGGAATTAAACCAAGATTTTGAATGTTTTGCAGTGTGGATTGAAGGATTGTCTTGCTGAAATTCCCACTAAGGACCCCCTAGAAGCTCAGCAAATGGCAGTAGGTTTTCTTCTAATGTCTGTGTATAATGCTGTGAAGTTTGACGACCACTGGTGAAGGTCAGAGATACTTGTCCATTATAGCAAAAGGCTGCCCAAACCATCACCGAGCCCCCTCATTGTCTGCGACTAAAAAAACGTCGAGGTTCCTTCCGCAAGTTATGCCAATACGATAAACAACCATCTGGACCATCCAGATTCCACTTTTTTTCATCGCTAAATATGACTGACTGCCATTTCTCTCCATATGACATATGCTTTCGAGCCCACATAAGTCTTTGTAACTTATGATGTGGTTTCAGAGCTGGTTTCTTCTGCATTTTGCTATAAACGATTGTTCCTTTTTCCAAAATTCGTCTACGAATCGTATCCTTTGATACAGAGAGTCCCGATGAGCTTTGAACTCCACGTACGCTCATTTGTTGAGTACTCGCTAGTCTTTGTATCAGGCGATCCTCTCGTACATTTGTCACACCTGGCCTCCCAGACCGACATTTTGCTTTATATTCGGAACCACTCGATAAAACTCGATAAATAGATTTTTTTGACCTATTAATAATAGCAGAAATTTCAGAAACGCTCTTCCCTTCACCTTTCAACTGCCAAATCCTTGAAACCTCATTCACTTGAATTTCTTTAGCTCTCGGCATGTCGACTATGAAGCGCAATCGTTTGCAGAACTTAAGTACTCCAAATTTGTGACATCATCGATTCTAAATTTGCATATGCCAGCGAATATTCAAAGAAATTTAGAATAGTGTCTAAACTTTTGCGACAAGCACATTTGAATTTTTATGAAAAAAATTAGTATTATAGCAAATAAAACGACTGTCTTTTGTACATAGCATTTTAAATCAGTTTTTGAATATGTTTACAGGTTTTTGTAATTCTGACGTCATAATTCTACATTTTAAAGCTGAATGACGTCATTGTCTAAACTTTTGCGTCATAGTGTAATATGGCAGAAACGAAGGACCTGACTACCGCAAAAGTAAACTTACACCGGTTAAAATAAAAATCTTTTTCTGCCATTATTTCTGACTGAAATTTTGCATTAATAACGCCTTTAAATACGGAGAAATTTTCTATATAAATTTACTGGTGGAAGCTTCGACCGGAGGTAATCAGTCTTTGGGAGAGCGATTACAGTTGAAGCTTCACTATTTTAAGGATTTAGCGGTTCCTATTTATTAATAGTTGCATGATTTAAACGTGTGGCCAAATCACTTTCATGGCTAATATGGGTTAAAGTATCCATGTATTGTAATATAAATACAGGGTGTTCCAAAATTCAACCAATAAATTAAGAGGGGAGATAGAAGGCATCAAGAGGATGAAAAATTATCATAGAACATGGTTTCGCAAACTACGTATTTAGTCCCAAATACAATGTACTTTATCCTAACTGAGCTTGCGATGACGGTAATAATTTTGAGAAATATCAAAACATTACAATGAAAATGGAACGATATGTACCTTATTTTGTGTGAAATATTATAACATCACGAAAAGTTCTAGAAAAACAAGGTGCTCAAATAATCGATGATGCCATATGAGATGGCAATCGCAGTTCAAAATGTGGATCGTCAAGTGCATATTCTTGGCGCGCATAATGGAAACTTCTACCACTTTTTTCCGATATTATCACATTTGCAAGAAAATTGATAATATCTATTAAAAGTTTTATTATAATATACTTCAGTTTTCTGAAAGTTATTGTCGTCACCACAGGTTGAATTAGGGCAGAACACAATGTATTTTTTATTCAATATACCTGGTTTGCGACCACATATTTTATGTTAATTTGTTATCCGCTTGATGCCTTCTATTCACCCCTCTTAATTTGTCGGTCTAATTTTGGAACATTCTTATATATATACATACATACATATATATATATATATATATCTTGTATATATGTATATATATATATAATTTTCATAAACCATGTACAAATGGAAATGTAACAACACTGGAGCGATAACATCAATGTTTTGAATTCCTTTGAAATAAATTTAGTAAATCTAAATTTGGTTTATATTTATACTTGTCATATATTGAGCTCGGTGGCATCTCTATTATTTTTCAGCCTAGAAACTGTGTAACTGTGTATACTGCTTTATGAAAGCATTAATTATAATAGCTTGTTAATAAATCCACCAATCATTACCTTACTTATTAAAAATATGAAACCACACGCAATCTTATATAATGCTAATTTTTCCTTTTCTCTAAAGCTCTGGGGTTTATTTTTATTATTACACCATAACAGAAAAAATAAATGCGGAAATTGTACTGGCACAAACGGAAATTCTTTTTTAATCCCTAAAAAATCCCAGACCCCTAGCGAAAATGAAAAAATTAACTGACTTTTAGCCCTATTATTTCTCAAATATATTCTTAAATGTATATTCGCTACTTTCTGACACACTCACTTAATCACTTCATCGGAAAAAAATAAAAATTCGTAAAAATACGGAAATTCAACTGTCAATTCACTGAAATTTTTTATAGTGTAGGTATCATCTTCATTTGAGGTTGCAACGTGACTAAAAATCGTATTTTACTTTTTATTAATATCTGACGCTCTCTATATAAAACGTACTTTTTGCTGAACAAAATATACTGTATATTGAAATTTATTGATTGAAAATGTCTATTTTGAATGATCGTTTCAGAGCTGCCACAGGTGACTATTTGTTAAATGTATTTCGCACCACTTTTTCAAAACAAAAATCTTTTACGTACAGTTTGACAACATTTGCAAGAGAAACATATTACAAAATGTATTTTTTAAAAATAGTGGTGTAAACAGAATACAAAAGAATTCGCCCTTGCTTCCGCAAAAGTGTGGGACTAGAGTAGAAGAATAAAGGGCTGCGGACGAAAAGGGGCCGCTCGATGCGGCGGTTTGACCCACCCGCCCACCTGGGACTAATGCTATTAGGCTCGATAGTAGCTTCACCGACCCCGAGCCCTCCCTTACCCGGTTTTCGGTGTCTTTAATTTGTGTAATTTCCCTTTTAATTTTGTCCGGTTTCATTTTTGATTTTTTTTATTTGATTTTTTCTTTCAACGTTGCTTTCGCTAGAATGTCTTTTACTCGGGACGTGGCTGGGGACCTATGAACCTTGCTTCCGTGGGACTAGAGTAGAAGAATAAAGGGCTGTGGACGAAGCGGGGTGATACAGGGTGTGAATTAAATGGGGGGCAATAGGGACAAAATGCATACTCTGGCATTTTGACATAAACCATGCACGAAATGCAGTGGCCGTCCGGGGATGCTTCATCATTTTTCTACCATTATTATTATATACTAAATTTGGCTTTATTTAATCTTTGAACGTTATTCGATTAAATAAGGCCAAATTTAATATATAATAATGCTGGATACGACACGTAACAAAATGACATTTAACATGAATTTATCTTTAAGATCACCGAATACTCTCTCGCAATAAATTTAATAAATCTAATATTTGTTTTATTCTGCTAATTATGTATTGAATTGAGGGACAACGCTATTATTTTTAAGCCTATAAACGATCCGTACTGCTTTAGGGATTAATTATTTATATTAAGAAATTAATAAATCGGTTAATTATTACCGTATTTATTAAAAATACAAAACCCTGTCCCTTATTCAGAAGAAACAAAATAGCATAAGTCAAAAAACAATTCTGCGTTTCTAAATCGCATTGTAATATTTACCAGATTTTAATTAAAAAGCGTAATTTAAAATAATAATAATAATAATAATGCAGGGATTAACATTTAACCTCAGAAATAGGGTTTACCTGCATAGGAGTTTCCTTTTGCGAAAATACAAATTTTATTTTTTACTAATGTCTTAGACTCTGTATATGAAAATGACTATATGTTGTAATTTAGGAATATCAAACTTGATTCCTATGCGTTACCACTATTTCAGAATAGCAATCTTCGCCCTGTTTAACCGCGAACTCGACACTAGTGCGAATTCGCACGACCAAACTTTCAATTGTCGTCGTTTTTGAAAACAGGTTTTCATTAATTTTGTTTTTTCATTAACAAAATCATCTTTTTTATAAAAATAAATAACCCAATTCGATTCCTCATTAAATTCCGTATAGGAATCGTGTGTTTCATTATCACTATATTGCCAATAGAGTTATACGCTGTTGAACCTACTGAATCCCAAATCGCATTAGTGTGAGTGCTCGGGTGCTGAAACAAAGTGTGGAGTCCATTGGTTAATGGTAGAAATTCTTTGATGGAGTAAAGCAAGACTTGCTATCCACAGGGCTGAGAGCGCTCCGACCCAAATGACTGATTACTACCACGAAATTTTAGTTGTGTTTTTCGCATTATTTAGTGACAGAATATCTGAAATTTAAGAAAACAAAGAATAATATTAAAATTTAGTGGTAGTAATAGGTCATTTGGATCGGAACGCTCTCATCCCTGTATCCAAGAATAGTCGTAACAAGATTGTGAAGTTTGCACAGTCCTGCAATACTATATGTACTGTCTACAGGGATTTATTGATTGAATATGACTATTCAGAAATCTTTTTTTTTTTTTTTTTTTTTTTTTTTTTTTTACGTAAAGCATATAACATCCATTTTATTTTTAGAACTAGCGAATATTCACTCGCAGTAAATTTAGTAAATCTAGTGTTTGTTCTTATATGTACTTGACATTCGGTGAATTTAGTGGTCCCTATTATTTTTGACCCCAGAAACGATCCAACAGCTTTGTGAATTAATTAATTATATTAATTAATTAATAAATCCTTATTTATTATCTTATTTGTAAAAAAATATAAAACTCTGACCTTTATTCAAAGGGAATTAAATAACATATATCGAAAACAATTTCGTATTTCTAAAATGCGTTGTAAATATTTACTAGGTGTAAATTTAAAAGCTTAACCGATTGAAGGGCGGTGGTATATTATATTTACCTTAATTTTAATTCCCAAAACCATGATTGGCACCAAAATTTTGTAATTAAATTTTTTTTTATAATGTACGCGAAGAAAATCTTTCGCTTACTTCCACAAAAATTTGTTCGTAAATCGCTTTGTCATTCAATCATTTTAACATTTGACCAAATGAAGTACTCTGCCCCTGAAAGGGTTAATTTCAAAAAATAATAATTCAAGAGCTAACATTTAAAATCAGTATTACCATAGCTGCCAACTTGTACGGATTTTTCACACCACTAAAATTTAATAGTAAATTTTACCTTAAACAATCGTCGAAATCTGACTATTTCTAACGATGAAACAAGACTAAAAATTTTAGTGGTATCAAATACCCGTACAAGTTGGCAGCTATGGTATTACACTGTTAAAAATTTTGCGCTTGATGAAGCAACTTATGGTGCTGTGCAGTAGCTGCAATCAAAAGATGGTGAAATCTCGTTCCAACATTTAGAGCTATGGTTCAACAGGATCATAAAATGTTGGAAGGAGTTTTCGCAATCTTATTGTTGCAGTGACGACTGCATGAAAAGCTGGTTAAAACCATCTCAAAATTTTTAACAGTGTAGGGAGTATCACCGTAGTCTATTAAAAAAAAAAAGAATTTTATTCTTTACTAATGTCTGACACTCTATATATGAAATTGAATACATCTAGTCCTACAGGGATGTCCAACTTGGCGCCCATGTATTACCACTATTCTTGAATAGTAATATTCGCCATATTTAATAATAGAATTTATGCGATGAAATAAGGCAAAAATTACTATAGTCGTAGCCAGAGGGTGCAAGTTTAAAAAGCCCTGTAATATTCTATGTACTCTATAGTGTCATTTATCGATGGGAAATATGTAATTGGATTTTTTTCAAATAATGCATGTGCGAAAGAACATAAAGCATCTATTTTAGCTTTTTATAAGATAATTTAACGGAAATTAATAACAGATTAATAACAGAAGTAATAATAAGTTAAAATTACTAACCAAGAATAGTCGTAACAAGCGGGTGAAATTTGGACAACCCCAAATACTATATGTTGTATCTACTGCCATTTATTGATTGAAAATGTCTATTTTGAAAATCTTTTTTACATAAAGCATGTACCGAAAGGACATATAACATCCATTTTATCTTTTGAACGACCGGATATTCACTCGCAGTAAATTTAGTAAATCTAGTCTTTGTTCTTATTTCTACTTGTCATGCATTGAATTGAGTGGCATCTCTATTATTTTTCAGCCCGGAAACGATCCATACTGCTTTGTGGATTTAGCAGATCATCAAACAGCTGCAGCGACTCTACTAGCCATGAATAAAAGGCAACAAAACGTTGGAAAGGTATGAAACTGTTTATCATTTTCTCTCTTTTCTATTCTAGGAAGATCTAATTTTGAATTTAAAAGCTCGTGAGATAAAGAGGGAAAAAAATAAAGAACCTATTCTAGGCTACATTTGTTTCAAATAGACAAGAAAAAAGTATAAGATATATTTTACTGAAAACATTTCAGAGTCAAGGACAGTTCCAGTTTTTCTTGTTTTGTTAAAAAACAAAAACATTCTCTTGGTTAGAAAAAGAATGCTTGTTTATAGCTCTAAAATATACGATGGCTGCCAAGATGTGTTCTTATGGGTTGTTTTTTGCTTAGTGAATTTGCATGATATTAGAATTTGGTGGTTATATTAAACTGAATTCTATAAATAACTTCTCAATATGGGTTTTAAATAATGATTTTAGACAAAACAAAATTAAAGAAGTTATTGAGGTTGTGCGAAGAATTATAAGGAATATTATTTTTGAAAATTTATACGATAAAGTAATTCTTTTCTAAAAGTTATATTGAGTAGATCTCCAGAAAGATAAGAATAAGAGTACTCTCAAAGAGTATTTGTTATTTTCCATATTCCACTTATTATTTGTCATTTATTCTTTTTCATTATATAAAATATATTATTCTCATTATTTTGTATAATTGTGGCCGATTCTAGGGATTGAATGTTGGTTATTTCGCTTAAAAACCATAAAATACATCACGCCTTTGAGATCTGTGACTCAACGTGTAAATAATAAAACATAAAATAAAGTGAGTAATGTTGTGAGTCATGTAGAGTGTACCTATAAATTGATTTTAAATACTCAATATTAAATTAATTAACATTATTAAAATCAGTTTTCAAAATCGATGCCCCTCACAACGAGTGATAATGATGACCGATTCTTCGAATTGCCCATTACACATTTTGCTTCAAAATAAGAAAAAATATATATTTAGCACTTTTGAGATTTGTGATGGAAGGTTTCATGTCATTACTACAGAATATGACTCGTTATGTGGGTCATATCGTTGCCACCGAAATACTCAAGGCCTGAGGACACGAGTTGTGATGTCATCACTAATCGGCCTACTTCTTACAAGTGTTGGAATTCACACCGGAAAATTTTGAATAGCAATTTCTTTTATTTTATTTGTGGAATATCTATCATCATATAAAACAATACTAACTATTTAAACTTACTGGTGACAATTCAGGATATCAAAATAAAAATTCGGCCAGATGTGGAATGTCACAGTGTAGCCGTATCTGGCTGATTTTTTATTGGGGGATTCCAAATTCTCACCAATAAGATTAAATAGTTATTATTGTTTTATAAGAGGACAGATATACCACAAACAAAATAAAATAAAACTGCTATTCAAAATTTGCCGGTGTGAATTCAAACACTGGTGAGAAGTCGGTCGATTAGTGATGACGTCACAACTCCTGTCCTCAGGCCTTGAATATTTCGGTGGCAACGGTCATGTACGTATTTTTAATTTGATGATAAAATCTCAATATTTAAATAATTACCAGTGGTATAATTATCTTTCAATATCTATACCATTCAAAATAAGTGATAATGGTAGCCGATTCCTGGAAATGTGTATTGCATATTCTGCTGTAAATTCATAAAATACATACTTTCATTCAGTCATACACTTTTGAAATCTATGACTCACTGTATAGGTCAGGAAGAAATATCTTGTTCTTCCTGCAGAATATCCATAGCTTAACACTAGAATGACGGTAAGGGGCCATTTTGGCCCCAACCGTATGGATATATTACGGTTCAAATCAGAAATTTCTTTAAAAAATAAATTCAAAAGAGACAAAGGAAAAAAGGGCTAATTAAGTCAAATAAACAGTTTTAATTAAAAATTCTGGTGTTAAATATATTTTATAAAACTTGAGTAAAAATTCCCGTCTTTCTAGTGTTAAAGTTAAAAATTCTCTATTAACCCTTGCAGGGGCAGAAAAATTCTGTTCGTAAAATGATGAAATAATTGACTGACTAACGAAATTACAAATGAATTTTTTAGAAAATAAAAACCTGTTTTTCTACACTTTCAATGTAAAAGTAAAATTTTATTAACGTATTCTTTGTGCCGTTTGTCAGTTTTGGAATTAAAATTAAATGGTCACGCCGCTTGACCACCGCTCTTGAAAGGGTTAAATTAATTACCAGTATTGAAATATCTTTTCAAAACCGATGCCCCTCACAGCGAGAGATAATGATGACCGATTATTCGAATTGTGTATTGGGCTTCAAAATCTTAAAATACATTTGGCTTTTTTTTATGCATGACTCATTATGTACGTAATGCAAAATGTCACGCCATTTTTGTAGAAGTGACTCATTATGTGAGTCATGCATGTATACATTACTTGATGTTAAAATCTAAATGTTAAATTTCCAGTATTAACCCTCCGTCTACCAGACGGGTCCATTGGACCCGACAGGTACATACAAAATATTCATTCAAACCAGAAATTTCTTTAAAATAAACTAAGTATATAAACCAGACAAAAATAAGGTAAATAAATAAGTTAAATAGTTTTAAATAAAAATTCTGGTGTAGAACGTTTTATTAAAACTGGAATAAAATTCCCGGTAGATTTAGGGTTAAAATCAAAATCGATGTTCTTCACATCGAGTGATAATGATGAAAGATTCGTAAAACGTGTATTACATATTTCGCTTCAAAATCATAAAATAGATTTAACAATTTTTATATTTATGACCCACTGCTTAAGCCGTGAAATATTTCATACGTTTCCTGTAGAAGACTCATTTTATCAGTCATTTACATATATTAACAACTAGATATTAAAATCTCACTATTAAACTAATTAGCAGTATTAATAAAAATTCAAAATAGAACCCTCTCACAACGCGTGATAATATACACTGTGGGACAAAACTTAAGGACCAAGATTAAATATACACGTAAATGAGAATCTACGTGAGATTGTGGGTCAAGAAGCAAACAAAAGTATTAACAGAATGTTACGCAGGATTTAATATAAAATTTTTGTTGAAAGGATGTATACGGGCTATTACCAGAGGTTCTTTTTCTGAAACGTGAATATTGTTCGAAAACATGGCTGTACAAAGAAAGCAAAATACTCACAATTAACAATCGTCAATGCTATATCAATAAATGATGTGGCCACCGTGTAATGCGAGACAACTTTCAACACGGCGTGGCATACTCAGAACAACATGATTCAGTAGCTGTTGAGGCAATTTGCCCCATTCCTTCTTCACTGCCTGGATTAGGGTTTCCTTGTTTGTGGGAGGAAAATGTCGAGCGGCAATACGTCTCCCCAAGGCATCCCATACATTTTCAATGGTATTCAGGTCAGGGGAGCGTGCTGGCCAATATATGCGATGGATATCTTCGGCCTCAAGACAATCTTGTGCAGACTGTGTGCGATGACAAGGAGCGTTATCGTTTATAAAACGAAACTTTTCGCCGACAGCACATCGAAAAAGTCGAATTGGAAGCTCGGCGTCTTCAATGTAATCGTCTACCTGTCATGGACCCTTGGTCAAGTAGATAGAGATCCGTGCGGCCATTGAACATGATGCCTGCCCACGCCATGAGACTTGAAGTCGCATATCGATCTCTTTCTAGAATATTTTCGCAACAGTAAGCACTACCAACCTCGCGCCATATCAGTTCACGTATACAATCAGACGCGACGATAGACTTAATCTACTCATCTGAGACGAGCACGGTGGACAGTCGTTATCAGTCCAATTGCGATGCATACGGCACCACTGTAAACGGGCGTTACTTTGGCTTCTCGAGTGTGGGATATACACAACAGGTCTTCGGGCGTATAGTATACCCGTTTTCATAAATCTTGCAACAGCTTTTCCGCGATATTTTAGTTCCTGTGGCAGCACAAAGTCTATTTGGTAATTGGCCAGTTGTGCTGCGTCGGTTCCTTTCTGCCAAAATAACAATATAGCGATCTTCTTGGGACGTTGTACTTCTAGGATGACCTCCTCCCGTACGCCTAGTACATATTCCACTCTTAGCCTAGAAACATAGGATAGAAATAATACTGTGCACGATGTTAAATTCACGGGCAATATCTCGCATTTTGCGTCCTTCTTTCAACTTTCCGATTATTTCACCACTAGTAATATCATCTAAATGATGTCTCGAAGACATGTTCAGAATTTCAATATTCAAGCTTCACTCCATCTCCTTCAATTTTTACATCTAATGGAAACTCACAGCACCCGCCGATTGCCTAAAATCTTTTATCTCTGCTGTCACGTGATCGACAAAAGCGGATGTACAAAATCTGCATAAGTTTCACAAAACAGAGTACATCCCGCATTCATGCAAATTTACACTGACTGCAACGGATCTATTTCTAACTGTAATCGTTGAAAATAACAGTGGTCCTTAAGTTTTTCCCACCAGTGTACATCCTTGGAATTGTATATTTTGCTTCGAAATCAAAAAATACATTTAACACTTTTAAGATCTATGACTCAATTTTATTTTTGACTTTGATTTCCATCATTTTTTATTTTTATTTTATATGGTTTAATGTTTTCTATGACTCACTATATAGGTCATGAAAAATAACGCTTCTTTCTTATAAAATGTACCAATTACATGAGTCATGTATGTAACTATCATTTTATGTTAAAATCTCGATATAAAGTTAATTACCAGTATTAAAATCATTTTTACAAATCGATACACTTCTCAACGAGAGGTGAAAATAATCATAATCTTATTCTTACATTTTTAATTTTAGTCGATCTTTATTTAAACTAAGAAATAGTGTTCACTAGTGGAGATGTCGTCGGCACCATGTCAAACTATCAAATATGAAAACAATGGGCTACTTTTTTAAAATTCAGATTTCTTGAGATGCACCACTTTTTTCAAATAGTAAAATTCGAATTATTTAACCGTATTTAATAACGTATTGTTTAAGTGAAAACTAGGGGTATTCAGTGGTGGAAAATTGGCGCAGAGGAGGGGCCTATTGACACCGCTAATTTTTTATTGTATTGTTCAACTTAATAAAAACTCGGAAATTATGCCATTAGATAAGCAGCAAAATACTACTAAAATTTAGTGGTGTCGATAGACTCCGCCTCTGCGCCAATTTTCCACTACTGGGTATTTGATCATTTCAGATAAGTGGTGCCAATCAAGAAAACTGAATTTTAAAAAAGTAGTTAACTGTAAAAGTTGTAACTGTTTTCATATTGGATTGTTTTACATGGACCGACAATATGTTTTATGACGGTTTCGCTTTATTTCTTTTTGTATGCGTTAATTGTTATTTGGTGAAAGTATTCATAATCAGACTCTATAACGACATCTGCATAAAATAAAGTGTATAAATAATATAAAGTGAAAGAAACGGAAACGTTTCTTGCTATGTGGCGTGTACAGTTGGCGTGTACTGTACAACAAATTTTTACCAGGATTTTTTAACTTTATGTAAATACAGAAAAATATTAGAAATTCTGTAAATAAACAAGGCGACTCCAAATTCGGTGATTTAAAACGTAAATAGAAATTTTCTTTTTATTAATACTGGTGCCAGACTCCTTGGAAGTTCCAAGGACTACACGCACCATGTTGATATACAGGATTTCCATAAAAGAATGTTCCACTTTCAATGGTACATAATAACAGTTTAATTTAGACAATTTACAACAAATCATACATCAAATTGAAGGTAAACTAACCTAGTTTTTTATGTGCAGCATGTGCACCTTTAGCTATACGGCACACATACAACCTAAAGTTCAATTCTTCATACACTTCGGTTAACAATTCCGGAGTAATTGAAGCTCTTTAGTTCTGTGTCTCAAATCTAGCAAATAATCAGACAGCGACGGAACGTAGACACGATCTTTTATAAAACCCCGAAGGAAAAAAATCTCATGATTCTAAGAGCTTTTAAATCTTCAGCCCAGCAATAACATTTTACTCTCATATGTCGCCATTTTGAAGCCTTCAATTTTTACATAAACCGAATCAACTTTATTCGAAACATAAGCTATCTTATTTTGAATCTCATTTCTATCATTAGTTCTCTAATTAAAAACATATTTCAATTTTCGACTTTCTATAACAGCGGTCCCTAACACATAACCAAGGGGTCTTATAAGGTATCGTTTTCAATGTATATTTTGTTTTTCTTATCTAGAAGAACTCAATTAAAATCAAAGAAAAAATTAAGAATACTTATATAAATACAATAGCATTAGTTTATACAGTAAACCGTGTAACCACGCAATCGCTTGACACTTGAAAAAAAAATCCATTTTAGACAAGTTTGCGTCTTATCAGGTATTATTTTACAGTATTACTTTTGGCATGATCATGATTTCTTTCTGTTTAAAAGAGGATTTCGCTGTAGACAGGTTCGTTTTCACTGATTTTATTGTATAGTTTTATTAGTTTATATACTTAATAGCATAGCTGCCAACTGTTCCGCTTTTTCATACCACAAAAATTTAATAGAAATTTTTGCCTTATTTAATTGCCAGATTCCAGCGATTTAAAAAAGTAAAATTTACTAAAAAAATTTTTTGGTACAAAAAAGCGTAAGACGTTGGCAGCTATGTTAATAATCTGAAGAATTTCAGCCATAAATCTTAAAGGTCCGCCGACACAAAGGAAATACAAAACATAGCTCCATTGTAACTAAAAGTTCAAAAACCGCTGATCTAAGACAGTGGTCACAAGGGCACCAATCACAAGGGCACCACTTTTGGTGCTGCGCGCACCTAGCATCGAGATCTGGTGCATTTTGTAGCCCTATACATAAAAGTTAGAGAACCGATAAAATTTCTATGTTAAAATCATATTTTATATACTTTTTTATACTTATAATTTTTTATTATTACATTTTTATTTGTTTATTTCACGCCAAAACTGAGTTAAGTCACCAAATACGGCGCTACAATTTTTCCGTCCGCTTTATCCGGGGAGTACAGTACAAATTACAGTGATATCATTTTGCGATTTGTTTGATGATTGATAGCATAAGAAACAAGAATTAGGTTTTTTCTTTTTTTCCTATGCAGACGATAAATATATAAATAGTAAATATTTTTCTATAAAAGCTTTCAAGATCATTGAAAACTATTTTTGTAGTGAAATACAAAACAAGCAAACAATTTTCTTTTGAAATCGAATGGAATAAAATTTCGAAAGTTTAAAATGAAATTTGTTGCTGTATTAAATGGTCCTTTGGTAAAAGTAATCATAAAGTTAATTAATATTTTTTACAGAATTTAGAAAAATTACTGTGGCTAATTAGGTCGACATTACAATTTCTACTGAAGTCTAAACCACTCCTCACACAAGACAGACAGCTAGCGTTGCCGGAAAGCTCTACTTTCCAAAAAAAAAACGCCAACATTTTCCCCGATAAAAATTTGAATATAATGTTGAAATTTTTCAAAATCAAATTCGCGGGTTTTTGAAGGAATTTTTAGACTTTTTTCAATATTTTATACTTATTATTAACTAATTTTTGTTTTTAAATGCTTTTACTTTAACCCCTTGAAGGGCAAGCAATTACGTTTGTGAAATGCTGAATTCCCACCGGAATGTTTGAAAAATTCTCTTTCAAAAGAAGTAAAAGCAATTTTACGGCTTTTTTCCGCCAAAGTTAGAAAAGTAAAATTTAATAAACTTTTTCTGGTATAAAACTTCATTAATCGTAGGTGGTATATAATGTATACCGGTGCCCCTCACGGAGTTAAAACACTTCGATGTTAATAGTCCAATAAGTGGTCTCGAAAATTGCATTTCCAGAAAGTTATGCTGCTGTAAAATCAAGAAATAATATTTTAAGAGAAATATATTATCGATTCTCAAACTTCCTAATATAGGGCTTTAAAATGCACCAGGTCTCAATGCTAGGTGCGAGCAGCACCAAAAGTGGTTCCCTTGTCAGTGCCCGAGTCGCAGACACATAACTTTTTCAGAATAAACAAATTCGCCTTATTTAATTCCAGAATTTCTATCTTTAAATAAGTCGAATATTACTTCCCAAAAATATAGTAATTTGAGAAAACTTTTAGCAAGGATTAGGTCGTGAGGACGGTCTGTCTTTGCAGTTTGCATCACAGAAAAGAAAATCTTGAAATTTAACATTAAAATTGCTATAGAATTCTCTTTTATATCACAGAATAGTTTATATTATATTTAGAAATTCTATAATATTTTGTTGATTCTAAATGAATGGTATGTGTACAGTCGTGGAAAAAGAAGTAAACACCCCCTACTAACTCTTTAACAAATCATCGTAGACAAAATTTACAGGTACCGAATGATTGGAAATAAAGTCTACTTTTAAATGATGTATTGTATATAAAATTTGCGTAGGGGTCAATCTAAATATTAAAACGAATCCAAACATCATTTTTTTTAATGGCAATACCCAATTTTAACACGATATTTCAAAACTTCGGTTCAAACTATGTCTAGAAACCAAATTTCAAGTCATTTGAATGACAAGTTTTTGAATTATAAACATTCAAAATTTATTGCTTCTAATGTTAAATTACATTTCCATATTTTTATTTATATCTCCAGAAATAATACTCCTAATGTGCTAATATTTTGTGTAGCAATAATGCTAATATAACCAAACATAAATACACTGAATTTGCCATTTCAATAATTTTATGATATGAATTATGAATTAGGAAATTAATATTCGAAAAAATTATGAATTACAACCTATAATTTTTTTTTGATGGATTTAGCTTTATTAAGTCCTGCTTTATGCAAATCCAAAATTTCACATTTTTCTTCCAAGTAGTTTTCAAATTATGCTTAAAAAATGGCAAAATGATGATTTAAGGGGCTGTCTATGATAGAAGTGACTAGATATTTTGAAATTTCTTCTGCTCTCCTGTAATCTAGAAGTCTTTATTGCTGCTTGAGTGGCACTTTAGGGGCCTTGAACAAGAATGGGGCTCTCTAGGTTAACAATCGTGTACCGAATTTCAATTTAGATACAGTCCTTAAAATACGCTCGTTTTAAAATAATTAATTTCTCGGACACTTATGGTACGAATTGCATAAAAAATTGTTTCTGGACTAATTGTAGGGTGTGATTGATTTCATTTATGCTGTCAAAATTGGGTATTGGCATTGAATAAAAATGAAGTTTGGGTTCGTTTTAATATGTAGATGCCCCCCTAAGCAAATTTTATATACATCATTTAAAAGTAGACTTTATTTCCAATCGTTCGGTACCAGTAACTTTCTTCTACGATAATTTGTTGAGTTAGTAGGGGGTATTTAATTTTTTTTCCACGACTGTACCTTTCCTTGTAAATTCTTAATATTAGTTTTTTAAATACACCTAACACATTTTCTTTTATAACCGTATAAAAATTTAAGAAAAAAAGTCATAAACTATGTACTTCTTTGTCGTTATTTGATCCAAGCAACACAAACAGTGTGGCAAACTGGTGTTAAAACTTGAAAAATCGAAGTTATTGAAATTTTTAATATGTATTCGAAACATAATTTACGCATAGAACTAAACAATAGAGTTTATTTCCAGTTATTTGGTAGATATCAGTAGTGGAGTCGTAAAAAAGTTTGGGTATACGCTATAGCTAAAAAGGGTATACACGTGTACCCTCCGCGGTTCCATGGTACCTAAATTTTTTTTATAGATTGTTAGCGGCAAATTTAGCAGAGGTTGATCCAGGACTGTAAGTCTTCTGATTTTGAGAAGTATTGTAAATTTTCCTCTTTTATTTGAATTTTTAATTTGTTCACAATGAAAAATTGCCAAAATTCCCTTTACAAGGCTCCCGCTTGTCCGGTTTTTGAACACCAGTATTTCAAAAATTTAATTTTCCTGGTACGTTTCTTCAGCATTTTAAATAGCAATACACTATGAATATTATTGTTAAAAAATAATGGCATCAAACGAGAGATAAGTAAGAACCTCTGCATCGTAGGATTCTTTACACATTTCCTCTTTTATGATTTAAATGTAATTTCTATTTCTTTTTTTTTTTTTTAAATAAGACGTTTCATGTTATAATTGCAGTTACTAAGAATGAATATTAATTTACTATTGATTTCTTAGCTCTATCTTTCAAATGAAAATATTAGATAGTAAATGATTAATCTGAACCAGATATGACGGCAGTAATGGAAAAGGAAGGGATTATTCTAAAAATATATTTTGAAAAATTCTACACATACGATGTGCGTAAAAAGCTTTTTACAGTCTTATACGCATTTATTTATAAGAAAGATTTTCGGCAAAAGAATGCGCTAGGAATCGACGAAATTTCAATCAATCACAGCGATATTGGATGTGGAAATATACTTCGTGCTGTAAAGTTTACCTTCTTATCCTTACTCTGAGCTAAGCTTTCTTGGCTTGAAAGTATTTTGCTCCGTCCCAAATAGCTTCATATAGGACACTCTTTCAATATGATTCCAAACAATATCTTCTCAAGTTTTAAAGTATATTCTATGAAGCAACTGTCACTTTGACAGAAAAAAAATGATTTTTTATGTTCATATAGATTTTAAAATGAGTGTAGTTTTGTATGAACTGATACTAATAAAAACTAGCATTCATTAACACTTTCAGGGACAAGGCATATCTACTCCAAAAATGTTCAAATAATTAATTCACACCGCAATTTATGAACAAATTTAATCGAAAATTATCAAAAGCTTTTCTTCACGTATATCATGAGATCGAAATTGGACTAAAAAATTACTGGTGCCATTTGTCAGTTTGGGCATCAAAATTAAGCGTTTGCAGACTACAAACGGCGCCCCTGAAAGGGTTTAGATTCATCAACAAATAATATTAACCCCTTAATTCTCGCTCCCGTCATATTCACGGGCTGTGTCTTTTACACAAATTGTTTGATTCTCACCAGTTTTATAAAATAGTGAAATTGGCTATATTTTAGTATCGTTTTTACTGTCATTAAATAAGGTGAATATTTCTTTTTCATAAAAGTGGTACCAATAAGCAATTTGAATTATTCAACCGTAATTCAATTCGAGCGTTAAGGGGTTAAATCATAAATTTGTAAGTACATAAGTGCCGAGGATATCGTAATTCCCGGCGTATAATCCGGCGTATGAAACAATCATGTTTGGACACAGAATTTTTATTTAATAATTGTTGTCAAATACTTACCGCGATTTAAGAAGTTACATTTTATAAATTAAAATTTCTGGGTCCAAACATAATTGTTTGATCCGCTGATTATACGCCGGAAATTACGGTAATATATTAGGTTGGCAACTAAGTTCCCGCAGTTTTTTTAAATAGAATTTTTCTACCGGAATCAATATTTTGTTTTTGGACAGAGTTAATTTGTGTTATAAATCTGACCGATTAAATGGATCTTCGAGTTGAGACAAAAGAGCGTTTTCAACACTTCCTTCTCTTTGCTCTTAACTCCTTAACGCTCGAATTAAATTACTGTTTAAAAATTAAAATTGCTTATTGGCACCAGTTTTTTGAAAAAGAAATATTCACCTTACTTAATGACAGGTAAAATGATACCGCAATAAAGCCAAATACTCTAATTTATAAAACTGGTGGGAATTGAAAAATCTGAATAATCTAAATAAAAGGCACAGCCCGTGAATATCACGGGAGCGAGAATTAAGGGGTTGATCAAGGTTGTAAGACCGCAAAAGCTGATCGCAACATTTTTGCTGTGTATGGCGAGGTGCCATAGCTGAAAAAACCGCTCATGATTGGTATGCCAAGTTCAAAAATGGAAATTTTGACATCAAAGACGCACCTTGTTCTGGCCGTCCAGTTGAGTTCGATGAAGAGCGATTAAACCAACTTTTGCACGAAAATTTGCATCAAACGACAAGGAAACTCGCAGAGAAAGTGCAATTCTCCAACACTGCTACACAGAAGCATTTTCATTCGATGGAAAAGGTTCAGAAGCAAAACTGCAAACGTATTAAGCGTACAAACTTAATGCTGGAATCTGGTGTAAATTGACACACCTGCGTCAATCTTGAGTGTGGTGTGTGCCATCTTGTGGACGGGGTTGATAATATACATACGCGGGCTTTCAGTTGTGACGTCCAGTGTTGCCGGTAGGCTACTTTCTTTAAATTCAGATTTCTTAGATTTCTTGATTACCACCACTTTTTTGAAATGTTAAAATTCCCTTTGTTTTCGCTTAATTAATCTATCATTAAATAAGTGGCACTTTACTATTTCAAAAAAGTGGTGCCAGCCAAGAATCTGAATTTTAAAAAAATAGCCCGTCTGGCAACAATGGTGACGTCATATATGACAGAATATCTACCATCTGCGCATATTTTTTAGATCTTTAGTCACTCATGGAATATGAATTTTGCTTGACAGATTTATTGCAAAATAATGGCGTAGCGAGAAGGGGGTGGGGTCCAGATGCACTTGACAACACGAAGTTTTCTCCGCCTAATGTAGTTAAAAACTTTTCAGCTATTAATCAACGGGAAAAAAAACTTTCAATTTTAGTGGTGTAAAGTAAGATAAGAGATAGGCATCTTCCTGTAATTCAACCCCATCCGCTACGTGGCGCGTGACCTTGATTGATGTGACCTCCTCTTTAATCTTCCGGCTACTTCTCCCATTTAAGATAGGACGCTTGATATGTATGCAGTTTTGATTCAGAAGTATGGAGCATGGGTTCCGCACGCTTTAAGTGACAACAACAAAAATCATCGAGCCACAACCTCCGCTGGTTTGCTTGCTCGTCACCGCTCAACTCAAGGACACAAGCAACGATTCATTTACCGAATCGTTACTGGCGACGAAAAATGGTGTCTGTACATTAATATGAAGCAGCACAAGGAATGGCTTAGCCCCGGTAAATTACCAACACCAGCGCGTGAAACAAGATCTTCATCCACGTAAAACCATGTTGTGCGTATGGTGGGACTGGGTAGGGATTATCCATTACGAATTGCTTGAACTGAACCAAACAGTCAACGCATAACTCTATGTTCAACAAATGGAACGGCTGAAGACGGCTATTCAAGAGAAAAGACCTAATAGGCAGCATGGAGTTCCTTTGCTGCACGACAATGCCCGCCCTCATATCGCCAATATGACCAAGGAAGCCATTAAAACGCATGACTGGGAAGTGATGCCGCACCCGCCGTACTCTCCTTATTTGGCACCAACGGATTTCCACCTCTTTCGATCTCTATCAAATGCTATGCGCGGAGTTTCGTTCAATACTATTGCAAAATTGAGAGCTTGATTGGATTAATTTTTCGAGTCGAAACCGGGGGATTTCTACCAACGAGGTATTGAAAATTTTGTTGAACGTTGGGAAGATGTTATAAACAACAATACATTGTTGGAGATTACATTGTTGATTAATTGTTTGTTATTAAAAAATATATTTTTGAAAAAAAAAATAACGACGGAAACTTGGTTATTAACCCAGTTGACATTTCATAGTTGACATTCTATATTAACTACTTAATCACTTTCGACTCGGGCATCTCTTACACAAATTTTATCCGGTTTACACCACTTTTAAAAAGACGTTTCCTTCAAGTACACAATTTCAGAAATACTGTATTTATATAAGGCGAATTTTATTATTATTTATTTTTTTTATTGCTGGTACTAACACAAATTTTGTAAAGAAAGATGATGTCTAGTCAGACTGGACGTACGAGCGCAAAGAGATAATGATCTGAAATTTAAAATAATTAACTCGATCAAAAAAAAACATACAGATTCGATAGAAAAAATGTATTTAAAAACACGGCAGGAACTTTATTGTCAACCCAATATTTTTAATTGAACTAGTTTCAAACGGTAATCTTCGCCTTATTTAATCGAAAAATAATGTGATTAAATCAGCCGTGGATTTCTGTTCGTAAATAGTGATTTTCAAAATCCGCGATACCTATAAGAAACTATAACACCGTAAAAAATGGAAAAAGAAAATTTAAATTCTTCATCAGTCATATAACTAATGTTATATCTATATAACTTCTTATCCTTACTATAAGCTAAGCTTTCTTGGCTTGAAAGTATTTTGTTCCGTCCCAGATAGCTTCATACGACACTCTTTCAAAATGATTCCAAACAATATATTCTGAAGTTTTAACCCTTAATTGCATAGTGATGTAAATTTCCATCACCTTTTTATTTAATTTTTAATACATAAATTAAGTTCTTACAACCACTATATTTATATAGAAATATTAATCCTCTAAAAATTACAGAAATTAGCTGCAACCAGCAATGAATTTTGCTATTCCATTTAACCTGCGCAATCTTATGTGACGGGGATGTGGGGCAAGTGGCCCCGGGCTCCTCGACCAAATCATCTTCGAAAAATGCTACTAAATAACGTTAAAAATCTATCTTAAGATTTCTGGCGTCTAATCCTTAATATAAAAATAAAAAACACAATTCTAAAGAATAATCCATGCAATTAAGGGTTAAAGTGCATTCTATGAAGCAACTGTCTGACAGAAAAAAATGATACATTATGTTCGTATAGATTTTAAAATGAGTTTAGTTTTGTATAAACTAACACTAATAAAACTTAATTAACATTTAGATCCAACAACAAATAATTCTAAATCATAAGTTTGCAAGTACATAGGTGCCATGGATAATGGATTTTAAGTCCAAAAGCTTCGAAACGTAATCTTCTGCCACCTTCTTACGCATTTTTGTACCACAAACATTTTATAGTAAAATTTACTTTTTTAAATCGCCGTAATCTGGCGATTAAATAAGGCCAAGTTTTCTATTAAATTTGTGTGGTACAAAAAAGCGGAAGAGTTGGCAGCTATGATCTTCGCATTATTTAATCTTAAAATTCCGTGAATAAAAAAGCGGCAGTTGTAAGCAATTGACAAGTGACTGAAGCAGAAACATTGGTATGAAACTCTGTATGGGCGAATCTCCAATAAGTGGGCAATTTCAGTCTGTGATATAGTGAAAAATAAAAATTAAATTCAAAAAGATTTTTTGTACACATCGCAGTGGTGGAAAATTGGCGCAGAGGCGGAGCCTATTGACACCACTAATATTTTATAGTATGCTTCACTTTATTAAAAACTCAGAAATTCTATCATTAAATATGCCGAAAAATACTACTCAAATTTACTGGTGTCAATAGGCTCCTCCTCTGCGCCAATTTTCCACCACTGACATCGGTAAAACATAAGGTAGTAAGTAATATACAGGGTGATTCATAATGAATGGGCCAAAAAGAATAGCGTAATGACTGCCGTAATGGATTTATTCAGCCGAAACAAATTTATTCTGCAACTACAATGTACAAGTTTTATATGGCAACAGGGAAAAATCATCGAATGACGAACTCGCCGCTAGAGGCGCTGTTAAACAAAATGTCGTCCGTGCAGGAGAAAGCGTATACTGTGTTTTCGAATATGCCAAAGCCTCCTCGGTAACTGTTGTGCAAAGACATTTTCGCACGAAATTTCGTAAACAACCACCGCATCGGCATAACATAAGCAGGTGGGTGAAGAAGTTCCAGGATACCGGCTGCTTATGCAAGAACAAAAGCCCAGGACGAGAGGAAACAAAACCCGAAGTGGTTGAAAGAATTCGTGAACGCCCTGTGATTTTTTTCTCTGGGGTTTCGTTAAAGACAAGGTGTTTGTACCTCCACTTTCTCATGACTTAGAGGAACTGAAGCAGCGGATAACTGCAGTGTTGAACTCCATCACAGGGGATATGCTATCATGAGTGTGGCAGGAGCTTGATTACCGTGTAGACATTTTTCGTGTCACCGTAGGGGCACATATTGAACACCTGTAGAAGCTTGAATAAATGTAGTTTTGAGGTAAATTTGAATTTTCTAAATATATTAATTACAACGTTCACAATCATGTTTTCTTTTTGTCGCATTCATTATGAATCACCCTGTACAATATTCCGGCATATTCTTTAGACCAGGGATGGTCAACATGCGGCACGCGTGCCACAGAGATACCAGTATTAATGTACAGAAAAAAATGCATTGTTTAATGAGAGAATGTCTGCAATTTAAAAAGGACAAAATTACAACTCTTAGGAAACGGTGTCAAGTGAATTTTAGACAAAAAGGTTGGCCACCCCTGCTTTAGACAGTATTTTCTTTAACGTGCCTGCCTCTAATCGACCCGTTTCTATAATTTATTGCATTCGATTCGGACCAGACACATCATAAATTTATTTAAGTAAAAACCACATACAACTAAATTCAAAAAACATGTCAAATGGTTTTAAATAAAAATTTTGGTGTATATGTTTTTAATCAAGGATGAGTAAAATATCAACTGGGTAGCGAGCTGGTGCAATTTCATTGAAAGGGGACTGAAGTGACAGGAACAGTATTGACAAAATTATCCCCTTAAGGGGAAAGCAATAATGTCTCTAAAATATTGAATTCTCACCGGAAGAATCGAAAAAAAATATTTCTAAATAAGGAAAAGCAATTTTTCAACGATTTCCGCCCAAATTTAAAAATATAAAATTTAGTTAAAAGTTTCTGGTGAGAATCTTGTTTAAATTAGGTTGGATATAATTTATCCTACCGCCCCTCAAGGGGTTATGAAAAATACTTCTGTGCTGATAGTAAGTTACTCTTTCTAAGACTGTAAAATAATATTTTAAACTTCGCAAAAGTATGTTACATCATGACAAAATCATAAATATATAAAAATAATACCGTAATTTCCGGCGTATAATCCGCGGATCAAACAAATCTGTTTGGACCCAGAAATTTTATTTAGTAATTGAAGCCAAATATTTACCGCGATCTAAAAAGTTACATTTTATTTTTTAAACTTTCTGGGTCGAAAAATGATTGCTTGATCCGCAGATTCTACGCCAGAAATTACGGTAATAAGGAAAATTTAAGTTCGGTATAGTAGTCACAGGCAATAAATATATTCCTATATTTATATGTATTTTGAAGTTTGTAACTGCTTTTGAAGTCCAGATAATTAAACCATGTCACATTCTCAGCAATCAAGATTGCTGATTATACTAAATATTACTGTCCTCCAAAATATATCTGATCTTTCGATGGTCACATGAGCAGTTTTATACAAAGGTGCAGTAGTGGTAGGAAAATTAGGGGACAACATTCCTCTGCCCAGAATAAATATAAAACTACTTATAATTTACAATAAAAATTGTGTATTTTGTACTTTAGAATGTAAACTAAAAAATTTTTATAGTACAATTGCTAAAAATAGTTTGTCGTTGCACTTAAATTTGTTCCAGAAGATCAGTGCATGACGTGGGGGGGGGGGGGACAAAGGACAGGAGTGACAATTAGAATATTTAAAATATTGTAGGAGTAAAATTTACTGTTATTTTCATTGAAATTCTTTTCGAAATTGTATATATTGTATACAATTGTGTATATTGTATATATTGTATTCCGAAATTGTATATTTAGTATAATCAAGATTGCTGATTGTGCTAAATGTAACTGTCCTCCAAATTTTATCTGATCTTTCGATGGTTACATGAGCAGTTTTATACAAGGGGACAGTAGTGACAGAAAAATTAGGGGACATCATTTCTCTGTCCAGAATAAATTGCAAAATATAAAACTACTTATAATTTGAAATAAAAATTGTGTATTTTATACTTTAGAACAGGGGTGTCAAACTGTGTCCCGCCGGATACCACTAAAATTTTATAGTTATCTTTGCCTTATCTAATTGTCGAATATCTGCGATTCAACTTGTCGACAATTTCTTTAAAATTTTAGTGGTATCCGGCGAGCCACAGTTTGACACCCCTGCTTTAGAATGTAAATTTTAATTCTGTACAATAAAATTCCTAAAAATAGTATGTCATTGCACTTAAATTTGTTCAGTACATGAGGTGGGGGACAAAGGACAGAAGTGACAATTAGAACATTTAAAATATTACTGGAGTAAAAATTACAGTTATTTTCTTAAAAATTCTTTTCCAAATTGTAGAAAAGCATTGCAGAATACATTTTATGCTAACGAAAATCATATAAATGATAAAATGTAGCGTATAATACTAAGGCACAAAAATTACCAACTTATTGAAGAATGGTCCATATATATTATCAGTGATTTAACATAATTTCTGACATATAAAACGCAGATCGAATAAACGTGTTTAGAACCAGATATTATATTTATGAAAATTTAACTTATGCCAAGATTTCACCATTTTAACCCCTTGAGGGGCACCGGTATATATTATATACCACCTACGATTAATGAAGTTTTACACCAGAAAAATTTTATTATATTTTACTTTTCTAACTTTGGTGGAAAAAAGGTTGTAAAATTGCTTTTACTTATTTTGAAATGGGATTTTTCAAAGATTCCGGTGGGAATTCAGCATTTCACAAACGTAATTCCTTGCCCCTCAAGGGGTTAAATGGAATTTCTATAATAGCAGTAAAGACTTTGACAGTTTATCGAATTCAGCCGCTACCATCGAAATACTCAAGGCCAGAGGACACGAGTGTTACGTCATCACTGGTCCACAGACTTCTAACTAGTGTTGGAATTCACACCGGAAAATTTTGAATAGCAACTTTATTTTATTTCATTTGCGGATTAAATATTATTTTATAAAACAATAATAACTATTTAAACTTACTGGTGAGACTTCGGAATCACTAAATAATAATTCAGCCTGATACGGAATGCCACGGTGTTGCCGCATCGGGCTGATTTTTTATAGGGGGATTCCAAATTATCGCCAATAAGTTTGAATAGTTATTATTGTTTTATAAGATTATAGCTATTCCAAAAAATAAAAGAAAAGAAAATTGCTGTTCAAAATTTTCCGGTGTGAATTCGAACACTAGTGAGAAGTCGGTGGATTACTGATGACGTCACACTCCTGTCCTGGCCTTCTGTATTTCGATGGCAGTGATTCAGCTCTTACTTACAATATTCAATGTATTCACCGGTAAAAAAAAAAAAAAATGTCCAATATGGAATTAGTATAAAATTTAAATTATACAAGTAAAATTTCTTTATCAAAAATAATTTATTATTATTTTTAGCAAATAACAATCTATTAACACCTTAAGAGTTTAATTTTTTTGACACAATAAACTAAAAAAAAAAAAAAAACGAGAAAAATGCCATTTTTCCATATTACAATATCTGCCTTGTATAATCGAAAAATATCTGCCAATTAAAAAAGCAAAAGTTATAGTTGAAGTTAGTGGTGTTCAAAGCTTTCAGTAAGGGCGTAAGGAAACTCTTTTTGCCTGAGCGGTGCTCGTCAGAATCTATGAAGGTGTTAATAAATGTATTACACTATTACATCATTGAATAAATCTTTAAAATTAAATATAAGTTATATGTACATTTTCATGGTTTTTATGCGCATTTTTTGTTAGTAAGATTTTTTAGGAGATAAAGATTTTTCTTTAGGCAGTATTTGTCACCATGTTTTAGTCAGGGTCGCTAGATTGGCCTCCATTTTTTTTTTTCAGAAAATCCGAATTCGTGCCATAAATTTAAAAAAAGTATTTTTTGCTTTATTTAATAACATAAATATTGTGATTACTTAGAGTAAAGATTCTTTTTTTCAAAATTTCTGGTATGAATTTGAAATTTCGAAATAAAAATGGAGGCGAAACTGGTAACCCTGGTTCTTTCGTGTTTATACATTTGATTTTAAATATTTAAAATAAAGGCTTAGCCAAATTATTCATATCCTTTTTTCACATTTTTGGCTTTGAATTTAAATGCTACGTGAAAAATATACAATTTGTCTTCTGCTTAGTTTCCAATATGCGTCAGGAAAGATAAAATGAAACGTTATTTAAAGAATCGTTATAGGATTTCTAAATTGAATTTTTAACGGTTAATCATAGCATAACTAATATGACACTATTAATTGATTAAAGCGTATTTTAAAGATACGAATGATAAACCCAGGCATACCGGGTTACAGAGTATAGGTGCAAACCATCATATACAGGGTGTCCATAATTAAACGACCCTACTTTAAAGTTGTCTACATACAAAACTATTGTCCATAAAGTTGGGAAATTTTGTGAAAGACATAATAAAGGAAAAAGAAATAATTTAAGCAAAAAAAAAAAAAAAAAAAAAAAATTAGCACCAGAGGACGAATTTTAATAAATTACACATTTAGAATTATGATAGTTTAGAAATTTTATTTATTAACTTAACATGATTCTAAAGACAGCATTTCACGACATGTTCCTAGCATTTCCCAGAACACACTACGGTCAACTGCGGAACATGCTATCTTACGATTCCAGATGGCATCTGTAAATAATTACCGTCATGCAGAACAGGTTTGATTATAACAAAACTAGCAGGGATGACCGATCTAAGCTCGGTCAAAATTAGCTTTGTGTTCAATTCGATATTTTATTCTCATTGAATCATTCATCATTCTATCATTGTATTCATCTCATTATATCATTGCTGCTTAGATACAATTGGCACGATTCTGAGACACAGTGACCCAAAATGACCCACTAAGAGATTTTTTTCGAACATGCAACCTAACCAATGCTCTTCTCGAACACGAAAATGATACAATACAAAAGTTAGTGAAAATCGTTAAAGTCGTTTCATAGATAAAATTAGCTTGACCCACGGTAACCCCAAAGGGAATCAATAATCTAAATTTATCGAACATGTGACATATCCCAATGGTCTTCTCGTGTTGGGAAACGATGTAATATAAAATTTTGTCAAAATCGTTTGAGTCGTTTTTTAGATACATCTAGCCTTTTCAATTCTGTGTCTCAACTCTGCAAATCATTAGGTAGCGGCGAAACGTAGACACGATGTTTTATAAAGCCACCAAATGAAAAAACCGCATGGCTCTAACAACTTTTAAATCTTCAGCCCAGCAATAACGCTTTACGCTCAGGAGTCGCCATTTTGCGTATGTGACACTACAAGCGAGCCAATAACAAAGCAGTACTAGTACATGCACTTATCTAAAACTGTTAGATTTACTCTTTATTTTTGCCCTTGAATCAACACTCTACAATGCTTACAGTTGATTCTACTAAAATTTATAACTGGGACATTCTTTTATGAACATCCTGTATTTTATGATACACTTTAAAAATATATTTTTTCATAAGTATATCCATATTTATCTATAAATTACACATTTATATTACACTCTAAAGCTTTATTTTTAAAGGAAATGTCATTAATTGCACGCGAAGAATTATTCTTGAAACGTGATACCTTTTATAATATGATATCTGAAGTAAATAGCGATAAAAATATGATAAGGTTCTTTCCCTAAAAAAGTTCTTGTTATTGGGGAGTATTATAATATATAGTTTTAAAAAATTCCGACTAAATTAAAAGTAAACATTTGAAGAAAAATCTAGATTTGTTCATACTTTTAGTACGTTCATTAAAGGTTTGAAAATTTCAGGAAGAAACAAAACAGATTTTTAAAGTAGACTGAGAAATAATAGAACTATTGTGTTTAGAAAGATACATATTTTTTAATTCTTAAGCTACAATTGAGCATGCAACACTCTCTTCTAGATAATTTCCTCATACATTTAAAAAAGAACAAATAAGTGAATATTATTTCATTTAGTTAATTTTTAATTACTTGCATAGCATAAATATTACATATAAGCTTTAAGAATTTCGGACATAATACATTTCATTATATTATTTCAAATTTCTACGTGTAAATCACAATTTTTTCATACAGAGGGTTCTAGTGTCGACTGAATATGTAATGGAAGATAAAACTTAAATAATTTTTTCTACAATTTTTTAATTCAGAAACTACAATTGAGCGTGCAACAATCTATTTATTATATTTTCCTAATACATTAAAAAACGGCAAATCAATGAATAATTTTTCATTTTGGTTAAATTTTAATTATTTGAGTAACTATTACATATATCTTATAAAAATAGCAAATAAAGCCTTTGTGCAACAATATTAAAAAGCAGAAAAACCAACGTTTAAAATGCACAAATAATATATGAAAAGAAGCAAACAGCTGTATCGAATCTACTAGCGAGATTCTTCTTCAGTGCAAAAGGAACAGCGTGCTAGAAAAAGCAAGGCTGAGCCAAGCTGCTCAGCCTTGCTTTTTCTAGCACGCTGTTCCTTTTGCACTGAAGAAGAATCTCGCTAGTAGATTCGATACAGCTGTTTGCTTCTTTTCATATATTATTTGTGCATTTTAAACGTTGGTTTTTCTGCTTTTTAATATTACATATATCATTTTAAAATGTCTAACATAATTATTATAATACATTTTTTCCTTATATCTAATTTTAAATTAGAGATCGCAAGATTGAAATAATGATGGCAAACAACATCGGTGAAAATATGGATGATGTTAACTGCAAAAGTGCTACATGCTAGTTAATCATTAATTAGATTATATTGGGAAAGTCAGATTACAATTGCATCCAAATAACCACTCTGTAATTAAAATATTAATTACATAATAATTGAAAATATAAATTAGGTTATGCTGAATATCTTTCATTTAATAAAACTGAGTTATTGGTTTTTAAGAAAGTAAAATTATATCTCACAAATGCTTTTCAACAAAAGTTATTAAATGGAAATTAGGGATCTTCAACCCGTGGACCACAAAACTATCAATAGTTTAGTATAGGAAAAATTTCCTTGGTTAATCCTGCAATGCATTATGTAGCCATTTAGCAACACTTTAAATTTTTACGTTATATGTTATTTAGATTAAAATGTAGCTATTTGACACACTTTAGTTTTCCCCTAAATTATGGATAAAAGTTGATATGTTATTTTTTAAATATTTTTCTCATTCAGTATACGGTTAATACATATATATATTGTTAGGGTAGTAGGAGAAGGTAAATAAAAATCATGCTTTGTAAGGGTTAATGTGATTAAAAAAGACGAAGATTACCTATCAGAATATGTGGTGAGAAACAACGTTCTTGCAAAAATGTTGAAAATCTCTAGTGAAATAAAAAAGAAATTTCATATGGCAGCAAAGAATATTTCTGACTATATCTAAATTAAAACTGAAATTTCAAAAACTTTAATCCAAATATATTGTAATAGAGTGGAAACGAGATAATTCGAACAGATCATAAAATCTTGGAAACTTAGCATTTGAATTAATAATAATGGGTAACGCTAAATAGGAGACGCTGCCTGAAAAATCACTGATTTTAGATATCTCAGTTTGATAAATTGTACATCGGAATTTAAATTGGTTTGATGGTATTTATTATATCAATTTTTAACATAATTAAGGGGTCTTGTACCTTTTAAACGCGTCGAAAATTAACGAAAAACTTCAAAGTTTGAATTAGCCTATCTTCAAAACATTTTTATGTATAAACATGAAATTTTGGATATTGATTAAACAGATCGTGCTTTGTAATATACTACCAACAGAAATTTATTAACCCTTTGCAGAATTTGTGTATGGTTGAAATCAAAATAGCTCTTTTTTTTACTCCATAAGTCATTGCGCGCATGATATCATGAGAAAGTATGCATGGATTGTCATGAAATTTCGTTAATATACTAAACAAATATGTGTCTTTAAAATGATCTACTTTTAAGTATTTACAATGGTAATATTTTTAGTTATGACTATTTTTATTCAATAAAAATACAAAATTTTTATTTTTTTTTACGAAAATATTTTTTTATATAGTTAATGAAATTATTTTAGCCTAAGACTAGATCATTTTAAACGCACGTATATGTTTAGTATCTGTACGGAATTTCATGCCAATCCATACATACTTTCTCAAGATATCATGCGCGCAATGACTTATGAGCTAAAAAAAGAGCTATTTTGATTTCAACAATACACAAATTCTGTAAAAGGCTAATAAATTTCTAATGGTAGCATATTACAAAACAGAATCTGTTTAATCAATATCCAAAATTTCATGTTTATACATAAAAAGGCTTTGAATACAGACTAATTTAAACTTTGAAGTTTTTCGTTAACTTTCGACGCGTTTAAAAGGTACAAGACCCCTTAAGACATTTGAGTTTCTTTATTACTTAACAAAATGCGCTAGATCTATTGTAATACGGTGATCCCACTGGACATTTTTTGAATACCAGCATTTCTGAAGAATATTTTTGTGGTTTGTTTTTATAATACTTGGAAAAAAAATAACATTCGCGTTAGGGTTCTGTTAAATAAGCAAGGCAAATCTAAAAACAAGACTTTTCTTTGAAAAAGAAGGTAATCTACAAATGGGGGAAGTGAGAGCACTATAACTAAAATGTAGCCTTCACACAATATGCAGCACACTTTTCAATTAAACCTGGAACAAAATAGTTTCTTTCCTGTTTATATACATCAAATATGCAACAGAAATATGTAACACTATTAAAATATATTGATATCATTTAAAATCGTACACATGCAAAAAATGTGTTCAATTTTTCCTATAAAAGCTTGATTTTTGTGCATTGTTTAAAAATAAAAATATTTGATCAATCACAATAATTTTGTGCCAATCTCTAGAAAAAGTGTTGAGAGTATGTGGTTAAAATTTAGAGTGATCCGATAACAATTGTCAAAGTTATGCAGAAAGCTAACTTTTTGACATCAGTATGTTGGCAGAGATGCAGCGCCGTCATTTTTATTTAATTTAAAACACACACACACACACATATATATATATATATATATGTGTGTGTGTGTAAATGGTTTATTTGCGTCAAACTATCCGTTTTCATATATTTCACGTAGTTTGGATACAATGGCGCAAAGAAACCATTTACATAAATCTTACTCACAATTTTGAATGGCGTGACACAAAAGATAAATCAATTTATTGAAATAAATACATTTCAATGCATAGTATAGATTCAATGAAAGTGATATATTTAACAGTGAATTAAAAAATTAAAAGTATTGTGTAGATGTAAAAATATATTTTAACCAAGTCAAAAATAATTTAAATTGAATTGTAAAACAAACCTTTTAAAGCCACAAAAAGGGGTCACTTAAATTTTATATTATATCTTTTAAAACTGATATTTTGAATTTATGATAGATGTAAATTATAAAGCAACAGCGAATAAAATTTTATGCAGCTTTTCATGTTGAACATAACTTTTGCACATGCGATTATAAATAAAACAATAATAAAATGATGAAATAAATACAAATATATTTTTTAAGAAATAGCATAATGTCACTCAAAATTTGATATCAGTATTTTTAAGTTCCATATATAGAATTCTTAGAGCAAAAGATAAAGTGCTGCGTCAGAAACTTTTAACCCGTTAAGGGTTTTTGTATTGATATCATTACTTTTTTTAGGTTAGTGATCAAAGGATTAAAAAAAAGATAAAAAGATATTTATGGGATTTGATGCAGATTTAATTTTTACTATTTTATTACAATTTTCCTTATAGCAGTTTGTATATAAAAACAAGTGGGAAAGTATGATCGCAGATCGCACAGAGGGTTTCATTTGATATTCTTTTAAAAACACTTTATCTTTAAATTAATAAATCCAGAATGTCAATTTATAATTATTAAATCCTTACATAGATGGTGTACCAATAGTTCCAATTTTCATGGGGCAGGGAGCGCACTATTCTAAACAAGCCACCTTCCGAATGAACCACCTTCCGAAACAAACCACCTTCCCATCAAAAACCAAGTTAAATAAGCCGAACCCCGTTGTGTTGTTTGACTGTTGTTAGTTGTTTGACAAACAGCAGTCTCATCTCCCCTCCTTACCCTCCTCTTCAAAATTTTTTGGACCAGTACCTAAGAATGGAACCGAAATATTTTTTTTTTCTTCAGAAATTACGATAAAAAAAATAGTATGCACTACTCATAAATTTACTTTAATGCTATATAGGGTGATTATTAAGTTAATTATAACGTTTGGAATCTGTTGCATTGATGTCCGAAAGGTAGTTTCTTAGTTATGGAAGCTGGACACATGGGCGACATAGCGGGCGAAGCCCGCTAATCTTTATCATAATAATATCTGCCATGTGGACTAATAGCGATATTTAATCAAAATAGTCCCCCCCCCTCTCCTCATCCACGGAAATATAACAAATACAAAATGTGTTTTTATAAACCCATCGTCAAATAGGTTTTTATTTCTTTTTCCCTAAAAAAATCTTGATTTTTATATCCGTAACGTAAATAGCGGACGAAACCCGCTAGTTCCTATCATGATATATATTTTTAATAATTTATATAGTCTATAATAAAAAATCAGACTTAAAATAGCCTAGTTCCATGAGTACTTGTAGTGTAAGTCGAATGCCACAATTTTTGGATACCAGTATTTTAGAACGGAAAAACGTGACTTATTTTATCGGAGATATCTCATTAATTGAGTAAGGCGAAGCAAACATTTTGAAAATAACTGTGGCCAACAAGCATAGCAGTTATCAGCTATCTGACTTACACTACAAAACCCCATGGAACTAGCCAATAATAATAATTAGTGAAGAAACGCTAAGGTCATTTTAATAGCATCACAAAATGAAAAACTAGGGGGCTCTGCCCCCTACGATCTACGCTCGCCAAATCCTGTTCAGACTCTAAAAGTCCATTAATTTGATCTGCTTTAAAAAGATTACGGAAGATGGAATTACAGTAGAACCTGGATAAACCAAGCTTCGATTAATCGAGTTTTCTGTTAACCGAGCCGATAACAAAGTCTGATTTTTCCCCCTTTTGAATGAGACTTGAAAATGACCACACTTTTTAGCTCACTGTCCGTGCTATACAGGCCCTTCTACCTCCAAAAACTCCCAAGAAACATTAGACTCGGAGCAGTCAACAGCGAACAATGCTTTGTTTCCAGTGGCTGTGTGAACTTTCGTAAATTTTTCAATTTGCTTTTTAAAATTTACTACTGGTAGTTGATTTTCGTTTTAAATTTGTTAAGCTGTGAAACAGAACTTTACATATATTTATTTTTTTTATTTAAAAAACATTCTATATTAAAAAAAAAAAAAAAAAAAAAAAAAAAAAAAAGACATGTTAAATTCGCAAGCACGGCGAGTTTTTACACACAGTTTCTATTAACAGAGATTTTCGATATCCGAGGTACTAACAGTCCCAATTAGCTCGGATAATCGAGGTTGCACTGTATAATTTTAAAAAAATCAATGACGATCTTACTGTAAATGGGTTTCCGTTTTACTGAGGGATTTCAAGGCCGAATCAGCTGCTGTTAGTTGTTGTTTTCCTGCTTGATTAAATAAGATTAGTTAAACATTTGAAAATTAGCAAATATAAAAGGAACTAAGTCAACGGTGTGTTTGCTTTATGGTATTTTTTTTAACAATGCTATAAGAAAATGATTTTAAATAAGAGATTTTAAAAGTAACGTTTTAAATCTGACATAATGTTCACCAAACTTTCCTTTCTCTTTGTAACATTCAACTGAAAATATTTTTATTGTTAGAAAGATAGTATTATTATTTGCGTAACCTTAAAATTGGCAACTATAGTTAAAAAATATCATCTCGAAATTTGAAATAAATCTCTCATGTAAATATATTTTTAAATTTAAACTGTTTTGAAATATTATTATTTGGCCACTTTGGACAATATGACGTAATTTCCTCCATTTACGACATTTAACAAATATCAATGAATTTATTATTTAAAAATTTTCTTTCTCTTTTAATATTCAAGTGTAAATATAATTTTTACGACGTAATTTTCAACGTTTTCCTGCTTTTAATACGTAATCATTTAATTCTAATTTGAAAATAATTGATTATTTTATAATTTTCTTTCATTTTAAATATGCATGTGTAAAAACAGTTTTTATGACGTAATGTTCAATATTTTTCTGCTTTTAACACGTTATCATTTAATTCTAATTTAAAAGGATTTTTTTTCTGTTTATAATAGTCACGTGTGAATAAATTTTTATTTAAAGGATATATTATTCTTTGCACTGTTTTAGCAACTGGCAACAATTTAAAATAATAACCTTTTCTAAAATATGTAAAATATATCTCTGAAAATTCTGAAAATTTTAATTTAAAATTGAAATAAATCATCAAAAATTAGGCAAGTTAAAAAAAAAAACAAATGCACTCTGCAAACCTCGAGTGTCTATTGAATGATTAAATTGAATGAAAATGATTAAATTCCCATGTATAGTTTTTGCATCCAGCTTTAACATTTAATATCTCTTAAAATAATTCTTCAATTTAAAAACTGTTTACTTCAACGTATTTATCAAACATTTCTCTATAACACTGCCCATTTTAATATTTTTGTATGCAGTAATTTTCTTAATATTTGCGAGATTCTCCGGTCACAAAGGATTCTTTGAAAGCGGCGGTGACAGCGTTAGTTTTTTTTTTTTTTTTTTTTTTTTTTTTTTTCTTGAATAGAGACAAAATGTAGTACGCGATTGCGTCAAAAGATAGCGACACCACAATTCTGATATGGCCGTTATGCAAACTATAAATGTTGCAAGGCTAAATAAAAACAATTGTATTGGGTTTATCAAACTTATTATTTATAAATAAAACATTTCAACTAAATTATTTATTATAAAATAATTATTAGATCACAATAGTTTTTATGCTAGGAAAATAATAATAATAAAAAAATATTATGGATGTCAGCGATTATATATTGATTGAGCTTCATAATAATTATAAAAAATGATGTTATAAAAAGGAGAGCTGAAATTAATTATTTTTTTATGTTTCTGATCGTGTAATTTATATTCAAATAATAATTATTAATGTATATATTTTTTAAAGTGATTGAAATTAAATATATTTATAAAATTTATGGTAATATTTTTATTGTTGAAAAATTGCCAAGAAATAATCATCATCAAATTGTCATCATTATAATTGTAATTTTATTTAACTTAATAACAATTAAACCTTACAAAGGAGTTGAGAAGAATGTCAACTAACAGACTTTTTTTAAAAAAGCAGATTTACATGTGAAAACAAGTACCAACGAGTATCGAACTGCAGATCATGAGTTTAGTACACGATTGCCCTTAACCGCTCAGCCAGTGCGAGGAAAAAATTTTCTCCCCAAAAGTGGTTAATCCTTTCCGGCACGCTGTACCCGGGTCGGGATACCTAATTTTAATTCCAAACTTACGAACGGCACCAAGAATATTTTTGTAAAATTTTGTTTTTACAATGAACATGAAAAGTAACCTGTTTTTAATTTCTAAAAAAGTCGTTTCAAAATTCCGGTGTCAGTCAATCATTTCATCATTTTGCAACAAAAATTGCCTGTGCCGGAAAGGGTTAAAAAGAAAGCATGTGTATGAATACAGTGTCATGCATTTTCGGTGAAATTTCCATATAATGGCGAAGAAATATAGTACGATTTTTCATGCGCATTATAAATCGAACAAGAGTCTTGCTGGAAACAAATAAATTGTTATTTGCTTCATCTGAAGCATATTTATTTGATTTTTTAAAAATCGCCCGCGTCATTTTGAGAGAAAGAAAATCGAATTATTTAACGAACGAGAGTTCGCAAAAGCAACCAATGTGTTATTCCCATCATATAAAACAAATTCATATAATATATCAATTGAAAGAAAATCGCCCGGGCCATTTTCCAGAAATACAAATTAGGAATTTGATCGATCGAATTTAGTTTAAAAATGGATTTCGAGATCTCAAAATATACTGCACGTAGAAATGTAAAAATATCAGAATAATATTAGACTGCAGATAGAAGACTGGCATTAAAAAATCAGAACAATATACACTAAATTTGCTGAGGTATGAAGTGGCGGTTTTCGCGTTTCCTTTGATCTCGAGTTAGGTGTATATATGAGTTCCGACATTCTTACGATTTTAGGCTTAAGGCTGCGTCACGCTGGAATACTTCCGTCTTCCATGATATATATACCGGGTGTTTCAAATTTTCGGTGCGAAAGTAAAATTCGATAAAATAAGATCTATGAGTCGGAGAGAAGAGCGGTTTCCAGATAAATATTCAGCGTGGCACGGGATTTTGTATGACACCAAACAAAAAATAGTTCAAAATTTCGAGAATAGAGGGCGTTAGTGCAGATAACGCCACGAAATAATTCTATATTACTTACACAACACAAGATTTGGATACAAAAAAAGTGTATATTCAGTATTCTTTAATGTTTTTGTATCCAAATCCTGCGCTGTGTGAGCAAAATGGAATTATTCCATGGAATTATCTGCAGCAGATCCCTCTATTGTCGAGATTTTGAACTATTTTTTGTTTGTTGTCATACAAAATCCCGTACGACGCTGAATATTTATCTGCAAACCGCATGTCACCGCGACCCATAGATCTTATTTTATCGCGTTTTACTTTCGCCCCGAAGTTTTCAAACACCTTGTATATACCGGGTGTCCCAAAAAGGACTGACTGATTTTAAAATTCAATAACTTGCAAACGGTGACAGATATTTAAAAAATTCTTGCAGGAGGGTTATGCATAAGGTCAAAAGTTTTTTTACAGTGATTTTCAATTTTAGTTCGAATTACAAACAATAGATGGCGCTGCGATCAATAGACGCTGAATTCAGGCTCGATTTTTGGTACTTCGTGGCCCGGATAATACATTTCCATCTCCTTTTTCAGCATGGAACAAGAGAAAGGACCAGAAATCGAGCCTGTATTTAGCGACTATTGCTTACAGCGCCATCTATTGTTTGTAATTTGAACTAAAATCGAAAATCACTGTAATAAAACTTTTGACCTTATGCATAACCCTCCTGCAAGAATTTTTTAAATATCTGTCACCGTTTGCAAGTTATTGAATTTTAAAATCAGTCAGTCCTTTTTGGGACACCCGGTATATAGGTACTACTTAGTTATCCCGTCGACCAAACTATAAGATTAAATGCCAATAATGGTTGATCGTAAATGTCGTATTCACTTGACTTTAAGCAAGTTACACGTGTTTACGTCATCAAGGGATTTTTATTTCGACTTTTTAATTGTATTTTTATTAATATTATACTAATTTATTTGTTCTTTCCTTATTTAAAATAAAAATTGTGTCAATTTATATAATTTGGCGAGTGGTTTGGCGATTTATATAATTTGGCGAAATTGGTCGACGGGATAACGAAGCAGTAACTGTATATATGTATCAATTTTAATTAATGAAGATTCTAATTAATGAAGATATATTTCATAACAGGCGCAAAAGCAGCTGATTAGAAATGCAACAAACTATAGTTCATTAAAATATGCAAAACAAATACAATATAAACTCTTAATCATGATGTATATTAAAAATTTTATAACAATTAACTATGAACTCTTTAACCACTTAACAGTGTGGCCCGAACTGGATTCGGGCAAGAACACTTTGCTTGTTTCGTTATTAAAAGCATTTTGATACCACTAATTTGTAACTGCAAATTTATCTTTATTGATTGTCAGATATTTTCCGATTAAGTAAGGTAAATATTTTAGTATGGAAAAAGTGGTGTCAGGCCCCATTTTTAATTTTTTTGTAAGAAAACAAATGCCATTTTTAAGGGGTTAAACAATCAAACTTCAACTACCCAGGCAAAAGACTGTCTGTTTCTCTTTAGGTGGACAATTGCTGAATTTTGATCATTACGTAAATCAAAATTTGTCCACCCGCAGAAGAGCAACAGACAGTCTTTTGCCTGTGTAGTTTAAATTTGATTGTTTAAAGAGTTCATAGTTAATTGTTATAAAATTTTTAATATACATCTTCTTTCTGAATTTATATTGTATTTGTTTTTGAATATTCTAATGAAGTATATATATAATTAAAATCGATATTGGTAGCAAAAATTGTAATAATCATGTCTTACAAAACAAGAGATTTAAAAAAAAAATAAAGAATGCATTTTATCTCCAAATAGATAAAGTTATAAAACACTTCTTGGTAATTTTCAGCATTTGCAATAATACAATAACATAAAATGTATATAAAAAAGACCTCCTTGAAGAATGTAATTGAAGTTATTTTACATCAGAATATATATTTATTTAAAAGCAATATATAACTTTTATTAAGACTCGGAAGTTTTTCGTAGCTTGTGTAATCTAATTTGTGCCTTAAGTAAGGAAGAGTTTTTGGAGCTTTGTGATTTATCTGGGTGTAAAAATATGAGGGTAGAGCAAATATTTGAAATTTATTCTTTCTCAGAACTGCTTTATGATAAAACTACTTAGCGCGTAGACATGTAAGAACAATATTTTAAAAGTTCCCACAGAAAACATAATAGAAATGAAAATATAATTAAATTAAAACTGAAAATCATATTTCGTAAAACTTTGCATGAGTTTTAAAATAAAAACTGTTGTTTACCAGAATACGGAAAATAGCAACTCTTATTATTTGTGTTTATTTGCAGGTTAGAAAAAAGAAACATTGTATTTCTAAACATACTTTTCTATACTATCGGGATTTTCTAGAATTAAATTATTTATCTTGATAAATATTGAATTTCAGAAATAACGAATTTCAAATCTAAAATGTGCATTGCGATGTACTGGTTTTGTCTCATTTTATAATTGCATAGGTCTAAACGTAAAAGAAAATGTATAGAGCTATATATTGTCAGAAATAAATTATGTAATAAAATTCCATAAAAATTTCGTCTTTTGAAAAAATAAATCTAACAAGAAAATAATTAATTGCATAGCTGCCAACATTTACGCTTTTTTTCTTACCACTAAAATTTAATAGTAAATCTTGCCTTCTTTAACCCTTCACTGCACGAAATTTTCTACTTTTATGATTTAAAAAAAAAAAAAAATCTATATATCGGTCTAACAATGGGGAAAATAGTAAAACAAAAAAAAAAAAAAATTCAAAAATTCGGCTAAAATATAATATTTTATGGTGTTTGCCATATGTATGCATTTAGGGTTTTTAAATATTGTATTGCTATATTTCACAACTAAATGAACTTAAATTAATTAATTTTATCTGTTTAACTTTCTGCAACTATTATTATGCTAACATTTTTGAGTATTATGTAAAAAATAATGAAAGTAAATCTTACCTTAATAGCTTGTTCGAAATTTGAATGTTTCCGAAGAACAAATTCTAATTTTTTATATGATGTAGCCATCTGACATGGACAAAATAAGTGTTATTCCAATCTTTCGATTGTTCTTGACCTGTTACAGTCATCATATTAGCCAAATTCCTGGCACATAATGAAAATTATAATGTTTTTAAATATGTGCCAGATATGGCACGTGGTGCAATGAAGGATTAATCGCCGAAATCAGAGATCAGTTAGCCCCACCAGTGGCCGAGAGGTTCTGCTCTCGAAGCTGGTAGACGGGAGGTGCTGGATTCGAACACAATCCTTCCCGTCGGCCTAATCGTTCGGAGTTTTCGTGGTTTTCTTCGAACCATGGATTTCCCTGCGTAAATACGGGTTAGGTTCCCTCAGAAAGACCCCCAAGAAGGGCACTCCCCTGTCCCTATATTCCTCGGATAGATAATTGGCAGTCAAAAATCAACCCAACCCAACCCAAAGATCAATTAAGACAAATATTTCTATTAAATTTCTGCGGTAACAAAAATGCGTAAATTTGGCAGCTATGATTAATTGCCTATTTTGCTTATATAATTGTATGAGTGAAAACAGCTGGAGTTAACAATTTGTTGGCAGGCCTAATGTAGCCGCATATACATGTGATACGATTTCATTGAAAGTAAGATTCAATGAACCTAACATCATTGACTAAAGACATATTTTGAATCCTTATATGTACCTCATCTTTTTTTCTTAATCGAACGTTATTTAGTGTAATAAATATGTGTGATTAACACATAACCGACCTTATGTTCTTGTGAAACCTGGGTTTTAAAACAGTAGAATCCCCCCCCCCCCGCCTCTTCTGAATATTTGATGAATAATATTAGGTCTACCGGAAAGTTCTGTCCAATAATGTTATTTCCCGCCTACTTTTTTAAAAATTCGGATTTCTTCATTAGCACCACTTTTTTGAAATGGTAAAATTCCAATTGTTTTCACTTTAATGCGAAATGTGGAAACAGTGGGAATTTTACCATTTCAAAAAAGTGGTGCAAATGAATATATTTGAATTTTAAAAAAGTAGGCGTGAAATTACATTATCGGACAGAACTTTCCGGTAGATAGGGTGACCGCTCCAGTAGTTGATACCCCTCCAGTAGTTGATCAAATTTTTTAAATATTGCGCCATTTCAAGCGGAAATGTCTTTTACACGTGGCAGTAGACATAATATTTTTGTTTGAATATTGGAGCACCTGTTGTCACATTGTTGTCAGCTGCCTTCTGTGAGGGAAGCCATCTTAATATTTTTTTGTACTAGAAAATGTAGAAATTTCAGTTTTTGATTAATTGGAGACCGTTACGGTAAGTTAAAATAATCCCCTTCCATCTTGCTTATTTCCAAATAATAGTTATACATTAATTATTGTTAGTCACAGCTTAAGCATGATATTTTCATGGAACTATTAATAAAGAGGAACTGACATATCCTTAAAATAGTGAAGCTTCAACTGTAACCGCTAGCAAAGGGGTTGTTTATCGACGGTGGAAACTCCCACCAGTAGGTTTATATAGATATTTTAAACTTATTTAAACGCCTTATTTTTACAAAATTTCCGTCATAAATAGTGGAAGAAACAATTTTTCATTTTTACTGGTAGGAGTTTTATTTGGTGGTAGTTAGGCCCTGAGTTTCCGCCATATTGTGACAACCATGGATACAAACCGACAGTTTTATAAGGCATACTGACACCGGTAAAAACAAATAGAAATTTTTATGACATTTTTGAAAAAAAATTCCATGAATAAGACGCTTCTTTAAGACGAAATCTTCTATTCAATTTTACTGGTGGGATGCTTGACCTATCGGTAGTCAGAAACTGAAGAACCGATTTCAAAAAAGCAGCCGCCATATTGTGACAACCTCCTCAGTTACTTCACCCGCAACTGGTAGACAATACACTATATGTCTCCTCCTTTTTATTCATAACTCCATTGATATTTTAAAGATTGATTTTTGAATTTTCGACTGATTTCTTCGATTGATCAACTACTGGGAAAATGGCAATTAAAGAAACTATTTACTTATAATTTTGTTGCCATTTAATTTCAGCAGATTACCTTTTTGTCCAATATAGGACATTCATTAAGGGTTGTATTCATAGATGCCAACATCTCTTAATTATTCCGGAGTCTGATCCAAGATGAACACGTTTTCAACCGGAAATTTTATTTAACAAAGAATTTCGAAATGAAATTAAAATTGTACCTCATAGAAATAACACACATTTTATTATATATATTTTCCGGTTTGAACATGCAAATTTTGGATCAAACTCCGGAATAATTAAGAGATGTTGGCATCTATGGTTGTAGTAATTGTATTAATTTACTTCAAAAACTTAAAAGGAAGTAAATATAATAAAAACCCTGAAGCACTGGCCTTATTTGATCAACTACTGGTTTGTCACCCTAAAATAATTATCTTGCGTTCTTCTCCAGAGAAAAGTGTTGATAATATGTGGTTAAAATTTAGAGACACATTCGGATTGACAATTTTATAAATTAACGAACGTTTACATCACAATGTAAGTAAATATAATTTCTAACTTAATTCTTTTTAAATCACAGTGTCTAAATTGTATGTAGTAATTTATTAAGACTCTCAAAAGAATTTAACTTTACATCTATAGCACAAGCTATGAACTAGTATATTACGCAAAAATATATAGATATTTAAGATTTATATAACTGTAATCTGAATCGTAAAACAAAATTGTTTTCACTTCATATATAATTAGATATTTTTCCATTAAATTTCATTTGAAATGTTTATTTACAATCTTTATTTTTAAAATATTTACGTGAATATGCTATTAATTATAAAAATAAGTTTATTATTATTAAATTATCGATAAAGTAAAACCCAACCAAATTATTTTTAATCACATTAAATGAAAAAATTAAAAATTTTACCCAGGTCAAACATCTGGAATTTGCAGTATGTCAAATATCCGCAATTGCTGTAAAAATGTGTAAAAACACATGTTGATTGCTATACCAAGTTCTAATTAACTGTATTGGCTTTTAAATCCTTAAATTAAATACATTATAAAGCAAAAAAAAAAATTCTTTAACTTTATTTACAACAAGCATTGGCGTTTACGACTGGGAAATTGAAAACTTGATTTTTTTTTTTTAAGGAGGGTAGAGAATTCCACTTTATTTTTTATTATCACCACAAAAGTACACTATAATAACTATTAAAAATGCTTATAAGATGCTTTCATATTTTGCTTGTCAGCAAAAGAGATTTAATAAACGATAATAAAGGCAGTGGGTCAAACCTCCCATATAGTTAAACATCACAAATTTTCCTTATTTTATGCAGCACGTTAATTCTCCATTTCGTTTCAATTAATTTTCAAACAGGCTATTTACAGTCATCTCTAAGTTTCCAATCGGTAAAAGATAATATTGAATTATGTATACATGCCTATGTATGTGCATATTATGTACGATAGTAAACACACGCATAATATTAAATTATATAGGGAAACTTATATACTAATTATTATTGCAAGTAATGTATAATTATTACAAAAGGTGTAATCAGACATAGCTCGTATGTGACTGAATTTTTTTCCAAAAAAACTTTGGAAACAAGTTTGCAGATAATTTCGTAAAAAAAAAAAAAAAAAAAAAAAAAAAAAAAAAAAAAAAAAAACAGAATTTAAAACATTTTACTTTAATACTAGAACCACCATTAGGTGTCTTTTGACCCTTTCCAAATTGATAATAGTCTATTCGAACCAGAAATTTCTTCATAAGCTATGTTAAATGAATGCAACACAAAAATAAGCTAATTAAATAAGTTAAATAGTTCTAAATAAAAATTTTGGTGTGAAACACTTTTTATAAAATTTGAGTAAAATAGGCGGCGGTTCTAGTGTTAACGCAGGCCCTGATTTTGAAAGCTTCTTAGTTATGACCAAAATTGAATTTTAATGATTTTTTTTAATTAGTCAACTCATCACTAATTAAGACATGTTTGTGGAAACTTATTTTAGTATGTAGCGTGGCGATATTTGGCATGCGTTCACCAAATGTGGCGACAATTTGGCTCAGGAGCATACTCACGCGCGTATTTATGTGAATATATGCATAGCTGCCAACATCTTATGCTTGTTTGAACCACAACAATTTTATAGTAAATTTCACTTTTTTAAATCTCTGTAATCTGCCGATTAAATAAAGCAAAAATTTCTTTTACATATTTGTGGTACAATTAAGCGGAAGAGTTGGCACCTATGTATATGTTAATATATAAGTACACTGGCAGGAAAAATTAACCCTTAAATAAGCGATTTTTTATTTTGTTTCGAAAAAATTATATATGATTCTCTGAAAGGTTTATTACACAGAAAAAATAATGAAAAAAATCAGAGATACATTTTTCATATAATACTTCAAACTTTTCTTCTGTTGCACATCTGCAATATAAGTAAAAACTACTGTCGTATGGTTGTTTTAGGCTTAAATATTGCAAATTAGTAAATAAGTTAATAAGCATATCTCCAATTACCTTATTTTTTATAATTATTTATTTTATAAAACTTAACCTTTAACCCTTTAATTCCAGTGATATAATACGTTCTAGAAATTACGTAGTTCAGAGAATCCGACTTTACACCAGAAAGTTTCAATGGTTAATTTGGCATTATTTAAATACGGAATGTCTGTTATTAATTAAAGCAAATATTGCTATTTTAACTTTCTGGTGTGAATTAGGTATATACGAATAAAATAATCTATTAAATTCAGAACACTGTTGTTTGCATAAATGCAAAGCTGCGCACTAAAGGATTAAAGAAACAACCATAAAAATGTAGTTCATGTTAATTTCATTAAGTGAAATCCAATTAAATGTAGTAGGTTGGTAATTCACGTTCAACATTATGACGTAACTCTATAATATTCACCTTCCCTACGCAGAAATATACAAATTCCATAAAGATTTGCTAGCGGAAGGCGGAACATGTTGTTGAGAAGGCATTTGACGAATTATGAGAAATGACGTTTAATTGGGATAATGAAAAGAGGAAAACAAGCTTGAAAAGCTTTAAAGCTTTCGCTTTTGTCAGCGGTGCCCACACGCACACACGTTTGCCAGGAAAAACTTTAATTTGTGATACCAGTATTTTCGTAGAGAAGTATTCACCCTATTTAATTACAGACGTTTACGATTAAAGCAGGCGAAAAATACTAGGTGAAAGTAGTGAGATTCAAAATAAAATTTTAGTAATCTCCTGGAAACGTTGCCCACACAATTTATATTTTGTTTTACTTATCTCTAAGAAGCTGTAAATGTAGCAGAGCTTTTTACTTCCCCAATTTGTATCACATTCCTTCATTTTTATTTCATTTTTTTATACAGCAATAGAATATTCTGTATTTTGAAGATATATCAGTTATGACAAATGAAGGATTTGTGAAAGTTCCATATTTTTAGCTGCAAATTTATTTAAGATTATGGGTTTTTTAACTTATCCGTTTAATTTTTCTCGCCAGTGTATTACTTTGCATAAATGAAATTTACGAAAATAGACCAGTTTTACATCAGTTCGCATGTTTTGTTGCATAAATAAACGTTTGACTACTGAACGGGACTGGTGAGCTTCATTCTGTGCCTAGGAAAAAATACGTGATTACATCTGTGCTTTGTTCCATAAATAAACGTTTTACTTCCAAACATAGTTTACAAGCTTTATTCACTGCTCATGAAAAAATTGTGCGATGTGCCTATAGAAGTTTTCACTTCAAAAATTATTTTTATAACAAATACATGGGTTATCAGGGAAGTAAGTTTCACTAACAACAAAAAACCTCTCTAAATATAAGGTAACAAATTATTTTATTGTTCCTTGAAATACATATCTTGGCCTATGATGTAGATTTCTACGCATGTTCAGATATGCATCTTAAAAACATATCATAGTTTTTATATCCATATCGAAGAACGATGCCAGCTTTCATAATATCTAAGTGGTAACAAATTATGTGACAGTATGGACAACCTGAAAACTTTGTCTAGCAACAAAAACGCGCAGGTGCTTAGATTCTTCTCTTCCATAGCACCTTCTCTTCCACAGATTGATTGTCACTACAGTTGGAGTGATTGTGACTCGTTGCGCAACTCATCAACCAGACTGTCCAATCCTTTTATAAACTGTCACACCGAAATACGTACAATTGAGTCACTTATGGTCTTAACATGGTTATGATCCTTCTCACTTATACTCTCCGTTCGCTATACACTCTTCATAAATTTGACGTTGAATTTCAGCTACTGGAACATTCTAGGCATTCAGAAACCATATGAATGAGCATTCTTTACATGAGGCAAATATGTCGATGATCTTGAATATTACCGCAACCCATTACCAAGCGTTTGCACGGTTGTCTTCTTTAATAATGGAGTTTCTAATTTGCCAGTGTCCCAACTACTTGTCCCCGAAACGCATACTTGAGATTACAGAACAGCTTCAGGATAAATTGCAAACGGAACTTACCTTCTGGATAACCCATGTATTCAAAGATGAAAATATTTTCCAATTCCTTTTTCTACCAACACATTACTCCACAAGGCCACATGCATACTAATTTAACATTCAATTTAGCTACTAAATAACTATTTCTATTATATATCTAAAAGAAAAGTAGTGTGAAGAACATGTAGCCTTAAAAATTTATCTTTCATTTTACGATCTATTAACCTTCTCAGTTCTGAAGTTTCACATGTGATACTTCCAAACCGAGGAGGGTATAACCCAAACTATTTGATATTTTAAAAACTTTACATTACTTCTATGTAGCTGAAAGTTTTTGCCCTTGGATCAAAACTAATAAATGACAGCATTGATGCTCATTTTCTCATAAAATAAGTGTTATTTCCCTCTGAGCTTGCAAAATGCCTTACAAACAGTGTGTCCAAGAAATTGTTTTCATAATTAATTAACTTAAACGCTTTACAATAAAAAAATTTTAGGATTTGTAGATCATTCAATTAATTAAATGTTTTCAATTTTATACTGCTTAATTTAGGTTATTGATAATTAAATCGATATTTTAATGGTGTTAGTAATTTTAGATATGCATTTTTGAACCTAAAGTACCAGCCCCCTAAAGTATCAATATCAGAAAAAGTGCTCTTTCTGTTATCCATGGTGTGTGAGGAGGTTAATAATTTCTATGGAGAAAGCAAAATAAAACTAAGGTAAAGCGCATAAAAATTCTTTATTAAGAGACTAAATTTAATTCTGACACACGGATAAATTTTGCAATTACTGATGCTGCATAGTTTTGAACTTGCTCTTGGTATACAAAGATGAAAGCTTCTCCTAACTCTTTTTTTACCAACATATCGCTCATCCACAAAAAAAAGTGACACATGTCGACAAAGGTAAAATTCACAGGAGAGGCAAAAGAAGATTCGCACGTTTTTACTGCAATATGAAATTATAGCATGCAGCAAAAAAAAAAGAAAAAAAAAGTACATAGAAGCGAAAAACATTTAAGAATGAAGACGTAGATGAGGTTTGGAGGGTTGAGTAATTTTACCTCCCCACACAATTTCTCCTCCCTTCTATGATCACGATTGGACAGATAGCATAATAAAGTGATTTTCCGGATAACTACACTTATGAAACTTTAGCTGTGGCAAGACGCAACTATGACAGACCTATTATTAGAATAAAACGCAAAATGAATTTTTGCGAGTTGTGTCACATTTCTTGCGGATGAGCGATATCATTCCACATGCCCATGTTCATACTGCTTTAACATTCATTTTATCAGCTAAATAACCATTTCTATAGTAAAATTCAAAGCAAAATTATTGTAAAGAGAATATCTCAATAATCACACTCTGTATACATACAAAAATCTTTTATTTTAACATCTAAGTAATAATTCCTACTGTGAAATCAAAATGAAAGGTAGGGTAAAGCGCATAGCATTTACTTTCTAAGGAGAAAAGTAAATTGTAAGTACTACACAGGGATATTTTTTACAAATACAATACTGCATAGTTTTCGTTGGGCTACTGGTTATCCAATCTCTTTTCTACCAACATATCACTTCACATTCCCACATCCGTATTAATTTAATATTCATTATAGCAAATAAATAATTATCTCTATCGTAAATCCAAATCAATGGATATGTGATGATTATGTAGACATAACCCCTTAATTCTTGCTCCCGTGATGTTCACGGGCTGTGTCTTTTATTCATATCGTTTTATTCCCACGAGTTTTATAAAACAGTGTAATTGCTTTTATTATGGTATCATTTTACCATAAGGTGAGGCTATCTAAGGTGAGGCTATCATAAGGTGAATATTTCTTTTTCAAAAAAGTGGTGCCAATAAGCAATTTGAATTTTTAAACAGTACTTTAATGCGACCCTTTAAGTGGTTAAAAACTCGCAACATGCGTACAAATTCGTCTTTTATTTTACCTCCTAAGTAAAAATTTCTACGTGAAACCAAAATAAAAAGGTAGTGTAAAGTACACGCAAATTACATTTTTCGGAGACTAATCCAACATATGGATAAATTTTACAAATGCAATGCTTCAAAGTTTGGTCATGCTGTTGGTATTAAAAAAATGAGACTTTTTTAAATCTCTCTCTCCAAGAACATTGCTTCAAATGCCCACATCCATACTAATTTTACATTTATTTTAGCTACTAAGTAACTACTTCTGTTGAAAATTCAAAATATTGGAAGGGCAAAGGGTATAAAAAAAATGACATTTTTAGAATAATAAGCAAACTTTTAAGTTATAACACTGTGATAAACTTTATAAATACCACGCTGCGTATTTTGGGTGCTTCTCTTGGTATTCAAAGATGAATGCTAAAGAGCATGTCGAAATAAACACCCTCTGCATCTACAGAAATTTATCTTTCATTTTACCATCTAACTAATAATTTCTATTGTACAACAAAAACAAAGGAAGTAGGAAGCGCAAAAATTTCCTTTATTGGGAGAAGAAGCAGATTTTTAATTCTTAAGTAGTTGATAACAAATACCATGCTTATAATTTTGGTTGGGATCATGGTATTCAATTTCGAATTTTCTTAACTCTTTTTCTACCAACTTATTACTTCACATGCCCACATCCATACTAATTTAATGTTCCTTAAATAAGTAAGGGACAGCGTTATAAAATTGATTAATTTTACAAATACCATGCTGCATAGATTTGGTCGTGCTCTTGGTATTCAAAGATTAAAGCTTTTTCCAATCTCTTTTCCTACCGATATATCACTTCACATGCCCACATCCATACTAATTTAACATACATTTTAGCTCCTAAATAACAATTTCTATTGTAAATCCAAAGCAAAGGTAGTGTGAAGAGCATGTAGCAATAAACACGCTCTACAAGTGGCTCAGCGATAATTGTTCCTTTCCTCTGAGTCACCACCTGTTTTCTGGCACCCAGCATTTTAATTCCCCGCTCTCCTCTCCGAATCCTTACCAGTACCTTTCTGCGCTTGCGCCGCATGGTCGAGCATCTGGCTAGTCGCTCGAAATCCTCGTTCTTGAAGGGAACAGAACGTCGTAACATCTGCGTCCCGGTGAAAACGAAATCCCCCTCTCATTTTGAAGCCTCCACACGGCCTACCACCCACCTACAAGAAAACACTCGAACAAAGAGTTTTTAAGGGCCTTATTTCTTTTGGCTGGAGTAAGCTGTTGCTCCAGATCAATGAATTATGATTGCATCTGCATTTAGTTTACTTAGCTCTCTCTCACATAGTTTCACCAAACTGATTACGTTGCATTATACGGACTAAGTAATTCTATAATAATTTCGTACGATATAATGTTCTTATGAATATACAAAAGCATATAAAGCATCTTATTTAATTTTATGTGTAGTTTTTAAAGGTAAAATAATATTCAAATATGATTTGACTAAATAAATAATATGAAGAAATTGAATTAGATATTTGGAAAGAGGGTTTTTAAATGCTTGAAAGTGTTAAATAACCCTTGGAATTTATTAGTCTAAAGTAGCAGTCGCCAACATTTTATTTTCAAAGGCGATGTTGAAGTTTGTAACCGTCTTTGGGGACGTTATGCCCTCCAAATAGATTTTTTAAACTTTTTATTCTGCATATTATGTAAATATACACAATGCAAAATGTATAAAAGTAGAATAAATGTAGATGCAAATCTTTAAAACTCTCAAAGGCTCGTAAACCTTCATTGCATATAGTAAAGATAAAAAAAGTATAAAATAATCCTCAAATATGTTATCAACATAGTTAGGATTTTAATCCTGCCTTTTAAATATGTATGAGATTTTAAACATGGCAAACAAAATGAATCTTTGATTATTTTCCTCACAGGAGCTTTCTTTTATAAAAAAAATTGTGTACACAGTGAGAATTTTCTTTATTTATATCGTAAACAATACTTATTATTTTTTCTAAAGAGTTCACGTTCTAATTTCTTTAATGTGTGTATTTAAAAAGGCCTCAAGAGCGCAAGAAGAAGTGACGGTTTGATCAAATGTGCCCGTGATTGCATGGTTGATATCTTTGGTCTAAATTTTTAAAACTTGGGGTTGCATAATCTAGAATACAGTAGTTATTCCCATAATATGTATAATAGGAAAGCCTTCATGAAAAAAAAAAAAAAAAAAAAAAAAAAAAACGAGAGCGACTGAATTATATAATGTTGTACATAAAACAATAAGCAATATAGATTTTATAAAATTATACTTTATTGTAAATATGTAGCATATGAAAAAATTAATAAAAGGAATTAATAAGTACAATTTTAAGCTTCTTATTAAGATTAAAATATACATTTGTTTCTAGATTTCATTTACGCATCAGAATGCTTTATTGCTCCTGGCGTAGAGTTTGGTTTCACTTTGAATTACCTCTGGCACATGCATTTGTTTTTAGAGCTGATAGGAAAAAATTTCGAGATAATCTGTACAGTTCGGTTAGATCTGCTTAATTCAAGCCGAATTGTACATATCTCAAAAGTGTATATAGGGAAGGGATACATAGAATTCGTATTATTTTTACTACTTTTTCTTATATTTATATATTTTTATTGTTACTTTTGCAAACATATGATACTAATTGGGGAAATTATGCGTTATATACAGGTTACTTGCGATCTAATATTAGAAACTCTCACATAAAAGAATCCTGAATATTTTGTACGAATGATTGTGTTCTGCTATTTGGAATTTTAGTATGTACAGTCGTGGAAAAAAAAAGTAAACACCCCCTACTAACTCCTCAACAAATCATCATAGAAGAAAGTTACTGGTACCGAACGATTGGAAATAAAGTCTACTTTTAAATGATGTATATAAAATTTTCTTAGGGGGTCATCTACATATTAAAACGAATCCTAACTTCATTTTTTTCAATAGCAATACCCAATTTTAACGAGATATTTCAAATCTTCGGTTCAAACTATGCCTAGACACCAAATTGCAAGTCATTTGAATGATAAGTTTTTGAATTATAAACATTCAAAATTTAGTGCTTCTAATGTTAAATTATATTTTCATATTTTTATTTATATCTCCCGAAATTATGCTCCTAATGTGCTAATTTTTTTTGTGGTAATAATACTAATATACCCAAACATAAATAAGCTGAATTTGTAATTTTTATAATTTTATGATATGAATTATGAATTATGAAATTAATATTTGAAAAAATTATGAATTGCAACCTACAATTTTTTTTTGATGGATTTAGATTTATTAAGTCCTGCTTTATGGAAATTCAAGAATTTCAAATTTTTCTTCCAAGTAGTTTTCAAATTATGCTTAAAAAACGGCAAAATGATGGTTTAAGGGGCCGTCTATGATGGAAGTGAGTAGACATTTTGAAATTTATTCTGCCGTACTGTAATCTAACACGCTTCATTGGCTCCTTGAGTGGCGCTTAAGGTGCCTTGATCAAGGAAGCGGCTCTCTCGGATAACAATCCAGTACGGAACTTCAATTTGGATACAGCCCTTAAAATACGCTCGTTTTAAAATAATTAATTTCTCGGAAACTTATGGTACGAATTGCATAAAAATTCGTTTTTAGGCTAATTGAAGGGTGTAGAGTTCATTTATGCTGTCAGAATTGGGTACTGCTATTGAAAAAAACAAAGTTATGGTTCGTTTTAATATGTAGGTGGCCCCCTAAGCAAATTTTATATACATCATTTAAAAGTAGACTTTATTTCCAATCGTTCGGTACCAGTAACTTTCTTCTACGATAATTTGTTGAGGAGTTAGTAGGGGGTGTTTACTTTTTTTTTTCCACGACTGTACCTTATTTAATTCCAGAAGTCATCAGTTAGGTAAGGCAAAGCTCACTTTTCGGAAACAGTGGTATTTAAAATAATGAAAGGCAATGATCCCTGAATTTAAATAATGCAATAATAGTTAATGCAATTTTATTAATCATCCATTCAGAAGTGTTTTTTACAGGTTTATAAATCTCGCGCTGTTAAAATCAAATGTTTATATGTTTAATATGTTTATATGTTTAAAATCGGATGTTTATATATTTAATAACTATCTTGAAGAGATGCTGAAATACACATAATTTTTTATGATGTTAATAACCAGTATATGAAGTGTTTTTGTGTAAATAATCAAAAAGTAATACAGTTTTGCGAATAAGTATACATAACATAGCTCTAAGGTTAATTCTGCATCAATGTAGATCCTTTTGCAGATTTAAAAAACTCACTTTATCTATATTGATTTTAAAATATAGAGGGCTCCCACAAGCGACTATTTGTTTTATTTCTAACCGGCACCACTTTCTCATAACAGAAATCGTTAACACACACTTTGACAACATTTTGCCAGAAACATACATATACTTCAGTACGTGTATGTCTCTATGAGAGTATATATAACTTCAAAATTTATATTAGAAAATACTGGTGAGAACGGATATTAAAAATAGTCGCCTGTGGCAGACCTGAATATGCGATCTTACTGAACGAACGATTACGGAACAGTGGTATTTAAAATAATGGAACGCAGTCACCCCTGATTTTAAATAATGCGATAATAGTTAACGTAATTTTATTAATAATCCTTTCAGAAAAATTTTTACAGGCTTATAAATCTCTCTGTTTTGAAATCGGATGTTTATATGCTTAATAACTAACTTGAACAGATGCTCATAAATACACATACATTTTTTATTTCGTAAATAACCAGTATATGAAGTGTTTTTATGTAAATTCCCCAAGAGTAATACAGTTTTACGAATAAGTACATAACATTGGCTCTAAGGTTAATTCTGCATCAATGTAGAGAATTTTACAGGCTTAATAAACTCACTTTATCTATGCTGATTTAAAATATACGATCTTATTGCTAAATTAATCGAATAAAATTTATTAATACATAAAACACTTCCCAATGATTAGGTACTTTTCCATATTTTCGCTCATAGTTTCACTGTATCATTACAGATGCATAGCTGCTACCATCTTACGCTTTTTCGTACCACAAAAATTTTATAGTAAATTTTACATTTGTAAATTGCTGTAATCTGCCGATTACATAAGGCATAAATTTCTATTAATTTTTTCTGGTGTGAAAAAGCGGAAGAATTTGCAGATGAGCTAGAGCACCGAAAAAAGGAGCCCGAGCACAACGGACCTCGAAAAAATTGCGTCATCAGAGACCGAGCCACCGCCCCTGAATACTAGGCCTGGGTGCTGACACAAATAATGGCGGCTGTCGTAGGCGGATTTTTTTTTCAGCGTTTGTAAGGCCACTTTAATTTGAATACCAATAATTTTTTTAAGTTTTTTCAGCTTTATTTTATCTAAGATTACATATGTCAAAGGAAACTTTTGAAAAATACTGGTGTCTAAATTCAGGGGACTGTACATTCTCTTTAAAAAATCCGCCTACGACAACCGCCATTTTTTGTGTCAATACTCAGGACTAGTATTCAAAGGACGATGACCGAGCCGCTGCCATTGAAATACACAAGGCCAGAGGACACGAGTGTGACGTCATCACTAACAGAACGACTTCTCACTAGTGTTCGAATTCACACCGGAAATTTTTTAATAGCAATTTTCTTTCATTTTAGTTGTGGAATATCTATCATCTTATAAAACAATAATAACTATTTAAACTTACTGGTGAGAATTCAGAATCCCTAAATAAAAATTCATCCAGATGCGGAATGCCATAGTGCTGCCGCATCTTTCTGATTTTTTATTGGGGGATTCCAAATTCTCACCAGTAAGCTTAAATAGTTAATATTGTTTTATAAGATGATAGATAATCCACAAATAAAATAAAAAAAATGCTAGATTCAAAATTTCCCGGTGTGAATTCCAACACTAGTGAGAAGTCGGTCTATTAATGATGACGTCACACTGGTGTCCTCTGGCCTTGAGTATTTCGATGGCAGCGACCGAGCCCGTTATCGAATGTAAGCAGTAGAACATTTTTAAATTGTTTCAAGATTAATTTTCTTATTAAAAAATATGTCTTCTTACATATAAATAAATATTAATCCTAAATACTGTCTCATGATAACGTTTCATTATTCTCGTATCCTTGAAATTCTTTTAAAAATAGCAAATTTGTCATATATACATGACCAGTTACAGAAATCAGCAATAGTCAGAATCCTTTCTCTTTTAAAATATCATTTAACGAACATGACAAAAGACATGAGTTCTGTTTCTCAGTAATTCTGGAAAAGGACTTCGAACAGAAAGAGAGGAGAGGCAATGGATATCTCTCAATTTCTGTATGTTACTAACACTGACCGTGCAAAGGCTTCAGAATTAGTTTTATCCTTATACCCCAGCACTAACAATTGAATTCCCTTTCAATTTTTTTAAAGAATCTAAAAACATTAAGAAACTTAGAAAACATTCTTGTTTCCGAAATACAATTTTTTTTCTCTTTTATTTTAATTTGTTAAAAAAATTAAATTAAATTTTGAGACCGATACAGGAGACTTGTATGGAAATCGACTCCGAATCCGCGTGGGTCCCGGGGAAATCAATTGCTACCAGTTTTACCTATCAACAGGTTTTATATTTATACATTTGTCCACTTCTTAAAGAAACAAAATGTGAGAAATGGAACTCTTGCGGTAAGAGCTGTATTCTACATTACCCGTGGGCAACTTTTTATAAATTCAAATTTCTTGATTGGCACCACTTTGAAATAGTAAAAATCGCCTTATTTAATGACATATTAATTAAAGCAAGGACAAGAGGAATTTTATCATTTCAGAAAAGTGGTGCCAATCAAGAAGTCTGAATTTTTAAAAAGTAACCCACTGGCTGTATTGGTGATTTTTGATTATGGTTTATATAATAATCCGCAAATATTATGCCAATAAAAACTTTTATATCACGGTGTACATTATTAATCTTTTCACCAACAATAAGAGCTTATTTAAGTTTCAATTTTCAATGTGTGCTCTAGTGTTTTTGAACTATTATTTTGGGTAACTTTTCTAATCAAATTATTAAGACTGTCAGAGAACATGGAGCAGTCACTTTTTTGGCTTCTACTAATTTCAAAAAATAATTTCCCTGGTAGATTTCTACAACAATTTCAAGAAAAATCTAATCACGAAGCACTTTTCTATAACATTTCCTTAGCAAATCTAAAGCTAAAATATTTTTTTTGGAAATTGCTAGGCATCCCGCTTAAATCGGGCTCCAAAACTCTGAACACCATTATTTTAAAGTAGTTTTATTCGCCTTATCTAATGGCATAATTATCGGCGATTAAAGATGGCGAAATAAACTGTAAGAAATTAGTGGTGTCCATAGCATTTGAAGCCTTGATTCATGCGGGACACCTGACAACATTACCTATTCTATACACACAATTTTCAATAAGGAAAATGCTTGGTGTAATACGCAAATTTAAAGTTCATATATAAAATATTTACAATAATCAGAGCGGGAAGAAAACAAATAAATTAAATTATTACCAAATAATCATTTTTCAAAGTAATTACAAAATTTCCCGTAGTCTGAAACCGGAAAACACCATTAACACGCAATTTAAGCAACAACTGTAAATAGTTGGCGATGAATTTGAATTTTGTTGTGTCGTCTTGTACAAGAATTGTAGATGATACTAAAGCATACATAACATTCACAACTTTTACACAAACGAATAACATTCAATTTCATTAAGTCGCATTGAACGCAATATTTTTACATATATTGTAACTAGTGTTGCCATGTGTCCTGCGTAAATCAGGACACCAAATGCTCTGGACACCACTAATTTCTTACAGTTTATTTCACCGTCTTTAATCACAGATAATTCTTCCATTGAATAAAGCGAAAGAAATCACTTTAAAATACTGGTGTCCAGAGTATTTGTAGACACGATTTACGTGGTACACCTGGCAACACTAACGGTAACGGACTTTTGTTGGCGCTGTATAAAGTTGTAGACATGACACATATCGCATAGATATTCTAAATATTTTTTTCAGTTGCAAATCTTATAAAATTCTTAAAACATGCATTAAACGATAATCTCACAGATAATATAATGCATACAAATTATATTTTGTGTCTCTATATAATAATTACAGTTGTTTCATATACCGCAGACCATATTAAACTATTAATAATCTAGAAATTTAACAACATTATTAAAACACACAACACACAATAACCGCTCACAGATGGTACTGTGTTAGACTTTCTTTGTGCGGTCCGGCAAATGATATGTTTATGTTACACATATTTCTTAAGATTCTAAAATTTTATGCACCTGCAAGTCATTTAACGGAAATAAAACGCACGAAAAGCAGTAATTGACTATAAATTACAATCTATAGAATAGAATTATTAGATTAGAATAGATATTAGATTTTTATAAAATATATATAGACTAGCACGATTACGTGAAATTTTCTTGCATGCCTGTTTACACCAGTGTTGCCAGATTGGGGACTTTTTAATTCAAATTATTTGACTGTCACCACTTTTTTTAAATAGTATAATTCGCCTTATTTTTCAGAATTTTTAATCCATTTTTAAATATGCCTACTATTTCTGTTTAAAAAAAAACGGTGACAATCAACAATCTGGGGACAAAAAAGTCCCAAATCTGGCAACACTGGTTTACACACAGTTTGTTTTGAGACGATAAAAGGTTAGCATAAAATAGTTATATATAAAATATTATTCATGAGTAGTAATTTTTTTTTAAAGGAATTGAAATTGTGTCATTAGTCATTGTTAATCTCTAATGAAAGTCAATGAAAATTAAAAAATCTTAACGCCAAACATGTCAAATTTATTGTTGAATTGTTCTTTGACTAGTATGTTTATTTTTTAAGCCATTTTCTTGCATCAACTATTTCTAAACAGTTGTAAAATTTAACTTATAAATTTAAAATATATAAATATTGCTTAATGCGTGAAGATGCATGAAGATTTAAAAAATGAAAACATTAAAACACATGCAAAACATTAAAGTTCGTATCAAAAATTTTCCCTTTTTCCATTCATCTGAAGCGAGAGTGCTTGTTTGGACAAGCATTCTTCCCCCTGCAGAATTGAACACACAGTGAGTAGGTTGTTTTTCTTATCAAATGAATGCGCCTGCTGTAAAAGTAGTTTTACAAGCAAGAGAATGGGTATAGGTTGTTTTCGATGTTTTAATTTATTCTCATATATTTTTCAGTTGTTTATAGAATAATTTGAATTAAAGTTACTAATACTGAAAGAAAATAAAACCGTAACACTAAAAACAAGCAACATCTATTGTTAAATTATGTTTTTACTTGCAGGTTTATTTTTCTTCTATTTTTCTGGCATATAATATTTGTGGACAAATTTAAAATTTAATTTGTAAATTTAAAAAAAAGATATAAATATCACTGAATATATTATACCCATGATGAAGAAAAAAGAGAATGAAGAACATCATGCATAACAATACAATCATTTCGCTTTCTTAAATTTGTATTGAATTTTTCCCTTTCTTAAATTTGTAATGTATTTTATAGTAACGCATAGCAATTGTAATGCATAGTATGTTTTCAACCAAGGATGCTTCTTTGCAGAGTTGTAAAAAAAAAAAAAAAAAAAAAAAAAAAAAAAAAAAAAAAAAAAAAAAACACCCCTACAAACTCCGCAACAAAACACAATGGAATCAATTGATTAGCAATAGTCAATTAATGCTATACTTAAATTTTACTTAGTGGGTGATCTAAATGTAAAAATAGCAGCATACTCGAACATGTTCAATATTTCTGTATAATTTTGACATCATATTTAGATTTTGTAGTAAATTTTATCACGAGATACCAAACGGCAAGCCATTCAGACAAGTAGTTTGGGATAGTTTATGAATCATGAAGGTTTAAAATTTTCAAGTCCTAATGCTAAATTAATTTTTAATAGTTGAAACGGATTGCAATGTCGGTAGTTTGTTACGCATAACACAAACTCTACTTTCTAAAGGGCATAGCCGGATAAGCATTGGAAACATGCCTTTGATCAAATTTCCTGATTTTTTCCCCAGATGTAGCTACATATCTGTCAATATATTTCCCCTATTATCACCCTATTAATATTGTTATTTAATGAGATATAAATGTTTTTTCGATTTTTTAAATAACCGACTTTCTCAAAAACTGCTGCACGGAATTTCATGCCATTAATTGAGGGCATATAGATACCAAAGATGCATAACTTGTAATTTTTGTATAATTTTCTGTTTATAAAAACTGTGTGAAATACCGAAATAAAAATTTTAAAAAATAAAAATCATATCTTATGGTTATCCGAAAATTACCATTTTCTTGTAAAAAATTCCCCATATGCGCCCGTATATTCTATATAAATGCCGAAAGTTTGCGTTGGGTACTACATATAAATATTTACAAAAATGCACATTAAAATTATTAAAATTCATTTTAAGGCGTTATTTTGGGCGGAGCTACTCAACTTCCATACCCGAAGAATTTTTGGAATAAACAGTTACAGAATTGCTGTATTTAAAATTTTAATGAACACATGAGCAACATTCTCAACACTGTCGATATCAAAATGAACATGATGTTGAAAAACGTGCCTTATATGCTTAATGGAATCTAAAACACGTCAGTTGACATATTGTCTGCTGACTCAGTTCTAAAAATTCTTCGGATGTTGGAGTTAAGTAGCTCCGCCCCAAATAACGCCTTAAAATGAATTTCTCTAATTTTGATATACATTTTTCTAAATATTTATATGTAGTACCCAACGCAAACTTTCGGCATTTATATAGAATATACGGGCACACATGGAGAATTTTTTACCAGAAAATGGTAATGTTCGGAAAAACATAAGATATGATTTTTATTACTTTGAATTTTTATTTCGCTATTTCACATAGTTTTTATAAACAGAAAATTATACAAAAATTACCAATTATGCATCTTTGGTATCTATATATCCTCAGTCAATGGCATGAAATTCCGCGCAGCAGTTTTTGAGAAAATACGTTTTAAAAAAATCGAAAAAACATTTTTATCTCATTAAATATCAATATTTATAGGGTGATAATAGGGGAAATATATAGTCAGATATGTAGCCACATCTGGGGAAAAAATCAGGAAATTTGATTGAAAGGCATGTTTCCAATGCTTATCCGGCTATGCCCTTTAAGTGTAATTTTAGATGCATATATTTAAAGCTTTTAAAGATCAATTTTTTATTTAAAAAATTCATGGATTACAATTCTTTTCTTCATTTTCGAAAAATATTTTATAAATCATATATTTTTTTGGAAATTATTTCTGTAAAAATATGAATTCTAAACTACAATTTTTTTCTCACAGAAATGGATTTCTAAAAGCTTTAAATATGTAAATCCAAAATTACAGCTAATTGCGCAAAGTAGTTTTTGCGTCATAGTTAAAAAACTATCCGCATTGCAATCTGTTTTGCAACAATTAAACTGAATTTGAAATTAGGAGTTCCAAACTTTAAACATGCGTAATTCATTAACCCCTTAGCATCCGCTTTAAATTACGGTTTAACCCTAGAACTACCGGAAATTTTACTCAAGTTTTATAAAAACATTCTACACCAGAATTTTTACTTAAAACTATTTAATTTGTTTATTTAACTTATTATTGTCTGATTTATACATTTAGTTTGTTTTGAAGAAATTTCTGGTTTGAATAAATATTTTGAATGTACATGTCGGGTCCATTGGACCCTTCTGGTAGACAGAGGGTTAAAATGATTGTAAAATGATATCATAATAAAGCCAATTAGATTATTTTATAAAACTGGTGGGAATCAAACAATCTGAATAAATGACACAGACCGTGAATATCACGGGAGCGAGAATTAAGGGGTTAAACTGCTGGACATAATGACTTGTTGGTTGGTATCCTATGGTACAATTTACTGGGAAATCAATATACGATATCAAAATTAGGTATTAGCTTTAGAAATTTTCCTATTTTAGTACAACTTGTATATGTAGATTACAACCCAAGCAAACTTTAAATATAGCTTTTAGTAACTCCAACTTTTTAAAATATTAGGTGGGCTCCAAAATTTTTAACAAATTTTTAAAAGAACACATATGGTTTTTTTTTTCCCTTAGTGTGCATGTGTATGGAGAGACAGAGGGGAGGAGCGAATGACTAAAGATGATGATTCAAAATTATTTTTTTTTTCTAAGCAAATTTTTAAATTATTATAATATAATTATAATTTTATAAATATTTTTATAAAATTATATTCTTATAAATTCTACCTTATAAATACATTAATGTTTATTTTAAATAACATAGAATTGCTAGCTAGTGAAAGTGGAAAAACGAAATGGCAAGAAAAGAATACATTTTAGTCACCTAAGTGCTTTATCAATTCATCAAAACAGGTAACAAAATATGCAGGAATTTATTTTCCGTGAAACAATTAACTATGCATCCGCTGAAGGGTTTTCAGTGCTCCTGTAAGTCTAATTCAGGGGTGTCAAACTGTGGCCCGCCGGATACCACTAAAATTTTATAGTTATCTTTGCCTTATCTAATTGTCGAATTTCTGCGATTCAACTTGTCGACAATTTCTTTAAAATTTTAGTGGTATCCGGCGGGCCACAGTTTGACACCCCTGGTCTAATTGATGTCATTATTAAAAGAAAACTTTTTAAATAAGCAAAATTTCCCGAAGTGTTTTCCTTCAGACGGCTGCAATAGATAGCTTTTTAGCTCACAGGCTACCAAACCCTGAAAGCTAATGTGCCCGCAGGTTCTGTATGTACCTACGTATGTATGTACGTACGTACGTAACGCGATAACTTTTGATAGAAATATCCGATTTTCTTCAAATTTTTTTTCCAAGTTCATTCTGATAAGGCGCTTCCCTGATTAGTTTTTGGGGTTCATTGGTTAAGGATGAAGGGTGAAAAGGGGGCTATTCCCCCCCCCCCCCCTTTAATTTAGATAAATGGGTTTTTCATACAGAAATATTCAATTTGTTCCAAATTTGGTATACTGGTTTATTATGCTAAGATGCTTCCCTGATTAGATTTTAAAGCTCATTACTTAAGTATAAAGGGGGGTAAGGGGGGCTACCCCCCCTTAATTCAGATAAATGGGTTTTTGATGCAGAATTATCCGATTTGCTCCAAATTTGGTATACCGGTTAATTATGTTAAGGATCTGCCTTGGTTAGATTTGGAGGTTCATTAGTTAAGTATAAAGGGAGGAAAGGGGACTATCCCCCTAATTTAGATAAATGGGTTTTTCATGCAGAATCATTCGATTTGCTCCAAATTTGGTATAGCGGTTTATTATGTTAAGGAGCTTTCCTGATTAGATTTGGAGGTTCATTAGTTAAGTATAAAGGAAGGAAAGGGGGTCTAGACCACCCCCCTTAATTTAGGTTAATGGGGTTTTCATGCAAAGTTATTCGATTTGCTCCAAATTTGGTATACCGTTTTATTATGTTAAGGAGCTGCCTTGGTTAGATTTGGAGGTTAATGGGTTAAGTATAAAGGGGGGACGGGGGCTAGTCCACCCTCTAATTTAGATAAATGGGTTTTTCATGCAGAATTACTCGATTTGCTTCAAATTTCATATACCAGTTTATTCCGATATGGCTTTCTTCATTTGATTTAAAGGTTCATTGGTTAAATATAAAACGAAGAAAGGGCGCAATTTTCCCCTTCCCTTAATTGAGATAAATGGGTTTTGATGCAGAATTATCTAATTTATTTATTTTTTTTTTCTCTAGGTTCACTCTGATAAGGAGCTTTTTTGATTAGATTTGAAGGTTCATGGGTTTAGCATAAAGGGAAAAATGGGGGAGCTAATAACCCCCCCCCCCTTAATTTAGCGAAATGTTTTTTTTTTTCATGCAGAATTATCTGATTTGTTTCAAATTTGGTGTGCCAGTTCATTATGTTAAAGAGCTTGCTTATAAGATTTGGAGGTTCTTTGGTTAATTATAAAGGGGGGAAACGGGGGTTAATCCCTTCATTTATTATTTGAGGGGCAATAGTCTTTGAAATAAGAGTATAATATACAATTAGTGTGAATAGCCTGTGAGCTCAATGCTATCAGTTTAACTGGGCAATTTTCTTTTTATTACTTTTTGTAATGTAAGATACCTATCAATTTTGGCCACCTCTGTATGTGCAGAATAATTAAAAATGATTGAAGAAAATTACGCATGACAGTCAAGAATTTTCCCCTTTCTATTCCTCTCAAACAAGAGGACTTTTTTATATACACGTGCTTTTCCCTGCGTAAGACATACTGAGTAGGATATTTTTCTTATCAAATGAGTGAGCCCTCATTTTCTCACTTATAAAATTAGTTTTACAAGATTTTATTCTCCGGAGAATTCACATTAAAATTTCTTAAAAAAACGAAAAAAAAAAAAAAAAAAAAAAACGAAACCTTAACGTTAAAAACGAAGCAAAATTCATCTTTAACTTCTACTGTTACTAGTAGGTTCTTTTTTTAATCTGACATAAAATATTTGCAGACAGTTTTAAAATCTAGTTTGCAAATGTAAAAATATATGAATATCATTCAATATTATGTGCATGGCAATAAAAAAAATGAGTAAAGAAAATCGTGCATAACATTAAAGTACTTGTCAAAAATTTCCCCCTTTCCATTTATCTCAAGCATCTGTACAAACCAAACTTTCCCCTGCAGAATGAAACACGCAGTGAGGTTGTTTTTCTTATCAAATAAGTGAGAATGCTGTAAAAGTAGTTTTACAACTGAGTAAATGAGTAGCTTGTTTTCGATGTTTTAATTTATCCTCTCGTATTTTTCAATTATTTGCTGAAAAATGTTAAATAAATTTACAAAAGCTGTGAAGAAATATATTTTTCTTTAGTAAATAAAGTCCTCAATACTTTTTAATACATTATAGTGTTTTATATTTCGCTAAAACATATGAATTGGTGAATGTCTCACCTTCTCCTAGTAATCTGTAATAAAATGGATGAAATTATATGATGATTTTTATTTTTTTTAATTTATTCACTAATATTTTTCATATGTTCACCGAAGAATTGTAATTATATGATTAAAATCTTGAAAAAATCCTTTCTTTAAAGGAAAAGGTTATTGTACTAAATATTTCTAATACATTGTAACATTTCTATTTGGCTGAAAAAAAGTCGAATTGGTCACTGTCTGGCTTTTTCTGGGGAATTTTCAATAAAATGGATGAAATTATATCATTGATGCTACTTTGTATTAAGCACGTGACAGGTATGAAAATGTATGGAGCTTTTTCGTACATTAACCCTTATCTAACGAACGCCGCCACATTTGGGATAACAGCTTTTTATTGTCCAATTGTATTGTTTCCAATTATTATTGTTTCTTGTGTCATTTTTTACGACAAACTCTTTTTTACTTTATTGCTGAAAGGAACTAAAGTGAGGAAGAAAAAGAAAGGAAGAAATATATATATATATATATATATATACATAATGAAATTTCTAACGTCCAAAGAAAACATTATAATTTATTTCACAAGGTAGAGATTATGAGGAATTTAAGAAAAAAATAAGGTTAACAAAGGGAAATATTAACCTAAAGAAACATGGAAGCATCTTAAGTATTTTACTTTAATATATTTTAAGAAAATATTTTAGCCTACAGTAGGCTATTGTAAAATGCTGTCATATCGTCGGTACTATATCAATTTATCTAATATAAAAACACTGTTGCCAGTGAGCTACTTTTTTTAGATTCAGATTTCTTGATTGACACCACTTTTCTGAAATGGTAAAATTCCCCTTGTTTTTGCATTAATTAATATGTCATTAAATAAAACGAATTTTATTATTTCAAAAAAGTGGTACTAATCAAGAAATCTGAATTTAAAAAAAGTCGCCCACTGTAAACACTGTTTTCATATTGGATAGTTTGACATGGTACCCACGATATAACCCAGTAACAAAACCGTTCACATTTCTAAAACAATCCTTCATTTTTATTGGTGCTTGTCCTTCCGGATAGTCTTTCCTGATACCTTCAAAAATGTTTTTGATTTCCTTTCTCCGGTCTGTAATAAGTTAAAGGTGTTCTACAAAGGGATTCCGCAAAACTTATTTTTTTATAAACTTATATACCCACAAGCTAAGAATATTCCGTATTTTTTTCCCAAAATATTCTGAGTGTGCGCTTCTGAAGACCTTCCTTGTTCGTGATGAACCACTGCCATCGAAATACTCAAGGATGCGAGTTGTGACGTCATTACTAATCGACCGACATCTCACTAGCGTTGGAATTCACACCGGAAAATTCTGAATAGCAATTTTCTTTTATTTTATTTGTGGAATATCTCTCACCTTATAAAAAAATAATAACTATTTAAACTTACTGGTGAGAATTTGGAATCCCCTCAATAAAAAATCAGCCAGATGCGGCAACACTGTGACATTCCGCATCTGGCTGAATTTTTATTTATGGATTCCGCATTCCCTCCAGTAAGTTTAAATAGTTACTATTCTTTTATATAATGATAGATATTCCACAAATAAAATAAAATAGAATTGCTATTCAAAATTTTCCGGTGTGAATTCCAACACTAGTGAGAAGTCGGTCGATTAGTGATGACGTCACAACTCGTGTCCTCTGACCTTGAGTATTTCGATGGCAACGGTTGAACTGAACCAAGTCATGAACATAGTGGCTTTCAACACTGTATTTTTAAATTCCTCCTTCCCAAACATACATTCACGAGTTCCTTTCTTCTCGAAACGGTCAATAAACATGAAAAAATGAATATATCTCAAAATGAGAAATGTCAAAAGATGTTGAAAAGACTTAGGTCTTTTCAACAATCATCTATTCAATTACTGAAATTTTAAATGAGGTAAAGAGAAATTTTGTATAAAAAAATACTGGTGACCAATTGGAAACCACCATATTTGGACAATAATATTTTCCAATCGCCATTCATTAGCTAAGGGTTAAAATTTATTTTTACACGTGATAAACACAGATTTTTCTTCCTCAAATAATACAAAAACGTTTAAACATTCGCCTTCGAGACATAAAATATTATATCCATTAAAAGTAAGGAATTTTAAATTTTTTGCGTGAAAGTCGTCTACCACAACAAACTCTAAAAGGTAATCTTCGCTTTATTTCATCGCAAAATTTCTATTAAATAAAGCGCATTTTTCTCCTCTAAAATAATAGTGGTTTGCTGACCCGCGAGCTACATATGAAATACCTTAAATAAAAGATTCTTTTGTGTACAATAACAATTAGTAAATCTTTTAGTATATAATAACGACTAGTTGAGATAGTTGCATATTATTAACAGTCAAAACTGTTGTAATTATTTTTCTTTATATAATGCAAACAAAAAGTAACATTAAAACAAATACTAGCTTTGAAGCAAGCACAAAAAAAATATTAAATGCATAATTTAAAAGTGGAAGCAATAGAATTTGTCTTACATTGAAAATTTTTTTCTTTAAAGAATTAGTATTAAAAAAGAAGTTTAAAAATGTTTAGCTTTTCAAAATTTAATTTATATAAAAAAAATAGAAATTATTTATTGACATATTATTGTACCTATTAATGTCAACAATTCAGAAATAATTGCATATAAAGTATCTTGAATACTAACGGAAAACTGAAATTACATTAAAGCATGACTTCCAAACCCTCCGATATTTTAGGGCCACTATTTCAGAATAAAAATTAGCATTTCTTTTCTGATAAATTTGCGATTAAGTAAGACGAATATTAAAATAAAGCTACTCAAAAACTGGTTTGGTAACTATGTTAAAGGTATCTTATTTCTTTAGCGATATTATTTTTTGACCGCTTTTTATAATGACCCAACTAGTAATTGAATTTACAGAAAATACTTTTTATCCTCTTCAAATCGAAAAGAAATTTTAATCACTCTATTGCTAAAGAATTGAAAGATTTTTTACTGAAAGTAGTTAATGATAAAGTACTGAAATAATAATTTAAAAAAATAGTTCAAAAAGTAATGAGTCACTTTAACTCGGATACAAAGAGAATTTCTAACATGGGTAAAAAAAAAAGAAAATAAAACAAAAAGAAATAACTAAAATGAAACTTTAACCCTTTCCGGCGCGGAGTAATTCTGCCTATAAACTGATGAAATAATGGACTGACACCAGAATTTATAAATGAATTTATTAGAAAACACGAACTTGCTTATTTTCACGTACGTCATAAAAGAAATTTTAATTAAATATTCTTGGTGCCGCTTGTCAGTTTTGGAATTAAAATTATGTCCTTTTTTAAGGACACCGTCCTCGAAAGGGTTAAAAGGTGCTTAGGTAGTTTTCTTTGAAATTATTCAAATAAAATACATATAATGTATAGCACTTCGGTACCAAGGGCAAAGAAAACAGGTTTGAACACTCTGATCCAGTGTTGCCAGTGGGTTACTTTTTTTTAAATTCAGATTTCTTGATAGGCACCACTTTTTTGAAACGGTAAAATTCACTTTGTTTTTGGCCTTAATTAATATGTCTTTAAATAAGGCACATTTTACCATTTCCAAAAAGTGGTGCCAATCAAGAAATCTGAATTTAAAAAAAAGTAGCACATTTGGCAACACTGGTCTGATCCTACATGGATCGTAAATACGCAAGTTTAGTTTTTATTATTATTATTATTGAATTAAAAATATGAATAATCAGATATATTATTTTGAAAACTGCCGAATTTCTGTGGGATTTAATCTGAATAGCTAAATAATTTAAAAATTCAATGTAAGTCCCATTGTAACATCTATAGAGCCTGTAAAAATAATAATGTCGTAAGATCGAAAACGTTATTATTGTATTTCCTGCGTGGAATCTAAATTTTCTAATCATAATTTATATTAACTCTTAAATGGTTGAAAATATATTATGAGTCGGTAGAAATTTCGTTGAATAATTTGTTGCTTACGAAAAAGGAATAATAATATGTATCTTTTTTAAACCTCGTTAAGCAATACAGAATGACTTTTATTTAGTAGTATTTCTGAATAGTAATTTTTTCGTTATTTAATTTCGGAATTCTGCGATAAAATACGGCAAAGAGCAATATTCAGAAATTGTTATACCCAAAAATAACCACCTCTACGGACGCTGTAATAATCAATTTGTCACTCTCTAAAAATTTGTTTTTGTAACATTAAGAAAACTTGATATTCTTATTTTATCATTTAGTTGGATTAATATGTTTAAAAATTCTAATACCTTTTAAAGAATTTTAATGAGCAGATTTGATAAGCCTTCGATCAATAAAGCTAATTGAAATTCAATCGCTAATAGCAAATCTAACAATTTCCCTCGAGGCCGTAAATGCCCTAAAATTTTCCGTGGAAATAAACTTTTGCATAAATATATAACTACCAATCACTTTACTTAGTAAAATCGATTATTATTAAACGAACAGAGATGTGGTTCTTTTTAAAAACATTTTTATTAATAAATGATGACTTAAATTTATGAATAATATTTTTTTCTATCGACAATTTACAGGACAAGTTGTAACAGATATTTTTGGATAACGCTAATTTGTCTTTAATAATGGCACTTTTATATAAATTTTCCAATTATATCATCACTTCTTTAACCCTTTGCGCTCGGAGTCTCTTACACAAATTTTATTCGATTGGCACAACTTTTTTAAAAGAAGTTTCGTTCAAGTATGCAATTTCAAAAATGCTCTGATTAAATAAGGTACATTTTATTTTCCTTTATTACTGGTACCAAAAACAAATTTTGCAAAGAAAGATTATGTCTCCGCTCCGGAGCCCTCGAGTGCAAAGGGTTAATAGTGGCTCTTTTATGCAAATTTTGCAGTTATTTCCTTGTTAACTCCTGGAGGGGCGGTGATGCCGTCACGGCATCACATATTTTTAATCCCAAATTGCCACATTGACACCGGAATTTTATGATGAAAATGTCATCTTTATTAAGTACGCGAAAATTTACTTTTACTTATTTATAAATAAAATCTCTTGTTAATACTGGTGTCATTAAAGTATTTGAACATTTTACGGATACAAGTACATTGCCCCTGAAAGGGTTAATACAATTTTACACTTGAAATTTAGATTGTTTTTACGTTAACTCGTTGCTATTTATCTAGCAAGTTTACAATTAGTAGATATTTATCTCAGCGTCTTTTGTACTTTATAATTTGAAGGCCTTTTAAGTTATTCGTTAGTTAATTTTAAAGGTCATTTCTTATTTCTTATATCATATTAATTGTGTTTGCATAACACATTATAAAATAGGCGTTGCTACTTCTCTTATCTGTTAATTTAAAATCAATATCGTTGAAAAGTTAAAATATAATTACACCTACTATATGTTTGGCTCGAATCCCCAAATGATAAATAGTTATACTTATTCGTAGTTACTACTCCGCTTTGTAAAGACAAACTTCCCCTTTTTTATTCACGTAAACAAACTCAGGCAATCAATTTCCATGACGTATAAACAGATTCCAGACTATTCGCTTTAAAGAAATGTCATTTGCTCAGAATAAAATAGCTTTAAAGGAAAAGTATAGTCAATAATAGGTATCAAGTTAAGATATTTTTAAAATACTGCATGTGGTTTATCGAAAAAAAAAAAAGATTGCAATTGTATGATATATTGTGGACTTCGGAATATTCTGATAAACTCTGTTTTCGCATGAATTTAATTCTTTGCAGCAAATAATAAAAAAGCTGCTATAAAAATGTGTTCTTTATATATAAAGCTATGCTTAAAATACGAATGAATTAAATCTACATGTTCATTAACATAGTTTTATAAGTAAAATATACATATACATTAATACATGTAGCCATAATTGATTGAAAAACTTAATTAATTTTTGTTTTAAAATTTTTTGGAGGAAGTAATGCTTTGTGAATTATCTCTTATTTTTATACATGGTCCAGTAATTTTACTTTGAATATGCATAGGTGCCAAGTTGCCCCTAATCCTCCGTAATATGTGGGTTAATTTAACCCTGGTTTAATACATTTCGCACCAGAATTTTTTTTTCAGAGATGAAATTAAATAACTTCCACGTAGAAATATGGAATTAAATAAATAAAGATTCATCAAATAATTTTTCTGGTTCAAAACGTTGTTAAACTGGGTTAAATTAATCTACGCATTACGGAAGATTAGTGCGAACTTGGCACCTCTGAATATGCTCTAAAAATATTTTTTTTTCATATAAATAACTCTTTAAGACCCAACCTGCAAGATCGTGCGGGCTAGACATTCATTTAAATGTTTGCTTCTGAGTGGTATGTAATAAAACCTCGAATCGAACGATCGTTCTGGTTTGCAGATAGAGCCAAGTATAATTTTTTTTCAATAGGTAGCGGTTGCAGTCCATGTTTTACTTTCTGCGGGCATGACTAGCTTTGTTTACAAATACATCGGGTCTTAAAGGGTTAATTTATGCAGTAGCAGCTGCCAATTCTTCCACTTTTTCATACCACAAAAATTTAATAGGCATTTTCGCCTGATTTAATCGGCAGATTACAGCGATTTAAAAATGTAAAATTTACTATAAAATTTTTGTGGTACAAAATAGCGTAACATGTTGGCAGCTTTGGTATAAGTAGATTTAACGTAAATAATAGGTATCAAATTAACACTTTCCGGCACAGTATGCTCGGATCGGGATACCTAATTTTAATTCCAAACTTACGAACGGTACCAAGAATATTTTAATAAAATTTTGCATTAACAATGAAAGTGTAAAGTAACAAATTTTTAATTTCTAAAAAAGTCGTATGTAAATTCCGGTGTCAGTCGTTGATTTCATCATTTTACAACAAAATTTGCCTGTGCCGGAAAGGATTAAGATATTTTCAAAATATTTCATGTAGTTTATCAAGCAAATCACTTGTATATAGTATACCTTTAACCCTTTCCGGCGCGGAGTAATTCGGTTTATAAACTGATGAAATAATGGACTGACACCAGAATTTATAAATGAATTTATTAGAAAACACGAACTTGTTTATTTTCACGTACATCATAAAAGAAAAATTTTAATTAAATATTCTTGATGCCGTTTGTCAGTTTTGGAATTAAAATTAGGTGTTCTTTTTTAAGGACACCACCCTCGAAAGGGTTGAAATAGTTTGATAGTATATAATCTTGCATAAATTTAATTCTTTGAACTAAGTAAAAAAAAAAAAAAAATGTTTTAATTAAAATCTCTCTTTTTTATACAAAACTATTTCTACGAGTGCATCAAATCTACTTATTCAAAAATGTAGTGAAACTTATATACTACTATAGCCACAATTATGTGATAAACAGATACAATTTTTGCTTTCGAAATTTTTTTGGAGAAAGTAATCCTGTAACACATTTTCTACAGATAGTCCAGGAATTTTACTTTTAAAATGATCTAAAAATATATATTTTTTTAAAATCAGTAATTTATGCAGACTGGTAGTATGAGTAGAATTAAGGGAAAAGTGTAGCAAATAATACGTATCAAGTCAAGATATTTTTAAAATATTGGACATAGTTTATCGGAAAAAAACACATGTATTTGCCTGATATATTTTGAATTTAACCCTTTCAAGGGCAGTGATATGCTTATGAAACCACTTAATTTTAATTCCAAAATGCCACAATTGCACCAGAATTTTTTTAAATAAAATTTCCCATTTATCACGTATATGAGATATAGCTTTTTCTTATTTCCAGGTTTTTCCCTTAAATTTCGGTGGCATTCACATTTTTCAACATTTTATCAATGGAAATGCTTTTCCCCTGAAAGGGTTAAAATAGTTCGATAAAAGCTGTTCTCACATCAATTTAACTCTTTGAAGGAAATAATAAAAACTTCATAATAAAAATGTCTCTTTGTTATATAAAACTATTTCTACAAGTGCATTACATCTACTCATTTATAATGTTGTGATATGAGTAAAATTTATATATTGCACACGCCTGCGATAGCTGTGTTGTTTAATTTTTGATAATTGGGTTTTATAATAGCTGCCAAGTCTTCCGCTTTTTTTGTGCCACAAAAACTTAATAGAAATTTTTGCCTTATTGAATCGGCAGATTACGGTGATTTAAAAAGGTAAAACTTACTGTAAAATATTTGTGGTACGAAAAAGCGTAAGATGTTGGCAGCTATGGCTTTATGTATTTTTTAGCGCTAAATCCAAAAATGACCTTAATTTTTTACCATCACGTCAGGATTTTTTGCAGATCCTAAATTTCATTGATAAAAAGTAAAAAAATAGAGAACATCTGATACTGAAAGATATAGGAAATGGTTGTGTTTCTTAACTTTTGATAACTGATTTTTATATATATTTTTTAGCGCTGAATTCGAAAATGACCTTCATTTTTAACCATCAACTCAGGATTTTTTGCAAATCGTAAATTTCAAAGTCAAAAAATAGCAAAATTCTGATACTATAAAATAGATGTGATGTTTGTGTTTTTTTTTTTTAATTTTGATAATCGATTTTTATGTACTTTTTAGAACTAAGTCTGAAAATAGCCTCCAGTTTTAACCATCACCTCAGAATTTTTCGCAAATCGTAAATTTCAAAGTTTAAAAGTAAAAAGTTTGCAAAAAATCTATTAAAATTATATATATTGAAGTTGTGAAATTTTAACAATTATTCATCTCCAATTATAATAAAAAATTAACAAATGGAAAATAAACAAATTTAAAAAAATAATAGGCATTAAACATGAAATCGTACAACTCTAAATATTTAAATGATTTGATTATAACATAAAAACTTTTCTTTTTTTTCTCAGTTTGAAGTAATTGCTTTAATTCTATGCGTGATTTTCGTACATTTATATTTTTATTGCTATTTAATTGTTACTTGTTATCCCTGTATTTAGTCATTCAAATTATATCTTTAAATTGATAGAAAACGTCATAAAACCCAAATATGAAATATCATTAATATAAACGCCTTTTAAAACCTTTCAAATAAAAGAAAACATTGAATCTTGCTGATTGAATAATCTTTTTGAATCCTTTTATTTATTCTACTGTGAATATAATGCTATTTTTGAAATTCTTTATAAACATAATGCTCACAGCTATCTATCGTTATAACAGCAGAGGTAGAACATTGCTTTTGTTTTTTTATTGATTACACTTTTCAGTTAACTTTGTACTTCTAAGATATTTTAACCCATGCGTTCTAATCCTTTAAATTAGACCTTTAAATTTGTCGAATATATTATAAACACGAATACGAAATATCATTAATGTTAAAGTATTTTAAGTTATTGTGCCCAAATTGTACTTTAATGTGCTATATTGTCATTTAACGCATCGATTGGTACTAGAAAAAATTAGGGGGAATTATAGGTATTTTTTAATCATGTTTCTAAAGCATTATATTTTTTCCAAAGCAAAAAAATATTTTTATGTGTGTAATTTTTTTTCTAATAAAATCTGTTAAGCTTTTCTACCGTTTAATAATATGGAGTGTAAAATTTTAGTTCGGCAAAATATCTATATTTAAATGTAAGGTCATTACATTTTTATATTTCCGAAATCTATAAAAATACTAAAAACAACATTTTATAGAAATGATTTTAGTAGATTTGTAAATATTACACTAACTCACATATGACTAATTTAGTTTATTAAATTTAACAGGGGAAATCTTTCTGAAATTTATTTAATTGTTGCATAAATCTTCGAAAGCATTTTTAAAAATTCAGGAAAGGCTTTATAAGGAAATTTTTTTCATTAATTCCTAATTAGGGACACGAAGCTTAAAACCTTTTAAATAATTGATAAACGTTTAATCTTGCTGATCGAATAATCATTTGGAATGCTTTCATTCTTTTCATTGAGAACGTGATGCTATATTTGAAAATCTTATTTCCAAGTAAATTCTTGAAATCGATTCTAAATTGAAGTCTGCGAAAGAAACTAAAAAAATGCAATTTACAGGTGAGTAAGCCAAGCAGTCACTATAATAGCAGAAGTTGAAAATTCATTTTGTTTCTTTATCAATGAGGATTTTAACCCATTAAAGCCTACGGTTGCCTCGGGGTAACAGCATATGTTCCAATACGTTTGTTTTACGCACACCAGTAATTCTGAAGAGAATGAGCTAGCTTTCTCTGATGACAGAAACTAAAATAAGAGAAAAATTTCTATTCTGAAAAAGTAGTGTGAAATGAAATATTTCCATGTCTATCATGTAAAATAACCATGTTTAAGCGAAAAATAATTCCGTCTTTTATGGGTTAAGTTAACTTTGGAGCTTTCAAGCCTAAGCTTTTTTTTTTTCTTTTTTTTTTTTTGCAATGCGCCTGGCAAGCTTTAACAGCCGAAGTACAGTCGTGGAAAAAAAAAGTAAACACCCCCTACTAACTCCTCAACAAATTATTGTAGAAGAAAGTTACTGGTACCGAAAGATTGGAAATAAAGTCTACTTTTAAATGATGTCTATAAAATTTGCTTAGGGGACCATCTACATATTTAAACGAACCATAACTTTCAAATGAAAGTTATTCTTTCATAACTTTGTTTTTTTCTATAGCAGTACACAATTCTGACAGCATAAATGAACTCTACACCCTTCAATTAGCCTAAAAACGAATTTTTATGCAATTCGTACCATAAGTTTCCGAGAAATTAATTATTTTAAAACGAGCGTATTTTAAGGGTTGTATCCAAATTGAAGTTCCGTACTCGATGGTTAACCGAGAGAGCCTCCTTCTTGATCAAGGCACCTTAAGCGCCACTCAAGGAGTCAATGAAACGTGTTAGATTACAGTACAGCAGAATAAATTTCAAAATGTCTACTCACTTCCATCATAGACGGCCCCTTAAACCATCATTATGCCGTTTTTTAAGCATAATTTGAAAACTACTTGGAAGAAAAATGTGAAATTTTGGTTTTCCATAAAGCAGGACTTAATAAATCTAAATACATCAAAAAAAATTGTAGGTTGCAATTCATCATTTTTTCGAATATGAATTTCATAATTCAAAATTCATATCATAAAATTATAAAAATTGCGAATTCAGCGTATTTATGTTGGGGTATGTTAGTATTATTACTACAAAAAAAAAAAAAAAAAAAAAAAAAAAAAAAATAGTACATTAGGAGCATAATTTCGGGAAATATAAATAAAAATATGAAAATCTAATTTAACATTAGAAGCACTCAATTTTGAATGTTTATAATTCAAAAACTTATCATTCAAATGACTTGAAATTTAGTGTAGGCATAGTTTGAACCGAAGATTTGAAATATCTCGTTGAAATTGGGTATTGCCATTGAAAAAAACGAAGTTTGGATTCGTTTTAATATGTGGATGACCCCCTAAAAAAATTTTATATACATCATTTAAAAGTAGATTTTATTTCCAATTGTTCGGTACCAGTAACTTTCTTCTACGATGATTTGTTGAGGAGTTAGTAGGGGTGTTTACTTTTTTTTCCACGACTGTACCTAATTCAAAACTAACAATGAAAGTTAAACTTGTTCTGATAATCCAACTATACTCATCAGAAAAAAAAAACAGAGAAGCAAAATTTAAAATAGAAAAGAGTGATAGCGATTTTTTACAAATAAAGAATTAAATATATAAATTGAAATAAATTATCCTAATATTGTAATGGCAAGATAAAATGCCTATTTCAGTATAGTCGCCGGAAGTAAAGCCAGTTTCAAAAAGCTAACCTTACTCATGAAGTTAAAAAGACAGAATTCCAATACCACGCATTAGTAAATAATGAAATATCAAGAATAGTGAATAGACAAATATTCGGATAAATAAAAGAAAAATGTTATAACTTAAAAATAAAATGAAGATAATTATAATCTTTGATTATAAGGAAAATAATGTAGAGAATCGATTTGATACATATAATCAATATGTTTCCATATAAAACTTAAAAAATCATGTGTTACCTAAATATTGTGTGAAGAGTTTTATGTTCCCTATATAACAGGCATACAACACTTGCAGTGGTGGAAAATTGGCGCAGAGGAGGAGCCTATTGACACCACTAAATTTTAGTAGTATTTTTCGCCTTATCTAATGACAGATTTTCTGCGTTTTTATTAAGGTGAAGAATACTATAAAATTTTAGTGGTGTCAATAGGCTCCTCCTCTGCGCCAATTTTCCACCACTGCACTTGGGAAAAAACAAGTTACAATTCTGTGAAAGCTAAATTTTAAAGAATCTGGCGGAAGTACAAATTTTGCGCGCGAATGCTACTAATGCAAACTTGAAAAAATGTAATAAAGAGTTCGTAATAAACGAGAATGTAATTAAAATATAAAATATTAGAAAGCGGATTGCGTGTTTAAAAAGGTTTATTTTTTAAAGTTATTTAAAGTGACGAAATATGTATAACGTAAAACATTCCTTAATTATTTTTTTTTAATTATAAAATAACGTAAAATATTTTACAATGGATATTAAATAAATTGTGTAATAAAATTTTGTTTTTTCTTTATCAATATATCAGTGTTAATATTTACAACATTGCTTTTGCTTCTCTATTAATAGAAACTTTATGTTAACTTTGTACTCCATTTTTTTTTAATGTTTTAGAAATATAAAGAATTTATACATTAGCCCAGTATTTTAAGCCCTTAACCATTTCAGGGGCGGTGGTATGTTTATGAAACAACTGAATTATAATTCCCAAACGCCACAATGGCACCAGAATTTTAGTAAAATATTTTCAATTTAATATGTACGTGAAATATAGACCTTTTTCGTATTTTCATATAAATTTGTTGGTAAATTCCGGTGCAATTCATTTATTTCAACACTTTATCATTGAAAATGCTTTGTCCCTGAAAGGGTTAACTGTCGTGCCCGAGTGCCTCACGGGCAAAATGGTTTGCTATATTCGATACTAAAAGCTTTTGGATACCACTTAACTTTAACTGTACGACTGTACAAAGACAAATATTTTAGTAAAAAAAAAAAAAAAAAAAAAAAAAATGGTGCCGGGACCTCATTTTTAATTTATTGTATATATGGAAAAAAGAAACAGTTAAAGGGTTAATCATTCAAATTATTTCTTTAAAGTGCTGAAACAAAATGTCACAGAAAACAGAACATCATTAATATCATCGTGCATTAAAACCTTTCAAATGATAGAGAAAAATTGAACCTTGCTAATCGAATAATCTTTTTGAATGTCGTCATTTATTCCATTGAGAACGTAATGCTATATTTGAGATTCAGATTTCCTAGTAAGTGTTTGAAATCGAATCTATTCAAGTGAGGTCTATCAAAGAAGCTAATAAAAAGCCCAGGCTATTTTGATTCTCCACCTCACGCTTCTTTCTAGCTCATTAAGTTCTTCTGGAGCCAGATTAGCGGCAAGAACTCGTCCTGAAAGTCTTTAATCAACTTGCTTTTCCCTGAAATGCGACGTGGATCGCTTTCTCGCCTAGCCCTCTCTCTGCGAGAAGTTTCTTGTTTACAAGAGTTAGGTCACGACATATTGTGGTCGCTTCAGGAACGAATTGCTCTACGTGAGTTACATCCATATCAGATGCTTCAGAAGATAAAACGTCGGAAAGAACGGATCATCTCATTCTGATTTTTTTTTTTTTTTCGAAGTCACACAAATTTTCTTATTTGGGATACTGGAACATCGATTTACCTTTCAAAATAATTTTAATTGCTTTGTAACGCTGACTTAGTAAATTTGGCGCAGATTTAACCGGTGAATTTTATGATTGTAGAATAAGGATTAATTCTACATATTTTTCACTTGAATCTCCGGATGATAGATAATTGTGTATGTTCATTCTTACTATTTCGCTTTCTGAAGACAAAACTTCCCGTTTTTTATTCACATCATAGCTGCCTAGTTTTACGCTTTTTTCCTACCACTATTTTTTGCCAGAGAAGTTTGTCTTATTTAATAATTGAAAACACAGGATTAAATAAAGCAAATTTTTCCGGTCAAAAATAATGGTAGGAAAAAATGCAAAAGTTGGCAGCTATGTTCAATAAACAATCTCAAGAAGTCAATTTAAAATTTTAATATGTTCATATTAAACAGCGCATACAGTGTTGCCAGATGGGCTACTTTTTTAAAAATCATATTCTTGATTGGCACCACTTTTTTTAAATTGTATAAATAAGGCAAAAGCAATGTTAGTTTTACTGTTTCTAAAAAGTGGTATCAATCAAGAAAGCTGAATTTAAAAAAAGTAGCCCACTGGTAACACTGCGTGCATATTGCCTTTAGAAAAATCTTTGATGGCGTAATAATTGTTTTGACGTATACCATCTTTTGATGTGCCTTCGTAACCGCCAACTCTTACGAGTTTTTATACCGCAAAAATTTAATAGTAAACTTTATTTTCTTAACTCTTCGTAATCTGCCGATTAAATAAGGTAAGAATTTCTAATAAATTTTTGTGGTACAAAAAAGCATAATATGTTAGGAGCTATGCATCTTATTAAATCAAATACTTCAGAAGATATCAAAAGAGCGAATCATTTATTTCTGTTTTTTTTTCATCAAGCTACAACAAATTTTCTTATTTAGGATGCTGGAAGATTGATTTACCTTTCAAAATATTTTTAACTGCTCTGTAAAGCAGCCTTACTATAATAAATTTGGTTCAGATCTAATTCTGTGAATTTTATGATCGCAAAAATCAAAATATTTCCATATATTTTTGGCTTGAATCTCCAAATTATAAATAATTGTATTCATTCTTACTATTTAGCTATTTAAAAACAAAACTTCCCGTTTATATTCACGTAAAGAAACTCGAGCAGTCAATTTAAAATTTAAAAAATGGGCATATTAAACCATGCATATTACCTTTAAAAGAATCTTTGGTGGTGTAATAATTGGTGTTGGATTATTTCATTTTGCTTATATATCTAATTAAGTAAGAGATCAAGAGAGAACAAGATAAAAAACCGAAAAGAATGTATCATCTAACTTCGATCTGATTTTTCAAAGTCACACAAATTTTCTTATTGCGGAAATCAATTTTATCTTTGAAATTAATTTCAAATACTTTGTAATGACGACTTAAATAATAAGCTTGTCTGAAACCAAATAGGTTAATATTTATGAGTGTAAAATGCGGATAAATACCGCATATTTTTGGCTGGAATCCCCAAACAATACTTGTACTTATCTGTAACTACAATTTTGATTTGTAGAGACATGTCTCTTTTGTTTTATTCATGTAAACAAATTGAGCAATCAATTTAAAACTAAGCAATGGGCATATTAAACTACGCATATTATCTGTAAATAGCAAGGGTGTCAAACTGTGGTCTACAGTGTCTCTGTGCAACCATTGTTTTCGAATAGTATTCTTCGCCTTAATTAATCCCACTATTGCAGATAATAAATGAAGCGAAATTTACGATTCGGAAATACCAGTGCCAGTGAGACTTATCGAGCTACTGTTTGGTTACCGCTACTTTAGAAACTACTTTCATTTAAAGGAAATAATGGTGCTGAATTATTTCAATTTTTTATTATTTCTATTTAAATCGGATGTTTCAGAAGATAAAACGTAGGAAGAAACAAATTATTTCACTCTGATTTTTTTTTCCGAAGTTACACAAATTTTCTTATAGCGTATATTGGAAGGTATCCACTTAACTTTTAAACTAACTTTAATTATTGTACAACGCAGACTTAGAATAAAAACTTTCTTAAATCTATTAGGTGAATTTTAAGATTTTTTTATATCTAATTACATCAAATATAGTGAAAATATGTGTATGATTTTCTTAAAGGAAATAGGCAACTGTTCGGTTAGCAGGAGCATGTAATTGACCAATGTCATCTAGCTTTGTGGGAGATAGCGCAACATTGCGATAAGTGCTCGAAGAACATTGCATTTCGGTTTGATTTATATAAAGACTTTGGCGAATAGCTTTAAATATCGAATTTAAAAATTAATATTACACAAAAATAAATTCAACAATTTCCAAACATTATCAGTTCTCAGAATTCAGAATGTGTCATGGAAAAATTTAATTCAAGTGAAACATCTACTATAGGCTAACATTAGCTATAATATTTTACCCGAATATTATCAGTAAGATGTAGTTTAATTCGTAATTTCTATTAATATTAAGAACTATCATGCGTAGGTATAAAATATACGTCTTCGGAAAGTTTAATTCATGTAAAGCATTTAAAGGCCGGTATTAAATATAACTTTTACCTAATATGTAATATTAGAATAATATAATATATTTCAAAATTTAGTTTATAGAGAATTGCATGATTTATAAATAACAGATTATATATATTAAAAAGAAAGAATGAATATTCAGAATTATCACGCACGAGCTGAAAAAATACATATTGTAAAAGTTTAATTCATATAAAGCATTTAACCCCTTCAAGGGCGGTGGTTGATTTTGGACCATATAATTTTAATCCTTAAATGCCACATTGGTGCCAGGATATTGGAATGCAAAATTTCCTTTTATTAAGTACGTGCAAAAAAGAAAAAAAAAAAAAAAACCTTTAGCTTAATTTAATTTTTTTTTTTTTTTTTTTTTTTTTTGTAAATTCTGGTGTCATTCATTCATTCATTTCAGAATTTTGCGAATAGAAGTACATTGCCCCTGAAATGGTTTAATGCCTGCATTAAATATAAATTTTATCCTAATATATAATATTAGAATAATATAATATTTTATAAATAATAGCCCCTCAGGGGGATACTTTCTTTAGGTATTCACGGGCTTCGCAACCCCGGGCACCTGAGCGATCTTTCTCTTTTCCTTTTCCTCTTATTTCTCTTCTCTTTCTTTCCTCTTTGTTTCACTCTCGTTGTGGTTTCCTCTTTGGAGGTGAGGGCAATTCTGCATGAGTCGATATCATCCTGTCTATATCGGCTCATGGAGAATTGTAAACCACCCACGTGTTTGCCGTGCTGGGCGACCAGTGTCCCTGGAAAGGGGGATCCTGGCAGTTGAGGGAAACCAACACACTGCTTTGGCCTCTGCTTCAGGTAGACGGGAGGTGCATATTGGCCCAGTATGCATCAATCAGCTGGTCAGCTGACTTGTCACTGGCTGGGGATCAAGCAAGCGACTACTTACTAGCCATCTCATTAATGGTGGAGACTGGCATAGGAGTGTCTTGTGACCGTATGGGCCCTGGTTAACACTGGTGCACGAATGTGCATCCCCTTGTTGGGCTCGGTAGGGGGGGGGGGTGCGGTCGGGGTCTGAACACTTATTTTTTTCAATTATGGATGGAAATACTAATGTTCCTTCTATTTCTCTTCCATGTGGAGAGCAACAAGCTGTTCAGAATGATTTATTCACTCGTTTTTTCATTATCAAACGCACCGATAGCCTGTGTAATAGTTAATTTAAGAGAACTTCACCATTTCTGATTGCTAAAACATTCCAGTCTGTTTTGGGGGATGGTCCTTCCAAAAATTGCAATCTGGGGATCTGCTGGTTGAGGTTTCCTCAGCCAGCCAGTCCCAACTTTTGTCAAATTGTACTACAATAGGTTCTTTTTATGTTTCTGTCTTGCAACATCAAACTCTGAATACAAGCCGTGGTGTTATATCCGAACTAGAACTTTTACTATGTACAAAAGAAGAACTCTTACAGAATTTAAAAGATCAAAATGTCATAGATGCTCGGCGCATTACTATCCGTAGGAATGTGCAAGTGCTTCCGACGAAACATATTATTCTCACTTTTAATAGCCCTACTCTGCCAACTAGAATTAAAGCTGGCTACCTTAGCTGTCCAGTCCGTCCTTTCATCCCTAACCCTCTCCGTTGTTTTAAATGTCAGCATTATGGCCATAGTATGACAACCTGGCTTGGTTCTGTTACCTTCGCACGTTGTGCAAAATCAAGACATGACAGTAAAATTTGTGAAAAACCTGAACGCTGTGCAAATTGTAAAGGTGACCATCCAGCCTACTCTCGCTCTTGTCCAAACTGGACCCGTGAAAAGGAAATACTAGCTGTTAAAATAACGCAAAAACTCTCTTATTCTGAAGCTCGCAAACTTGTTCAATCCAGAATCCCATCTATTGGTGTCTCTTACTCCAGTTTACTCAGGCAACAATCAAAACCCGTAAGGCACATAAGCACCCAAACCGACACCTCCTTTCCTCCTAGTAATTTAACCATAGTACAATCATCCAGCATTGCACAGAGAAAAACACGTGAAGTTTGCTGTACAACTAGTGGATATGTTAATCCAAAATTAGAACTTTTGCCACCATCCAAAGAACCTGCTAAAATAGAATACTTGACTAGTCGACCACAAAAATCTTCTACACAGTCTAAAAAGTCATCGGAACATAAAACTGAAAAAACCTCTGTTTCAGCTACGAGCACATTGCAGAAACTTGATACTCTCCCAATTGAAAATGTAAATGAAAAATCTCGTGAACAGAAAAGAAGAAATAAGACCTCTAATCAAGCCTCATCACAGTGGAAAACTGTGAGAAAAAAAAAAGAAGATATCTTACCTTGACACATCACTTTCTAATGTAAAAGATCCCCAGCAGCTTCAAACCTACGTAGAAGAAGCTATGGAATCACAATCCTGCGAATCTGGTGCACATGACGAGAGTACTTTTTTTTTTTGAAGAGTTTATACCGTAATAATTTTATATTGCTCTTTACTTTCCTGTGGTTTTTAATGTCGTTTTTATCCAGCGTTTGTACAACATTTTATACCTTTTTTAAAACACACCTTACTTTGCAATTGTTACAGTTTTTAATCGTAAGTTTTTTCTTTGTGACTTTTAACTGTGGTCTTTTGACGTCATTGAATGTTTTTAATTACATTTATAATATTATTAATTTTAGTACACTGTTTTTCTTACCTTATTATAATTTTGAACATTTTATTTATTTTTTGATTTTGTAAAATGTCACTGTTTTAAGTTTAACTTGGGCTTGGCGCAGCATGTCCCTAAAGGGACTTTGTGCCACTAAACCTCAACCAACCAACCAACCTTTATAAATAATAGATCATGTATATTAAAAACATTATGATTATTCAGAATTATACTACGTGGATTCAATAAATACGTATTGTAAAAGTTTAATTCATATAAAGAATTTAAAGGCCGGCATTAAATATAACTTTTACCTAATGTGTAATATTAGAATAATATAATATATTACAAAATTTAGTTTATAAGAAATTACATAATTTATAAATAATAGATTATATATATTTAAAAATATACGAGTATTCAGAATTATCATGCGTGGGCTGAAAAAATACGTATTGTAAAAGTTCAATTCATATAAAGCATTTGAAGGCCTGCATTAAATATAAATTTTATCCTAATATATAATATTAGAATAATATAATATATTATATAATTTAGGATATTATTAATTACATAATTTGTGAATAATAGATTCTTTATATTAAAACTTTATAAATTATCAGAATTATCAGGCGTGGGCTCAAGAATAGGTATAGTAAAAGTTTAATTCAAGGCCGGAATTAAATATAAATTTTATCCTAATATATAATGTAAGAATAACATAGTATTTTATAAATAATAAATTACATATATTAAAAATATTATGAATATTGAGAAATATCCTACGTGGACCCCAAAAATACGTATTGTAAAAGTTTAATTCATACAAAGCATTTATAGGTCGACGTTAAATAAAACTTTTATTATAATATGTAATATTAGAATAATATTACATTAATATTATTACATTAATATTATCAGAATTATCATGCGTGGGCTCAAAAATACGTATCGTAAAAGTTTAATTCAAGGCTGGAATTGAATATAACTTTTATCCTAAACCATGATATTAGAATAATAAAACATATTGTAGAATTTAGTATATAAGAAATTACATAAATAATAGGTCCATACATTAAGCATATCATGAATATTCAGAATTATCATGCATGGTATCGAAAAAAAAAAAATGTCTCCGAAAAGTGAGTAGGGTACTTCCGTCGAATGTTTCTTAGAGGAAACGTACTTCTTATTGAAGGCTCTGATCGAGACAGAACAATCCCGTCTAGGAATCAACCGACAGGACAGTCGTTCCCCCTTTTTCCATGAGATTCCTGTTCACTTAACAACCATTAGATCGATGACCGAATCGCTAAGGGAACGACTGGAGAAGGGAAGGGAGGGGGCTATCCCGAGGTTGTGCCTTTCGGTCGCATTACTGACGGTCATATCATTCTTTTAGCTAACTTTATTTTGCTGCCCACCCGAACTCAACCCCTTTATTTATTATTTGTTTCTTTTTTTTTCCAAACTGGTGCATTAGTCATGGTTCAAGGGGCATAAGTCTCTGCTAATGGATTTATAGTTTCTTTCATTTTGGATAGAGAATGGCAAAGGCAACGTACCACTGTCTTAATGAAAGTAATGTTAAAAACATAAATACTGATATGTGTAGAACAAAAAAGTTATAATTTATTACGAAATTTATGTAATATTCATTTTTAATTTTTTTTTTTTTATCCCATCATTTAAAAGTTTTAATTACGGAATATTTTGTATTAATCGGCTAATAGATATCTACTTTCTTTTATTTTCGATAGGGAACTGGAAAGGAAACGTACTATCCTATTACTGAAAATATCTGTTTTGCTATAAACATAAATACAGATATATGTAAAACAAAAATAGTTATACTTCATTGCGAAATTTATGTAATATTCATTTTAAAACAATGTGTATTTTCACATAATTTAAAAGTTTTAATTAAGGAATATTTCATATTATTCTACTGATAGATTTTAGTTTCTTTTATTTTGGAGAAAGAATTGGAAAGAGTACATACTTTACCTTAATAAAAGTGCCTGTAATGTTATAAACATAAATACTGTTATATGTAAAACAAAAAAGGTATAATTTATTACGAAATTTATATAATATTCAGTTTAAAATAATTGTATTTTCCCGTAATTTAAAAGTTTTAATTAAGAAATATTTTATATTATTCTGCTAATAGATTTATAGTTTCTTTTGTTTTGGATGGAGAATTGGAAAGACAACAATCCACTAAATTAATGATAGTACCTGTAATGATATAAACGTAATTACGAATATAGTTATAATAAAAATGCTGCTGTCTATTGCACACTTTATTTAATATTCATTACAAAAATATTTAACATTATTCCACAATTTAAAAGGTTTATTAAAGAATGTTTTATGTTATTCTAAAAAATGGGTTTATGCTACGGGTCAGAGAATTTTTCAGGAAAAATACTGGGATTTTCCCGGAAAAATTCCCTCATCCTTTTATTTTGTTTTAAGTCAACATTCCACTGTCTTAATGAAAGTATCTGCAATGTTATAAACATAATTAGCTATATTTTTATAACAATAATATTGTAATTTTTACACAATATATTTAATACTCGTTATAAAATATGTTATATTTTCACGTAATTTAAAAGTTTTAATTTCAGACTGTCTTATGTTATACATTTTTTTCCGTTATTATAAATTGATGCAAATATAATTAAACTTTTTAAAAACAGATAACCTGTTTTCTAAAATTTTACTTTTGACGTAGAATGATAAAGGCATGTCTTATAAAAAGTGCCTATAATGTTATAAAAATATATATATTTATAACAAAAATATTGCAAGTATTAAACACTATATTTATTATTCATTGTGAAATAATTTATATTATCAAATAATAATAATATATATATATATATATATATTAAACAGTGGCTTATATTATACATCTTTTCCGTTAATTGAAATAACTGTAAAAGTAATTTAACATTTTTATTTACACAATCTATTTCTTTAGAGATAGCAAAGGCATCATACCGCTTTCTCAATGAAAGTGTTTGAAATATTATAAACATAACTACTGATATAATATAACTATTGTAATTTATTACGCAATTTATTTAATATTCTTTACAAAATATTTTATATTATCACATAAATTAAAAAAAAAACTCATCAAAGAATGTTTATTTTTATACATCTTTTCCGGCACTGGAAATCATTATACTAATAATTCCAAAAATATTTTGTTTTGAATAGAGAATGGCAAAGACATCATAGCACTGTCTTAATAGGAGTCCCTGTAATGTTGTAAATATTAACACTGATATATTGATAAAGAAAAAACAAATTACACAATTTATTACACAATTTATTTAATATCCATTGTAAAATATTTTACGTTATTGCATAATAAAAAAAAAAATAATTAAGGCATGTTTAATGTTATACATATTTCGTCACTTTAAATAACTTTAAAAAATAAACCTTTTTAACCACGCTATCCGCTTTCTAATATTTTATATTTTAATTACATTCTCGTTTATTACGAACTCTTTATTACATTTTTTCAAGTTTGCATTAGTAGCATTCGCGCGCAAAATTTGTACTTCCGCCAGATTCTTTAAAATTTAGTTTTCACAGAATAACTTGTTTTTTCCCAAGTGTTGTATGCCTGTTATATAGGGAACATAAAATTCTTTACACAATATTTAGGTAACACATGATTTTTTAAGTTTTATATGGAAACATATTGATTATATGTATCAAATCGATTCTCTACATTATTTTCCTTATAATCAAAGAATATAATTACCTTCATTTTATTTTTTTTCTTTTATTTATCCGAATGTTTGTCTATTCACTATTTCATTATTTACTAATGCGTGGTATTGGAATTCTGTCTTTTTAACTTCATGAGTAAGGTTAGCTTTTTGAAACTGGCTTTACTTCCGGCGACTATACTGAAATAGGCATTTTATCTTGCCATTACAATATTAGGTTAATTTATTTCAATTTACATATTTAATTCTTAATTTGTAAAAAATCGCTATCACTCTTTTCTATTTTAAATTTTGCTTCATGTTTTTTTTTTTTTTTTTTTTTTTTTTTTTTTTTTTTTTGTCTGTTGAGTATAGTCGGATTATCAGAACAAGTTTAACTTTCATTGTTAGTTTTGAATTAGGTACAGTCGTGGAAAAAAAAAAGAAAACACCCCCTACTAACTCTTCAACAAATTATCGTAGAAGAAAGTTACTGGTACCGAACGATTGGAAATAAAATCTACTTTTAAATGACGTATATAAAATTTTCTTAGGGGGGCATCTACATATTAAAACGAATCCAAACTTAATTTTTTTCAATGCCAATTCCCAATTTTAACGAGATATTTCAAATATTTGTTTCAAACTATGCCTAAACACCAAATTTCAAGTCATTTGAATGATAAGTTTTTGAATTATAAACATTCAAAATTTAGTGCTTCTAATGTTAAATTACTTTTTCATATTTTTATTTATAACTTCTGAAATTATGATCCTAATGTTTTAATTTTTTGTGTAGCATTAATACTAATATACCCAAACATAAATACGTTGAATTTGCAATTTTTATAATTTTCTGATATGAATTATTAATTATTAAATTAATATTTAAAACAATTATGAATTGCAACCTGCAATTTTTTTCATGGATTCAGATTTATTAAGTCCTGCTTTATGGATATCCAAAATTCTACAGTTTTCTTCCAAGTAGTTTTCAAATTGTGCTTAACCCTAGAACTACCGGAAATTTTACTCAAGTTTTATAAAAACATTCTACACCAGAATTTTTACTTAAAACTATTTAATTTGTTTATTTAACTTATTATTGTCTGATTTATACATTTAGTTTGTTTTGAAGAAATTTCTGGTTTGAATAAATATTTTGAATGTACATGTCGGGTCCAATGGACCCGTCTGGTAGACGGAAGGTTAAAAAACGGCAAAATGATGGTTTAACCCCTTAACCTACAATGACGGGCATAGCCCGCGTACGATGATCGAGCCAAATGTAAATTCTTCTTACCACTAAAATTTCACAGTAAATATAGTTTAATTTAATCGTCGAAATTCCATGATTAAACAAGGCGAAAATCTCTATTAAATTTTAGTGGTAGCTATGGATTTTCCAAACCGTGGAGCTGTTAAGAGTAAATCGTAGGTTAAGGGGTTAAGGGGCCGTCTATGATAGAAGTGACTAAATACTTTGAAATTTCTTATGCTATCCTGTAATCTAACAGGCTTAATTGACTGCTTAGGGTGCTTTGATCGAGAAGGGAGCTCTCTCGGTTAACAATCGGGTACCGAATTTCAATTTAGATACAGCCCTTAACCCCTTGAGGGGCACCGGTATATATTATATACCACCTACGATTAATGAAGTTTTACACCAGAAAAATTTTATTAAATTTTACTTTTCTAACTTTGGTGGGAAAAAAGCCGTAAAATTGCTTTTACTTATTTTGAAATAGAATTTTTTCAAAGATTCCGGTGGGAATTCAGCATTTCACAAACGTAATTGCTTGCCCCTCAAGGGGTTAAACTACGCTCGTTTTAAAATAATTAATTTCTCGGAAACTTATGGTAGGAATTGCATAAAAATTTGTTTTTAGACTAATTGAAGGGTGTAGAGTTTATTTATGCTGTCAGAATTGTGTACTGCTATTGAAAAAAAAAACAAAGTTATGGTTCGTTTTAATATGTAGATGCCCCTCTAAGCAAATTTTACATACATCATTTAAAAGTAGATTTTATTTCCAATCGTTTGGTACCAGTAACTTTCTTCTACGATAATTTGTTGAAGAGTTAGTAGGGGGTGTTTACTTTTTTCCCCCACGACTGTACATAACCTTGGAATTAAAAATTTAGGATAACTTCATTTCAGTTCATATATATATATATATATATATATATATATATATATATATATATATATATATATATAAAATACAAAAATCATCAGTTAAAAATCACCGTAATTTGTTTTATTTGAAGTTTTGCTTCATTGTTTTCTTTGTCAAGTGAGTAAAGATGAATTAACAAAACAGGTTTAACTTTCATTGTCTCTTCTGAAATGGGCACAATCTAGAACTATAAAACTTTAGGTTCAGTTTGGTTCAGTTGTCATTTTATTTGTTTATTACTAAAGTCACACTTTATTTTACTCGAAAGTTTTGATGGACCGTTTATATGCTTTTACGTTCAGTGATTTATCCTCTAATTTCAATTTTTAATTATGTCAGTCTGTTTAACCTATCTCTCTCTCTCAATATATATATGAAGTTACTTATTCGAAATTATTATTAATTCACTTAATTTTAAAAGCACATTATATTAAAATGTTAATTGATTATTATGAACATTCTGATGCACTGTTTTAGAATGATACATTTGTGCAATCTCAGTGACATTTTAGGTTAAATTATTTGCAATTAAAAAAGTAGATGGCAGCACTAAACACTATTACATCTGATTTTAGTCCTGATCTTAATCATATATTGACTATCTTAAATTTAATTTCTTATAGTTCCGCTAGACGGCAGCATTATATAATTATTTATTTTGTTCTAATATTATAAGGTTGCCATCGACTCTTAAATTACTCTTATATTAGTTATTATCTCTTAATTATTAATGGTTTAATTTTAAACAAATTCTTGTAATTTTTTCCAGGATCATTATTATAGTATGTAATAATAATTATTATATGGCCTATATGTTTATTATAATTGTTATATTTTATGCTTGTGATTATTTACTGCGGCAACCGTGGCATAAGCTTTTAACTGTGCAAGTTATTTAAGCGGGATTTTTATACTGTTCCGAATTCCGTTATATTTTTGTGTCATGGTCAATATGTCTTGGCTGTTCTCTCGCTGGGTTTGCTTATGATTTAATTTGTTTCATTTTATAAAGTTTTTCATTGTTGCGGATATCACATTGTTTAATATTTAAATGGTGGTTTAATAATTTCTGGTGATTAGTCGATCGGGTACATAACGGAATTCAATTTTTGCTTATTGGTGAATTCCGTTACAGAAATCGACTATGTTTTTTGCTTATAAATGTATTTTATGTACCCGTGAACAAGTGAAATACTTTATAAGTTCCGGCATCATTCATCCATTTGATCTTTTGTATGTTTATAATACGGCTTTTTCTGGTTTAACATTATTTAGCTGGATATTGTATCTTTTGTCTTTAATAGGATTTTATCAAAATTTGGTGGTTTTTCCATATGTTTTATATAGATTTATCGCCAGCAATATTCTAGTGAATTAGTGGAATTTAGCAAGTTTCTGTATTACTAGTTACATGTTCCATCTTTATTCTGTATAATGTCAGTGTTATGAATTTAGCTAATTTATAAATTTAATTTTAGTAATTGGAAATCGATGACGATTTGTTATATATAATGGTTATATATATATATATATATATATATATATATATATACAGAGAGAGAGAGAGAGAGAGAGAGAGAGACCTCTCTATAAATAAATAGATGGATAAATAGACATCCTTCATATAAAAAAATTTCGATGTGGAGTCGACATAAGATATTCAAAACGTTATTACATATCTTTGTTATGAGCACGCGAGAGTGCGCACGCGTATGTGGGAATTTTTTTTTTTGAACATTTTTCCGTTTTTCTTTAGAAATTATTCAAGTAAATAGGGTTAATTTAAATTTTATGTTTACATTTTTTTTTTTTACCTCTTTATTGGATAAATATCTTCAATTTATATGATATTCAACTACATAAGCTTTTTAACATGCTTATCAAATATACTTTTTCAAACCACTTTACTGTCAAAAGTGTATTCATTTGAAAGTTAAAATTCATGAAATCATATGTACATATATGAATATATATATGAATAATATGATGGATGAATAGTTTACCTACGTGTGCAAAATTACTTTTCTAAATTTCTGAGGCATGTAACATTAAAGGAATGATTTTCTGCGTTGATTCTCAAAAGTTAGATCAAATTTATGTTAATATAAATTTTTAGCGACATATTTTGATGCAGAGCATTTTGGTATTTAATTTTACATTTAACCTTCCGTCTACCAGACGGGTCCATTGGACCCGACGTGTACATTCAAAATATTTATTCAAACCAGAAATTTCTTCAAAACAAACTAAATGTATAAATCAGACAATAATAAGTTAAATAAACAAATTAAATAGTTTTAAGTAAAAATTCTGGTGTAGAATGTTTTTATAAAACTTGAGTAAAATTTCCGGTAGTTCTAGGGTTAAGAAACTTTTAATAGAACTATTATCACATTAACACTAGAACGGCGGGAATTTTTACTCAAGTTTTAAAAAAATATTTCACATCAGAACTTTTACTTAAAACTATTTAACTTACTTATTTAAGTTATTTTTGTGCAGCATATATTAATCTTATATTATAAAGAAATTTCTGGTTCGAATCGACATGTATTCACTCAGAAAGGGTCAAAATGTCCCCTCGCCGCCGTTCTAGTGTTAACAAATCAGTAAATTGGAAATCTTAATTTTGGTAAAGAGAAAAGATTGTTGGGTGGCTTTTAATTGATGTGCTTTTCTAAATTTTTTGAAGTATGTTACGTAAAAGCAAAAATATTCTGCATTCTTTATAAAAAATAATCGAATTTAAAGGTACCTTCAATTTTAAGCCTAATGTACATATCGTTCAGATTTCAATATTATAAAATATTTTTCTATTTTAAAGTTATTAATGATATGCAACTCCTTTTATTTATTTACACAACACTTCTTTTCTTATGATGTTTATACATAATGAAAAGAATTTTTTCTTTTGAGCTCAAAGCACAAAGTGATGCTTTGTGATAAGTTTGAAAGTCTTTCTTGACAGCTAGTATGAAAAGAATCTGTTATTTTGAAACTATTTCGATGTAGCTTTGTTGAATAAAAAAATTTATTCATAAAATTTTATTTTATTTTATTTTTAGATATTGCGAAATCAAACGTTTCTGGAAAATAATTTTTTTCCAGCATTAAAAAAATGCAGGAAGTGATTTTTTTGATTTTTTTTAATTTAAATTTAAATGTAATTTATATTTCTACATATTTTATCCTCCACATTCCTAAAGTATCATATGTGATATTCCATACTAAACCATAGCTGCCAACTTATACGCTTTGTTCGTACCACTAATATTTTACAGAAAATATTATCTTATTTAGTTGTCGAAATCTCACGATTAAAAAAGGCGAAAATATCTATTAAATTTTAGTGGTAGCAAAAAAGTGTAAAAGTTGGCAGCTGTGCTAAACCCCACATATAAACTAAACTGTTTGATTTTTTTTATATTTTTACTTTACTTCTATATAGCTGAATGTTTTCGACTTCGGATCAAAACCAATTATTGGCAGCACTGATGCTTATTTCCTCGTAAAATAAGTGTTATTTTCATCTGAGTTTTAAAAATGCTTTCCAGACAATGTGTCAAAGAAAGCAAGAAAATTTCATAATTAATTAAGTTAAACGTTTTACAATAAAAAAAATTTGAGGATCTGTAGATCATTTAATTAATTAAAGGCCTTCAAATTTCTACTGCGTAATTTAGGTTACTTATAATTAAATTGATATTTTAAGGGTGTTAGTAATTTTAGATCCGTATTTGTGAACCTAAAGTACCAGTACTTTGAAGTATGAATTTCCGAAAAAGGTTTCCTTCTGTCATCTATGGTGTTTTTGTGTTTGTGCAAAATCAGTGATTGTGTATGCACAGTGTTATTTTTCCTTTGGGCCTGAAGAGGTTAAAAAGACTTCCTAGTTTGCACATAGTCGAAACTTCAAAAAGTGTATAAGGCTTTTAAAAGTATTTTTGTGAAAATGATGTGTTTTTTTAAAATTACATATCAAGATTTCTTTAGAGGTTTTCAGTTCGTCAAGTTTTTAATTTGGCTGAAGCATTTAAAATAATAATAATAATAATAATAATAATAAGTATTGAAATAAAGCGTTAATCTGAAGAGTACATTTCAAAAAATATTTCAGAAAAACAAAAGTTGCTTGAAAAATTTATTAAAATCGAATGCACTGAAATTGGGTTATTCGTGATATTTGAGTCTCGGTATGAAGTCTGTACATGTATCTTAAAAGGAATTATGGTGTATTCCTCTATATCGATAGACCGCAAAAAGTTTTTTTGAAAGAACAAATAAAATGGATTGCATGTTACTAAGAGCAATACAAATACATAATCATTTACATATTTAGTTATTCCAGTGTAAATAAATTTGTAAATAAAGCACAAATCCATAACTGCCGACTATCAAGCGTTTTTGTCACCTCTAAAGTTCAATATATTTTTTGGCCTCATTTAATTGCAGATTTTAGCTATTAAATAAAGCAAAACTTACTATTAAATATTATAAGAAAAATGCGTAAAAATTGGCAGCTATGTTTAAATCTGGTGAGTACTTTCTACGAAGGACATCGGATAAACAAAAAGTCCTTGAACATATTTCATTGAAATCGAAGAAATTTAAATTGGTTTATTCATGGTAATCTGGCCAGATGTGCACGTAATTTATGCATGTATGTTCAAATACATTATCCGAAAATAATTTATTCAATTATTACATCGCATATTCAATTAATTTCTTATATGTCACATAAATAAAATTTCATTTTAAATGTGAATGTGTAGCATTAGAACAAATGACATGAGAGCATTCAGTTATGGTTTTCTTCCCTCAATTTTAGGTATATAGCCTAAAGAAGAAATGTTTCAGTGAAGGCTTTTGAAGGAAAAGCGAAGAAAATTTTTGGGGCAAGGAAAACACTTAAAAATTTGCTAGTCACTCTTTTACAGATCAGACATGCGGCACACGTTTAGAATTTGAGACAAGATTAATAATAATTGTTTTAAGTGAGCTCAGAAAACACTTAAAATAGTCATTGAGGAATTAAAATGCGATAAAATTGTGAATCAAAAATATTTTAATTCGATAATTATTTCAAATAGGAATCTTTTTCATATTTTCCATAAAGGCAACTAAACGTCGTCTTGATTAGAGCAGTTTTACAAAAGTTAGGTCATATGCTGACAGGTACAGCCTAACAATATGAATTTTAAAACATTTTTCATGCATTAAATATAGATATAAATACTGTCAACCTGAATTTCATAGTAAGAAAATTAAACTCATAATGAAAGAATGTATATTTTTACTTAATGCTACAAATGCCGCAAACAGTCTTTCCAAATATAGCGGTTTTTTGTATTCAGAAATTTCGATTTCACACCAGAAAATTTTTAATAATAATTTCAATGACTTTTAAAATGTCTATCGTTATAATAACCAAAAATAACTATTTAAATTTTCTGGGAAGAATTTCGAATTTCTTAACGATAGTTTTAAAAATGACGCATAAATGCGTCAGCGGCTTGTATAGAGGTACAGTCGTGGAAAAAAAAAAAGTAAACACCCCCTACTAACTCCTCAACAAATTATCGTAGAAGAAAGTTACTGGTACCGAACGATTGGAAATAAAGTCTGCTTTTAAATGATGTATATAAAATTTGCTTAGGGGGCCATCTACATATTAAAACGAACCAGAACTTTATTTTTTCAATAGCAGTACCCAATTCTGACAGCATAAATGAACTCTACGCCCTTCAATTAGCCTAAAAACGAATTTTTATGCAATTCGTACCATAAGTTTCCGAGAAATTAATTATTTTAAAATGAGCGTATTTTAAGGGCTGTATCCAAATTGAAGTTCCGTACTGGATTGTTAACCTAGAGAGCCGCTTCCTTGATCAAGGCACCTTAGAGGTCTGCACGGGCCGGAATTTCCAGGCCCGGGCCCGGCCCGGCCCGAAGGAAAGCTATTTTGGCCCGGCCCGGCCCGGTGTAAAAATTGAAAGTTCGGCCCGAGCCCGGCCCGGCCCGTTTACCTTTTTACCGTTCTCGGCCCGGCCCGGACCGTACAAAAATCAGTGAAAACAGGCCCGGCCCGGCCCGGCCCGGCCCGACTAAATGTCTACAAAAATTCCGTTTTTTCTCGACATACAATTAAGATTCTTTTAATGAATACTACATGCATATTTATGGGAACATTTTAAAGTATATTTTAAATTACTATGTGTTCGCAGAATAGGAAACACACAATAGTAAACGTTAACTATTACTTACAGTGTTTTAGTCAACGTCTCTACAGACGTTTCAAAATTTAAATAAGGGTTCATTAAAAGATTATTGTAGTTTAGAATAAAGGGTTAAAAAACATGATAACTTTTGAAGCTTATAATAAAAGGTAGATTTATGAAAATATTTCTGTCATTTTTAAGACTTTTCTCAAATCCAAAGGAGCTACATTTTGATACGTTTATGAATTCATTTCTTTTCGGAAACGCATGAGATTGGCAGGTATTCTTATTCAGAAACCATGTAAATGTCGTTTTTTTTTTTAGATAAAAGTAATATATATTTCAGAAAATACTGCCAAAGTTAGCGTTTTGAATCGAATTTCCGGAAGCGATAGCACAGGAAAGGAGGAAACGTACAGTCACGTGACAAGAGTCTCTGTTATCTCTGTACGTAATTTATGAAAAATGGAAACGCTATTTGATCCCAATTGCCTTCAATATTCAGCCTGTCAATTTGATGCCTTTATAGTTAAAAATGAGTCAGAAAATGTGTCTGAGAGTTTCGCATTGTTGAGCAGTAAATATGAGAACCACCTTAAGGTACATTTCCAAAGATACTGTTAACAGAAGTTCATTATCGCTATTAATACTTTTACAAAACATAATGCCTGTCCTACACATCCTGAGAACGATTAAGACCAGTTCCGTCCCGGCACAAGTCTGCCGAAAAAATTTAAACACCTTGATCAGGCATCATGTAACTGTACGATGCCGATCTCTACGATGGACATGTTACATTTCTGTATTGATGTTGTTAAACTTGCATCGGCTCGTAACGCACATTTATACTTCTCGAAAAAGTCATATTCATTGGAAATGACCTCGTATTTTATCTGCTCCTCTCAAATTCTTATATCGGGCCGATAGGCCCGATTAATTTTTTTTATCGACCGGGTCCGGCCCTTCAGGCCCGTTCAATTTTTTTGCCGGCCCGGCCCGGCCCGTTTATTTTGTCTGTCGGCCCGGCCCGGCCCGTTGAAAAAATTGTCCTAATTCTGCCGGCCCGGCCCGGCCCGTTTGAAAATTCTCCTCCATTCCGCCGGCCCGGCCCGGCCCGGGTACGGGCCTCGGGCCAAGCCCGGGCCCGTGCAGACCTCTGGCACCTTAAGCGCCACTCAAGGAGTCAATGAAGCCTGTTAGATTACAGTACAGGAGAATAAATTTCAAAATGTCTACTCACTTCCATCATAGACGGCCCCTTAAACCATCATTTTGCCTTTTTTTAAGCATAATTTGAAAATTACTTGGAAGAAAAATGTGAAATTTTTGAATTTCCATAAAGCAGGACTTAATAAATCTATATCCATCAAAAAAATTGTAGGTTGCAATTCATAATTTTTTCGAATATTAATTTCATAATTCATAATTCATATCATAAAATTATAAAAATTGCAAATTCAGCTTATTTATGTTTGGGTATATTAGTATTATTACTACAAAAAAAAATTAGCACATTAGGAGCATAATTTCGGGAGATATAAATACAAATATGAAAATGTAATTTAACATTAGAAGCACTCAATTTTGAATGTTTATAATTCAAAAACTTATCATTCAAATGACTTGAAATTTGGTGTCTAGGCATAGTTTGAACCGAAGATTTGAAATATCTCATTAAAATTGGGTATTGCCATTGAAAAAAACGAAGTTTGGATTAGTTTTAATATGTGGATGACCCCTAAAAAATTTTATATACATCATTTAAAAGTAGACTTTATTTCCAATCGTTCGGTACCAGTAACTTTCTTCTACGATGATTTGTTGAGGAGTTAGTAGGGGGTGTTTACTTTTTTTTTCCACGTCTGTACGTATACAGGACATATCTGAAAAGTGGACAAGATCTTATTGGGTGATAGAACGCAGCTATACGAGCAAATTTCGTTATAGAATGCATGGTCGGAACGCAAGCGCTGAGAAGTTAAAAGGTAGTTTTCCACTTTCCCACAGCGATGGATTGGTCCAGGTGTCCACATAGCTTGGCCACCAAGATCACCGGATCTCTCGCGTTCGGACTTTTTCCTGAGGGGCCATATGAAAAGCCTAATGTACGAGTGCCCCATTGAAACCGATGATCTAGCCGCCAGGATTGTCGTTGTTGCCGGCAATATTCGGGAAATACCTGGTGTCTTCGCAAATGTGCGTCAGTCCCTATCCCGCAGGTGTGAAGCGTGCATTACAGATGGCGGAAGATCTTTTGAGGAATTTCTTTGAACATGTACAGTAATTACATTTTTGTTAATAAAATGTTTTCTGAAGTACCTCTTCTCATTATTGTGTTAATTGTTTAACTGCGACAGTGGAAAACTACCCTTTAACTTCTCACCTCTTGCGTTCCGACTATACATTCTGTGAAGAAATTTGCTCATATACTACATTCTATCACCCCGTAACGTTTTTTCTCCTTTTTCAGATACACCCTGTATAGTGTATTTATAGCTTTGCGAATTACTATATTAAAATATACCATAATACAGCACATTATATTATAAAAACTAATACGAGAGATTTGAGTTACAAATGTCATGCGTAAATAAGTTTAAGTGCTTAATTTAAAAAGTAATCAGTGCCTGTTTAAAACATGGATCCTCATTAAATATATTTATCATTTTTTTCTTTTTGCAGAATAATATGTCATTTCTTCGTTAGATAGCGTGCTATATGAAAATATTTTAAAAGCCCGCGTCACTGACTATTGTCTTCTCAAATTAACCACATCTTTTTTAACCTTGGGCTAGATTACTTTTATAACTATTATTGAATTATGTTCATGACAATATTTTGCGTGCAAGTTATATTTTCAGTTTTTATTCGTAAAACTGTAATTATTCAGGAAAATGAATGATCTTTATAATATTTTATCAATTAAAATATAATGAAAGACGGTAATAATTCTAATGAAACTATACATTTTAAAGAGCTGTAATCTGACAGAAAATAAACAAACAAAAAATTAATATTTATGGTACATTATCGGTAAACAGATGAGTAACAAGGTACTATACGTTCTCATCATTTGAGGATAATTCAATATTTTAGCTTATTTCAGTTTTTATGCAGTCATTATTTCTGGACTTTTTGTGTCTCTTCATTTTATTTAGCTGTTGAAAAATTACGATCTGTATTTACTCTAAACGTTATTTAACATTAATAAGTTACATTCAATATAACAAAATATATCTACATAAAACACCGGTTATAAAGATAATTAATTTTACCCTCAGATATATCTTTATAAACGGCTAATTAAATACAGATATCCCATTCATCTTCATTTATAACTATTTATAAATTAATATGTACTTATAACTTTTCTCTGTTTAGAAATTTTTCTCTTAATTGGGACATCGAACTGGTGAGTTTGAAAATGCAAGCTCCACACATGGTCCAGATTTTTTCCTCTTGTTATTCCTTTTAAAAATGTACAGGTCTAAAAAAAGAAAATACTCCCCCCCCCCCCACACACACACACATTCTAACTTTGCTACATACAATGCATCTAAATATCTAAAAAGATACCGACATCATTGTCTGGAACGGATGATTAATATCGATTACTATTTTAAAAATTTCCTTAACCCCTTAACTGTTTCTTTTTTCTTTTTTTTTTTTTTTTTTTTTTTTTTTTTTTTACACAATAAATTAAAAATAAGGTGCCGGCACCACTTTTTTTTACTAAAATATTTTACTTTGCACAATCGAAAAAGGTATGCCATTTAGCAAACCAAAGACTACAGTTAAAATTAAGTGGTATCCAAAAGCTTTTAGTCTCGAAAATAGCAAACTCTCTTTGACCGGGCGGCACTCGGGTAAAACAGTCAAGGGGTTAAACAGAATTCTAAAGGTCAGGGAAAATCCCTGACTTTAAGTCAGATAAATATTAGTATTTACTTAGAGAAAAACTCGGCTTTTGCAATCTCGTGATTACATAATTCGAGTTTTCCTGTAAAAAAATAAAGTTCTTTAAGCTGAAAGTGTTGGAATCCTGTTAAAAGGCTATATCCATATTAAAATAAAAGCGAAAATTTAAATTTATACTACTGATTTGACACTAAAGAAAACTTTTATTCTCTTTATTTCGACTTCATTTTAAAACTTTCTATGGAAATTTTCAGAAATATTAATTAGATTTTTAAAAAGGGGTTTATCCTGTTCTTAACTATTTGGTAACAAAAATTATTTTCGAAAATCAAAACACAATAATTATTGGAATAATTTTTATTAGAAAATTTATGTTATAATACAAAAATACAATCAAAGCATCCGTGATCGTACATTTAAAGTATGTCTATAGCTGATTAAGAAATGTTTTGCATGGAATGCATAAAAGCATAAAAGAATATCAGTAAATATATATGTGTGTGTGTGTATTCATGTATACGTAATTAGAAAAAAATACTTTGAGCATTAAAAAAAAATCTTAAAATATTTAAAATATTCTCAATATTTAAAAATATTTAAAGAGAATCCACATTCATCAATTTTTGTTACACATATTTTCTTGTTCTTCCTTATAGAGATAATATTCTTAATGAAAAACTTAGATGCAAAACCTAGATGCAAAATCCAGTAATGAGTAAAATTAATTTACGAAATGCTGTTAATAACAAATGTAATACATTTCCAGTAAAAAATGTAAATTTTTTTCACTTTCAATATGTCATTAATATGGTATGGCATATATAGAACAAACCTTCAACATGTCGTTAATAGAGTCGTTCTCCAAAACTAGGACAATTTCATCAGGAATTTTTTTTTTTTTTTAAGTTCTTCAAAAATTCTGAAAAAAAAATTAAAAATACCATAGGCATGTTAAAAATGAAATTAATACCAGCAGAGATGATCACGTTGTTTTTGTAAAATAAATAAATTAATGTTTATGGAGTTGATAATACTTTTTTCAAATGATAATCTTAACCTTACCATTTACTGTTTAAAAAATAGTGTATTGAAAGTAATTCACTTATTCTTTTTCAATTAAAAAATCGTATCAAATGAACAAATGTGGGCCGCCTCATACAATAAATGGTAACTTTTAATTAGCTGCTTTCTTGTCCTTTCTTCTTCTCTTTTTTGCAGACGCCTTTTTACAATTTTTTCATACTTTCCCTGTGCTTAAAATGAAATAAAACAAAAGTATTAATACAATGCGCAATTATTTCCTAATTTCACTAGCACTTTTATTTCATTTTATTCTTTAATCACTATTTTTAATACTATAATTTTAAAACAATGTCATAATTTTCTTTTACTGAAATAAAAATATATTTTACCTATAATAAAATTCTCCAAAAACACAAAAATCCAGTAAATATATAGGTAAACAGCAAAATATAAAAGTTTAATATCTTTGTAAACAGTTTATGTTATAAAGAAAGTAGTTTTATTCTAAAAACACATAGCTTATTTTAAATAGAAATCTTATAGGTTTATAATTTCACTTTGTTATATATGTGCATATTTTATATTATATCAAAAATTAAACTAGAGAAAAATTTTAATCTATTAATGTATTTGAGATAAATTCACTCAACTCCACGGGACTGATATCAACATCAAACTGGCCATCTTATAATATGGAATTGGTATCCATGGATTTCAAAATATCAGCTTTATTCCAGTCTAATCCCCATAATTTTAGTCTAATGAGAACATGGTTTAAAGAGTACTTATGTGTACATCTAACTAATGTACTAAAATAGATATTTTATTTGTAATTATATTCTTTAACCCCTTAATTCTCGCTCCCGTCATATTCACGGGCTGTGTCTTTTACTCAAATTGTTTGATTCCCACCAGTTTTATAAAATAGTGAAATTGGCTACATTTTAGTATCGTTTTACTTGTCATTAAATAAGGTGAATATTTCTTTTTCTTAAAAGTGGTGCCAATAAGCAATTTGAATTTTTAAACCGTAATTTAATTCGAGCGTTAAGGGGTTAAATTTTTCGAGTGTCATGGAGTTTATGTTATAAAAATGTAACCTTACGTTTTTAATTAGTAAAAGGTGCTTTGTGAAAATTCAACAGTACCTCGCCATCCAGTTGTAGAAACAATAGCAATATGATAACCCTCTTCTTCAATTAACCCTTTGCGCTCGGTGCCTCTTACACAAATTTTATTCGATCTGCACCACTTTTTTAAAAGAAGTTTCTTTCAAGTACACAATTTCAAAAATGCTCTGATTAAAAAAGGTATATTTTATTTTCCTTTATTACTGGTGCCAAAAACAAATTTTGCAAAGAAAGATTATGTCTCCGCAGCGGAGCCCTCGAGTGCAAAGGGTTACACAGCAAACAAAGGCTACAGTGCTGCCACCTGTAGGATTAATGTTAATTAAAACATAGACATGTATTTGATACAACACCCTGGTTACAGAATGGAGTTATGAAAAAAGAGGAGGAGGCATAGTGTACTGTCTACTAGTTGCGAGTGAAGTAACTGAAGAGGTTGTCACATGATGGTGGCTGCTTTTTTAAAATCGGATCTACAGTTTGAAAATACCGCCGAGGAAAACTTCCCACCAGTATAATTGAACAGAAACTTTTGTCTTATTTAAGCGTCTTCTTCGTGGAAATATTTTCTCACAAATATGGCAAAAACTTCATCTTCACTATTTTAAGCCATGTCAGTTCCTCTTTATTAATAGTTCCATGGGTTAGAGATGTTCACACGCAGATTTGACATTTAAAAAAGTGACACAAAAAATATCTCGCTCTTTATTAGAAGCTCACTGTCTCTCCTACGCAAAGTAAAAAGAAAAAAATATTTAAATTAACGTTAAATTCTGAAAACAATGTGTTTTATTTATGAACCTGGGTATGGTTTCAGTCCATGGAGTTCATATTTACCTATGTCAAAAATAAATGAAAAAATAATGACTAATTAAAATCATGATTTTATGCATGAAAAGAATACTCTAATAATACTTCTTCTATTGCATGCAAAAATATTACAAAATATTACAAAATTTACATTTTTGGATGCAATGAACTGTGGTTACAGCAATTGTTCTAGTTTTGGAGAATGACCCAATAACAAAAGTGAAATATTTCCAATAAAAAATGTAAATATTCAGAAAATTTTTAAATAGAAATTAATCCCTTCATTCTCGCTCCCGTCATATTCACGAGCTGTGTCTTTTATTCATATTATTCAAATATGTGTGATTCCCACCAGTTTTATAAAATAGTGTAATTGGATTTATAATGGTATCATTTTATCTGTCATTAAGTAAAGTGAATATTTCTATTTTAAAAAAGTGGTGACAATAAACAATTTGAATTTTTAAACCGTAATTAAATGCGACCGTTAAGGGGTTAACTTTAGGTCAGTAAAATATTTAATTATAGTAAGTACATTTGGAAAACAAACTCTTCAAGTAATTTCCAAGGTGCGTGCATTCCTTGGAATTTCCAAGGAGTCTAGCACCACTATTACATGGAAATATTAATAAAGAGGAACTGACATATCCTTAAAATAGTGAAGCTTCAACTGTAACCGCTATCGCAGACGTTGTTTACCGGCGGTGGAAACTTCCACCAGTAGATTTATATAGAAATCTTCAACTTATTTAAACACCCTATTATTACAAAATTTCTGTTACTAATAATGGTAGAAACAGATTTTCATTTTTACTGGTAGGTGTTTATTTTAGCGGTAGTTAGGTCTTGTGCTTCCACCATATTGTGACAACCAAGGAAACAAAATGACAGTTTTACAAGGTATAGTGACACCAGTAAAAACAAATAGAAATATTTACGGCATTTTTGAGAAAAATTAATAAGGAGAAACGCTTAAATAAGACGAAATTTTCTATTCATTTTTACTGGTGGGAAGTTTGTCCTGTCGGTAATCAGAAACTGAAGATCCGATTTAAAAAAACAGTCGCCATCTTGTGACAACCTCCTCAGTTACTTCACTCTCAACTGGTAGACAGTACACTACATGTCCCCTCCTCTTTATTCCCTATTAACTCCATTCCCTATTAACGATGGGAAAATTTCGATCGAATTTTTTAACCCCTTGAAGGGCGTTGATGCCGTCACGACATCACATAATTTTAATCCCAAATTGCTACATTGACACCGGAATTTTATGATGAAAATGTCATCTTTATTAAGTACGCGAAAATTTACTTTTACTTATTTACGAATAAAATCTCTTGTTAATACTGGTGTCATTAAATTATTCGAACATTTTACGAATACAAGTACCTTGCCCCTGAAAGAGTTAAAGCCTTGAATTCGCAATCACCTCAACTATTCACAGGATTTGAAATATTTTTCTACAGTAAAATAAGACGGGAGAAAAAAAGTAAAAAATTTGTGGCACAAATCTATGCATCCCGAATTCCACATCTTATTGTAATAACCCGCAATATAAAATATAAGCAACGCAAATAGACACATTGTTACTGGTGACATTAATATTATAAAATAAATATTAAATAGTAATAATAATAATAATATATTTTGTATTAAATTCCACTTCTCATACAAAAAGAATATTAAAAGAATATTAATGCTGTTTAATCAAGAATTACATTTAATATATCTGTAAAGTTGCGGCAGATTATAATAATCGTATTGAGCTTTCTTTATTGAATGGAAATTTACATTTATGAATTATTTGAAAAATTAACTATTAAAACCATGCGACATATTGAAAATGGAGATAACAAAAACGTAAACAATTACATAGGGAATCTACAAAATAAATTCATTTCTATTTATGTCGATAAATCACCAAACAAATATACCACTATTTTTAAAGAGTACAATAATCAATTACTCCACAATGCTATTAGCTCATTAAAGCCGGTTGGCAAGAAAATTTACCATGCAAGGCGAGCAAAATTTTAAAATTTGAATACCATTATTTAAGTTTGGAAATTTTAAGATTATCTAAGTTCAAATTTTGAGCGATTAAATAATTTAAAATTACAAAGTCGCAAAAACTGGTGTCGAAGAATTAAAAGAAATGTAAAGGAGGCTCGTCATTAAAGGGTTAATACTAGCAGTATTTTTAACAAAACATCATAAAAAATTGAAATTAATAATAAAAAATTATTAAATATTTCAAAAAATTCAAACCTAAATGTAGAAACTTAAATTATTCAAATCTTGTTATTACAGCAAAATTTCATAAAAATCTGATAAAATTTCGTACTGTAGATATTGGCTGTAATGCATATTATATTATTGCTGTATATTCTTACTCATATATGCAATAAAAGGATTAAAAATGGCTCCTTAAAACCCCATTTCCAGCTTATAAAGAAAGAAAGAAACATAAATTATGCAAAACACATAATTTTTCTTTTAATTTTATTGCTATTTTTAACAATATAGATATCAAATTCAAACTTTTACATAAAACTATGCGTTCCCACATAAAAGAACATAAATCTTAACCAAATTTAATAGAATACATATGTGTTAGTTTATTTTAACATTATTTAAATCCGCCTTAACCCTCCGTCTACCAGACGGGTCCATTGGACCCGACAGGTACATACAAAATATTCATTCAAACCAGAAATTTCTTTAAAATAAACTAAGTATATAAACCAGACAAAAATAAGGTAAATAAATAGGTTAAATAGTTTTAAATAAAAATTCTGGTGTAGAACGTTTTATTAAAACTTGAATAAAATTCCCGGTAGACCTAGGGTTAAATCATATTATTAATATTTATATTAACGCCGTTAATAAACAATTTCAAGGCACACCTCGATGAGGTACAGCTTCAAGTATAATCTTTACTTATATTACTATGAAAGGAGTTCACTAAGTAAACATAATTATTATATTTAGAATCGTCATATAGCTGATTTAATTATATTTTATTTCAACGACCCCAGTACTATATCGTCACCTACTCAATATTACACACAGCTTGCATTAAATCAAATTGATAGGCTAAACAATGAAATAAAATTACTTGTCTTAAAAATAAATCTTATTAATAAAAATAAATTAATATTTGATATTTATGATATAAGAATTGATTTTCTTTTCTATGTGATATATAATTCACGCTTAATAACTTCGTTTATAAAAATATTTTACAATATTATATTTTATATTTTCAATTATCTACATTCAATAAAATAATTACGCATAGATAAGAATAAAAATAAATTTCTTTTATAGAAAACAAATGTATTACAATACACAGCTACAAAAGAAGTAAATAGCTAAAATATCGTATGCTTTCCTGATAAGGATTAGATTTGTATCGGTGATCGTAAAAACTACACAAACCATTATTATTTTTAAATTTTCGTTCATTTCAAAAATAACATTAGCCATTTTCAACACCAATTTATATTCTTTAGACAAACACCAGGACAAGAAAACGCGATCGAGTAAGATGATGAATATGACGTTGGTGTCTTATTGAATACGTGCCAAACTTACGGATCATAAATACTATTGCTCCCGAAGAGTAATATCCGTCTTGTTTAATTGCAGAAATCTGCGATATTTAAGGCGAATACTATTCGGAAATATTGGTATCAATTGCCTTAATATTTGGCACCTATGCACTAATTTCAATCGTTAAGATGGGAACTAAAATGATGAACCCCTCAATTCTCGTGCCCGGGGCTTTCACGGGCAGTGTAGGCCAGTTTTCTTTCTTTCTTTCTTTTTTTTTTTTTTTTTTTTTTTTTTTTAAGTAGTGTAATTGGCTTTATTCTCACATCATTTTATCTGCCATTAACACGTTCACGCCGGCGCGGTGGGTCACGATCGACTGTCTCAGAGCTGTCAAGTCTCCGGCTTTTTGGATACCAGTATTTTAATACAGAAAATGTTGTTTTATTTAATTAGAACAGTTGGGTGATTTAAAAGAACAAAATTTTCTCTACAATAACAGTGGTGTGCAAAAAGCCGGAGATTTGCAGATTCTGAGACAATCGGGTGTGACCCACCGCCGCTTCGTGAACGTGTTAAATAAGGGGAATATTTCTACTTCAAAAAAGTGGTGGCAATCAAACAATCTGAATTCAGTGTTGCCAGATGGGCTACTTTTTTAAAAATCAGATTCTTGATTGGCACCACTTTTTTGAAATGGTAAAATGTGCCTTAATTAATGGAATATTAATTAAGGAGAAAACAAAGTGAATTTAACCGTTTCAAAAAAGTGGTGCCAATCAAGAAATCTGAATTCGAAAAAAGTAGCCCACTGGCAACACTGTCTGAATTTTTAAAAATGCAGTCTATAGTTATCGGCTTTGGTGGGTGAATTTCCTCAAAATACCCGAATGTCACATGCACCAGTATTTTGCAAACAAAAAATTCTGTTTATCATATACACGAAAAAATGCATTAATTTATTTTGAAATAAATTTGATGGAATATTCCGGTGCCATTGTGACATTTGAAGATTAAAATTAAGTGGGAAGAAATTCGCCCATCAGAACTCAAAGGGTTTTAAGCGGTTAAGGTCTTTTTTTTTTTAATTCTTAACAAAATAGGATTACTATCTTTTTTTTTTTTTTTTTTTTTGCATTATTTTTAGGGCAGTTGATGCCATTGATTGCAAAAACAACACAACTCCAATGATTTTTTAAAAGTATTTTTTATTTATTTTAATTCTTATAAAAAAGTAACTAATAACCGACGTACATACTTAACCTCTTTTACGCTCTGTGACGTACGTAATATACGTCATGGTTCTGGGTCATTTCCGACTATGACGTAGCGTACGTCATGATATCTGACTGATTTTTTAATTCCGAATTCCGAATTCTCACCAGAAAGTTTTACTTTCATTTTCCGTAAACAACGTAAAAAAAATACCAAATAGTTTTTATGGTGTGAATTCAAAATTAAAAAAAAAAAAGTCTGTCAGATGCAGCAACACTGGTGACTAGTGACATACATCCGCAAAAAGCGCCAGAACGGAAGGGGTTAACGATTTGAGGAATACACTGAGCACAGAAAAGTTTTAAAATTATCTAGCATTTTTGTGTAACGCAGTTTTGATGGATTCTTGAAAAAAAAAAAAAACAGCTGTTTTTAATCATTAATTTATTTTTTGTTTATTATTAAGGCGCGGAAGCCGGAAGGAGAGGGCTTAAGACTATCTATTTATTCCTATCATAATTTCTTTCATGTAATTTGAATGCTTCTTTTTATAAATGACTTATTGAAAATTTTATTAAAATTAGATGTTTATACAATGAGTTGTTTCACATGCATCAAACTATATTAATATTGATTTGTTTAATTGTTTTGTTTCGATGAACCATTATTTTCTTGTCCGAAGTCTAAATAAACAATGATGACCATCAAAGGAAATCGTTGTTGCACGATTTCCGTAGTATAGAAAAGAAATTAATGGAAGAAAATTCATTTGTTCTATTCAAATAATTTCTTGCAAAGAGAAAACGAAATTGATTGTTTTATTAACATGAATATTAAAATTCTACTTTGGTTTTATAAATCCGTTTTCTTTCCCATTGTCTGATAAAAGAGAAAAATAACAACAGTAATGTTAAACATTGTTTGTATGGTAGAAGCTTTCAATTATGCAATTTAAACGCTACATTTTATGACTAAAAGAAATTCTTGAAATTCTTTTCGTAAAACATCACAACTAATGAAAAAAATTAAGTCATCAATTATTTTATTTATTAAACATTTACTTATTCATTTTTGGAAAATTTTTCGATTTTTTTATGCCTCGCCAGAATGCATGTAGCCGTATAGTAGTTCTACCACAATTTTCGAATAGAATTTTTCGCTTTATATAAACACAGAAAATGTTTGGAATTTCTGCCATTAATTGCAGAAAATACTTTAAATCTGAAGAAAAATTATTGCGCAAATGTTTATAATATGAAATAATGGTATCATGTATCGGGGAATTTCAAAAGAGTGTACGTGGTATGATATAATAGGATTTTGGAAAATGTTTCTACATTTTTAAAATTCGTACTTTTGAACTCCGTTTTGCCTTGATCACAATACTTTGGTACTTATAACAAATCTGGACAGTCAGTGATATAACTGAAAATACTTATAAATATTGTATTAAAACCTGTATGCCTACAATGGAGTTACACGCATCTACCAATTATATGAATCACCAGTAAACTGAAGAAGAAGTTTAACGGATAAATAGGGTAAAACAGCAACAATCAAAATATTCAAGGCCAGAGGACAGAAGTTGTGACGCCATCACTAATCGACCGACTTCTCACTAGTGTTGGAATTCACACCGGAAAATTTTGAATAGCATTTTTCTTTTATTTTATATGGGGAATAGCTATCATCTTATAAAACAATAGTAACTATTTAATCTGACTCGTGAGAATTCGGAATACCTATATAACAATTAAGCCAGAAGCGGAATGCCACAGTTTTGCCGCATCTGGCTGATTTTTTATTGGGGGATTCCAAATTCACACCAGTCAGTTTAAATTGTTATTATTGTTTTATAAGATGATAGATATTCCACAACTAAAATAAAAGAAAATTGCTACTAAAAATTTTCCGGTGTGAATTCCAGCAGTAGGCGGTCTATTAGTGATGACGTCACAACTCGTGTCCTCTGTCTTTGAGTATTCCGATGGCAGCGGTGAAACCCCCAGTTATATAAATGGGGTTATGAATAAAAATGTGAAGACGTATAGTGTACTGTCTACAAGTTGCACGTGAAGTAACTGACGAGGTTGTCACAAGATGGCAGCTCATTTTTTAAATTCAGATCTAAAGTTTCTGAATACCGCCGGGGCAAACTTCTCAACAGTAAAATTGAATAGGAAATTTTGTGTTATTTAACCCTAGATCTACCGGGAATTTTATTCAAGTTTTAATAAAACGTTCTACACCAGAATTTTTATTTAAAACTATTTAACTTATTTATTTACCTTATTTTTGTCTGGTTTATATACTTAGTTTATTTTAAAGAATTTTCTGGTTTGAATGAATATTTTGTATGTACCTGTCGGGTCCAATGGACCCGTCTGGTAGACGGAGGGTTAAGTGTCTTACTCATGTAAATATTTTCTGACAAATGTGGTAAAAACTTCTATTTCCTTTTACTGGCGTCAGTTTGACTGGTAAAACAGTCAGTTTGTTTCACCGGTAGTCACAATATGGCGAAAACGAAGGGCCTGACTACTGCAAAAGTAAACTTCCACGAGTAAAAATGAAAATCTGTTTCTGCCATTATTTATGACTGAGATTTTGCCTTAATAAGGCCCTTAAATACGAAGATAATTTCTATATAAATTTACTGGTGGAAGTTTTCACCGCAGGTAATCAGACCATGCGAAAGCGGTTACAGTTGAAGCTTCACTATTTTAAGGAATATGTCAATTCCTCGTTATTAATAGTTCCATGGTTATATACATCTTACCAGTAACTGATATTTCAGTAAAAATATAAATGAAATAAGCATTTTCTTGTAAAATTCTGCAAAGTAATACGCTTTAGCGGTATCTTATTTTTCTTAACTGCTATAAATTGTGCGTCAGTTAATCGTTTTTCAAAATAAGGATGGTGTCAGTTATTGACCATATTTATGAAAAAAGTTAATTTTAAATAATATAAAGTGTATTTTTTCAAAATTTTCTCAACAATAACATTTTAACATATATGTACTATACTTTCAAAAACAAATGTAAGTTTAAAACAGATTCAAAACTTAGTAATAGAGATTTGAACAAGAAAGAATCCTCAAGGTATCAGTTACTGAGGGTTTCACCCTATCTGAGAACAGAATGTTCATAATTATATTGTACTCAATGGCTGCCATCGAAATACTCAAGGCCAGAGGACACGAGTTTGACGTCATCACTAATCGACCGACTTGTCACAAGTGTTGGAATTCACACCGGAAAATTTTGACCAGCAATTTTCTTTTATTTTATTTGTGGAATATCTGTCATCTTATAAAACAATAATAACTATTTAAACTTACTGGTGAGAATTTGGAATACCCCAATAAGAAGTCAGTCAGATGTGGCAATACTGTGGAATTCCGCATCTGACTGAATTTTTATTTAGGAATTCCGAATTCTCACCAGTAAGTTTAAATAGTTATTATTTTTTTATAAAATGGTAGCTATTCCACAAATAAAATAAAATAAAATTGCTATTCAAAAATTTCCGGTGTGAATTCCAGTACTAGTGAGAAGTCGGTCGATTAGTGATGACGTCATACTTGTTTCCTCTGGCCTTGAGTATTTCGATGGCAGCAACTCAACCCCTTTATTTAGTCATATACTGTTTCATATTTTTAATAGGTTAATACTATATACTTTTTTAAATTAGGGATGAGATTTCCGCTCTTTTTTCACAGCAATATTTTGTTAGAGAAAATGTTAAATCGCAAAAATATTCCGATTAAATGAAGCAACAATTTCTCTAAGAAAATACTGGTGTACAAAAAGCAGAAATCTCATTCCTATTTAATCTAAATATCTATGATAGTATTTGCTGAATGAATGAAAGTAAGTAATTAATCGCTACAAGATATTCACTTCATTCAAACAGATGATATTTTACATAAAAGAAAATATAATTTTGTAATTGTAAACTCAGTAAATTTTTTGAAGGATGGCTGAAATATCAGTTTTAAAAATGTTTTATAAAACAGTGAAAATGTAGTATTTAAAAAATACAAAAAGGAGGTTGTTCTTCTCTTTTTTCCACATTTACAAAATATTTATAGAATAAATATTTATTTGTTTATATACAAATCATAATATGTATCTTTTTAAAGGCATTACTAAGTTAAATACACTTCTTGAAATTTATATATATGGTAATACTATTTCAGATTAGAAATCTTAGTCTAATATATTTTTTTTTTCACATGAAAATTGTTTTTGTGGTTAATCGCAGAATTTGTAATATTTTTTCCCGCGATTAAATACGGCAAAAATTTCTATGTGAAAATAGTGGTAAATATGTGTGCACCCTGATTAAATTGAAGTGAAGTATTTTATTCCCTCTTTTAGAAAATAGCTATTTTTTAAAACGGAATTTTTATGTTAAAACACTTGCAGTTATATAATATATACTTCATAAGAAAATAAGGATAAGAGAAAATAAATTCATTATCCTTAAATATTCATTGAATTGTAATTTACGATGGGCGAGTTGTGTTTCTGAAACTTAAATTGAAACTAATGAATCCAGTACGATATATATATATATATATATATATATATACCCTCCTATCTATATATATATCCTCCTACATATATATATATCTCCAACTCTCACGATTTTCTGTGCCACAAAAATTTAATAGAAAATTTTGCCTTACATAATCGGCAGATTACGGCGATTTATAAAAATCAAGTTTTGCTGTTAAATTTTTTAGTACAAAAAAACGTAAGAGTTGGCAGTCATTATGTAGTGCATTTAACACCTTTAGGGGCAAAGTACTGTTCTTTATAAACTGTTAAAATGATTGAATGACACCGGGATTTGTGAACAAATATATGTGAAAGTAAGTAAAAGCTTTTATCAGCGTACATTGTACAAAGCAAAATCTAATTCCTAAATACTGGTGCGAATGTGGCATTTTGGAAGTAAAATTAAGTGATATACATAATAAACCGGTGCTCTTCAAGGGAATAAAACCAACGTATAAACTTGAAATATTTCCCCGCTACTTGCATTGTTGCCAAATCTGGAGAGTTTTATTTTTATTTATTTATTTGTTAATTTTTTTTTCTTTTCTTTTTTCATCTAGAATTCCTAATTCATACCAGAAAATTTTAAATATTTTTTTCTATTTTAATCTCGTAATAATCTACTATTATTTAACTCAAAAACAACTATTAAAATTTTCTGGTAAGAATTCAGAATGCCTTAAAAAAAACCCCGCCAGATTTGGCAACACTGGTCACTTGTATAAAATGGAAGCAGCTTCTTAACACTGTACAGCCCGTGGAACTATTAATAAAGAGGAACTGACATGTCCTTAAAATAGTGAAGCATCAACTGTAAACGCTATCGCAGGCGTTGTTTACTGTCGGTGGAAACTTCCACCAGTAGATTTATACAGAAATTTTCAACTTATTTAAACGCCTTAATAGTACAAAATTTCAGTCATAAATAATGGTATAAACAGATTTTCATTTTTACTGGTAGGAGTTTACTTTGGCAATAGTTAGGTGCTGCGTTTCCGCCATATTGTGACAACCAGGGAAACAAACTGACAGTTTTACAAGGTATACTGACACCAGTAAAAACAAATAAAACTTTTTGAGACATTTTTGAGAAAAATTTTCATGAATAAGACGTAGAAATATGACGAAATTTTCTATTCAATTTTACTGGTGGGAAGTTCGCCCGAGTGGTAATCAGAAACTGAAGATCCTATTTTAAAAAAGCCGCCGCCGTCTTGTGACAACCTCCTCAGTTACTTCACTTGCAACTGGTAGACAGCACATTACATGTCTCCTCCTCTTTAATCTTAACTCCATTGTACAGCCTTCAAACAGTGTTGCCAAATCTGGCGGGGTTTTTAGTCAGAAATTTCACACCAGAAAATTTTTAATACTAATTTTCCTTTATTTTATTCACGAAATATGTATCATTGAAATACCAAAAATAACTATTCAAAGTTTCTGCGAAGTATTTAGAATTTCTTAACGATAGTTTTATAAAAGATGCATAAATGCGTCAACCCTTTGCACTATAGTTAACCCTTTGCACTTGAGAGGTGACTCTCACTCACCACTAGTGTTGTAGGGGTGTTCTTCGTAAATCGGAACGCCAAATGCTTTGGACACCACTAATATCTTACAGTTTATTGCGCCATCTTTATCACAAGTTATTCGGCCATTAGATAAGGCGAAGAAAATTAGTTTAAAATACTGGTGTCCAGAGCATTTAGAGCCCCCGTTTACGCGGGACACTAGTGGTCAGTAAGAATCACCTCTCGAGTGCAAAGGATTAATTCAGTTTTGATTAAGGTCCATCCATTCTTTTTACACAATTAAGTACGCAATGTGGTTCTTTTTTTGAGTACCACTTATTCCAAACAACGATTTTCTTATAAGATTTCTACAGCATTTATAATGTAAATTTTCCACGAAGGTTATTGTTTGGAAATATTGGTTTTCGAAAGTTAAACCAGTAAAACCTGTGAAACCTGTAACCATTTTTTGGGCAAAAAAATCCTACTTTACTGATCCTTATCATTTAGTTCTAAAATTAACTTACAAAATACTGATAAAAAGTATGCGAGAAAATGCAGAGAAGGAGTTTTGCTTTTTCTGTTTCCACATTTGCAAAATACTTATGTGTGAACAAATAAATAATTATAGTAGCTATATCTTAAAATGTTACATTAAGGAAAAAACATTTTATTCTCTCATCCCACTACTTTTTAAAGTGAAAAGTTTTATACCAACACTTGCAAAAAAATGCTATATATTTTACGAAAAAATAAGTTTATTTTCCTTAAATATTCATAGATTGCGATTTACGAAGGACGAATTGAGTTTCACAAACATAAATTAGAGCTAATGAATGCAGTATGGATATATATCCCTTTATTCTTAGGATTGTATCGGAAAAGCCATTTATTGCCTCTCTTAGTCGTGCATGTAAAAACAACGTATAAACTTGCCATATCTCACCGTCGCTTGTCGAAAATGAAAGCGGCTTCTTAATTCGGTTTCGATTAAGGATCAGTCATACTTCTTCGCGATCTTTATTCCCTTATTATCCTGTATCCCTTTGTCTCAGTTCTTTTCGGCGTTGAATCCCCATCTGCAGTTTACTGATCCCCCCAGCATTATTGTGGGCGACCATTCACGGCCTCTTCCGGCCACCCCAGGTTGCCAAGCAACGCGAAATCTGACAGGAAGATTTATTCCGACTCAGTCTCCGATCTGCGAAGGATTATTGCCTACCCACTCTCTGGGTGGCAACGGGTTTCGGCGCATGCAAAATCAAAGGCAGGAGCACCACAATACCACATCGATCGACCAGTGGTGGGACATGGGCAAACTTTCCAGAACTTTATGAAATAGGATCCCAAAATCATCCATGATCCAATCGAAACTTCGGATATTTTGGAATTATGACGTATGTAAACTGTGATCGTTTATCCCCAGTAATCTAATGAATAGTATCGTATCTTTTCTCTTCCATGCAAGAAAGAAGAATTAATATTTTTAAAGCTAGACCGGTAAAAGTTTTAACGTTAGCCAGTAACCTGTCATGCAGAAATGTTAAAAGTAAACCATGCTTTAATCTTGAAATTATTCTACATATCGACAGGTTTTCTGTTATTTTCAATATACAGGGATGAGCGTGCTCCGACCCAAATGACCGATCAGTACCACTAAATATTAATAGTAATTCACGCCTTATTTAATGACAGAATTTCTGCTATTTAATAAAGCAAAGAATACCATTAAAATTTATTGGTGAAAAATAGCCATTTGGGTCGGAGCGCTCTCATCCCTGAATATATTTCTAATTTGTGGTGTCGTCATTTTTCCAGCTTACTTGACTCAAGACTTCTGGGTGAATGATTGATAATAGGTTATATAGCTAAACATGAAGCGCATAGTTAATTTTGAATTTTATTCAAGATTTTGAGACTGTTCAATTTTTTTAAAGTTTGTATTCTGTTTCAAAATATGCATTTAATATTTGACCTATCGTGAGACATGAGCCAGATTACCCTGAAGTTTATGGACCCAAAATCATCAAAGATCTAATCGAAACTTTCTGGTGTTTAGGAATTATGACGTATGTAAGACGTGATCGCTTATCTCCGGTAATCTAATGAATAGTGTTCACAAAAATTAATATTGTTAAGACAAGACCGACAATATTTTATACAAATTCGTGGAGAAAGAAACCACAAACCTGTCGCGCAAAAAATTAGAAGTAAATGATATTTCAGAATGACGAAAAACACGTGGACTGCTTGAGTCACGTGATGCTGTTTTCGGGATGCAAGTGCTGGAAAAGTACTACGGATGTAGACGCACAAAAATAGCATCACGTGACTCTAGTGGTCCGAAGAGAGACGAACACGAAACAAGTGCGGCAGTCTGTCGTTTTCATCAGCCTCGATGATACCTTGATTTTGAAATTATTCAACATGTCAAGATATTTTCTTTTCTTTTCAATTTATCTCTAATGAATGATATCATAAATTTAATCAATTACAGTAACTACATCATATAGCAAAAATTTATACTGGATCTAATATTTCGGAATTACGACGTATGTAAACTCTGAGCGCTTTTCTCCAGTAATCTAATAAATAGTATTACCGTAGTTTCTCTCCCGTTCAAAAACAAAAATTGATATCGTTCAGACAAGACCGGTAATAAGGTTTGCGGAGTCTTACAGAAAGAAATCACTAGCCTGTCGCGCAGAAATGTTAAAAGCAAATGATTCCTTAATTTTCAAATTATTCAACATACACAGATATATTCTTTTCTTTTCAATATATGACTAATGAGAGTTATCATCTTTTTTCCTCTCTTTCTTTAAACAAATATTTATATTGTTTTTAATATTTTGGATTTATAAGGTATGAATAGCTGCACACGCTTACACCAGAAAAATTTTATAGTAAATTTTACATTTTTTAATCGCCGTAATCTGCCGATCCAATAAGGCAAAATTTTATATTGAATTTTGCTGGTACAGAAAAGCGTAAGAGTTGGCAGCTATGCGTATGTAAACAGCAATCGCTTTTTTTCCAGTAATCCGATCAGTAGTATCATATTTAATCTTCCGTTCAAAAAACAACGAAATATTTTTTTAAGGCAATACCGGCAATAAGGTTTACAAATTCTTGAATAAAGAAACTCCAATCTGTAGTGCAGAAATTTATTAGAAAGTAGATTTGCGTTAATTTTGAAAAGATTCAAAATGCAATGCTAATTTATTTTATTTTCAGTTTGTTTCTAATGAGTGGTATCTTATTTTCTTCTTTTTTTCATAAACATATATTTACATCGTTTCTAATATTTAATAATTATGACTTATGTAAAGTATGACCGGCAATAATTTTTACGGACTCCTTGAGAAAGAAACCACTAAACTGTAGTGCAGAAAAGTTGTAAAAAAATTATTATAATTTTCAAATTATACAACTTCTCTATATGCTTTCTTTTATTTTCAATATATTTCTAATAAGTATAGTATTTCCTTTTTCCCAACTCTTTCTATGAAGAAAAAATATAAAGACAGATAAGTGCTCTTTTTTAGCACATTGGTCATGTAACATAACATTACTTTTGTTACCCATTGAGTAGTAATAAAAATACAGTTATTTGGAAAATGGTTTATATCTTTTTAGAAAATCAAATAATTTAAAATTATGGTTTTACAGGGATGAGATTACCGAACTTTTGCATATCAGTATAACCTAAGAAAAAATGCTGCTCTGTTAAATCACCAAAATGTTCTGATTAAATAAAATAACATTTTCTCTAAGATTGTACTGGTATGAAAAATGTCGATAATCTCATCCCTGTTTTATTAACACAAATTAAATTTTAATTAACTCTAGAACTACCGGAAATTTGAGTCAAGTTTTATAAAAGAAATTCACACCAGAATTTTGATTTAAAATAGTTTAACTTTATTGTTTAAAGTTTTTCTTCTTTGCATCTTTTAAACTTATTTTATAATCAAATTTCTGGTTTGAACAGAAACATATTCGTATGGTAGGCGTGAAAATGACTGCTTACGGTAGTTCTAGAGTTAAGAGGGCTGGTCACTCAGATTCGGAATTCTCCTCCGTAATGTTAAGTCTATGGACATTTGATGCATTCGTATATTTAAAATATCTCCTATGGAAATTATTTTTTTTAACATCTATTTTTTTGTGAACACTTTCTAAAAGAAGTCTCTTTTTTTCTTAGTTCTCAAAATATTTCTAAAGTACAAACTTAATTTTATAGGAAGTGTTAAAACCTTACTCACAGTTCGCCCGCTTTTAACACATAAAATATTAAATTCAGCATAGATTTTAGAAATAGTTTGAAAACTAAGAAAAAAAGAGACATCCTTTAAGAAGAGTACACAGAAAAAATATGTCAAAAATATGAATTTCCCGAGAAGATATTTTAAATATACGAATGCATCAAAAGTCCATAGACTTAACATTACGGAGGAGAATTCCGAATCTGAGTGATCTGACCCCTTGAGCATTTACGTAATTTTTATCTAATGAATTGTCGCTAGACTATCCTTACTTAGCATTTTGAAGTGCCTGTGCATATTATTATATTTATTATTATATTTATTTTAGCGCAGATAAATCAAGGGCTATGCATATTTATCACTTAAGATTTTACGTTTAGTATAATAATTTCGTCAATAACCAAGATACTACAACACGAACGAAACGTGCACGCAACTTCTTATAAATCTTGAGCAGACTCTTTTTCTTTTATTTTTCCTTCAGAACTGGAGTACCTTTATTTATCACAGCAGCGGTATATACGTCCAAGACACATATTGAGTTTTTATCGAAATTATGACAATGCCATAGCTGCCAACTTGTACGGATATTTGATATCACTAAAAATTAACAGAATTTTTAGTCTTGTTTCATCGTTAGAAATCGTTAGATTTCGGCGATTGTTTTAGGTAAAATTTACTATTAAATTTTAGTGATGTGAAAAATCCGTACAAGTTGACAGCTATGCATTGCATATTACAGAACTTGATGATACACACTTTGACTAATTTTAGATAAATACACAAACACTGTCTTGACGAGATGGAAAGTTCTTAACGTCTGATGCTATCCGGTGAAATTTTACACACTGTCTGATATTACTGTGATAAAAAAGGTACTTTATTGGGACGTAAACAAAATCAGCACCAATGGGACTCGTTATACTGTGCTTGTCTAATTGCATTGAATTGGTCGATAAACCAAAATAAACTTACCATGGGCAAAAATTTAAGGTGTCTTCCGCCTACATTCGGAGTGTTTGTTTTTTCTGTACAATATTGAATAAATGCACATATTTTTTGTTTAATTGTAATACAGATAAACATAAAATCTTAGCAATATCTTCATAATATTTTTAAAATTTGGGGTTTTGTCAGTATTTTAGCAAACTTTTATGCTTACGCCAGACAGAGTACACTTAATTCAACTGAATATTATCTCAATTTCCTTTCTACTGCAAACTACTATTACACGTACCTGTGCATTAAAATAGTATTTTTACATTATCTTCACAATTAATTGAAATATTTCAAAATATGTCAAACAATGTGCATTTTTTATTAAAAATTACCATTATTTTTTTATGTTCGAGTACTTAAAAAATAATTGCATTATCACACAGTGCTTAGGTTCTAGTTCAGAACATAGTCAGTAATATGGAAAGCATTCTGGCAAAATTTCACAAAAAATATGTTTAAAACATTTTATGCAATGAAATTTATTGGACATGGAGATAACGAAAAAATTGATTTCCGAGAAATCGCATTTAAAGATTTCTTTTATATCTTTCAGATGCGTAAAAAATATCTAGAATTGTCAATTTAAGTTTATTAGTTTTCTTATGGAAAAAAATACATAACAAAAAGATACATGGAAACATTGTATACATTTCTCCTGGCGTTCCTACGCCCACTTCTTGTATTTGACTCATTACTTCCTGTTTATTAAATAGGCAGTAATTCCTCTTCTATTAATCATAGAAATAGAATTAAATCAGATTTCGAATCGTAAACGATTGCTCTTTCAAATAAAACAATAAAAAAAAAATTCGAAAATTTTCGCGAAAACGGCCATTTTAATGTAGCCTTAACCCTTTATGTACTGAATTATGAATTCATGAAAATTTTATCTTCTAAAGCATTTTTCATGAATTGTTTAAACTGCATTAGAAGATTTACATAATCATTTAATAAATTTTAGAAGGATTTTAGAAGGATTGAAGAATTTAGAAAGATTAATAAAATTTGAATTTATAGGGATTTTGTGCAATATTTATAACCCTACTCAAATCTTTTATTTTAAATATTTTTCTCAGTATTTTGTAGAATTAGGAAATGTCAAAATATAATGTTCTTACAATAGAAATATAGAAATATTTCCGAATTGAAAAATCCCCCCCCCCCCCCCAACGCCAAGAAAACTGAAAAGATGCAAAGGCAAAAGAAATCATCCTTTTAAAAATATTTTTTTTTGCTTTGTGTAACCCCTAATGCTTTTGGAACAAGATAAAGTAATGCATCTATAACTCATTTCAAACTGTATTACTACTAATTGATGTATTAAATGAATTTTATAACAAGTTATTTTAGTGGTATTTATAAGTACCGTCAGTAGATTAAAAGTTAAACAATTTGCTATAAAACCAGATATATGGTATACTGGTTCATGAAGTCTCTCTAACTCAAATACGCAATAAAAATTCGAAAAAAAAACATCGAAGTATCTAAAAAAGAGACAAACGTGTTCATTTAATCCTTTACGGCTCAGCAAAATTCTGTTCTTAAAATGATGAAATGGTTGACTGACACCGGGATTTACTAATGAATTTTTTAGAAATTAAAAACGTGGTACTTTAAACTTTCATTGTAAAAGCAAAATTTTAGTAAAATATTCTTGGTGCCGTTTGTAAGTCTGGAATTAAAATTAAGTGGTCCCGACGTGGGACAACTGCGCCGGAAAGGGTTAAAAGGCTATCCCTCAACGTACATTTGTTTTTCGGAGTTAAGAGTTATAAAGACTGAATATTAGGTGTTAAACTATTAAAAAGTAAATGGAGTTTACTGATTTTAAAAAGAAAGTTTCATTTTTATGAAAGCACTGGGCGAAAATGTACCGCTTATCTATCCTTGCATTTGACGTTATTTCTGATATTTCAGAATTATGACGTATGTAAACTGTGACCACTTTTCTCTCGTAATCTAATGAATATGATCATCTTCTCTCTTCCACTGGACCGGCAATAAAGTTTAAGGGCTTCATGAGAAAAAAAAACACTACCTTGTCACCGAGAAATGTTAAAAATAATTCATACTCTTATTTTGAAGTTATTCTACATATTAACATGTTTTCTTTTATTTTAAAGAAATTTCTAATGAATGGCATCATCTTATTTCCCCCTCTTTTTCTAGACACAAAGTTTAGGTTAAGATAAGACCAGCGTCAAGGATTCCGGATACATCATTACTTATCAAATAATCTGTTACAAAGCTAAAACAGAAATGGAAATTTCATTTTGATATTAACACAGCTGCCAACTTTTACGCTTTTTTGCTGCCACTAAAGTTTAATAGAGATTTTCGTCTTCATTAATTGTGAGATTTCAAAGATTAAATAAGGCAATGTTTACTATCAAATGTTTGTGGTAAGAAAAAAGCGTAAAAGTTGGCAGCTATGTATTATATACAAAATTTTTTTATTATTTACTATCTTCCCGATGATTCGATTCTCGTATAAATTATTTATTCAATACCGAATAGCAGAGATACATGTTCATATGGTACAGTTTAGAATCCTTTTTTTGCTCTACAGAAGTTTTGTTTTTCTTTCTAAAGTTGGCAGCATCTTAACATATTTATGGTTTTGCATACATTTAAAAAAAGCTAAGTACCTTGACGTCATTTTAAATATCCAATAATGAGAAGTTCATTTTTTGTGTGTCGGAAGTATATTTTTAGCTGAATAATTTGTATTTTGTTTTTAAGCTGTACCGTACACCTAGTTGTAATAAATAGTATAATTTCAGTTGCATGTTGAATTCAGAATAATTTTAAAAGCTGTATGCTCTATTTTGTTAAATCTTCGTAAACTTAAACACTGGTTGAGGGATACATAAGCCATAGTTCAACTATCCTAACTAGAAAATTAGTGGTATGAATTTTGTTATTGAGAACATTTTAATACTAACCCATAAAGCAGGGATGGCCAACTGTGGCACGCCCGACACCACTAAAATTTTACAGTAATCATTGCCTTATCTAATCATTGAATCTCTGCGATTCAAGGTATCTACATTTTCTGCAAAATTTTAGTGGTAACCGGCGTGCCACAGTTGGACACCCCTGCCGTAAAGGTTGGTTTTTTTTTTTTCAGATAATGCTTTAATTGAAATCTTAAATTCAACTATGATATTAGGTGACAATATTGATAGTAGGACAATCAATAGAAATCTGCTGTTAGTTGTCGGTAATATAAAGCACAACGCTGTAAAAATATTTGTCGACAAATTATTAATGTTTCAGAAGATGGACAAAGCATAACATTTTCTCGTAGAATTGCCGATTCCAAATTTAAATAATCACCAAATGACAACATTCCTGTCATTGATGAAAACCAAATTGAATTGATATTGCGACCCCCAAACATCTCTGCAAAAAATGACCGCATTACTAGTTTTGATTACTAAACTGGCTTAGAAGGACTTTTTATATCATAAGCATCGTGTCAAACTTTTATAAAGTAATAATTAGCAATAAAAATTATGAAACAATCTTTTGTAAGTACTTTTTCCTGCGTTGACTGATGTATCCCCTCACTATGGATCATGTATCCTCATCACGGGGATAGTATAGTCACAATGTCAAACTAAAAGTAAAAACTTATTAGACAATTAAAATTGTTGAAAATGAAAAATTTCCTCATTTAACTTTCAAGAAACAATGTCGAAATTTTCACTATAATACTTTATATTGCGATAAGAATGTATAAAAAAAATCAAATTAAAAAAGTTTCTAAACGGACCAAGTTACGGACCAGGACTAGCGACAGTTTTATATTCAATCGTAAAAGAATTTACAAAAGAAATTCTTCGTGGTAGATTTTTCTTGAAAATATTTAGTTTAAGTATACGGCAGAGATTATTTTTCAAAAAATTGTACGAATAAAATAAAAAAGTAGCCGCTGGGATGTAACGTGTCCCAATCCCGTAATCAATATTTTAATTGAGTTTGAGAAGATTTTTTCCTACATCTACGGTAATTTTATTCGTTAAAACAATTGTACATTATGAACTTTCATGAATTTACAAACTTTTCACGAATTTACAAACTTTCCTATTTTTTAGTACCACTATTTTTAAATAGCAATCTTCTATTTATTTAGTCGCAGTTTTATGTTACTAAGTAAATAAAATGTTTCTAATACATAACAGTGGCTCTCAAATATCTGAAGGTTTTACAGCTATGCTTTTATATCCTTAAAAACTACAGTTGGTACGATAGACGTTGATATTTATGTAAATTAAGCAAAAGGATGCATAAAGTAAATACTCTAAATAGGAAGAAAGATACTGTATATGTCTATAATGCACGTCTGCATAGAAAAGTAAAGAGGGATGAAACATGCAATAACTCAATTAACTGTCATTTGCAATAATCAGTATTACACACGATGCCTTTTGTTGAGCCGACTGAAGGAATGGGAGATTTATTTTTTCGGAGAGTCGTGACTAGTGAATTATTTTGTATTTGGTTTTCCTGGAAATATCATTACTATGAATTTAGTTTAACTTAATATGAATTTTGTTTAACTTACTATTGTTAATATTATTATTTTTATTTCCAGCGTTTTCACCATGTAAAAATATCACACATCATTATATGTTAAAAATACAGTTGGTAAAAGGAAACTTGTTATTTATATAAATTAAGTAAAAAGGTACAATGAAACGGGTTTGCTACGATTGAGGAAATTTCAATACGTGCATTTCCATAGTAAAATTTGTCTTAGGATATTGGAGAATTCTGTGATTAAATAAGTCGATGGGTACTCTATTGAAGTACTGTTATTCAAATTCCCTGATCCGTAGAAACTCTAAAAAGAATGATACTACTACAAGGAAGTAAAATGCTTTATATGCAGGGACGGGAGCGGTCTTCGCTACCCCTGTTCCGAAACAATAACATTCGTTGTAGATTTTTAAAAGCTTTTCATCACAAATAATCTTTGTGAAACATTTTTCCAACACTTTCAAGAAAATATATAAGGGAATTCTTGTTTCGAAATAGTGTAGCCATGAAAGTGCCCCCGACTCCTGTATATGTCTATAAAGCTATAAATCAATTAACCAATCAGTATTATGCACGATTTCTTTCCATTTATTTTATTTTTCTAGTATTTTTATTTTCCATGCGCGTTTATTGTATGCTAAAAATATACATTTGATAAAACTAATGTTATTTATATAAATTTAAGCAAAAAAGCAAAATACAAAAGCAGATACTATACTGATGAAAAAATAAAGTTCTATGAAACACGTGTCCTGACAATAATAAAAAAGCATGAAACATGCAGTAAATCAATTAACTTTCCTTTGAACCAATTGGTATCAGAAACAATTTCTTTTGTTGTAAAGGAAGAAGGAATCGGTAATTTAATTTTTCAGCGCGTCGTGACGAGTGAATAATTTTGTGTTTGGTTTAACAAGAACTTTCGTTTCTGTGTTTTTCAAAACTTTCAATATTTTTATAAGTGAAAGAAACATGTTTTAGACAGTAACTTTAGTAAAATGTTTTGTAGATCATCAATTTAAGGCGAAAATTACTATTTTAAAATAGCGGTGACCAGTATGATAAAAGTATACAGCTAGGAGTTTCATAAGGAAAAGTAGGCTAAAATCAGATAACCATATATTACTACCTACTTCTTGAGAGCAGAATTTCTTACAGAATTTAGAGATACTTTGTGCAAATACGCTACATATACTGTTATGTAATAATATCATTACAAATACTTGATTTTTTATCACATTTTTATTAATAAATGCTTCGACAGAAAGAATTAAGCCGATCGGTCTTACATAACCAGTGGGGTAATACCACATCGATATGCAAATATTACTGGGAAATGAAAGCGTTTAGACCTTCATTTGAAAATGAACAAATAATTTTATATTACAATTTCTAATAAGTAAGTTAACTAACATTATTTCAATTATAAGTTTAATGATTGAATGTTTGAAGACAATAGGATAATTATTTCCATTTCAATAGAAAAAAAGTTAAAAGAAGTTCCCTTCTGTATCAACTTTCGAAAATTATAATCACTTTTGATTTTGAAATTTTGACTGTTTTTTCTTTAACCCCCTTAATCCTCGCTCCTGTGATATTCACGAGCTGTGTCTTCTAATTGTTTGATTCTCACCAGTTTTATTAAACAGTGTAATTGGCTTTCTCACGGTAACATTTTACCTATCATTAAATAATGTGGATATTTCTTTTTAAAAAAAATGGTGCCATTAAGCAATTTTAATTTTTAAACCGCAATTTAATGCGACCGTTAAGGGGTTAAACATTGTTCAACGTCTCTTCAAGCTTCGTTTTCTGATATCCAGTTTTATCCGAGCGACGTAAGACATCCTTCCTTTCACTCTAAGAATGAGTATCAGAACGCAAGCCATAAACAATGCATTAATAAAAGCTAGCAACAGATTCGTTCCAGAGTATAAATACCTATTAAATTGTTTCATAACATAAGATATAAAGTTTCTGTAACTTTAAATGTATTGTTATATCAGAATTTAAGAAACTATCAAATATTAAAATAAAAAACGGTAAAATAATTTTTCCAACACAGAAACGCCGCAAATACCAGTATGAATATAGACGTAATAGACGTTTCTTCCTCGTGCCTATAGCTAAGTATTTCAATCATTATCCGATAATAAAGCACCGATAATAAAATTATGCTGCATAAAGCATTGACAAGCGCGTGCTTAAAACATTAAACAGGCATGAAACATAAAACACATCAATTAACTACAGGGTTCGTACGGGTGCTAGAAGTTCCAGACTAAGAAATTCTTCCATACCAGTATTTTCTTATATAAAATATATCCTTAAATAAGGCGAAATTTCGTCCGTTTAAACTTGATTTATTTTTCTATTAAAAAAAATCTGACATTTGGCCTTGAAAATAATACTACCCGTACGAACCCTGAACTACCATATCCTATCCTATACTTATTAGTATTACAGACGATTTCTTTTGGTGTGCGACTGAAGTAATAATAATTTTCTATTTCTTGTCGTGACATTTGAATTATTTTGTAATTGGGTTTGATAGAAGTTTTATTATTTCATGTTTCTTTTAATTATGTTTTATTTTTTTATATTTGTAAATGTTTCACCGTTTAAAAATGTCACAAAAGTCGCTACTCAATTGAGTCAAAACTGAGATATCTGGGGTCACCCGACTATACCGTTTTATGCTACTTTCCCCTACATTAAAACGGCTCATTTCGACATCTCGTTTTTGTGTAGGAAGGTTCTGCGAATTTTTTCCATAGTTTTTAGCATTTAAAACAATTGAACTATGTAAATGCTAAAAATACATTTGGCAAAATAAATGCTGTTATGTATATAAATTAAGCAAAGGGGTGCATAAAAGTCAATACTGCAACAGCGAAGAAAAATGCTGTAAACATCTATAAAGCAGCTGTAGTTACATTAGTAAAAAGGCATCAAGCATGCAATAAATCAATAAACTGTCTTTTGAACTAATCAGTATTACACACATTTTTTGTTGTTGTTGTTCCGAAAGAATGAATGGGACTATTCCTTTTTTCGGCGAGTAGTGACGAGTATTTGGATTTCCCAGAAGTTTCATTACTGTATGTTTCCAAACTTTAAAGTTTTTGTAAATGAAACAGATATGTTTTATAGAATACCTTGGATGAAATCCTTTGAAAGAACATCAATTATTTTTACATTATTTTCGTTCTACCAATGTTACATAGATCAATATGATTGAATATCGACCCCATAGGATGAATTTGTAGAATTCCAAAGAATTTTAAGTTTTCCATTGTATTCCGTCATTCTTCAAAAATACTGAGAATGAATGATTATCTAAGGCGAGGATTGAAAAAAGAAATTGCATGAAAACATGTATAAAAGTTTTAGCTTCAGTTGTCTGTGCTTGTGTAAGCAAGCTAAAGGCGGTGTTGATGACATTCAAGAACTCAGAAAACTACAAGGGTTTTTTTTTTTCTGTTAATTCAGCTCGATGATATTTTCTTAAAATTCGGTGGAATCCTTACATAATTGAATATTGAGAATTTTAAGTTGTACATTTAAATACCTTTGTTTGGGTCGATATAAAATGAAAAAAATTCAAGAAATTTAAGCAAAAGTTCATGTTTACATTATTTAATACGGTAGAATGGAGATGGAATGGAATGGAATATATATATATATATATATATATATATATATATAGCTTTAAATATTAATTAAATCAAGATTAATGGTAATTGGCGTTTCAATCGCTGTAGTAGGTACTCAAAACATCAAAATAAAAATTCAGTGGGTTGCTTCAAAATCCTAAATAGTCTTGACATACGCACATTTAAGTTTCTTGGTTTTCAATTTTATCATGCAAAAGTAAGTTATGGGGGACGAGTTAAAAAAAAAACAATGATATTTAGTGTATTAAAAAATGATATTTTTTATCAATTTGTTAATGTTTTAAAGAAACACTGTACTATTTAACAAGCAGAATATGGTTTTAGTAACAATGAATCATATTTTAAATGTTAAATAATGCATGAAAATAAGCTACCTGAAATAAGAACTTTGAAAGAATTAAATAATCTTATAACCCTTACACATTGTCATGTTTGTTGCCATAAGGTTCCTAATTATTTAAAATCTATATTACGATAAGAATGTTGAAAACATAGCAGTAAAAATCAAATCTTACATAAAAATACTTAAAATAATCGTACCACAGGAACACTAGAAAAAGTTTGCAGAGAATGAATTTTGTGCATGAAAATGAAATTTTTTTTTTTATAGTTCATAGACCTTAAAAGAGTTAAAAAATATATATTTTAAATAATCTTTACATCCCTTTTCATATTTTCTAGTTAATACAGAAAAGTTTATGGTCTGAAATATATTGAAGTGAATTTTAAATGAATTTTAAAAAAATCATCTAAAACTAATTATTTTCAATAACGGATTTAACATTTTGACATTTTTCTTCAGGATTATAAACCTTGCGAAATTGTTAGGAAACGTGTAGAGAAGGTGTGTATGCTCATATAAATATCAGTTTTCTGTAATTAAACAAAATGTTATGTTTTACGATACACAAAATTTATTCTGGAATTTAAGAAATGCAAACAGTCTTATGTAAACAGCTCAAACGCTGTAACTATTTTGCTGAAGGAACGTGTATGTGAGGGATCTGTAAATACGAGTGCCTGTTATTGATACATGCATTCAGAAGAATAAATGAAAATTTCGAAGTGGCTGGATCGTTTAATGTTAAAAGTGGAACGGGAAGGAAAATTTATTTGCGCGTAACGGTAAAAATTTCTATTTCGAAAATTTAACTATTTACAGTGGCTGAAGTGGTATTAAGTTTAAGTTTAAATTCTAGACAGTTAGATATTTGGATATATCATGTTTATGGTTAAAAATATGTACAAGCAATCAAATATTAACTTTACCAAAATTGTTGATGTGCACTTAATTTTTCTTTTTCCTACGTTCAGTGTTGCCAGTGGGCTACTTTTTTTTAATTCAGATTTCTTGATTTGCACCACTTTTTTGAAACTGTAAAAATCACTTTGTTTTTGCCTTAATTAATATGTCATTAAATAAGGCACATTTTAACATTTCAAAAAAGGGGTGCCAATCAAGAATCTGATTTTTTAAAAAAAGTAGCCCATCTGGCAACACTGCCTACGTTTAACACTAGAGCCGCCATAGCGGTCATTTTGACCGGCGCCAAATAAAAATATTCCGATTCTAACCAGAAATTTCTTTCTAAAATGTATTAAATATATACCACAGAGAAATAAGTTAAATAAATAATTTGAAATGCTTTAAATAAAAATTCTGGTGCGAAATATTTTTATAAAACTTGAGTAAAATTTCCGGCGGTTCTAGTGTTAAAGGTTTATCTAGAGTTGGACCTTTTGCACTAGAATTTACAGCTGCTATCAATTCGACACCAACCAAATGATTAAATGTCGACTTGAACTAGAAATTCTTCATAAACTATGTGAAATACAAACTTCAAATATCGAAGTTAAATAAATAAGTTAAATAGTTTTAAATACAATTTCTGGTGTAAAATAATTTTATTAGGTTTGAGTAACATTTCCGGACGTTCTAGTGTAAAGGCATTTTATTTTAATAGTAATCTTCACTCTATGTGCTATTAAATAAGGTGAAGACTGCTATTAAAATAGTGGTATTCAATGTCCGTAAAGCGCTCTAAACCTATAAAAGTCTATAATTTTTTGCACTCCAGAAATTCTTGGACGATGACAGAAAGAAGGGAAATAATTTAGTACCAAAGTTTTTAGGAAAAAGCGGAGGTATCTATGTCTATAACCCTATGTCTATACCTATGTCTATAATTTATGCTCATACTCAGTAAGTAACCTTTACGAATTCATTTCTGTAGCTCTGTATATGAACTATAGCATTTTTATGCACTTTATAGTATGCATAAATATAGTGAACAAGTAGGTAAGTGTGATCACAGATCGCACAGAGGGTTTCGTTTAATATTGCTTTCAAAACAGTTTATCCTTTTGAAAAATCTGTTAGTTCCACATTTCGCAACCAGGGGCGCACTCTATTCTAAACAAACCTCTATCCGAACGAAACTCCGTTTTATATGCTATCCGTAGATATATTAGTCGAGGGGATTGGGCCGATAGCACCCGAGATAAGTAGGCGCCCCTGGTGGTAAAAAGTGGAACTAAAATATGTAAGACTATGGTGCATAATATGAAAGAATGGTCAAAGGGGTGTCGGCAAAAGTTGGAAACGTGCTCCCCGGGTGAAAAGTTCGGAGGCTAGAAAAATTGTTTAAAATACACAAGTTAGAGCCCGGAGGAGTAAATAATATAAGACTTTTTGAAAATTTTATGATTTGCCGTGTGGTCTGTCCCTTAGAAAGAATTGTTTAAAATACACATGTGAGAGCCCAAAGGGTTAAATGTACGACTTTTTCAAAATTTTATGATTTGTCGTTTGATGCGAGGTGTTCAGCTATAACTATGCCAAATTTCACGCCTCCAACCTAATTAGGGTCTCACTTAGAAAGAATTGTTTAAAATACACATGTGGAAGCCCAAAGGGTTAAATGTACGACTTTTTCAAACTTTTATGGTTTTCCATTTGATGTGAGGTGCTCAGCTATAAGTATGCAAAATTTCACGCCTCCAACCTAATTAGGGGCTCACTTAGAAAAAATTGTTTAAAATACACATGTGGGAGCCCAAAGGGTTAAATGTACGACTTTTTCAAAATTTTATGATTTGTCGTATGATGTGTGGTTGTCAGCTATATGTATGCAAAATTTCAAGTCTCCAACATGTATAGTTTCTCAGAACGGTCTCTGTGACAGACGGACAGACAAACAGACAGACATATAGACAGAGGAGCGAGACGAATAGGGTTTCGTCAGATGAACGAAACCCTAAAAAAGCGCATATCATAATTAAAAATGCATTTTGAGCAATCATTACTAATATACAGTAATTCGAATACAATATAGTACCTGAAATCTTTTCAAATACACCGCAAACAATTTCCCCTATACCATTATGAACGGAATTCTTTTGTGTGGCCCTGTAAATGAACAATAACTATTCTTTGCACCGCATATTCAACAGAATGCATATTTTAGTGGACTTCATAAATGAATATCAATTTTACTATATTTGAAAGAGTGTAACACCATTAAAAATCATTTGAAACGATTTTTTCCCATTGGCTGTAATGTAACGGAAAACTTTTGACTGCCCCTGTAAATGAACTAAACATGCTACAAACTTCATTTGAAATAGGGAACGTGCTATGGTAGAGGTCACTAACATCCAAAAATTTCAGAACGATCAGAGCATATTTACGAGAGTTAGAGCGTGGCTAGACGGCTAGACGGCCAGACGGCCATACAAACCGAAGTCATAAACACTTTTCAACTTTGTTGGAAAGTGTTAAAAAATTCAAACAGTCCATGATTCTCCTCTTTTGTCCAATAAGAAATTATTTTACAAAAAATAAGCATCCAATTAGAAAGCAGTTTACAAAACAAGGAGTTTAAACCATCAACAGCTCTCTCAAGAGAAATCTTATTGTTGCCATAAGAAAAACTCCAAGGTTGCCACATTGGCGCATTTATCGCCCGACTGGGGAGAAGTAGAGTGTTCTACGAGTAAAGTTACTAAGAATTTTTTTAGGAAATTGGGATTCCTAAAACTTTTTATGTAACTGCAACCAGGGTTCCAGATAAAAGTTTAGTAAGATTACTGTAATTTTAGTAGATTCTTTTGTAAGGTTACAGATTTCTGTAGTATTACATCTTTTTTTTTTTTTTGTACAGTGTACAGATAGAGTTTTGTTAGCATACAGATTTCCCTAACTTTACATCTGTAAAATTACAGATTTTATTTTTTTTTTTTTTACAGTTTATACATTTAACGTGAATATACATTTATCTCTTTCGATAGCTACACCTTCTATGAAAGTTTTTATTGAAAATTATAACGAATTTTGAATATAAATGTTTTTTTTTTATACAAAATCATTGATGCTCGACACAGAATTGCTAGTTTGGCTTTCCTTATTATTCGAATCCATTTCATAAATTCGATAGTATTTTTTCTTTATTTAATGAAACACATTTCGTTATTAAAAAAAGTAAAAATTTTTGTTTTATAATTTTCTCTATGAATTCGGAATTTGTGAAAAAATGAGGCCAAACTGAAAAACCCCGGCTCGACATATTTGAATTTGAACTTAACCCCAATTCCAAAAGTTCAGAAACTCCGGTGCTTGATGCTAAGCATGTTAGATAAATGCGCACATTCTCTTAATACGTATCCGCAATCCTTTTAATAAATGTGGTTTTACATATATATATGTGATTTCAAATTTATATCTGTAGATGTCTAAACAAAAAAGTTATCTGGGAGTGTAAGGTTTGCGTTATGCACTTTAGATTTACATGTATTATTAAAGAATATTTTTTCTAAGATATGTTCCAACTAACAATAGAAAATTTTTATTTTTTAATTTATAAAATATGCTATTTAACAGAAACACAAATTATATATAATACACATGGTAGAATTTTCAGTGTTAAAATTATACGCTGTTTTGTTCTAAATATCTTGAACAATGTATGATAGTATAACTATAATTTATTATTAAATTTTATCAAATTAAAATTAATTAGCATATTTCGAGATATTCAAATGATACTCATAAAATATTCCTATTATAACTCCGCAAAAATTTTGAACAACGCAGCCAACACAGACTCTAATAAATTGAACGAAAAGAATATGTTAATAAAATAATCCCTTAATATAAAAAAGGAAAAATCTTTTAAATAATCCTAATAACAAAATAAAATTTATCATTATACGCTTTTACCAATTACCTTTTCAACAGCTCTAGACTATGCACGTATATATTTTTAAAGAATATTTTTTCCAGTGTATGTTTCAGCCAACAATACAAAGTCTTTATTTTTTAATTCGCAAAATATAATATATAAAGGAAAATATACCCATATTTTAGAATACACGTTGTTAAAATTGTACGCAAATTTTTTTCAATATCTAAAATTATATACGATAGTATAAAATGAATTTATTATATTTTATCAGATTAAAATTAGTTAGCATAATTTGAGATATCCAAATGATACTCTAAAATATTCCTATTCTAGCTTTGAAGACATTTTGAACAACGTACCCAAGCGTTGCCACCGAAACACTCAAGGCCTGAGGACACGAGTTGTGACGTCATCACAAATCGACCGACTTCTCACTTGTGTTGGAATTCACACCGGAAAATTTTGAATAGCAATTTTATTTTATTTTATTTGTGCAGAAATATCATCTGATAAAACATTAATAACTATTTAAACTTACTGGTGAGAATTCGGAATCCCCCAATAAAAAAATCAACCAGATGAGGCAATACTGAGGCATTCCGTATCTGGCTGAATTTTTATTTAGGGATTCCGAATTCTTACCAGTAAGTTTAAATAGTTATTATTGTTTTATCAGATGATAGATATTCCACAAATAAAAGAAAAGAAAATTGCTATTAAAAATTTTCCGGTGTGAATCCCAACACTAGTGAGAAGCCGGTCGATTAGTGATGACGTCACAACTCGTGTCCTCAGGCCTTGAGTGTTTCGGTAGCAAGGACCCAACGCAGACTATGATAAATGAAACGAAAAGAATTAAAATAAAAACCTATTTAACCCCTTGAAGGGCGGTTATGCTGATATGGCATCACCTCATTTTAATCCCTATAGCCACATTGGCACTAGTATTTTTCAATGAAAATTTCACTTTTATTAAGTACGTGAAAATATACATTTACTTGTCTAGAAATAAATTTTCTCGTAAATACTGGTGTCACTCAATTATTTCAATATTTTACGAAAACAAATACCTTGAAACGGTTAATAAAATAGGAGAAAAATTTAAATAATCCTATTAATAAAAGCAAACCTATCATTGCACGCTTTAGCCAATTACCGATCCAACAGCTATAGTTGATAGTCCCCATACATATGTCTTTTAAGAATATTTTTTCAAGATATGTTTCAGCTAACAATACAAAGTTTTTTATTTTTTAAGTCGTAAAATATAATTTATAAAAGATGCACGTCTTATATCATACACACGTATAATTTTCAGCGTTAAAATTATACGTAATATTTTTTTTTCAATATCTTGGAGCATATACGATAGTATAAAATTAATTTATTATTAAATTTTATCACATTAAAGTTAATTAGCCTATTTTGATATATTCAAATGATACTCATAAAATATTATTCCTATTATAACTTGGCAAACATTTTGAACGCATCTAACTCAGACTCTGATAAATGAAACGAAAAGAATTTGCTGAAAAAAATTAATCCCTTTTCACAAAAAAGGAAAACCTTTTAAATAATCCTATTAAGAAAATAAAATCTATCATTACACGCTTTAACCAATTACCGATCCAACAGCTATAGTTGATAGTTCCAATCTCTCCCCTCACACCCCTCTTTTTCTCCCTGACTTTTTTTTTTTTTCTAAACTGCTTTACTTTAGATCGAAAGTGCCCACTTACTTTATTTTGGCTTTTGAAAGGCAGAATGGTATTGGCTTCCAACCCTTTCTTGAAGTCAAGCACCGGCTCTTTGTGAAACCAGGTCAAATGGATATGGGATAAATGAGTGACCGAAAAGACGTCATTGTTTGAAGAAGAGATCCTTCTAGTAGAAGACTAGTGAGGAGAATGCAATTGAGCTCTCAGATTTATTTTCCCCTTTTCTATACTTTTTTCAATACGATCGTGTTCTTTTATTTCAGTACTGAATTTTTGAATTATTGAATGGAAATGCAATGTACTATCAATCAAAAGAAAATTTTAAAATATTCATGATGATTTTAAAATGAAATGATTTTTTTTTCTCTTAAATCTCAGATAACAATGTTTTTGTATGTGGATTGAATTTTATACACGCTCAAAATTAAGTATTGTTTTTCAATATTTGAATACCAAGTCATCGAATAAATTATCCAATAGACTTTTCGTCAGAGAAAATCAGTTAATTTTAATATATATGAGGACGTGAGTTTAAAAATTCGCCTTATCTAGAAAAACAAATTTTCGGAAATCGTGAAAAACCTGCGACTGCGTCCATTGGTTTTCATTGTAAACTAAGATTTTACAATGCCAGAAATACACGATAAAGCTAGTGTTTTTGTAGATTGTAGGGTTTTTACGATGCAGATTCACCAGTAATATAGATTGATAGAGAAAACCCATTTTTTTTTTTTTTTAATTTTGCATAAGGCGAGTTTTGAAACTCACGTCCTCACATATATATAGAAATCAAACGGTATAAAAGAAAAAAAAGGGTATTTGTTTTATTAATAATGCTTGAGATGTGAATTTAATACTATGAATTATTAAAGCTTATTATTACTTTAAATACCTACCTAAATATCAAAATTATACACTCAAGAACGGTGGTTTTGTAAATTTCAAATGACTGAAAAGAAGTCATTGTTTAACCATTTATCTACTGACGGTACTTATAAGGGACACTCACTTTAAACTTTTATACCATAGTGAATATTACTAATACTCTAATGGTACTTTACAAAACACGCTCTTTTAACTCCACTTTATCCGAATACATGGCAGCATTAGTTCTAGGTTTGTTATGTTAGAGAAGAATGAGGCTATCTTTTAAGCAGTCGATGTGTTTTGTGCCGACATTTTGCACAGATTGCCACGCTCGTCTTTTCATTCCTGCAAACACAGTAAAGGATATAAGATAAGGGTTGGATTTTTTTAATGTGTTCATTATGATCTTAGAACACAATTTGACTAGCTATTTTAGGTGAACGCTGTATGTATTTGATTCAACAGTTGAATTAAGGTTAGTTGGGACAACTGGGCCATGATTTTACAATGTGACTCTGGAGCTTCTGACAATTCAGCTTCAAAAAGCTAATGTTCATTAAAATTAAATTCTGAATTTCTGTAAATGTGTTCAGTTAGGTTCTCTCTATCAGACAGAAATGCTCAAAATTATATTTTAATATTTAAAAATACAAAAATATGCATATTTCATCTTTCTTTCCTCATGGGTCCAGTTGCCCCATAAAAATGGTGTAAGAGGACCAAGAGGGTCTATGTTCCCCCCGCGTTTATTTTTTTTTTTTTCATATGGGATATCAGGTCCTGTTTGAAAAAGTGTAAACAACTTAAAAAAAATTTAAACCAGGCAGATCATGTAAATTATATGTCAACTAAAAAGCGTTGTAAGGTAAATCTTTGCTGTCAATGTGTCTAACAAAAGTACTAAAAGTGAAAATATTAGATTTATTTATACCAAAACATAAAAATTAAGTAAGTGCTTGCGTACTTTAGTATAGGTAACAAGTATAAAAGTCACATGGGTATTTTAAGGAGAAAAATAGCAAGATAAATCTATGAACAAATGGCTACGTAAGCACTGAAGTACTTTATCTGTATGTATCGTATTTCAAGGTTGGGCTATCTCGCTTTCAGGGGCATCCATAAAGTGTTGAAATAATTTAATGACACTAGTATTTACAAGAGAATCTACTTGTAAACAAGTAAAAGTATATTTTTGCGTACTTAGTAAAGGTGTAATTTTCATTAGAAAATTCCGGTGCCAATGTGGCAATTGAGGATTAAAATTATGTGATGCCATAACGGGAGCACCGCCTCTCAAGGGGTCACGAAATTTGGTTTGATACCACCCAATATGCTTTTTTAAATTTTATTACGTAATTTAATAAGATATACTATAATTTTCTTTATTGTGAGCAAAAACAATGGAGAAATTTATTTCCCGTAGTAAGAGAAACTCAAAAAATTATTTATAACTATTGGGGTAACTGGATCCAGCATGATCCAGTTACCCCGGAGGGTCACTGTGTGTCAAGCTAAGTTTATCTAGAAACGGCTCTAACGATTTTGACGAAATTTTGCTTTCTATCGTTTCCGGGCACGAGAATACCATTAGACAAGATCGCATGTTCAAGAAAATTCGATTAGTGAGTCACTTTGGGTCACAATTGGCCAGGTGTCAAGCTAATTGAATCTAAAAAAAGCCTCAAAATATTTTGACAAATTTTGTAATATGCCGCTTTGGGACATGAGATGACCATTAAGCTAAGTCACATGTTCGAGAAAGATCGATTAGTGGGTCATTTTGAAGTCACTGTGGCTCACGCTAATTGTATCTAAAAAACGAATTAAAAATTTTTGACAAAATTTTGTATCATATCGTTTCTGGGCTTGGGAAGACGTGTGGGCTAAGTCACATGTTCGAGAAAAATCGATTACTTGGTCATTTTTGGGTCACTATGGGACAAGCTAATTGTATCTAAAAGACGGCACAAAACATTTTGATAAAATTTTGTATTACATCTTTTCTGAGCATGAGAAGACCATTGATAGTCCAGGCAATAGAGACCGTATAGGGACTCTACCTAGCAAAATTAATGGTAGTACTGGAAATCGGCTTTCTAGATGTTTTTTGGGTTGCTGAATCCGAATTTGTAACTTCCCACCAAAATTTCCCCCGGCAACCCCCTCCCCCAAATTTTGGTAAAAAGCCCCCAAAAATAGTTTTTATTAAAAAATTCCATTTTTTATTGTTTTAGGGGAAAAGTAGCTAGAAATTCAGAAAGTAGACAAAATTTGCAACAAATTAGACAGATGACATTATGACTTAGGATGAAGGGGAAGGGGGATCTGCCTCGGAACATGCGCCGCACTGCTGCGTGGATTAAGTTGCGCAATTCCACTTAACCACTCACACGTATACATTAGACCTCCCATATTCCCTCCGAACTTTCTCTATAAGGTTTAGTTTAAGTTTTTTGGGCCGCTGAATCCGAATTTTTAACTTACCCCCAAAAAGTTCCTCCCCGAACCCCCACCCCCCAAATAGTTTTTTTTAAGTTAAATTTTTTACTGTTTTAGGGTAAAAGCATTACGAAATTCAGAATCTAGACAAAATTTGCAACAAATAGGATATATGACATTATGACGTAGGATACACGGGGAGAGAGGGGGCTGCCTCGGATCATTCTCCGCGCGCTTTTCTCAAAAACCAAATTTTTTCAAAAAATCAATTTTTTGGGGAGTTGCCGGGTGAAATTTTGGTGGGAAGTTACAAAATTCGGATTCAGAGACCCAAAAACATCTAGAAAGCCGATTTTCAGTACTACCATTAATTTTGCCAGATAAAATCCCCTATTGCCTGGACTTCATCATTTAGTGCACGTAGCGCCGCAGTGCATGTTCCGAGGCAGCCCCCACCCTCCCCGTTCATCCTAATTCATAATGTCATATATCCTATTTGTTGCAAATTTTGTCTAGTTCCTGAATTTTGTAATCCTTTTCCCCTAAAACAATAAGAAATTGAAGTTAAAAACAACTATTTGGGGGGAGGGGGGATTTCGAGGTGGAAATTTTTTGGGGAAAGATAAAAATTCGGATTCAACGACCCAAAAATCTTAAAGTAAACCTTATAGAGAGAGTTCGGAGGGGAGATGGGAGGGCGAATGTAAACGTGTGAGTGGTTAAGTGGAATTGCGCAACTTAGTTTACGCAGCACCGCGCGCATGTTCCGAGGCAGATCCCCCCTTCCCCTTCATCCTAAGTCATAATGTCATATATCTAATTTGTTGGAAATTTTGTCTACTTTCTGAATTTGTAAATACTTTTTCTCTAAAACTCTAAAAAAATTGATTTTTTTAATAAAATCCTTTTTGGGGGGGCTTTTTACCACAATTTGGGGAGGTTGCCGGGGGAAATTTTGGTGGGAAGTTACAAATTCGGATTCAGCGACCCAAAAAACATCTAGAAAGCCGATTTCCAGTACTACCATTAATTTTGCTAGGTAAAATTCCCTATTGCCTGGACTATGAGCTAACTCACATGTTCGATAAAATTCGTTTAGTGGGTCATTTTTGAGTCACTGTGGGTCAAGCTAATTGTATCTAAAAAACGGCTCAAAAGATTTGGTAACAATTTTTATTACATCGTTTCACAGCACGAGAAGACCATTGGGATAGGTCCCATGTTCGATAAATTAAGATTAATGAGACCCTTTTGGGTTACTGTGGTACAAGGTAATTTTATTTGTAAAACGACATTAACGATTTGACTAAATTTTGTATTCTATCGTTTTCGGGTTTGAGAAGAGCATTGGTTAGGTCGCATGTTCGAAAAAAATTGGTTAGTGGGTCATTTTGGGTCACCATATCTCAGGATCTTGCCAATTGTATCTAAATAGCAAGAATGATACAGTGATAATAAAATATCGAACTGAACACAAGACTAATTTTGACCGCGCTTAGCTCGATCATCCCTGCTACTATATATACATAGCACATATGCAAAAACCATGACACTACGAATAGCTTACAGATTCGTCAGAGGCGCTATGCAAGTTTAATTCATAGTAAAGATATGTTATTCCGTGGAATATTGTCAGTGATATGCCTAAAAGGACAACATGTAGCTCCTTATAATATATCGGTGAAAACCAAAAATTGAAAGAAACGTATATATACATATGAGGACGTGAGTTTCAAAACTCTCCTTATCCAAAATATAAAAAAGGATGTTTTATCTATTAATCTGTTTTATTGGTAAACCTGCACTGAAATAACACAGCAATCTGAAAAAAAAAAACTAGTTTTATCCTGTAATTCTGGCTTTGTAAATTCTTGGTATACAATGAAAACCAACGGATGCAGTTAGAGGTTTTTCGTGATTTCCCAAAATTTGATTTTCTTGATAAGGTGGCTTTTAAAATTCCCGTCGTCATATATATATATATATAGATTTAGAAATGAACATATGAAACCAGTATGTAAAATAAGAATCTATGAATGACTCACAGAATCATCAGAGAAGCTTGTGAGTTCATTCATAGAAGATGCGTTATTTCATCCAATTTTGTCGGCATTAAGCCTAAAATGACAAAATTTATCTCCTTATAACGCAAACATTACAGAAAATAGATAATAAAAAGCTAAGAGATCCAAAGAAATATACACCTCATACAGGATATTAAAAGTTATTATATATATGTATATACATATGTATGTATGTATTATGATGATCTTGAAATCAAATGGTATAAAAGAAAAAAGGTCTTTCTTTTGATTAATGATGTTTGAGATTTGGATTTAATACTATGAATCATTCAAATTTATTATTACTTTAAATATCTGTCTAAACCTCCCAATTATACACTAAAGAAAGGTGCTTTTGTGGATTTCGAATGACCAAAAAGACGTCATTGTTTGAAGAAGGAATACTTCCAGTAGAAGACTGGAGAATACAATTGAACCCTCAGAGTTATTTTTCCCTTTTCTATACTTATTTTATACTTTCCCAATAAGATCGTGTTCCATTACTTCAGCACTGATCTTTTGAATTATTAATTGGAAATTCAATGTACTATCAATCAAAAGAAAAAATTCAAATATTCATGATGATTTAAAAATAAAATGATCTAAAAGAACACAAAAAAAGGTTTTTTTCTTTTAAATCTCAGGTAACGATGTTTTCGTGGGTGGACTGAATACTATACGCTCTCAAAATTCATTATTGTTTTTCGATATTTGAATACCAAGTCATCGAATAAATTATCGAATAGACTTCACGTGAAAGAAAATCAGTTAAGTTAAAAAATATGTGTTATGATGATTTCGAAATCAAACGGTATAAAAGAAAAAAAAGTTTTTTTTCCGATTAATGATGTTTGAGACGTGGATTTGATACTATGAACCATTAAAGTTTATTAGTTTTTTAAATATCAGTCTAAACATCACAATTATATACTATCGAACACTCTCGAATAACTAAAAAAAAGGCTTTGCTTGAAGAAAAGATCTTTCTAGTAGAACAGCGGTTCTCAATCTACACTGTAAAAAACGCATTTTTTTTTTTTTTTTATTTAGTTCTTATCTTTTTTAATGTTTACAAGAATATAACAAAACCTCTTACGAGTTACCCGCGATTCCAAAAAAGTGTTCTTTTATCTAGATAAACCTAAAATAAACATATTTCCGACTGTTAAGGAAACATTTGTAAAACAAATACAGGGTGTCCTTGTTAAAAGCATCCAGACGCTATGGCTTATTTTCACGGAACTACTCATTTAAATTTTTAAATAAAAGTTATTTAAATAAAAATAGCATCTCACAAAAATTTAATGTCAACAGACTTCGGTGTGTGCACCTTTAGTAGAACGACAAACGTCTAAACGGTAATCCAGTTCTCCCGAAATGTTTCGTAGCATATCAGGAGTTATTAGACAAATTGCTTCTATGATATGCTTTTTTCACTCATCTACAGTTTCAGTTTTTTGTTTTGTTCAATTTTTTAAAATATTAGAGGGGTTTCCAATCCACGAAGGTTAAATCTACTATATTCTAATGGGTAGTTCCGTAATAATAACCCATAAAGTTTGGATACTTATAGCCCGGACACCCTGTATTTCTTTTGCTGGCCGTAATTTTCGAAAACTTTTTCAAATAATTTTTGCAGATTATTGATCTGTTTCGTAACTTAATTCATGGTCGTAACTCAACTGTTGAAACGCTAGAGAACGCTTTCTAAATGTGGAGATAAATCTGTTTACTACACACTATAGTGTGTAGTAAACTTAATAAATGTAGTAATATCTAATAAATGATTCTGATTTTATTTCTTCAAGCGAGATGGGGAGGGGGATGATTTTAAATTGGACAAACTTTCCTGCATAGACATTACTAAAGTTTATCAAAGCCTTTAGTAAAGGCTTTTTCTAAAGGGAATGAATTGCCAATTATGTTTTAGATTCTTCAAAGCATCACAATTTAATATACCCCGTCTTTCGAATGAGTCTTTGAATTAATTCTGTGTAAAATATTTTTCATTAACATTTGCGATTTTTTTTAGTTTTATTTTTCAATTGAAGTTTCGCGTTTCTTACAATATTATGCAAAGTTAATTTCAACTAATATTTGTCCGAATTTACCGTGTAAACTCACCCTTTGCAACAATCAGTCTGCCGCTTTACTGCTTGAGTTCTGAACATAGATTGTATAGTTATACGCGTTTCTCTAGTTGCATTTCTACATACTCTAGCGTACGTCGAATGAGTTTTTAAATATCTTACATAAAGTAATTAATTTCTTATAACAAGTAAGATTTTTAAAGTTCTTTACACCAAGAACAATAAAGAAAAATTATCTATAAAGTAAATGTTTTCTTTTCTGGTAGTTCTTAGTTAAAAATTCGATTATATATCTATTATATCAATACGTACATTTAATTATTTTTAAAAGTAGAATTTTAAAATTTATTTATAATATTTTTCATGTCATTTTCATTTCTGTTTGCAACTATTATTTGTGGATTTCAGAAAATGAAAAATTCAACAATGACAAAGCTAGGTAAATCTAAAAAAGTATAATACATTACATATCGTAATCAAACGCAACTGTTATTTTTAACATCCAATATTCAAAGATTTTAATTGAACTATGGGTTTATAATATTACTTATGCTATCCGGGTCAAAAAAAAAAATTATGTCCTTTTCCCAATATTTATTATTGTTTTTTTAAGTATTCAGTTTTCACCAAATATAATTTTTTCTGTATTTATATGTGTACAACCTATATAAAATCAGTTTCAGTATAGATAAATTCATAGTTAGGATAAAAATACAGTCACCTGAAAATGTTTTAACCCCTAACTTAATTTTAATTCCTAAATGGCACATATGCACCAGAATATTGGAATGAAAAATTTCTGTTTATTAAGTGCGTGAACAAAAGCTTTTGCTGATTTTGAAATAAATTTGTTTGTAAATTCTGGTGTCGTTAATTCATTTCTGCATTTTACGAATAGAAGTACCTTGCCCCTGAAAGGGTTGAAGATGAATATTGTATTGTACAACATCCACACAATTTACAAGGTTTATTTTCTATCAAAATATTATTTCTAGTCTATTATATCATATAGAGTGTATTAGACTTCAATATGTAATTTTATATTCCAATGAAAACAGTAATGTAGATTAATTTATATATCATTATGTAACATCTGTTACTTGTATTCAACATTACAGCCAAAATTTTCAAATCTCTGCACTAGATATATTTTTAAATGGTCAAATAGTTTTAGTACATTGAAAGAAGAGATGCCTTTTGATGTTTTGAGAACATTTTTTAAGAGCTACTCATATACAACAGCGATGACCACCTCGGGAACTCAGCTTTCGCTTTAGAGTGTTAGTGCAATCCCGAGGGGTAGACCACATCCACTCCTCGCTACTCTCAACCAGAGTCTGAGAGGGAGCGTCGGGTCCCTGATCAAGCTGATGAGATTTATTTCGGTTACTGTGAGATTTACAATTACAATCACAATTGGTTACCCAATTTTTCTGGGCGAACCGAAGATTTCACATCGAGATATATGACTGTATGTAGTGATTACATGAGGATTGTTTCACCTAATGTGATTGCATAATTGTTTACAATTTTCTTGGATATATATACGTCACAGTACATTTAACACATAATATTTAACATGACAATTATAAACACATTACAACACAATATCAAACACCTACTATTTACATGACTGTACGTAGTGATTACACGAGGATCATTTTAATGTGATTGAATAATTATTTACATTTTTCATGGATTTATATACGTCACAGTACATTAAACACACAATATTGAACATCACAATTAGAAACACATTACAACACACCTACTATTTACAATTTGCACATACTAGAGTTTGGAGAGAAGCACAAGATGAAAATTCAAAAGTGATAGAAATTTCTGGCACCCGCTAATAACCCGTTTCTCCCTCCATGCTACTCATATACAACAAGAAAAAAATAGAGAAAAGGTGAGAGTAACAGAAATTATATATGTAGTAACAGAGGTTACATTTTTGTAACAGAATTTACATTAACCAACACAAATTAGATAGTAAAAGTGAATTTATATTAATCTAACAACAATGGCACCACTGAAGCACTAAATTTTTGTTAATTATCTACATCTGATACAAATAGGGGAGCTAAGAAATGAATGGGACAGGGGATGGATGGGACATTCTCAATATTTCAGGCAATAAACGTTTATTTTAAATTGCTTCCTATCCCCATATAAGGCTCTACCACAGTGTGCTTCAGAACTAAAAGTAGGACCACATTGCTGTTTTCGTTTCCCTTCAAAGTTGCATTTTCTGAAATCTCTGCTTAAAAGTAAGGTTTTTTTTTTTTACATTTGAAGATGTGAAATATCTTATACAATATAAAAAAATTAAGCTATGTTGTAGTGATTTATTTTACGGTTCAATATCGATAATTAAAATGAATGAATAGTAACCATTGTGACAAAATAATTTTTGAGGAAAAATGGCTGAGAAGGGAATATATGCATCATGGGGATGATTGGGACATTTCAAATGGGGATGAATGGGACATTCTCATTCATCCCTAGAGAAGTTGAAAATTTTATTTAACTAAATAGTATTATATAGGTTGATAAATTAATAATTTACGTTTATTAATAGTATTAAATAGTATTACATGAGTTGTTATTGTTTAAAATTTCTGAGTGTTATTTATTGTATGGTAATAATTATTAATGGATTATCAAAAAATTGGTACTAAAATTTAATCAAAATACATAAAATTGTTAAAAATAGTATATGTTTATTGATCAAATGGGGAAAATTATATTGAATTTTAAATGTTGCGCAAAAAAATCCCCACCCCTAACATATTGAGTCGATCGGATAGTCGTGTCGTGTTGGGAAAATGAATTCGTACCGTAAAATTCTATCATTTAACTATTAGACATTGATTCCGATATCTAATGTCTAATTATTAACGGGCAGAATTTTCCGGTACGAATTGATTTTCCCAATACGACACGACTTTCCGATTGACCCAATAATTTCCGTTCTGCATGTTTATAAGATACATTTACTTAATATTAATTAATAAGTTATGATTGAAAATTATTAGCTATGCCATATTTAAAAGACATTTTGCACTTTCATTTCAAATCTAAAATGCCTCATAAGTGGGAAAAAAGAACAGATTGATAGCCGAAGTCTGCATTAAAAGTAAAAACTGCAATAAAAGAAGTTATTGAAAAAAAAAAAACCATATCGATTCGTGATGTAAAATCATATATTACAAATATAATTACATATAAGGTTATAATTATAATAATTTGGTAAAATTGAATACAGGGAGGAAAATCTTTGTGTCCCATCCATGCCTATTAGGATCCCATTCATCCCTGCTGAGGGGATGACTGGGACAGGGAGGAACGTTTTTTGATTTCATGATATTTTTCTGAATAAATCATAATCTAGAATAAATATTGTTCATATTTGTTGTCAAATACCTAATGTATGAAATGTGATACATAATATTGATAACAACTTAAATGAAAAAATAGAAAAAAATTATTTTTGTGAAAATGTCCCATTCATCCCCCCACCTCCCCTATGTAATAACAGAAGTTACAGGTAGCACATGTTGCAATTAAGAAAGAAAAAAATAGTATTTTTATAGTTTTATAAAAATATGTAAATCTTACATTTATTTAAATTAACTTAATTTCATATCATAAAAATAAAATCTAAATTAAAATGGCAATATTTAAATTTAAAATTTATGTAACATATACAAACAGAAAACACACTAATCGGGAATTCAGATGTTTCAGCTTACTGACCATATGTGTGAAGAACAAATTCAAAATGGCTTTAGCATATCTTTTCTACTATTTATATCTGCAAGTAAGCGCAGCAATAACGTCTGTAGGATACAATGGAAGTCATTTCTTTGATAAGAAAAGTTAAAGTAACAAAGGTTACAATTTCAAAGCACAAAATTTAATCTTAAAATATAATAATAAAAAATAATTATTTTTGTGTTTTGGGCCTAACTAGTTCAAATACTATGTCTTATGTTTACATAAAACCAGTTAAAAATGTAATTTTAAATATTATTACTTAAAAAACTATCTTGAAAACTATCCCTATAGTTATCCGGACAAACTATTTGTTAGTCAAGATGAATAAAAATGGATAATTTAAATTAAAAAAAATATCTTTAAAAACATTTTTTTACCATGAAGTCCTTACTGATTGCTTTAATGGAAACAAAAAAAATAAAAAGAGTTCTTTCCCATTTTATCCAGAAAAAAAAAATATTCTAATTGTGGGCATGAAAAGGACTTTTTTTTTTGTTTTGTTTGTTTCACCCGTCTATACCTTTATAATTTTTTATTATTCCGAGATGAAAGTTAAAAATGTATAATTGCATATTTCAAAAGAAAAAAAAAAAACCTGATCATTACATTGGTAATTGTTTTTAATCTCTTAAATTTATATCAAGCAAGGCAAAAATTAAAAAAAATCGAGAGTAAAGTATAAATAACAAAGGATCAAAATTACCAATGGCGCACATGAAAACAAACTAGAAAAATTTATATACAGTGCAGAACCTCTTAAAATAAACAGCTAATCGAAATTTACAGAATTACTGTCTACATTTGCACGCACACATGATTTGCTTCAACAGCTATAAATTTTTTACTGTTAAAATTGTTCAAAGGTGGTCAAGCCAACGTAATATGCTCTGTTTAATAACACATATAATTTTCTTGATAAAGGCTGTTGTGCAATTATTACAGTAAAAGTAAACCATGTATTTTAAACATGTATGTCATGTATTTTTGGTTCTTTAGTAATTTTTTAAATTTTTTCATTATTTATTTTTCGCCACTTTACGTATTTGAAAACAATTGACAAATCTTAATTGCGCTAAAGTAGAAATATCCTGTTTCACATTCTTTAGTTTCTTTTCGAACCGCATTACAAAAAAATCAGTACAGAAAATTAAAGATAAAGTAGTCCAAATAGTTATTAAAAAAAATATTTTTGATATAGTCTTGTATCCAGATATTCACGGGCTGTTCCGAATAATGTATTTAAAAGAACTGTTTTATATTTTATATTGCATATTATTTTTAAATAATTAGTCTGCAATTTCATAATTTGTTATTCTGTACTAAAAGTAAAAGATGCGGCAGTTTTAAACATTACATGGGTTGCAGAATAAAACGTTAAAATAAACCACCATGAGTAAAAATCTATGTGTTAAAATAATTACTTTTACTACTATAAATATTCCTAATGATTAATCAAAATCAAACATTTAAATCTTAATCTTAGTACAATTTTAAATGGAAGAGAAATAATTTATAACGTTCTAAAACAAGATATGAGCTAATGAAATAGAAACTTAAACATCAATATAAACAAACAAAATTAAATTATGTCATTTCTAAGAAACTTACAGATACTTTTTAAATATTTCAAAAATACTTCACTGAAATATTCATTTTCGACTTTTATATTTACCGCAGTATAACCCGCTAACATCATCAATGAACATTCTTTAGGACATTTATTTATTTATTTTTTATTTTAGTAAAACGAATAATGCGATAAACTTTAGATATTTAGCCTCGGCAGACGCAAACTATTTTTTCTATTACCATCTCCTAAACGAATACTCCCTGGTAAGTTACAATCGGTTCTCGTAATATCTAGTAGCGCAAGCTAACCCTTTATGACACTTTATTGGATATTTGGCTTCCGATTTTGCAGTGCGTTTGCCCCTCCCCCACGTGCCTCTGAGTGTCATTTGTGCCACCGTTGTTTAAATCAATTTCCTTTAATAATACGTCGAACATTATTCGGCCGTGCTAGCAGCGAAAGAACCGTTCAATAATGACAAGAGTGGAGAGTTTTAATCAAAAATCGATAAAAGCCATATTCCTTTTCCTCCTGCTTGCTTTTCCCCCGGTCGGCACTGATTTTCTAACTTGATTTTCCTTTTACTTTGGTGGCTTTAAGCGACACACAACGCCCAAATCCAGCTTATTTGAGAACCCCACCCCCCTCACCCCTCTCTCACGCACCCGTTCGCCCAGCCTTAATTAGAATATCGACTAACAGTGTCTGATGGGCAAGCTTGAACGGGACCCCATACAAAAAGGCCTGAATCCAATGCACTTCCTTCCCTTTAAATATTAACCCCACACCCACTGCTCTATCCCACACTCTGACGATATCCCTCATGTATTAGTATCTGTGTGACTTTCAGATCTTGTGGCAGGCCAGTAACAAAATTGACAAATGATATTTCCGAAAGAACAACGGGTAATCATAAAGAAGACAGCCAATGTTTTATAGTACAGGATACTGTTTTTTTTTTCTTTTTATCCTGTTTAAGATATTTTTTTTTTACTATAACGACGTCTTAGAAAATAGGATTTTGCCACATTATGAAAAAGCTAAACGATAATAAAAATCAAGTGACTTTTTAAGGTGAATTTCGAAGCACATCCTTTTTTTATATATGTATAAATAAACCACAATTCGAATAATAAATGCAATTATTGGTTGTATTATATTATGAACAGTTACTGCAGACACCATTTTATTAAGGAAAGAATAAATAAAGAACTCTGATACATAATTGCATTTTCGTAATTTATTTTAAAAACGTTTCAGTAGCTAGGAATGTTTTTATGTTTATTGCGGTTTTTTTTTTTTTTTCATTTTTCAATACTTTCAAGAATGTATCACTTTGTGTACACACTGTGTGGCATAGGCAATAAAAATATCAGATGAAATGTTTTTTTTAATGCAAATATGCCTTTATAATAATAATAATAATAAAAAAAAAAAAACTTGATCAAATTTATAAATGTAATTATTGGTTACATTTCTTCGAAAAAATCCCCTGTGCCCACAGTTGTATTTTTTGAAAGAAAGTAAAAAGTAATCTGACACATAATTACAAGAGCAAAATTTCTTTAAAAAGTGTTTTATTTGCAAATCAGCCAATGGATGGATGATGATTTGATATTTCGAATTATACTTGTCGTTCTATTTTAATTGAAGGATGGAAATTTTATCTACTGGTAATCTACTTGTTCAAAGTCACCTTTGATTAATTTATTTTCCTAACACAGTTCTTAAATATTACGTATGTAGCTTAAGAATATCATGATTAAAGTTTAAACAAGGTTACACAAAGGAAAAATATTTTAGAATTATGTAACTAGAAAGAATTTTATAATAATTTAAGAATCTCTAATGAGAAACATTCTTTCTTTTCTAGCAAGAAATAATTATTATTTAAATTCGAAGCTTTATGCCTTAAACTATAAACTTTTAGAGATATTTTATTGGAATTTTCGATAACTAAATTTTGTAAATGAAATTTGCATACACTTATTTTTAATTTTTAAAGTTAATTTACAATTTTTGAATTTTTTTTTTATTCAAACAAGATATTTTACAAGATGTGTATTCCATTTTTTATTTAGTTAATGTAGAAAAGGCTGTAAAAAAGTTTATTGATGGGATAATTTGAAGAAAATTTTATCAACATGTGATCAATTTTTTAAAGTCACCTTTGGATAATTTGTTCTTCTAACATAATATACATACGTTACGGGCTAGTTCCACGGGTTTTTGTAGTGTAAGTCACATAGCTGATAATTGCTATGCTTGTTGGCCCCCGTTATTTTCAAAAAGATTGTCTGGCCTTATTCAATTAATGCGATATCACCCATAAAATAAATCACATTTCCCCGTCCTTAAATACTGGTAGCCAAAAATCGTAGCGTGTGACTTACACTACATGTACTCATGGACATAGCCTACGTAAAAAATAAAGATTTAATTTCAAGCAAATAGAACGAAGGAGAAATATTTTAGAATTATGTAACTAGAACGGTTTTTTTTTTGTGGGGGGGGGGGGAGGAAATCCATGAATCTCTAATGAGAAAAATTCTTCCGCAGTTTTATGTATTAATAATATATTTAAAAATATATATATATACAATTATTTATTTGCTTTTTTGGCAACTAAATTTAAAAAAAAACCCTCCATAAGCTTATATTTAATTTTTTAAATTAATTAAAAATTTGTATAATGTTTCATATCAACCAACACACATATTGATATGAACCATATGATATTTTACAAGATGCGTATTCCATTTTTTATTTGGTTAATTTAGAGAAATTGTAAATAGTTTTGTTGATGCGTATTGTTATAATAATAATAATTATTATTATTTTAGAAAGTTGTAATTAAAATTTTCAGAAAAGTCTTCAAATTTTCAGACATGTTAAAACTCAAACTATGTTTTTCTGTAAAAATAAGATGTAAAATTCAAGTGAAAGGATTTATCTAATATTTACATTCAAAATTTATATAAAATTTTACTTTAATTGAAAGATGGATTTAAACGGAGCAGTTTGTCGACCACATATATGAAACTGGTGTTTCAGAAATTATTATTAAAAGAATATAGTTCCTCGTTCTTTACATGATATGATATATCTTTATATGATATCTTTATATGATAATAAAAAGTTTTGGTCAGAGATACAGAGACCCAACTTTGGCCACATGTATAATTACACGTATAATTAGTTGCTATTTCTGTAAGTATTAATTACTTTTAAAAAAATTTGAAATTTTCGTTTTCGTTTCGTTTTCTGCAGAAAAAAAGGAAGATTACCAAAATTTGGTTTCAATTTCGGTTTCGGTCTTAAGAGCCTGTTTTGTTCGATCCTTAATACAATTATTTAATTTCCCTAGAAAAGCATTTCATACAAATGCTCATATTTCATCAAATATTTAATATAGTTGTATCTAAATATGATATATTGTATGTAACATATTATGTTTCCAAAAAGGATGTGCAAGTCATTTGACAACCCATCATGCCATAAACAAAAACCTTGTGAAAATTTCTTGAAATTTTTAAAGAAAGCGTCATGTCTCCACGAATACAAATTGAAAAAAAGACAAATGCTCCTTAATAGAGAAAATATAATATAACCATGTACGAAAACGAACAATAACCAGCCCTGAGTTTTCCACGATTCCAAAAAACTTTCTTTATCCCTAGAAACCTCACAAACCACTATATTTCATATATTGTATCTAAATATGATATATTGTATGTAACATATTATGTTTCCAAAAAGGATGTGCAAGTCATTTGACAACCCAGCATGTCATAAACAAAAGCCTTGTGCAAATTTCTTGAAATTTTTAAAGAAAGCGTCATGTCTCCACGAATACAAATTGAAAAAAAGAAAAATGTTTCTTAATAGGGAAAATATAATATAACCATGTAGGAAAACGTACAATAACCAGCCCTGAGTTTTCCACGATTCCAAAAAACTTTCTTTATCCCTAGAAACCTCACAAACCACTATATTTCATATATTGTATCCAAATGTGATATATTGTATGTAACATAGTATGTTTCCAAAAAGGATGTGCAAGTCATTTGACAACCCAGCATGCCATAAACAAAAGCCTTGTGAAAATTTCTTGAAATTTTTAAAGAAAGCGTCATGTCACCACGAATACAAATTGAAAAAAAAAGAAAAATGTTCCTTAATAGGGAAAATATAATATAACCATGTAGGAAAACGTACAATAACCAGCCCTGAGTTTTCCATGATTCCAAAAAATTTTCTTTATCCCTAGAAACCTCACAAACCACTATATTTTCAAGATTTTTTAAAAAATATATAAAATCAAAGTTTCTTTTCCTTCCACTGATTTTTGGAAACGTTTTCGAGCAGTTTTTGTAGAGTATTAATTAGCTTTCTCTACCCGAAATATAGATTTTACGCATACTATCATTCTCAGTGAAACATTTTTAGCCGCTTTATTTAATTTATACGTGCAAGGGTAACAAAATAATGTTAATGTTAATGTTAAAGTTATAATGTAACAAATTTAAAAAATTTAACAAATGTAAGTATAAGTAAGAGTAATAAGTCTTAATTCCGTCCACTAATAACCCTACCACAATATATATTCCAAACGGAAAAGTCAAAACGTATATTAAAATATTTATTTGCTTAAAAGACGTTACTAAAAACACGTTAAAAGTATATTAAAAACCTATATTGACATGTTTCAACTCCTTCACTGAGTCGTCATAAGAATATATAACATATACAATGCATATGAAAACTGAAAAAAAATATCATCGAATATAAACAAGTAAACATAAAAAGCCCCCTACATTTTCGATATCGTACATACCTTTATATTGCGGAATCGCGGCATAGAAGGAGCACGTGCGATATCGAAAATGTAGGGGGCGTTTCTGTTATACATTCTGATGACGACTCAGTGAAGGAGTTGAAACAAGCAAATATAGGTTTTTAATATACTTTTAATGTATTTTTAGTAATGTCTTTTAAGTAAATAAATATTTTAATATACGTTTTGACTTTTCCGTTTGGAATATATATTGTGATAGGGTTAAAGTTAATGCTGTTAACTTATGTTTGTCTGTAAAACATGTTTGTTGCGCATGAAAAATATTTACTTGAGAATTGGTAGCATTCAATTCGCAATCAGTTTGAGAAAAATTATTAATACATTATTTCAAAAAAAAAAAAAAAAAAGCAATTTAACAAATTACAACGACCATTTGGAAAATGATTTTTCAAAGACTAAAATTTAAGACATAAAAAATCGCTCGGAGTTGATCATACATTGAGTACGCCATGAATTAAACATTAATAGTGTTATGACACGTAAAAATTGCAAGCGACAAAAATCGCCTGCGACTCGTCAGATTTCCTGAAACTTACGTATTATCCACCTGAAACTTACGTATTATCCAAGCATTTCATTGGCTGTTCGGGAAAAGGCTTTTCCATCGACCAATTTTAAACGAAATTTCATTCTTAAACTTCTAAACATCCCACAATATTACTTTTTACACCGTCGTATAGAGAAAAAAATGTACTTTTAAATGCAATTTGTTTGAAATCTGTATCTCAATTTGTTTCTGGTGTTATTAATTTTTTTTGTAGTTTTTATTACTCTTTTGTCATAGTGGCAACAGAAGTATAAATCTCTATTCAAAGTAAAGGGAAATACAGATTACTGTATAGACCAATCAGAAAACGAATAAAATGCGGATTCAACCAATAAAACGCCTCAGATATGTTTTTGATTTCCTACCCTGACAGAGAACAATAACCATTTTTCCAAATGGTTAAAAAAATTGGAAACGTTTCCGAAATTCAGTGGCAGAAAAAAAAAACTTTGTTTCTATAAATATTCTTTAAATATTAAAAAAATATATTGGTTTTAGTGTTTTTCAAACGATGAAGAACGCTTTCCGGAATCATGGGTAACTCGAAAAAGGTTAATCTACATTTCCGTTCTTTGTTATTTTATATTGCTTTATAATAAGAAAATTGTCTTTTTTACAATGTGCTTGTTATTATTATATAAGCGAACAAAAATGTTGCACAAAATTTGTATTGTCATGTACTACAGCTAAAGACCATTTTGAGCATTTCAATTTACAGGATGATCGGAAATATTATTTTTTTTTAATTGAACTTGTTGCTTGTCCCCTAATTGTCCTCGTGATGAAATCTTCGCTAGAAAATACGAGGTCATAAAATTTCAGTTTTCCAGAAGTTCCAAAAGAATACATCAAGTATTTCTCTACATATACGACAAAACGTTAGTAATTGAAAGTTTCCGGTAACTTTTTCCAATATAGTGCATCTTATATGATAAATACAATAAGGACGTGAGTTTCGAAACTCGCTTCATCCAGAAAATCAAGTTTTGGGAAATCGCGAAAAATCTCTGACTGCGTCCATTGTTTTCCATTATAAACCAACGTTTTACAATGACAGAAATACAGGATAAAATTAGTTTTTTTTTGCAGATTGTTGTGTTTTTTCGTTGCAAGTTTAATAATAGGCTAGATTGATACGGAAAACACGATTTTTTTCGGATAAATCGAGTTTTGAAACTCACGCCGTCATATGTATTATATAACAAATATAAAGTATTATGTATCTCAAAATTCCGGAACAAATGTAGATGGTGATAAAAAAGAGGTATATTGGTCGGAAAACCATGCGATTAATATCTACCGAGGTATGGGATTTTATGCGGCATAAAACAATTGCTGAAAATATCGGCCATAGAAGGCGATACTGAAGATAATACAATGGAAGTGATCCCAGAAAGAAAAAGATGTCGAAATCACTTCGGCCATTTATCAGAATTGCCTGCAGAATGTTTATAATCGCATTGTAACATTACATTATATCAATAGATCATCTTTTTAAGTAGTTCATTTCTGATATGGGCAGGAAATAACATGAACCGAGGGATTTTATTAGATGATATTTATTAGAAAAATAATATCGGCCGAACTTCACAGGATGACGAATAACCGACAATTGCACTACCCACTAGTATCTGACATATGCATATCTGTCGCACGTTTCTTAAAAATAAATAATTTTACATTGTGTACCGAAAATCTGCATTGCACACGCGGATTTGACGTTTCTCTTTAAAAAGACACTGCTTATGGTATTATACATTTATATTTTCCTTTGATACGTTAAGAAAAACATAATTTAAACTTATTTTATATATTTACATATTCATTTCTTTAGAAGTATAATTAAAAAAATATGTACTGCACATGTTGTCACATGCAAATTTTAATTAGGAGGTATTACAATATTCTACCTATATTTGTATAATATCCGTTTAAAAAAAAAATAAAATCAGTTATTTGAAAACTAACTGCGACGAATATTTGTACTACCCTCTACAATTATTTCGTTTTCTAAAAATGAACATTCATAGTTGAATAGATTAAAATAAACATTAAGACTCGAGAACTAAAGAAAACTTTTAAAAGATATTGATTATAGTATTATGCATTTATATTTTCCTTTGATACGCTAAAAAAAACATAATTTAAACTTATTTTATATATTGACATATCCATTTCTTTAAAAATATAACTTAAAAAATCCCGAAAATTACACTGCATATTTCGTGTCATGCAAATTTTAATTAGAATGTATTGCAATATTCTACCTATATTTGTATGATATCCATTTTTTAAAAATAATAATTATTTAAAAAGTTAACAGTGACAAATATCTGTACTACCCTCTACAATTATTTTCTTTTCTAAAAACGAACATTCATAGTTGAATAGATTAAAATAAACATTAAGGCTCCAGAAACAAAGAAAACTTTCAAAAAACATCGCTTATGGTACTATACATTTATATTTTTCTTTGATACGTAAAAAAAAACATAATTTAAAATTATTTTATATATCGACATATCTGTTTGTTTACCAATATAATTATTGAAATATTTTTTTAAAAACACCGAAAACTATACTGCACATGTAGTCACATGCAAGTTTGATTTAGGACGTATCACAATATTCTACCTATTTTTGTATGATATCCATTTAAAAATATATGCAGTTAATTATATGAAAGTTAACAGTGACGAATATTTGTACAACACTCAGCAATTATTTCCTTTTCTAAAAACGAACATTCATAGTTGAATAGGTTAAAATAAACATTAAGACTCGAGAACCAAAGAAAACTTTAAAAAGACATTGCTTATAGTATTTTACATTTATATTTTCTCTTGATACGCTTAAAAACATAATTTAAACTTATTTTATATATCGACATATCCGTTTCTTTACAAATATAATTTTTTTTTAAATCCTGAAAACTACACTGCACGTGTAGTCACATGCAAATTTTAATTAGGAAGTAATGCAATATTCTACCTATATTTATATAATATCCATTTTAAAAAAAATTAAAATTAGTTATTTGAAAACTAAGTGTGTCGAATATTTGTACTACCATCTACACTTATTTTGTTTTCTGAACACGAACATTCAGAATTGTATACATTAAAATAAACATTAAAACCTCGAGAAACAACGAATACATTAAAACGACATTGTTTATGGCAATCTAAATTTATATTTTCCTTTGATACATTAAAAAAACACAACAACAACAAAAAAAACAACATAATTTAAACTTATTTTACATATTGATATCTTCGTTCGTTTAGAAATAATCTGCGGTAATTTAATATGTTACTCCTAAACTTCCTAAGCTGCCATTCATTTAAACCCTATTTGTGGTTTATCTTGAATCTTCCTAATTGCCAATTACTGACACAGAAATCTTTCTCCTTCTCGATACTAAAAACCTTTTTTTTTATTTTTGGGGATTTTTTTTTCTAATACGTGGGGCATTCTTATGAGTGAGTACGCGTTACATAAATTTTAAATTCGGAAGGTTTTTTTTCGTTAGTTGGATTTCAGTGATTTTATGGGAATTAAATATTGTTTATTGAATGACTATAAGTCTTTTCTTTCTTTTGAAGGTTTATAATTTGAAAGTTGTTTTCCTGTATTTTATATAAAAATGCTTTAAAGAATGAGCATTATTAATATTATTATTGTTTTACATAAGTAAAATAATGTATTTTAATATGTAAAAGAAAATAATTTTCAATCAACCAATTACTGACACGCAAATCTTTTTCTTTCTCGATACTAAAAACCTTTTTCTTTAGTTTTTTGGATTTTTTTTCTAATACGCGGGCATTTTTATGAGTGAGTACGCGTTACATAAATTTAAAATTCGAAAGTTTTTTTTCATTAGTTGGATTTCAGTGATTTTATAGGAATTAAATATTGTTTATTGAATGACGGTACTCATTTCTTTTTTTTTTTTTTTTTTAAGGTTTATAATTTGAAAGTTGATTTTGTGTATTTGATATAAAAAGGCTATTTTAAAAAAATAATAAACATTAATATATTTTTTTCCATAAGTAAAATAATGTATTTTAATATGTAACACAAAATAATTTTCAAATAACAATAGATCATGGTTCGTACGGATACTGTTATGTCTCCAGGAGAACTACCAGCATCTTTTTTATAGAAAAAGAAATCTAGGTTAAACGCGCAAAATTTCGCCTTCTTTTAAGAAGAGATTTTCTATAAGAAAATACTGTTGGCGAAAAATTTTCTGGTCTGCAAAATTCAAGGAGGCGTACGAACCATGTAGATGTAAATTTTTCATTTTACTTTATTATTTCTTTAAGACCGAAAGATTTTTGGTAGAAATGAAAGTTTTGTTGGTTTCCCCTAATTAATAGGATCGTATTTGATCGAAAAAAAAACTATTTAAAAAATATATTCGATGTTAGGCTATGCCAATAGGGAGAATCCAGGCAATTCTGCGGGAGCGCACGCTCGACTTCAAATTTCACAAAAAGAGGAAAATGTTTTTTCATTTTCATTAGGATCACTTACACAGTTGTGCAGGTCAGGTCTTAAAGGGTTAAACACCACTTCTTCTACGTATTTATTATTAAAATTTAGTTTAGTAAGATTTAAAATATCTGATAATCGTTTAAATTGTTCCTTTCGATAATTTTAGCAATTACAATATTTTTGATTTGTTATCATTAACCCTTTCACTACAGGTTGGGGCATAGCAGGAGACTATTTCTTTCTTCTATTCGCAAAACTTTTTGAAAAATAATCTATGCCATGCATTTATACTAGGATGTTTTCAAGAGAAATTTGTCACAAGGAGAAACTTTTGCAAGTTGTGGTACGATTGAATATAGAAATAATCTCAGTCCTGGTCTGTAATCACACAGTAAATTAATTTAAACATATATTAATGTACTTTTCTGTATTGCCTAAACGGTATTATCCAGTTTTTTTTTTTTTTTTTTAACATCAAAATTTTTAGAAATTGCTTAACCCCTTAATTGACGCAGTTTTCTTTTCACGTGCAATTTATATACATCTCTTCAGGACAAAATTGGTGAATTCGAATTTTTATGTGCTCCTTCTGCCACAAGATCATTGCAAAAACTGTATATCCGTATCTTTAAAATTGAAAGAGTTTTGCTTATTTACAAATTGAGCCTTATGAAAGGGGCTTATATCGAATTAAAAAGGTAAATTTTTGAATTTTTCGCAGAGAAAGAAATCGCGTACGATAACACACATACAGTTCTTCTTAAAAGAAAGACAGTCAATGTTGGCAACCATATTAGCGGAGAATAACTCCTACATATTTTTAGAAGCATTATTGAAAAAGCTTGATTTTATATTAACCCGCGAAAACTCGCTAGTGAGAATGCCCAATTGATTTTCTTTTACTTTACATTCATATAATATCAACTTTTCTTTGTTGGCTTAGTACTTTTATTCACAAAATAGGTAAAATAATTGAAAAAAACATTTGAAATTGTAATTAAAATGAAAAATGATTTAAATAAGAGTCTTAAAAAAGTACGACTGTGAGAGAAAATCTCATGCAGCGAGTTCTCCCGGGTTAAAAGTGAGAGAAACTGTTTTAGAATATTTTTTGTTGCTTTTTTTAAACAAAATTTTTATTTAAAATTGTAATTATTATTTAAAACTCCATTCATCTCTTTACATTATGTCTATCTGTATAATGCTTTGTTTAAATGTATTTATGACTCAATTTTTATCATACTTGTTAACATATTTTTGATATTTTTATTTATCAAAGACCGTTTTAATCAATTTTTGAATGGTCCGTATTTTTACTGATGATATAGCATACAAATAGTAAGTACCGACTTTCTTTATTAGAATGGAGTTTATTTTAAAGATACATCAATGCAGTTTTTTGTAATAATGTTTTTGCACCTTTATTCTTTTTGTAATTATCTTTTTAAAAAGGATAATATTTCTGAAATATTTTGTCTAGAGGACTTTGTGTGTGTGTGTGTTGAGGGAGCGAGGGGTCGTAAGAAAATTTTAAAGGTGTATTTTTTTTTTAATTAGCAGGAGGACAATTTCATTAACTTTCATTAACTTGTTGTTTCTTAGGGTGTTTCATTAATTCCGTTTTTCCTCAAAAAACTGGTGAAACTAGTTAGCTTCACCCATGAACGTCCAGATATAATCAAACGGGTATTCGCTACACGGTGAGATACCTTATAGCGCCCCCTAGCGGAAACTGTGGAGTTAGCGTTCCTTCTCCAAACCGGCGCGATATGTGAAAAAAGACAATTAGAAACTTGTATAGTGCCCTCGATTTAGTATTAAATGGTGTCTTGCATGCAAAAAATATTTATTTGAAGTCCTGAAATGTAAGATTTTTATAAAAAGACACTTGCGAAAGTGTGGCATTATAACTCGAATGAAATTAAATGAAATCACACACTCCTGGAGAGCCAGCCGTTAACCCTTTCAAGGGCGGTGGCTAGACGGTCTAGACACCAAATTTTAATTCCAAAACTGACAAATGGCACCAAGAATATTTTAATAAAATTTTGCTTTCGTAATGAAAGTGCAAACTAGGGGGGTTTTATTTTCTAAGAAATTAGTTTGTATATTCTGGTGTCAGTCAATTATTTCATTAGTTTACGAACAGAATTCTTCTGCCCCTGAAAGGGTTAAGCCACTAAGCATGTTTCTTCACATTTACTAATAAGATAAAAACATCTACACAACTCACAGTTTATTATAATAAGAAAATCAAGGTAATTTTGCTCAACGTCTCTGCCATTGGGCATGCTATTAATGGCGTATTTAAGATGGTGATTGGATATGAAAATCTACAACTTATTAATTGATTTTTTTTTTTCGTATCCAGTACCGTTTTCGAGATAGGAACGGTAACCTAACACTAGAGAGCGCTGAAAGGTACCTCATCGAGCAATACATATACATTTTACTGTATCTAGACACCATGTTTATGGCTGTACAGATAGTTAACTCGGTTCATCAGCTAGGCGAAACCGAATTAAAGAATCCCCTCTAAGATAAAAATATTTTCTTATGCATTAAGATTGGTTGAACGAGAATATCATTGACATTAAATTAACTTTTGTTAAACTCATTTTATGTTACTTATAAAAAAAAAATAAAAAAAATGAAGACATGATAAAATTTTCGGATTATAAAGTAATTTCCTTAAGCATATCATGTTTGCTTATAATCCGATTACGCTTCTGCTTTGTCACAAGCCAGTTTGAATATGCCTTTAAGTATGTATTACATAATGGCGTTTTCATTATTTAGTTTTCTTTGAACTTTTATGTTTGGTAGTAATAGGCTTTAGATAAAGATAATATGGAAACCGATAGCTAACTGAAATATTTCGGTTTCTAATATTGGATGGACAAATGTTTTACGTGACAGAAAACAATTAAATATTTTTTTTTAAATTTTATAGATTTAATGATAAACATAAGTAATATTTTCCATTGTAAATTGGATGGTAATTAAAGGTTTTAAGGTTCGGACGTTCGGGGCGTTTTTTCTACGTACATTATTGATTAAAGAACCATATTTTTTGTTCAATTGTGATACAGAATGGTGAAAAAACATAAAATCTTAACGATATCGCTATAACATTAAAAAAAAAATTAGGGGGTTTTGCCACTTTTTGGCAAAATTTTATGCTTACACCGTACACTCAATTCAACAAAATATATTTCAATTTCCTTTGCTCTACATTCTACTATTACACTTACATGTGCACTGAACTGGGAGAGTTAGAATATCTTCAAAACTAGGTAAAATATTTCAAAATATGTCAAAAATGCATACTATTTATTAAATTTTTTTTTAAATATTCGACACCTATAAAATAATTACATTACCACATAGAACTTCGATTCTAATGCAGAACATAGTAAGCAATATGGTAACACTTCTGAGAAAATTTCACTGAAATATGTTTAAAACATTTTATGTAATGTAGTTTGTCGAACGTGGAAATAACGAAAAAAGTGATTTTCCAGAAATCGCATTTAAAGATTTTTTTATATCTTTCAAATAAATACAAAATTAATCTAGAAGTGTCAATTAAAGTTTATTAGCTTTTTTATGTAAAAGAAAATCATGCATAGAAACATTGCTTACGTTTCTCCTGGCCTTCCTACGCTTACTTCCGATAATTGACTCATTACTTCCTCTTTGTTAAATTGGCAATAACTCATGTTTTAATAATTATATGAATAAAATTAAAACAGATTTGTAGTCTTAAAAGATTGCTCTATTGCTCCTTCAAAAAAAAAAAAAAAAAAAAGGAAACTTTTGCCAAAACGGCACTATAATCAAATACAGATGAGCTCTTTTATCCGAGTGATTTTATAGCTCTTACTTCTTTATTTTAGATGTTTTAAAATAAATCTGATTACGGTCTGTTTTAGGTCAGAATTGATCTCTTATCTCTTTTAAATTTTGTTTCTAAATAATTTACCACATTTAAACAGACTGTGCATATTTTAAGTATAAAACATTCATTTGTATATATTTCTCATACACGATCATTTCATATTATTTAATTACATCCATATTTACATTATCTTTTTCTTAAAGAAATTTTATGTGAAGATTAAGAAATATCATATCGCATAATTCGTGAATTTTTGTAAATGAATCTTATGTATATTCATTTATTTGAAGAAACGTCATTATTAAAGTACTTAGGGTAAAACTTTTTAATATTTTTGTGTAAGGAAATATAAAAATCACTTTAATAAATAAGTCTAAACATTTGTAAATAATATATTTTAATTACTTAATAAATTGTCTGCATATGGCATAATTTTGACAAAAATTTATATTCTGTAAAACTTTAGTTTAAGTGTATCAAATTTCCAAGAAATTCCTATGGATCTTGAGTCATGATAGCTTGACTTTTGGTTGCCGAATATTTTATTTATTCAAAATATATCTCTATATATGTTAAGCGTAATATTACATCCATAATAAATATTTGAAAGGGATGTTTGAAAACATATATTAGCTATGTATATCTCCTTGCTCCAGTTTATACTTCTACGTTGTTATGCGAAGGAAGATTAGTTTTGATCTTTATTTATTATTTACTACGTTTTACAAGTTTAGATATTTTATATATTACCCTTTAACCTTTTGAGAACATTTTATCTGTCTATTTATTATTTAGTAGTTTACCTTTCCTATTTAGTAGTTTACTGAGCGTAGCAACGCGTCATTTGACCTACACATTGGCGTATTGAATTCTAGGACATTTTTACATCTCCGATCTTTGAAAAAATAATTTATGGAAGGAAATTCGTTAATTATAGTTTTTAAATCAGCAGAAAAAAAAAGATATTTGAACTATAAGATAATAAAACATATTTTCTACTAAACGTTTCTCTAATATTGCCTCATCATAAAGTTCTACATTAAACGTGCTCAGAAACCAGATGTTGTTAAGTAAAACACATTATATTTGAAATTATTCAGCATGAAGTTCTTAAGAATTCTTAATCTAAATATAATTATAATATAATTAATATAATCTAAATGTAATTATAAAACGTATTTTTTAACGTAAATTTTGTATAATTCCTAACAGGCTTGGTAAATTTAGTACATGAAACAGATTATAGCATCACAATATAGTTTGAATAAAAAATACAACGCGAAAGGCAATAAACCAGCAATTACTTTATTATTAATATAAATTATGTAGCAGAGTATCCTAAATTATGAATAATATATTTGGTATATTTTGTTATCATAAAATAATATTAAATATTGAACAAATAGTAGTTAAAAACTGAAGAAAATCACAATATTATCTACATATTTAAAACGCAAAGCTTCATTTTTAAGACAGATTTTGGCTTGCACAATAAGCATTCTAGGGTGATTTTCTCTCGCTAAACGGAGTGGGATAGTTTTGAAGTTTTTTCGTTTCAGGGAAAATTGGATCTGTGTCAATAGGACAGAGAGGCCCAAGGTACCAAAAAGAGGAATTTTGAATCTCAAAAGGAAATGTGGGTTCGGACCCCACCCGTAGCATAAGAAATTTCTCTGATATATATTAGTGTTCTGATAACTCAGTTATGTAAATTATACTTCATTTCAGGAGAGAAAGTTATAATTTTTTTTTTCTTCATTATTTTTAACTAAAATTTACCATATCCATTTTTTTTAATATAATTAATGATTTAGTGTTTAAAATGTAAAATAAATATCTTTAGCATATAATTATAGATTAAATAAATTAAAACTAGCTTCAAATTTTCATACATTTTTTATCACATTTGATTGATGATGCATATATATATATATATATATATATATATAAAAAAAAAAAAAAAAAAAAAAAAAAAAAACGAGGTGATTATTTACTTAAAAAAATAGAAATAAGGAAAATTATTTATATAAATAACTTTGGTGCTGTCTGTTGGTATTACAATGCAGTTAAGGGGGTCCGGGGTACAAAAATCTTCAAATTTTGTAAAAACATTTTATTTCATTAAACTTTTCTGTGTTTTTTCCTTCTTAAAATGACTTTTATATCATGTTTCTATCTTAATTAGAACAAGAAATATTAATTTTTTCGTTTTGGTTTGTTTTCAAAATCTAGCTTTTAAGCAACGGCTGTAATGGAAAATGCGTTCTTGTAAAAATGCGTTTTTCATAATGATGGGTTTTTTCACCATTTCTTTCAAACTTGGAACATGTCTTTTTCAATTGCTTTACTTTAATTTTGATTTAGCATATTTGAAAAAATATTTATTTTTGAAAATTTGATTTTCTTTTTAAAGTTGCACCATTTTTTTTTCGTTAAATATCTTTAATTTTTTTTTTAAATTAATATTTTTATAAATGCTGAATCAAAATTAAAACTTGTATATTTCTGTTTATTTAAATGAAAAAAAATGAAATTCTACAAATAATATTTCGAGTTATAACGATTTTTATTACCCCACTTTTTTAATAAATTTTCATTTAAATTAAGAAAAAAAAATATGAGCAGTTTTATCATGTGATTTTGTTTACAAATGATATGGTTAACCATCACAAAAAAATTCAGAATTTTTTAGCTCAATAAATAAAAAATATTTTAAAATGTGTCCCGTACCCCCTTAAATGTTTAATATTGAGAAAACTAATAAAAATTTAACTTCAAAATTGCCTTTCTTTGTAAATTCCTAAAGCAAAAAAACTTCGAATTGCAATTTTTTTAAAATCTGAAAACTGGAATTCTCTAGAAAATGTTTGTCTGTATCCGTGTAAATAGAGTTAATATGTAGACTGTCGCCAGCCCGTTTATAACTGAGACGTTTTTATCCGGACCAGGACTGTGTAAGAAGGGTTTGTTTTTAGAGGAGAAATACTACTTGTTCTATGAGAAGTCTACGGTTTCGTTCACAAAGCAGTAGAAAGCGCCGAAGGAAGTTGGAAGTGCTGACGTAGCTGCGCATCGACTTGTGAAAGAGTGAAATGAAGTGTGGTTCGATGTGGGATGTTATTAAAGAATTTTCGATTTGTTTTCTATATAATTTTTTCCGTATCAAAATTATAGTGCGTTGATCCTTAATTTGTTTTTTTAAAGTGGTTTTTAATATTTCATAAAAATGCTCTAAAAAATTTCCCGCTAATTGATGGATTTATTTTTAAACATTTTCAAAGACGTAAGTTATTTTTGCGGACATCTCTTAACATCTCCATTAATATTATTATCAATTAGAAAAAAATGAGATAATCAATAATTCTATTTTTTTAAACTAGAAATTACATTAATTATTACAAAAAGTGAAGAAATAAAAACATTTTACACTCTTGATTAAAATCATAAGAATAATGTAAATACTGAAGAGTAGTGAAAGAAGAAAGATTAAAATCATAAGAATAATATAAAAACTGAAGAGTAGAGAAAGAAAGAAAAACATTTTACACTCTTGATTAAAATCATAAGTATAATATACATACTGAAGAGTAGTGAAAGAGTATTTTTATTTCCAGATGAAATTAAGCGAATTCTTTTCTTGGAATAATTTAATCATGAATCATGTCACATTTTTAACTAACGTTTGCTTATTTTATTCATCTTTATGGTCTCCAATGTTTATTAATGGAGCATCGTTTGTTTTACAAGGACTTGAATTTTTCAGCCTATCCTGAGCATTTTATTATTTTTTTTCGTTTTAGCCTTTCCGATTTAGTACTAATTTGTCCGTATGTTTTTATAGCGGGTAATTTCCCATTTAGTACTACCACAACCGCCTTTAAATTTGCCATATTATTTTGTAATAAATACATTTTAATGCTAATACAAATATAATTTACATGCAGAATAATTTTCCGTTTTTCATTTTATTTTCAATCAGTAGTACATGTAGGGTAACTCCGGGAGAGTCGCCGCATACGGGATAGATGCCGCACCCCTTCTATTTCTTGTAAAATCGATAGATGGTCGTCAAACGCGCACTATAGGTGCGCGTTATGAGATAATTTTAACCAGTGTATAGCGTGAATCCCATTTCGATGTTTACTTGTAGAAGTACAATCCTTAATTTGACGTAAGTGCTTGATTTCACTGTCCAAACATTTAAAGACGTTATGTTTAAATACTTTTCATACACTAATTAATAAATTTATGCATGATTGCGATGTCAAAACTAATTGTAGCGTTTGTATAGAGTACTGTGTGTATGATTACGCCATTCCCCTTAGCGATGGCAGGTAACTGTGATGGCCAACGTCTGCACCATGTAAAATGGGAAGCATGCCGCACTGCTATTCCGGTATACATGCCGCAGTTTCTTTTGTACGGGATGATTAAGTGTTATTAACTTTTCCTTTTCTTTTTGCACAGACTAACCATGTTAGCCATGTTATCAAGTTTACTAAAACCAAAGGAGAAAAAGGGGAAAATAAAAAGTAAGAAAGGCAAGAAAGATGCAAATCAAGATGATAATAATGAAAAATTGGATTACGCGTAACGCAGGCGTTCTTTGCAAACTACTTCAAAAAAGAGGAAGTGTAATTAATTGGTTTCGTTACATCATGTGTTTAAATGTAGTTACATTAAAACTGTACTTTTTCGACCCTTTTTCTGTGGATTGAAGTCGATCTCTTAACCCATTTGGGACCATAGGTGCATATAAGCACCTTCATAAAGAGCTTACAAAATTTGTTTCTGTCACCAGTAAAAAAGAAAAGTAATATTTGCTTTTTTTAGAGCTTTTAGAGCTTAATTTAGAGCTTTTTCATGATTATTTAAGTAAAGGGAACTTCTTTTTAAAAAGTGGTACCAATCGAATAAAATTTGTGTAAAAGCCACCAGTCTCGAAAGGGTTAAGAAATAAATTATGTAAACACAATTTGATTTTTTTTTTCCTTGTCCCTATGTAATACACTGATGTTGCGTTGTTGCTGAAATAACAATTAAAATTTAATGTAAAAAAAAAAAAATAAGTCGATAGTTTTAATTGTGAAACTGGGCAACAATTATTAATTTGAATCTACTAATACGTTTCATTGTACTCATTTAGTTTCATGTTGTTATTACATCCATAATTATAGTCCAGATATGAATATATATATTTTTAATATTTTTATTTATAATTTCATTCTGTTCTTATTACAAGCGTGGCATAACTACCGCACAAGTGCGGCGTCTCAGCCTGAATGTACCAGTGGCGCGCCGCAGTGTAACGTTTTAGAAAAAAAATGTTAAAAAATATTAATAATTTTTTTTGAATTTTTTTTTTTGTCGCAGTACACGCGTTGTATATGTAACATTAAATAGCACAGCATGATTTTTTTAAATTTTATGTCCACCATGGGACTTTACTCACAAATTCAAAAAAATGTGTGGCATAAATCCCGGAATTACCCTATCACTGAATAGTATGTTCATGCACTTGTCATATAAATATTTTGTAAAAGTGTGATAATCTAACATTAAGGCCAATATTTTCTTTGCCTAGGACTTAACTTTTGGTTATCGGGCATTGGTATAACAAAGAGAGGTCTTAGCGGACCAAAATTTCCAACCCCGGGACCACCCGACCGGTACAAAAATGTTATTGACTTCTCCAGACCCGGTATAAAAGCAAAAATTTCGGCTGGAGTCCGGCTAAGCCCGTGCAAAAGGTTTCTTGCCCGGACCGATATAAAAGCTAAAATTTCGTCTCGACCGGCCTCGAAGGAATTTCTACAAAACATGACAATATTTAGCTCTGTTATATTGTATCGCTGATCAAAATGATAATTTATGTAAGATATCAGTTACAGATACTTTACAGCATAAAAATAGAAGCTAAAAATTTGCGATGTAGTTTATTTCTTTAACCAAACGATACTCTGTTATACATAAGTTTAATTTAATTTAATAAATTACAGAGGCAATTTTTTATTTACTTTATTTTTGAAGAGTTTTTAGGTAATATTTTCAAATCGTCTTAAAAATATTAAATACAATAAACTACTATATGCCCGGATAGGGAGGGGGGGGGGGGTGGGGGTGCTGATATGGCCATTACCCCTCTTTGGATTTGAATTATAATTAACTAAAATTTTTTGCCTCCGATGATTAAAAAAAAATAGTAAAATTTATTACTCATAGATGACATAAAATAAGTAAACTGCGGGAAAGGAGAACTAGTAATGTTGCGCCGTGGGGCTCTGCGCCACGAACCCTGCGTGGAAGGCATTTTTTATTTATTTTTGTTTTAAGTATAGGGTAATTCCGGGATTTATGCCGCACATATTTTTGAATTTAATGTGTATAAATTCCCATGATGGACATGGAATTTAAAAAATCATGCTGTGCTATTTAATGTTAAAAATACAACGCGTATACTGCGACAAAAAAAAAAAAAAAATCAAAACGAATTATTAATATTTTTTAACATTTTTTTCTAAAACATTACACTGCGGCGCATCACCCGTACATTCAGGATGAGACGCCGCATTTGTGCGGCAGTTATGCCGCGCTTGTAATAAGAACAGAATGAAATTATAAATAAAAATATTAAAAAAAATATTCATATCCAGACTATAATTAAGGATGTAATAACAATATGAAACTAAATGAGTACAATGAAACGTATTAGTACATTCAAATTAATATCTGTTGCCTACTTTCACTATTAAAATTATCGACTTATTTCTTTACATTAAATTTTAATTGTTATTTCAGCAACAACGTAACATTAATGTAGTAGAAAGGGAAAAGAAGGTTAAGATACTTGTTTTTTCGATTACAATCTACAGAAAAAGTGCCGAAAAACTACAGTAACTGCATTTAAACACATGATGCAACGAAGCCAATTACACTTCCTCTTTTTGAAGTAGTTCGCAAAGAACGTCTGCGTTACGCGTAATCCAATTTTTCATTATTATCATTTTGACTTGCATCTTTCTTGAACTTCTTACTTTTTATTTTCCCCTTTTTCTCCTTTGATTTTAGCAAACTTGATACATGCTTAACATGGTTAGTCTGTGCAAAAAGAAAAGGGAAAGTTGATAACACTTAATCATACCGTACAAAAGAAACTGCGGCATGTATACCGGAATAGCAGTGCGACATGTATACCATTTTGCATGGTAAAGACGTCGGTCATCAGAGTTACCTGCCATCGCTAAGGGGATTGGCGTAACCATACACACAGTACTCTATATAAACGCTATACTTAGTTTTGACTTCGAAATCATGCATGCATTTAGTAATTAGTGTATGAAAGTATTTAAACATAACGTGTCTAAACGTTTGGACACTGAAATCATGCACTTACGTTAAATAAAGGATTGTACTTCTACAAGTAAACATCGAAATGGGATTCACGGTATAAACTGGTTAAAATAATCTCATTGCGCACCTATACTGTGCGTTTGAGGACCATTGATCGATAATTATAAAAAATACAAAGGATGCGGCGACTCTCCCGGAGTTACCCTATGTGTTTCAAATTCACCATAAACAGGCGCTTCAGGGAGGAGGAGTGGGTTCAGAGCCTTTCTGAAGATGCAGTCTTCGTAATTGTTCTGTATACATTTTTACGTTGATATGTTTAAAAATTGTCTAGTACGAAGAGTTCTGGCAAAAACATACTTAGTTTAGCTTTTTTTCATGCTAGAATACTTCCTTTAGAAAAATGCCCACGGACTGCGAAATACTGGCCCGTCCGTTCCAAAATTCTGCGCCCCCCCCCCCCCCCCCCTAGATTTCTTTCTGCCTGTCCTCATGTAAAATACATTAATTTTGTAATGAATCTCTATTTGTATGTAAATATATGAATTACTATTAATATCGTGATAATAATATCATTAATACCGGCTCTGCAGAAAGAAGTAAGGCCAGGGTCCTCGAAAGAGTGAAGACCAGGCCGAGTCCGTGCCTCGTGCGGCCTGAGGATAGCTATGTAAAGATTTCAAAACTGCCTCATATTTAGAGAATAGTGTGTGATTACTTTTGTAAAACAATTCTAGTGAAATATTTCAACAAAAGTAATATGGCCACTACTTTATTTTAAATAACAATATCATTTTTCATATGTGAATAGCACAGTTTTCTATGCATCATATATCTAAATATTTAGTATTTATTCACATTTTATATATAGTCTCTAAGAGATAGCAGAAAATCATACATTATGTAATAAATATATGGGTCATAAATATATGGGTCATGAGAAATTTCCTGTCTCTGGCTGAAAATGTGAATTAATCAAGTTAACTATGAATTTTTAGATTTTTTGTGAATATTTCTGTTCCTGCGCTACATTCTGCACTAGTTTAAATATTAAAAAAATATTTCAATACATACAAAAATTGTAACGTTGTAGGCTTCCTTACCAAGGATTTTCCCAAACTTCAAACTTTTTAATTGAAACTTTTATTTTTAAGATTTGGAAAGCTTTAGAACAAACACAATTATTGTATGGTTATGTTTCATGTCTCTAATTTTTTACACACTGGACAATTTTGACTAAACATAAAACATTTCTATTAATTATACTTATTTAAAGTTTGTATATAGCGTTAATTGGCATTATCATGGTTCACAGAAATTTATTATTTAGTTGTCTACTAGACATCGCTTTGATAAGGAAACGTTTTTAGATTGTACAGTTCCAAATGCTGTTACGAGCACTAATGTCTATTTTGATTAACTATTCAAGAACTACCTCAATTAGTGTCTTTTGTTCTAAAATTACAGTGTATTTAATACGTGTCATTACCAGGTGCCTTATTGCTAAATTACATATTAAATAACTTTGCATAATCAATTAAAAATAAGGTTTGGGTCTGCTTTCAGAATAAGAACCCCATAAGCTTTCAATTGTTATTGTTTAACTCTAAAATAGGCTTAATGTTAAAAATGCCGCTACCGTTGTCACTATGGAGTTATATTGGATTTTTGATTTCAGCGACACAGTATTAGCAATTTTAAAGATTTAAAAAATTAATTGCTACGCTTCAGGAAAAACCTCCATTATTTTAATATTTGGCGTAATTTAAGCTAAAATTCAGCAACGAAATTAATCGAATTCAATCATTTTCTCGAAGCCAAAATTTCCCTTTATCTGAGGATAAGCCGTATAAATGTACACAGATGTAAAAATATGAATTAAGATTTAAATTCTTGAAAAATAGTGTAGGAACTTGCTTTTGAAACGTTGGGAACGTTTTCTCAGAAATTGCGACAAAATATCCATATGCAATACGTTTTCTCACCTTTATATATTTCTGAAAGTGTCTTGCATTTAATCTTCTTGATCCTAAAAAAATACTTTAAACAATGTTCTCACTCACCCACTCACACAATGGTACTACAATCCATGTAGGATTTTGACCTCTCTCCATATACCTCTCCTGACCTTCCGATCTCTGGCCTTCAATTTGTAATTCATAATTTGGTTTTGAGTAAAATCTTTCACTTCCTCTTCTATCCATCTCTTCCTGGGTCTACCAATAATTCTTTTCACTATTAATTTACCATTATATGTCTTCTTTGTCACTCATCCCTTATTTTGATTATCCCTCATCCCTCTCATCCCTTATTTTGATTCGGTGGCCTAACCATTGCATTCTTCTTATTTTTATAGAATTTATTATGTATTTTTCGTTATATATAAACAAGGTTCTAATGTGTATAAAATAGAATGAAATGCAAATACTCTTGACAATACAAGTACTAAACCATATTATATTTTGGGTTAGTGTGCAGTTACTATGAATTTTCAAAGAAGAATTTTATCTTAGAAAATTTTAAACAACTTTTAATTTCGATACATTCCTTAATATATTGATTTAAAAAGCTTTCATTTAGCAAAAGCTAAAGGCTGACGCTCGAAGAAGTACCTTCAAATCAATATCACATAGTGATTTTCAACATTGCCTGCAGCAAAGTAATTAGAAACATCAGATTATTTTACATTGCTGATGAATATGTAAACGAGATGTGAATCTCTTCTCTTTATTTTTTTAATAATCATTGCATGACTTAGCCTTGTAATCTAAGATAGCGACATGAATTTATTAGAACCTCTAATAGATTGAAGGTAAAGTCAATAAGCATACTTCTGGAAAATTTGAATACAGATTGAAGATTGCGATTAGATTCAAGGGCATTTACTCTTTTTCTAAAAGCGTAAATCAAGGTAAGCATTCGGTTTAAAAGTATAGATAATCTAATCATTAGTGAATTTATTTCCGAGAGGAATAATGCATAGAAAATACAGTTCTGGTTTAGTAGAGCTTAATAAGAGTAGAAAGGAATAAATATCCTGAATTATAATTTCTCATAAAATGTTGTGAATAAGAGCATAATAAATAAGCACAAAAGTAAAATAGGAGAATATTAGGCAATTATAATAGCACGTTTAGTCGCCAGCGGTCGGTTGAATGAATTTTTTTATTCGTCAGTTTTTAATATATTTCAAAATGTAGGTTTCAATTATGCGTTCAAAAAAGCATCTTACATTTAAAAATAGTACCCATACTGTTTCAAGCATCGTAAAATAATTTCGGTAGACAGTGCAATTTTTGCACTGCCTGTATAATGTGTGTTATAATATGTCTTTGACTGAGATAAGTGGATAGAAGTTAAAAAAAATATAATTAACTACAACATATGAATACCGTGATTCAAACCTCAGTATTTCATATCCTTTCATACCAAATCTACTATTGCAATAAATAAGTATGTTTATTTTGCTTTATAAGTATGCAATAAGTATTATTGCAATACATAAGTATGTATAGCGCTTAAATAAGAACATTTTGTACATCGCGACCCCAAAGAAAAAATTTCAACGGCGATACTAAAAGAAAATAACTCTAAATAACAACAGTTAATTACGGTAATTTCCAACCTAAAATTCACAGAATAAATAAACATGCTTAGCATCACAAATTTTGTTTAATAAAATATGGCTTATTCCTGTTAGATATTTATTTTGCTTCATTTATTATAAAAACGTCTATTTCAAAATATATCAGTTTTATCCGCAGATAAAAATGAGATAAATATACCGGGTGTAATGGTAATTTAAAAAACCCAACTACTAAAACGCGGAATGGAAAGACGCAAAAACATATTTCAAGACACAGAAATATATATTTTAGTCTTTCACTGGGTTCTCGTGAGTCAGGCCATGAAACGAAGCGGTAATTAATCAGAAGTAATTTAAATTTCATCTGGAATTAAAAGTTTTCTGTTTTTACAATTTTCAAAATTTCGATCTGATTGCTTCGAAATAGAAAATTAGTGTATTCGATTTGAACTTTCATTAACAGTAATGTCGAGTAACGTAGTTTACACACAAGTTTTTTTTAAATTGCAATCTAAATATCTTTATTAATAGTTGTTGACGTTGTGAAAATTAACATCGCGAAATGTTACATCGTAAGGGAGAAACAAATACAGACCTGATACGTCACATGCCCTGAAACAATTTTTGAAAAAGTAATTATTTTTGCAAATTATAAATTATATTTCTGCTTAAATTTTCTTTCCATGTTCTTGAGTTCAATCCTCAAGTCATACTCATTTTTACGTGCAGAAATTCAGTATTTAATTTGAAGCAGATAATCAGCTAGACACGTGTTGTAACTATATACTATAGATAATCATACACAGTCCCCATATGTTTTTTTTTTTTTTTTTTTTATTTAAGAGGAATATTCGCAGGACAACCAAACATTATACTTATATTTACTACTTATATTTTCTACTTAATTATTTATGTTTATATTATCTTGGTACAAAACAAATTTTGGCGGTAGCTAGAGGTCGGCATCAACCTATAAATATTTAATTATAATAGTGATATTTCATCTGTGTCATTAACATATCCTAAATATAACACACACTTAAATGTATACACATATTTTATAATTCACAAACAACGAATGCTAAAAAGGGAAACGTAAAGTAAATTTTCATGTATGTATAAACACTTAGAAAATCAAAACCTTCTCCAGCCATACTAAAAGACCAGATTAACAATATGTTATTAAGTAATTTTCAATTCTGATTGACTTTATTACATAATGATCTTCTTTACTTTAGAAACGCTAGCATAAGAATAGGGGTACCAAACCTGTGTTCCTCAGTATACCGAGCTATCACTATTTTATTATAGACTAATACGCCTTATTTGTAATGACAGAATAATGACTACGATTGCTCTTCGAAAATTGCAGTGGTAGACTTTTAGGCGAAGAAGGAAGGACAGCCCTGCTCCATCTGAATAACAGTTTTTGCACCAACATGTACTCCTAAGCAAATAATGCTGTCTGCTGATTTCACTAAAATACATTGGCGCTATTAAGACTTGAGATTAGATACATATAAGTTTTAAAATATATAGAAATATATCAGATATATAAAAACAATATATGTATAAATATGTACACTGTTGAAAAAAATCTTAAAATCGCCGTTCTGAGCCAAAATATTTTCTTAGCTCGTGTTTGTATTAAAAATATAATAACGATACTGTTTTCTATTCGAAGTATTTATATGCGGAGTACACTTATTGCATAAATACGAATATCGTGTACATTTTTAAGAAATAATGTAATATGTAAAATGAAAAGTACTGCCCGTAAGCGGAGTTGCACTTATCCAACTGACGCGAATACGCGTCGAAGTAAATATCTTTAAACCAAAACAATAATAACCGCTAAATTATAAAATGTTACTTAATTCAAAATATCCTCTGTTGCGAAAAACTTTAAAAAATTGTTGATCATTTTTTATACCCTTAAACAAATTAAAATGTACTAGCTACAAGCAAGATCTTCAGATAAACAAAAAAAATATCTATGTCGTTACTATAATTTATGGATATACCACATGGCTATAATATATATGTATATGGCTATACATATAAAGTGCTTTACACTACTTTTCAGATACAAAATATATTACCTAGCAATATTCTGAAAAATTTAGATCATTATATTTTTAAATTTAGAACCTTAAACAGTTTTGGCATAAACACAAAAGTGTGATAAGGGTCTCTGATATTTTATGCAAGAATTAAAATTTGTTAATTAATCTCGAGAGTTTAATTTTGTAAAACACTTAGTACGTGTGTTGACAAGAAAGATTTAGAATATAATGCATAGTGTTATAAACAGGCACTGTTGAGAGTTATTTTGTTAATGACTTTGATAAAAATAATGGCGCTTTAATTATTGCTGCATTAAACACAATTAATTAAGTTTGTGTGACAAAATCCTTACAGAAATTTGTTCTGCATTTAAATATAAAATACATAGCAGTCAAATATTTAAGCATTTTAAAACCGAAAACAAGCTCTGATATTACATTTTATTAATTTCATTTTATATTTTATCATTACTTGGGGATCCAAACAGGGTTTCCGGGTTACAGAACATAGGGGAAAAATTTTTTTGATTGAAACTCTAATAGATTTTTATATTTAATATGTTATTATAACCACTAAAAACACTAAAAAGCATTTTTATTTGAAAATATCAATAATGTAACCAAATAAAATTTTGAAATTTATTAAATTCGACGCTTTATTATAACCCACATGCTAGGAGTTATTAGCCATACGTTAAAGATTTCGCTACTTACAGCAGCCTTTTTGATTCAGAAAATTTAATGGGTTTAAGCGCGACAGTTCGAGTCAAGTATGTTAAATATGTGTTCTATTTATATTATTTTATTATTTATTGATGAAGTTTAAATTTTGTTATGCATTAATTATGTAAATTATGTTTAATTATTTTAATTATGTTAAATTATGTTAATTATGTTAAATTAATTTAATATGATTCATTATGTTATTTTTGAGGAACTCTTTATATTGTTTTAAGTGCAACATGATTAATCATTCATTATCGGGCTGCACACGATAAGAGATTGATTTTTAAAAAACCATGCTTGATAATTATCTTTAAAGCCATAAAAAAAAATCAGTAAATTGAGATACAGTTTTGAAACAAACTGCATTTGAAAGAACATTTTTACTCTATTCGTCGTGTAAATATTCAAATTGTGCAAGTTTTAGAAGTTAAAAATCATTGCAGTAACAGTGAAATGTATCGGACAGATGTTGCCCCCGTCCAATATAACGTTACCATTACACACGGACATGCTTTATAATATAAATTCTATAATTAACTTTAAGAAAATTTGAAGTAACTGCCAAAAATTTCTTTTTAAAGAGTGTATACTTTTCAAAATTCTTTTTTACAAATGTTTAGATAAAATTATAAGTGATGTTTTGAAACAATAAGAAATTAGCTTTTATACCTTCTTTCTTTTACTCCATTTTATTCTTAATTTAATTTATTTTTTAAAAAATTCTGTGGTTATATAAAATGGTATTCGGCAATCACTTACTGTCTTACAAAACCTTATTATGGTCGGTTCATAGGTAATGCTTCATATTAGTTTACAAAAAAAGTATGAAGACATATTTTTTACATATTCAACTTATTAGCCGAATTACAACACTGTAACATCAAATGTAATTAGAACTTTCGAAATCAGGTGAATTTTTATAAATGGTGATGGTAGTATATTTTATTTTTAACGCCCTTTGTTTTTAATAAGGGAGAGCAAAGTTTTGCATAAATAGTTATTTTCTCTTCAAAAATGTATAGCTAAATTACTAAATTTCCTTTTTAGAACGTTGTCAGAAACATCACCAGCTAATACTACTGCATTCAAATTTTTTGATTCATAATAATTTAGTAATTTTCTCAAACTAATTCTTTAATTTTTTTTAATAAACGGGGGACATAAGACGCTATTATCATTAAAGTAATCAAGTCCTTTTTTCGTTCAATCAATTTGTGGATGAAACTCTTGCTCTATAGACAAGTGGTTCCCAACATGGTGTGCGTGTACCTTTAAGGGTACTGAGCTAAATGTTTAAGAGTTACGCGGAAATAATACTGGTAAAGGCGCAATATAAAAAACAATAAAAATAAAATAAAAGATTGAAACGAAAACGCAAGCATTCACTTTCATAAAACAAGATCAATGATGGGATTTAAAACATTTGCACCATTGAAACATATAGGGAAATCCAGTGAGGATTGACCATACGGGAAGCTTAACCCACCCATCAGTTTTCACATTTAAAAGAATTTCAGAATTTTATCATTAGGTGTCAACCAAATCGAAACAGGCGTGCAAAAAATCCATTGTGAGGCGTTTTCAACCTAAAGGTTGTGTTTTTTAGAAATATTTTGTAAGCTTTTTTCAGATAAATTGTATCATGGGAGTTTAAGTAAGTGGGTTTTAAGTAATGCAGAAATATCGAGCTTTCATTCCAGGCATACAGATTGTACAGTAAGTTAGGCTTAGCATACCAATGTGCTATTCTTTAGAAAAGGGCCATGTGGGGAGGTTTGACCCAGTCAATGTGAGGGAGAGTTGACCAGCTGAAATCTTTTTATTATACACTATGCATAATGAAAGGTTAATGGTTATATGTAAGAAAGAATGTAAATTTACTCTGTAAAGCCACGGTAAAATTGGGTGATGGAAAAGAAAATGTTTAGATTAAAAAAAGATGTAAAAAATTGCTATACTATCCACTGCAAGAAAAAAAAAAATATTGAAATATAAATGGGAAAGTTGATAGGAACTTTTTCCATTGAAATATTACTATAATAAGTAAATAGAAAGAGTGTAAAATACTAGAAAGGAATAGAAAGTACAAAAGCTGCAGTCGTAACACATTCAGGGGCAGTGGTATGCTCATGAAACCACTTAGTTTTAATTACCAAACACCACAATGGCACCAGAATTTTGAGACAACCGTTTCCATTTAATATGTATGTGAAATATACCCTTTTTCTTTTTTGGAAATAAATTTATCAGTAAATTTCGGTGCCAGTCATTTATTTCAACATTTTAGTAGTGAAAGTACTTTGCCACTGAAAGCGATGAAGAAGATAATGATCAGTTAAGTGCACATGCGGCTGCAAAAGATCATAGCATTGATCGAAAAACTTTTGGAAGGTCTGTAGACAAATTTCACCAGCATCAATACAGTGAGATGAAGCCAAACAATGTGAGAATTAGAGTTGTCAGGTCGAGTGTCACAAAAAGTAGGAAAAGGAGACAAAAAAAGCGGAACAGTTGCTATAAATTCCGGGTATAATAATACATGAATCCCTATGAAAAAGGAACCTGTTTCTAACGGAATACATTCTTAAATATTAAAATTTCATTTTCCCTGCTGTACAATTATACCTGCTCAAACGAAATTCTGTTTAAAACAGAATTTTTCTCCCCTGACTTGCGATTGCGTCTAAACAGGTTTGTTTAAGCATCGTATTTTCAAAAATGTACTTTTATAATAATTAAAGCGTGTAGCATAAAGTTATACTGCCTTTTTAAAGTTATATTTTTTAAACAGATTTTATTTTTCTTTACAAATATTTCAATATAAAACAAAGTGGGTCAAGCCTCCCATATGTGGGGAGCCTTGATACATGATTTTCTCATGGTTAAAATCGATCATTTTTCAAATTTATTATGTATTACACTTATATAGCAATTTTATTTTAATAACTGATAGTATAACGAATAAAATGATATATAAAACTTTATTCTACGTTCAATATTTAAAAAATTAAAATTCATTTTGTAAAAAGTGGATCAACCCTCCTTAGTCTCCCCTATGCGTTCGCTCAACGAATTTCTCCTTTATTCAGAAATTCGGAATTCATATGGGGAATTCCAAAAGAAGAAATTTTATATTATGTAATAACGAAACGTCTGTGATTAACCCGGGAGAACTCGCTAGTGAGAATGCCCAATTGCCTTTCTTTTACTTTACATTCATATAATATCAACTTTTTTTGGTTGGCTTAGTACTTTTATTCACAAAATGGGTAAAATAATTTTAAAAAAATTTGAAATATTAATTAAAATGAAAAATGATTTAAATAAGAGTCTTAAAAAAGTACGACTGTGAGAGAAAATCTCATGCAGCGAGTTCTCCCGGGTTAAATAAAGTCAAAATTACAATTCAGAATTTTTAGTAAAACCGAAATAATTCCTGAAGAAATACCTGATATGTACGCTAATGATGCAGAGGGGTTAAATGATTAGGAGTCACATTTAAACTATTGAATATCAAGAGGAATGTGTTTTGGGAACATTCCCAAAAACTATTCATTCCAAACTATTTATACCAAAAATTGCTCTTCTTTCCCAAAAACTATTCATTTCAAAATATTTAACCCAAAAATATCCCGTCAAGTTAAGGGCTTAAGAAATAATTTTTAATCTGATTTTATAATTTTGGTGTAAGGCTGTTATTATAAAAAATTAAAATGAATTGTAAAATGTAAGATTAAAAAAAGCCTATGTAATGATTAATTTGCTCCATTTAATAAAAGAAAATCATTCAAAATCTTTCAAAAATAATTTTCTGTTCTTTTCGTTTTTTCGGCACTTAAATGTCCAACGTTTTCTCTCAAAACTGTTTTTTGTCCACCTAATATTTAGGTCGTGACAACCACTTTAACCGCTGCAATAGAAATACTCAAGGCCAGAGGACAGGAGTTGTGACGTCATCACTAATAGACCGACTTCTCACTAGTGTTAGAATTCACACCTGAGAATTTTGAATAAGAATTTTCTTTTTTTTATGTGTGGAATATCTATCATCTTATAAAACCATAATAACTATTTAAACTTGCTGGTGTGAATTTGGAATCCCCCAATAAAAAATCAGCCAGATGCGGCAACACTGTGGCATTCCGCATCTAGCTGATTTTTAATTTAGGGATTCCGAATTCTCACCAGTAAGTTTAAATAGTTATTATTGTTTTATAAGATGATAGTTATTTCACAAATAAAATAAAAGAAAATTTGCTATTCAAAAATTTCCGGTGGGAATTCGAACACTAGTGAGAAGTAGGTCGATTAATGGTGGTGTCACAACTCGTGCCCTCTGGCCTGGAGTATTTCGATGGCAGCGGTTTAACAGACTTGTGTCGCGTTTGGCAATTTTAAACACGTTTTTCTTAACATACGTATTTTTTAATCGCTATAGGGACCACGCTTAAACTGTTCATCTTATCGGCGTTATATTTTTAAAAGTTAAGATGAACTCTTTTAATTAGAGAAGAAACACAAAAAAATTAATTCCTTTAGTAATTTGTTTTTTTTTAAGAGTTTCGGCAACGGAGACTAGTAAAAAATAATCGTAACTTGAATCTTGAAACAACTTTAAACTTGATTTTGTAAAATTTCAATTTATTTTAGGATATTTAGTTTTGGCCTCTAGTTAATTTAATATATTATAAGAATCAGTGTACATTTTTTTTTTATTACAGATTATTGTCAGATTATTATCAAGATCGCAAGCACTTACACTGAATTACAGTGTACGTCTTTCATTGTAGACTTTGGAGCAGTTTATACTGATTAAAATATGAACATTTATATATGAAAATATTAATAAACGTCGGCGAAAGTGCAATGATTTTAATGTCAATATTCATTTTTTCTCATGTGTATTATTTAAAAGAAAATCCCGAAAAAGCTTTAAAAATAAAATCACATTGGAAAACTCTCTCCTACTATTATTTTTTGCTGTTGTTTTGTTAGATTTTAGTAAGTTAATATAGCTTCGATACATTGCTATATCAAAACTAGAATCATAACATCTGAAATACAGGGTGCAATATGTTATCTATCGCCGACCTTTAATTTCTAAACCGTTGGTCGTAGACATATAGTTCCAATTACAAAAACGTTTCAAATGAGCTAAATATTAATGTTGTGGCATTATTTAAAGAAAAAAATCAATTTTATAAAAATTACGAAAACTAAATTTTTATACGATCCCCCAGTCCCTATAGTTATATTTAGTAAAAGTTTACTTATATCATAATAGATATAACACAAAAAGTTTGATATCTATACTGCAAAAATTGACCCAGTTATTAAATTTCAAAGTTTGAGATTTTTGTACGTGATTTTGTTTTTCATTAAGGGATCAGTTAAAAGATGAATTAAAGTAATTCGAGATCAAAATCAGAGTGCAATGTCCTTTTTACGGCAAAACCACCTTTAGCCGGTATCACCAAATCGGGGAATCACCAAATAGGGTTATTTCATCTAAAAATTTTAGCTAACTTTTATGGGTTGAACAACATTCAAAAGTACCGACGATACCGGCTAATTCGCCGTAAAAAGGACATTGCACTCTGATTTTGATCTCGAATTACTTTAATTCATCTTTTAACTGATCCCTCAATGAAAGACAAAATCACGTGCAAAAATCTAAAGCTTTGAAATTTAATAACTGTGTCAATTTTTGTAGTACAGATGTCAAACTTTTTGTGTTACATCTGTTATGATATGTGTAAACTTTTACTAAATATAACTATAGGAACGGGACAGTATAAAAAGTTAGTTTTCGTAATTTTTATCAAATTGATTTTTTACTTTAAATAATGCCACAACATGAATATTTAGCTCATTTGAAACATTTTTGTAATTGGAACTATATGTCTACGACCAACGGTTGAGAAATTAAAGGTTGGCGATAGATACATATTGCACCCTGTATATAGTTAAACACAGTTTGCATAAAATGCTAGTCCTTCTATTTAAAAAACTGGCATTGACAGAGAACGAAATTTCGATTTAAAAAGGAAATATATCTTGGAATAACGAAAATAAGTTTGTGCAAAAGATATCGGCAACGCATACGAAACATTGTTTCTCCACATAGAAAGGTAAGGAAAGAAATAAACGTGAATTTCCCTTAATTACATCTTATTGGCCTTTACCAGTAAATTAACTTAGAATTTTTTTTCTTATCTCAGTTGTAAATACGCATCAACGTTGTATCTATGTTGTTGCCAGGAATGTAAGAAAAGGACACGGATATTTCTGAAAACAAATACGGAGATATCCTCATATCTGAATGTTGTTTAACCCCTTAACGGTCGCATTAAATTATGGTTTAAAAATGGGCACCATTTTTTTGAAAAAGAAATATTCACCTTATTTAATAACAGGTAAAATGATACTATAATAAAGCCAATTGCTCTAATTTATAAAACAGGTGGGAATCAAGCAAAAAAGAATAAAATGAATGAAAGACACAGTCCGTAAACATCACGGAAGCGAAAATTAAGGGGTTAATGAGCATGCACACATACAGAAAAAAATGCGTACATGTGGAAATAAAATATATGTTACAATTTATAATTTACTTTCAGAGTTAATTAATTTTGTTAGAAATCAGGCAAAAGTAGTTTTCAAGTATGAACTTGGGTTCGCATAACTTAATGAAATACACACATATCCGAAAGGTAACCCAGCAAACATAGAGCTATTGGTAAGCAATCGGCCGACAGCTGCTTGCCACTACCGATGGTATTGGCACGATGCCAGTTGGCGCTATCGGTTCCGCATCTTTTTTGATACGCCGCGCGGATGCGGTCCGATTCATGAGGTACTCAGCCGGTCCACTATCGGCAGAACACTATGCCGACAGCTATCCATACGAATGCCGGCCGCAGCCCGACACCGGTATGAATTGAAAAAAATCTCTTTTGATGGCGCCACCGCGGAATGTATATTTGAAAGGAACGTGTTTCGGCGTTGGAAGACCACAAGAACAGAAGGTGAAAGCCTTAACCACTTGGCCACTGAGACTTGCTGAGGGGAGGATTCTATGAGGAAGGACATTTCGATAAATGATAGTTTGTCGTTGAAGGTAAATGGTAGATAGGAAAAATTGGAATTTTGAAGTGTTTTTATTTTATTATTTATTTATTTGTAATTGTCTTATGCGCGTGCATTTAAAAGTTAATTTAATATTTAAATGAATGAAATAAATATCTTAGCGAATTGGTTAAAGCAAACGAAATGATTTTTCTTATAAATTAAGTATTAGAAAAATAAACTTATTTTAGAGGTTTTGTTCAGTTAATAAAAGTTTCTTGCGAGGAATTTTAATGTACGCGTTGCGTTAATTTATAATGAATATATATATATATAATGAATATATATATATTATAATATATATATATATATATATATATATATATATATTAATGGAAAAATTTGTTTTAATAAATAATAAGGTGGTAATTAATAACTTTTAATTAGAATAAGAATTCATTTTATGTCGTTTGATGATTTAAATTAGAACATATTTTTAATGAATTTTTAATGAACATACGTTGAAATATTAACTTGCTACTTATCAACATCTTTTAATCTTAAAATAAAATAGAAATATTAATTTAACTTTTCTTTAAGTAAATAATTTTTTTTAAGTGGGAGATTTCTCAATCTTTCTTTTAAATTTTAATGCTAAGAAGATGGGTAGTTTTTTTAAATATTTTTACAGCTTGTAAAATAATTTTAAACACTTTTTAATAATATGATTTTTAAATAAAATAAGAAACATAGCTATTGCTTTTAAAATGAATATATAATAAGAAAATAAGTTCAATTAACTTATGAAGTTTTCTTTTCTCTCTACAATTAAGTTTATAATGAATAATAATTTTAATGATCTATTTAAAAAATTCTTTTGATGATTCAAATAACTGTAATCATTTTTAAAATGAATTCAATAGCATTTTTTAAAAATAAATTAATATAGGCTAGTTTTGACATTTTTTCTGTTTATCACTGTTAGAATTTTATATGAAATACATGAAATATACATCTCTTATCAAAACCCCAACTCAAACAAAATTATGAAAAAGAAAAAAAAATATCGGCTAAGACTAAAAATTCCGAATTTGGACCGATCTTGGTAAATCTAATTGGGCCGCTATCAGAAATCACATATCGGTCCTGCGTCACTTGCCGGTGTAAGTCGCTTGCCAATATATAACCAAAAGGAGACCGATTACAATAACCGACTGTCGAAAAAGCAGATTCAAAGTTTTAGTTGCATGATGCTGCCGACAGTACACTGCCGTCTGCAGTCCGATCGTGTGCCGAAAGGTATGTGTTTAGTGGGGAGTCAATGATTTATTTCTAATAAAATAATGTAAATAATGTGAGACAACAAATACGATCAAATATAAATCGGTTCACTATTGTTATTGAGACACGTTTTATTAACATTTTCGCGCACCTAGTTTTTTTATACTTTTGTTTTCTGAAGCTCGCATCTGGTTGATATTTTTGCATGTTGAATATATGAAAAAGAAAAGAAGTTATGAATTAGAATTTTCCGTTTTATATTTATACCACAAATGAAAGCATATAATAATGGTGCTGCTTATTATCCAAATATCTATATGCATAGTATAAGTATGAATAATGTGTATAAGTTTTTAGAAATAATATAGTATATAAAATGCAGAAGTACTGGCGGTGGGTAGTGTTACACATATATAACAGATAAAAGTGCGAATTGGCAAGCGGTCACGAATGTGTTACAGTCTTGACAACGGGCTACTCTTTTAAAATTCATATTTCTTGATTCACATCATTTTTCTGAAATGGTAAAATTCCCTTTGTTTTCGCGTTAATTAAAATGTCATTAAATAAGGCGAATTTTACTATTTTGAAAAAGTGGTACCAATCAAGAAATCTGAATTTTAAAAAAGTAGCCCACTGGCAATACTAATATGTTAAACACAAATCTTATCGTAATTACATAGTTGTCAACTTCCCGATTTCTTTAATACCATTATTTTTATGCAGAAATACTTGTTTTATAAATATTCTCAATTTCTGCAATTAAATAAAGCGAAAATTTTTGTAATAATTTACTGGTATTCAAAAAATTATTTGTTCAATTAAATGGGCCGCTGCCATCGAAATACTCAAGGCCAGAGGACACGAGTTATGACGTCATCAATAATTGATCGACTTCTCACTTGTGTTGGAATTCGCACTGGAAAATTTCAAATAGCAATTTTATTTTATTTTATTTCTGGAATATCTATCATCTTTTAAAACAATAATAACTGTTTAAACTTACTGGTGAGAATTCGGAATCCCTAATCTAAAATTAAGACAGATGCGGAATCCCACAGTGTACCCGCATCTGGCTGATTTTTCATTGAGCGATTTCAAATTCTCACCAGTAAGTTTAAATAGTTATTATTATTTTATAAGATGATAGATATTACACAAATAAAATAAAATTGGTATTCAAAATTTCCGGTGTGAATCCAACACTAGTGAGAAATTGGTCGATTAGTGATGACGTCACAACTCGTGTCCTCTGGTCATGAGTTTTCGATGGCAGCGCATGGGCACAGTGCGCAAAAAAAAAAATCGTAAAAATTGTTGTCTATGGGGGTACATTGCTTTGAAGTGTTTTTTCCTTGTATTATTTATTATCCAGCTTATCTATATTTTGTTAGTTTATACTAAGATATGTTTGTATATAAATATTTCCATAAACAGGGCTACGAAAGGAACTGAATATATTACCGTCTATGGATGAGACTTGTTAAAATTGAGATTTTATTTGTGTTATGCGTTTCCTATAATAATCAAATTTTAGCTGTGTTGGTGTGTGTAAAAATCTGTCCATCAGAGCTGACCAAAATATTTCAACTCTCCATATATATCCGCAAAATGCTGATTTTTTTTCAAATGAATTTTGCGTTTTGCAAATGAATTTATCTTTAACAAACCATGTGGAATGTAACAAATCTGCAGATCATACACCCTGCTATTGAAAAGCATGCGAATATCTTCTTCACTGTGGGAGTTAATTGCTGAAATTGGGTATTTAGCTGTGCTATGCGTTTTCCAACTTGTTTATTTAGATATCATCTTTTAGGTAGCGTTCATTACAAAAAGCTACCTATTGAAGACGTCCGGAGGAAAGCAATTCCGGAAAATTTTAGTATATTTTCACCGACCATCATGACCCCCAGACCCGAAAGCACCTTCCGTTCAAATATTGATATATATATATATATATATATATATATATATATATATAGCTGCCAACTTTTACGCTTTTTTGTTACCACTCAAATTTAGTAGAAATTTTTGCCTTATTTAAACTGCAGATTTCGATGATTAAATAGCGAAACATTTTCTACTAAATTGTAGTGGTAAGAAAAAAGCGTAAAAGTTGGCAGCTATGATATATATATAGGATAACTCTAGGATAGATGGGCGTATAGGAGAGATGGCCAATCTAAATATTTCCTTAACTTGATCATAGATTGCAGTATAAACTTTGTTCGTAAGAAATAGTTTACCAAGTTCATTTATTGCGAGGTGCAGCTGTAATTTTCGATTATAAAAAAGTAAGTGTAATTCCAATGTTTATTTAATTTAGAGGTTGAATATTTTTATTGAGTTAGGTATCTGAATATTTTGCAGTACGTGCGGTACATTTTTCTTTTACTATACGGACTTTTAAGGCCCGTATATAATCCAATCGTTGCTTGTAAGCCTAAAACAAAGACGTACAATGGCGGAGTGATGCTTTAAATTGGGTGGCCATTTGTACTTCAATTTCAGGATAGACGGCCACATCAAATAGAAGAGCTATGACCACTTTTAATCAATATTTCAAAGTTATAAGGAGTGCGGATTTTAACTAAATATAATTATATTTAAAATAATTATATAACTTTTATGTTTATAATTATATTAACTGATATAACTGTTTGAATTTTAACTAATATAAATATTTCAATAATAATAATAACAATATGATAGGGCCCTAACGATATATTTTTTCAGAACATATTATAAAACGTCCAAAACATTAATCCCAGAAACAGATAAAGTTTATAAATAAACTTAAAATCGCAAAAGAGTCTAAAATAAACGCGAGAAAAAAACAAAAACACGACACTTCCGGCAGCGAAGATATAATACATTTGAAATTATAAGATTCTACAGATTCCGAGGGAGTAGAATTGGGTGAGATCACTGTGTTGTTAGTGGAGAAGAATATAATACCACAACCTGAACGTATGACTGGATACAATGCATAAGGTGCCTGAAGCGATTTCATGAAACGTGTACAAACTATCAAGACCTTGACCAAAAATGATACGAAAAGTGAAGGATTGAAAATATATTTCAAATTTTGTTTATTCGAATTTAATTCACTCATTTTCCATGATATAATTGCATCTTTAAAAATTGCGATATGTGTTTCCCGATTAACTATATGAAATGTGTTAATTTTTTGCTATTTTAACTTCCCTTTTTCTGTCTTGTATTGGACGGCCATCTCTCCTCGGCTTGAAGGAGAGATGGCCATTCGCCATTTCAAGTTCAATTTTGTTTCCCACTTTTGTTCACAATATTTAATTATCTTTTGCCCGAAATATGATGAGTAGATGTATAAGAATTTTAAATATGCATAAATATTTCTTGTAATTGTATTCTAAGAATTTTTATTACAATCTTTAACCCCTTCACGGTCGCTTAATATTTGGAAAAACCATCAAAAGTGTACCTATTTTTTTTTATTACAGAAATTAAATAATTATAAGGTTTCTAAATAAAATATGCAATTAGTTTATTTTTAAAGCGAAAAAACAATATTTTATAGCCATATTCATATTTGTATACAAGTCATCATGCGAGAATTATGTGTCTTAACTTCTTTTTTTTATGTGTGGAATATCTATCATCTTATAAAACCATAATAACTATTTAAACTTGCTGGTGTGAATTTGGAATCCCCCAATAAAAAATCAGCCAGATGCGGCAACACTGTGGCATTCCGCATCTAGCTGATTTTTAATTTAGGGATTCCGAATTCTCACCAGTAAGTTTAAATAGTTATTATTGTTTTATAAGATGATAGTTATTTCACAAATAAAATAAAAGAAAATTTGCTATTCAAAAATTTCCGGTGGGAATTTGAACACTAGTGAGAAGTAGGTCGATTAATGGTGGTGTCACAACTCGTGCCCTCTGGCCTGGAGTATTTCGATGGCAGCGGTTTAACAGACTTGCGTCGCGTTTGGCAATTTTAAACACGTTTTTCTTAACATACGTATTTTTTAATCGCTATAGGGACCACGCTTAAACTGTTCATCTTATCGGCGTTATATTTTTAAAAGTTAAGATGAACTCTTTTAATTAGAGAAGAAACACAAAAAAATTAATTCCTTTAGTAATTTGTTTTTTTTAAGAGTTTCGGCAACGGAGACTAGTAAAAAATAATCGTAACTTGAATCTTGAAACAACTTTAAACTTGATTTTGTAAAATTTCAATTTATTTTAGGATATTTAGTTTTGGCCTCTAGTTAATTTAATATATTATAAGAATCAGTGTACATTTTTTTTTTATTACAGATTATTGTCAGATTATTATCAAGATCGCAAGCACTTACACTGAATTACAGTGTACGTCTTTCATTGTAGACTTTGGAGCAGTTTATACTGATTAAAATATGAACATTTATATATGAAAATATTAATAAACGTCGGCGAAAGTGCAATGATTTTAATGTCAATATTCATTTTTTCTCATGTGTATTATTTAAAAGAAAATCCCGAAAAAGCTTTAAAAATAAAATCACATTGGAAAACTCTCTCCTACTATTATTTTTTGCTGTTGTTTTGTTAGATTTTAGTAAGTTAATATAGCTTCGATACATTGCTATATCAAAACTAGAATCATAACATCTGAAATACAGGGTGCAATATGTTATCTATCGCCGACCTTTAATTTCTAAACCGTTGGTCGTAGACATATAGTTCCAATTACAAAAACGTTTCAAATGAGCTAAATATTAATGTTGTGGCATTATTTAAAGAAAAAAATCAATTTTATAAAAATTACGAAAACTAAATTTTTATACGATCCCCCAGTCCCTATAGTTATATTTAGTAAAAGTTTACTTATATCATAATAGATATAACACAAAAAGTTTGATATCTATACTGCAAAAATTGACCCAGTTATTAAATTTCAAAGTTTGAGATTTTTGTACGTGATTTTGTTTTTCATTAAGGGATCAGTTAAAAGATGAATTAAAGTAATTCGAGATCAAAATCAGAGTGCAATGTCCTTTTTACGGCAAAACCACCTTTAGCCGGTATCACCAAATCGGGGAATCACCAAATAGGGTTATTTCATCTAAAAATTTTAGCTAACTTTTATGGGTTGAACAACATTCAAAAGTACCGACGATACCGGCTAATTCGCCGTAAAAAGGACATTGCACTCTGATTTTGATCTCGAATTACTTTAATTCATCTTTTAACTGATCCCTCAATGAAAGACAAAATCACGTGCAAAAATCTAAAGCTTTGAAATTTAATAACTGTGTCAATTTTTGTAGTACAGATGTCAAACTTTTTGTGTTACATCTGTTATGATATGTGTAAACTTTTACTAAATATAACTATAGGAACGGGACAGTATAAAAAGTTAGTTTTCGTAATTTTTATCAAATTGATTTTTTACTTTAAATAATGCCACAACATGAATATTTAGCTCATTTGAAACATTTTTGTAATTGGAACTATATGTCTACGACCAACGGTTGAGAAATTAAAGGTTGGCGATAGATACATATTGCACCCTGTATATAGTTAAACACAGTTTGCATAAAATGCTAGTCCTTCTATTTAAAAAACTGGCATTGACAGAGAACGAAATTTCGATTTAAAAAGGAAATATATCTTGGAATAACGAAAATAAGTTTGTGCAAAAGATATCGGCAACGCATACGAAACATTGTTTCTCCACATAGAAAGGTAAGGAAAGAAATAAACGTGAATTTCCCTTAATTACATCTTATTGGCCTTTACCAGTAAATTAACTTAGAATTTTTTTTCTTATCTCAGTTGTAAATACGCATCAACGTTGTATCTATGTTGTTGCCAGGAATGTAAGAAAAGGACACGGATATTTCTGAAAACAAATACGGAGATATCCTCATATCTGAATGTTGTTTAACCCCTTAACGTTCGCATTAAATTATGGTTTAAAAATGGGCACCATTTTTTTGAAAAAGAAATATTCACCTTATTTAATAACAGGTAAAATGATACTATAATAAAGCCAATTGCTCTAATTTATAAAACAGGTGGGAATCAAGCAAAAAAGAATAAAATGAATGAAAGACACAGTCCGTAAACATCACGGAAGCGAAAATTAAGGGGTTAATGAGCATGCACACATACAGAAAAAAATGCGTACATGTGGAAATAAAATATATGTTACAATTTATAATTTACTTTCAGAGTTAATTAATTTTGTTAGAAATCAGGCAAAAGTAGTTTTCAAGTATGAACTTGGGTTCGCATAACTTAATGAAATACACACATATCCGAAAGGTAACCCAGCAAACATAGAGCTATTGGTAAGCAATCGGCCGACAGCTGCTTGCCACTACCGATGGTATTGGCACGATGCCAGTTGGCGCTATCGGTTCCGCATCTTTTTTGATACGCCGCGCGGATGCGGTCCGATTCATGAGGTACTCAGCCGGTCCACTATCGGCAGAACACTATGCCGACAGCTATCCATACGAATGCCGGCCGCAGCCCGACACCGGTATGAATTGAAAAAAATCTCTTTTGATGGCGCCACCGCGGAATGTATATTTGAAAGGAACGTGTTTCGGCGTTGGAAGACCACAAGAACAGAAGGTGAAAGCCTTAACCACTTGGCCACTGAGACTTGCTGAGGGGAGGATTCTATGAGGAAGGACATTTCGATAAATGATAGTTTGTCGTTGAAGGTAAATGGTAGATAGGAAAAATTGGAATTTTGAAGTGTTTTTATTTTATTATTTATTTATTTGTAATTGTCTTATGCGCGTGCATTTAAAAGTTAATTTAATATTTAAATGAATGAAATAAATATCTTAGCGAATTAGTTAAAGCAAACGAAATGATTTTTCTTATAAATTAAGTATTAGAAAAATAAACTTATTTTAGAGGTTTTGTTCAGTTAATAAAAGTTTCTTGCGAGGAATTTTAATGTACGCGTTGCGTTAATTTATAATGAATATATATATATATAATGAATATATATATATTATAATATATATATATATATATATATATATATATATATATTAATGGAAAAATTTGTTTTAATAAATAATAAGGTGGTAATTAATAACTTTTAATTAGAATAAGAATTCATTTTATGTCGTTTGATGATTTAAATTAGAACATATTTTTAATGAATTTTTAATGAACATACGTTGAAATATTAACTTGCTACTTATCAACATCTTTTAATCTTAAAATAAAATAGAAATATTAATTTAACTTTTCTTTAAGTAAATAATTTTTTTTAAGTGGGAGATTTCTCAATCTTTCTTTTAAATTTTAATGCTAAGAAGATGGGTAGTTTTTTTAAATATTTTTACAGCTTGTAAAATAATTTTAAACACTTTTTAATAATATGATTTTTAAATAAAATAAGAAACATAGCTATTGCTTTTAAAATGAATATATAATAAGAAAATAAGTTCAATTAACTTATGAAGTTTTCTTTTCTCTCTACAATTAAGTTTATAATGAATAATAATTTTAATGATCTATTTAAAAAATTCTTTTGATGATTCAAATAACTGTAATCATTTTTAAAATGAATTCAATAGCATTTTTTAAAAATAAATTAATATAGGCTAGTTTTGACATTTTTTCTGTTTATCACTGTTAGAATTTTATATGAAATACATGAAATATACATCTCTTATCAAAACCCCAACTCAAACAAAATTATGAAAAAGAAAAAAAAATATCGGCTAAGACTAAAAATTCCGAATTTGGACCGATCTTGGTAAATCTAATTGGGCCGCTATCAGAAATCACATATCGGTCCTGCGTCACTTGCCGGTGTAAGTCGCTTGCCAATATATAACCAAAAGGAGACCGATTACAATAACCGACTGTCGAAAAAGCAGATTCAAAGTTTTAGTTGCATGATGCTGCCGACAGTTCATCGAAACCCCTGTGTACATGCCGACACTTAACCGACACTGCCGTCTGCAGTCCGATCGTGTGCCGAAAGGTATGTGTTTAGTGGGGAGTCAATGATTTATTTCTAATAAAATAATGTAAATAATGTGAGACAACAAATACGATCAAATATAAATCGGTTCACTATTGTTATTGAGACACGTTTTATTAACATTTTCGCGCACCTAGTTTTTTTATACTTTTGTTTTCTGAAGCTCGCATCTGGTTGATATTTTTGCATGTTGAATATATGAAAAAGAAAAGAAGTTATGAATTAGAATTTTCCGTTTTATATTTATACCACAAATGAAAGCATATAATAATGGTGCTGCTTATTATCCAAATATCTATATGCATAGTATAAGTATGAATAATGTGTATAAGTTTTTAGAAATAATATAGTATATAAAATGCAGAAGTACTGGCGGTGGGTAGTGTTACACATATATAACAGATAAAAGTGCGAATTGGCAAGCGGTCACGAATGTGTTACAGTCTTGACAACGGGCTACTCTTTTAAAATTCATATTTCTTGATTCACATCATTTTTCTGAAATGGTAAAATTCCCTTTGTTTTCGCGTTAATTAAAATGTCATTAAATAAGGCGAATTTTACTATTTTGAAAAAGTGGTACCAATCAAGAAATCTGAATTTTAAAAAAGTAGCCCACTGGCAATACTAATATGTTAAACACAAATCTTATCGTAATTACATAGTTGTCAACTTCCCGATTTCTTTAATACCATTATTTTTATGCAGAAATACTTGTTTTATAAATATTCTCAATTTCTGCAATTAAATAAAGCGAAAATTTTTGTAATAATTTACTGGTATTCAAAAAATTATTTGTTCAATTAAATGGGCCGCTGCCATCGAAATACTCAAGGCCAGAGGACACGAGTTATGACGTCATCAATAATTGATCGACTTCTCACTTGTGTTGGAATTCGCACTGGAAAATTTCAAATAGCAATTTTATTTTATTTTATTTCTGGAATATCTATCATCTTTTAAAACAATAATAACTGTTTAAACTTACTGGTGAGAATTCGGAATCCCTAATCTAAAATTAAGACAGATGCGGAATCCCACAGTGTACCCGCATCTGGCTGATTTTTCATTGAGCGATTTCAAATTCTCACCAGTAAGTTTAAATAGTTATTATTATTTTATAAGATGATAGATATTACACAAATAAAATAAAATTGGTATTCAAAATTTCCGGTGTGAATCCAACACTAGTGAGAAATTGGTCGATTAGTGATGACGTCACAACTCGTGTCCTCTGGTCATGAGTTTTCGATGGCAGCGCATGGGCACAGTGCGCAAAAAAAAAATCGTAAAAATTGTTGTCTATGGGGGTACATTGCTTTGAAGTGTTTTTTCCTTGTATTATTTATTATCCAGCTTATCTATATTTTGTTAGTTTATACTAAGATATGTTTGTATATAAATATTTCCATAAACAGGGCTACGAAAGGAACTGAATATATTACCGTCTATGGATGAGACTTGTTAAAATTGAGATTTTATTTGTGTTATGCGTTTCCTATAATAATCAAATTTTAGCTGTGTTGGTGTGTGTAAAAATCTGTCCATCAGAGCTGACCAAAATATTTCAACTCTCCATATATATCCGCAAAATGCTGATTTTTTTTCAAATGAATTTTGCGTTTTGCAAATGAATTTATCTTTAACAAACCATGTGGAATGTAACAAATCTGCAGATCATACACCCTGCTATTGAAAAGCATGCGAATATCTTCTTCACTGTGGGAGTTAATTGCTGAAATTGGGTATTTAGCTGTGCTATGCGTTTTCCAACTTGTTTATTTAGATATCATCTTTTAGGTAGCGTTCATTACAAAAAGCTACCTATTGAAGACGTCCGGAGGAAAGCAATTCCGGAAAATTTTAGTATATTTTCACCGACCATCATGACCCCCAGACCCGAAAGCACCTTCCGTTCAAATATTGATATATATATATATATATATATATATATATATATATATATAGCTGCCAACTTTTACGCTTTTTTGTTACCACTCAAATTTAGTAGAAATTTTTGCCTTATTTAAACTGCAGATTTCGATGATTAAATAGCGAAACATTTTCTACTAAATTGTAGTGGTAAGAAAAAAGCGTAAAAGTTGGCAGCTATGATATATATATAGGATAACTCTAGGATAGATGGGCGTATAGGAGAGATGGCCAATCTAAATATTTCCTTAACTTGATCATAGATTGCAGTATAAACTTTGTTCGTAAGAAATAGTTTACCAAGTTCATTTATTGCGAGGTGCAGCTGTAATTTTCGATTATAAAAAAGTAAGTGTAATTCCAATGTTTATTTAATTTAGAGGTTGAATATTTTTATTGAGTTAGGTATCTGAATATTTTGCAGTACGTGCGGTACATTTTTCTTTTACTATACGGACTTTTAAGGCCCGTATATAATCCAATCGTTGCTTGTAAGCCTAAAACAAAGACGTACAATGGCGGAGTGATGCTTTAAATTGGGTGGCCATTTGTACTTCAATTTCAGGATAGACGGCCACATCAAATAGAAGAGCTATGACCACTTTTAATCAATATTTCAAAGTTATAAGGAGTGCGGATTTTAACTAAATATAATTATATTTAAAATAATTATATAACTTTTATGTTTATAATTATATTAACTGATATAACTGTTTGAATTTTAACTAATATAAATATTTCAATAATAATAATAACAATATGATAGGGCCCTAACGATATATTTTTTCAGAACATATTATAAAACGTCCAAAACATTAATCCCAGAAACAGATAAAGTTTATAAATAAACTTAAAATCGCAAAAGAGTCTAAAATAAACGCGAGAAAAAAACAAAAACACGACACTTCCGGCAGCGAAGATATAATACATTTGAAATTATAAGATTCTACAGATTCCGAAGGAGTAGAATTGGGTGAGATCACTGTGTTGTTAGTGGAGAAGAATATAATACCACAACCTGAACGTATGACTGGATACAATGCATAAGGTGCCTGAAGCGATTTCATGAAACGTGTACAAACTATCAAGACCTTGACCAAAAATGAGGTAACATTTTACGAAAAGTGAAGGATTGAAAATATATTTCAAATTTTGTTTATTCGAATTTAATTCACTCATTTTCCATGATATAATTGCATCTTTAAAAATTGCGATATGTGTTTCCCGATTAACTATATGAAATGTGTTAATTTTTTGCTATTTTAACTTCCCTTTTTCTGTCTTGTATTGGACGGCCATCTCTCCTCGGCTTGAAGGAGAGATGGCCATTCGCCATTTCAAGTTCAATTTTGTTTCCCACTTTTGTTCACAATATTTAATTATCTTTTGCCCGAAATATGATGAGTAGATGTATAAGAATTTTAAATATGCATAAATATTTCTTGTAATTGTATTCTAAGAATTTTTATTACAATCTTTAACCCCTTCACGGTCGCTTAATATTTGGAAAAACCATCAAAAGTGTACCTATTTTTTTTTTATTACAGAAATTAAATAATTATAAGGTTTCTAAATAAAATATGCAATTAGTTTATTTTTAAAGCGAAAAAACAATATTTTATAGCCATATTCATATTTGTATACAAGTCATCATGCGAGAATTATGTGTCTTAACCTCCCCCCCCCCCCCCGATAAATACAGGCTACTTTTTTTATAATTCAGATTGTTTGATTCCCACCACCGTAGTTTACGGCAGATAAATGCAAAAATAAAGCCATTTACACTATTTTAAAAAAACTGGTGGGAGTCAAACAATCTGAATAAAAAAATAGTAGTCTACACTGCCCGTGAGAATCACGGGCGCGAGAATTAAGGGGTTAATGTTAGCTTTACACCATACAAATTAATGCGAATAAGAGATTTATTTTTCACATCTTCAGAAATTTTTAATAATAATAAAATAATAATATTTGAAATAACATATATACATTAAACTTTGATTATCAGTAATTTTTTTAGTGTGATATATTTCAAAACATGCAATACAAAGTCCAACATCACTATCAGCGCAAAAATATCGAGTTTTTTTTTTCGAATACGCTTATTATTTACATCCCTCTTAGAACAACATGCCCGGCCGACAACAGCATCCAAAATTTCTTGCCATGTATGGGCAGGTAACAGTGCCGCTTCATCACTGGTATCATCAAATTCATCATCAGAATCAGAATTGATATATAATGCACTTTCTTCCGAATCGCTGCCGGATTCACTATTATTCCAGTTATCATCAGAAAGGTTTGATTCATCAGAATCCATATCAAAATGGCAAAAATACTGCAAATCTATGTCAAATCTATGACAATTTATAGATCGTACAAATCGAACCTTAGTGCCACTATTCAAAGACTTCAAATGGAAATTCCAGTTCAATTTTTCTGGTATCAGAAGTCTTTTCCAGCAATTAAATCTCCAGCCCGAGAATATGACGGGCACGAGAAATAACGAACGACACCTCATCCCGAGATATTGACGGGAGCGAGAATTAAGGGGTTAAAAACTATGGCCATATATCCTAGAGTTACCCAATATATATTATTTTAATTCAACATCTATTTCACAAGTTCAATTCGTAAAAGCTAGAATAAGACTCATATTATTTTCCCAATCAGTTCAATATATTTAAAAAAAGGGTAATCTATTTTTCCAAAACTTGAAAATATCCAACCGCAAAGCGAATCGTTGCTTTCTTGTATAATAATGGAACAAACTTTTGCGAAAGAAAAGTCAGATATTTCTAGTCAACGTATCAACAAACTACTTATGAAAGAAGTTTACGTATCTACTTAATCTTGATAAAATACCATTAGCAGTCTTCGATGAATAAAAGTCACACACGGGAAATATATACGTTTGAGCTTTATTTGATAAAAGATCTTTCCTTTTTAGCTAATTAGAGGTAATCCTAGTAATGAAAAGCAAATAAAGTTATATTATGTATCTATGACATTTGTAATAGTTAGCAAGCTTTAGTCATAGTTTTCGAAAAAGATGTGTATGTCCGTTTCCATAAAACAAGAGTAATTCATTATTCTCTCGTTTTTTTTTTTTTTTAACAAACAAGTAATGTGCATCATTTAAATTTTTTTAAACATAAGAATTAATGATGTTTAATTTGAAAGTAAACTTATGTGGTTAATCGGAGTTTCATACTTTAACACATATAAAAGGCAGAATTAAATTTGACAAAATTATTCACAAGAAGGAAAAGTTTGCACTTTATATAAACAAAGGCCATTTATCTTATTTCTGTACGAGATAATACGTATTCTAATCCTTTTAAACACACTCTAAATATTATTCGTGCTTTGTGCATTAAGGTATTTCCCACTGATATTTTTTACTTCCAACAATTATAGTTCCTAATACCCGTAGTAATATTGTTAAATACCCCAATTTAACGTTATTTAAAAAGATTTCATTACCTTATTTTTGTACGAGATATCACACTTTCTAATCCTTTTAAAAATACCCTAAACATTACTCGTACTCTGTACATTAAGTTGTCTCATATTTATCAGTTCTCATCATTATAGTTTCAAACTTCCAAAGGAATATCTTTACCTGATATAGGACCCTATTCTATGCTACTTAAAGAGGGGTGCCATAAAGATGCGTAAACTAAATGAAGCGAAATTAAAATAAATGCATCAATTTGTACCACATGTACAGTCGTGGAAAAAAAAGTAAACACCCCCTACTAACTCCTCAACAAATTAGCCTAGAAGAAAGTTACTGGTACCGAACGATTGGAAATAAAGTCTACATAAAAATGATATATATAAAATTTGCTTAGGGGGCCATCTATATATTAAAACGAACCCAAACTTCATTTTTTCGACGGCAATACCCAATTTTAACAAGAAATTTCAAATCTTCGGTCCAAACTATGCCTTGACACGAAATTTCAAGTCTTTTGAATGATAAGTTTTTGAATTATAAACATTCAAAATTTAGTGCTTCTAATGTTAAATTACATTTTCATCTTTTTATTTATATCTCCTGAAATTATACTCCTAATCTGCTAATTTTTTGTGTAGCAATAATACTAATATACCCAAACATAAATACGCTGAATTTACAATTTTTATAATTTTATGATGTGAATTATGAATTTAATATTCGAAAAAATTCTGAATTGCAACCTACAATTTTTTTGATGGATTTAGATTTTTTAAGTCCTGCTTTATGGAAATCCAAAATTTCACATTTTTCTTCCAAGTAATTTTCAAATTATGCTTAAAAAACGGCAAAATGATGGTTTAAAGGGGCTATCTATGATAGAAGTGACTACATATTTTGAAATTTCTTGTACTATCCTGTAATCTAGCAATCTTCAATGACTGCTTGAGTAGCGCTTAAGATGCCTTGATCAAGAAGGAGGCTCTCTCGGTCAACAATCGAGTACCGAACTTCAATTTGGATACAGCCCCTAAAATACGCTCATTTTAAAATAATTAATTTCTCGGAAACGTATTGTACAGATTGCATAAAAATTTGGTTTTAGGCTAATTGAAGGGTGTAGAGTTCATTTATGCTGTCAGAATTGTGTACTGCTATTGATAAAAAAACAAAGTTATGGTTCGTTTTAATATGTAGAAGGCCCCTAAACAAATTTTCTATACATCATTTAAAAGAGACTTTATTGCCATTCGTTCGGTAAAAATAACTTTCTTCTACGATAATTTGTTGAAGATTTAGTAGGGGGTGTTTACTTTTTTTTTCCGCAACTATGCATCACGGCTGTTACGTAAAAATATTCTTTGTGCTACGTTTCTTTTCACTAAACAATATTTCACCGTAAGAGTCATTTGCCGAAATGAAGAAATTGCACTGAAAAGTTTATTGTGCCGGTTTGACGAACCGATATACAGGGTGATTCGAAATTCATAGTACAAACTTTAAGGATTGGTACAGGACACTGTTACAGTCATTCATTGTATAGGAATGTATGGGTGCAAGTGACGCGTTGAGGTACAAACACTAGAGACAATTTTAATTACAAAAACGGCCAAATTGACCCTCTGGGGTTTGTACTTCAACGCGTCACTTTCGCTTATACATTCCTATATAATAAATGATTGTTGCAGTGTCCTGTACCAACACTTAAAGTCTGTACCATGAATTTAGAATCATACTCTATATATTTATGTATCCATACATACATTTATGTATTGAAATAAGTAAACAATGAATGGAGAAAAGACGGTTAAACGACAATGTAAGCGATGTACTTCACTTTGCTTGCAAAAACTATCAACTTCAGTGCCTAATCAGCGAAGTTGTAATAAAGCAATAACGGTTTGGGTCTTTCGTAAATCTACGATTTTTGATTTCTCAGAGACAACCCATTCATATTTGAACAAAATTCATTGCTGTATTTAGAGGTTGCAGCGGCCTATATTTTTTTTTTATATATTTGCTATCGCTATTTCGAAAATATTAATCTTCATGGTAGATTTATTAATCATGTGCGATATAAAGCTACAATGATGATTACATTTTGCGAACAGTGTTGGCGAATATATAAAAAATTATACGACACTGAGATCCTCGTTTATTACTTAACCATCTAGATTGTTTTATATGGAGTTAAATAGGGTACACATAAATTGTGCTATATTCGAGCACAGGCATGCAGCCAGATTATGGATGGAATTAGATTTCTATCCACGAATTTTAGTTTTATTCATTATATATTATATATATGTTATATATATATATATATATATATATATATAAACATACATACACATATTCATATACCGGGTGTCCCAAAAGTCGCTGACACATTTTAAAATTCAATGTAAAATCACGTAATTGTCGTAAGAAAAGCGCTATGGACTATAATGCTTCGCAAAATGAAGAGTTTTATTCAAGTGAATAAAAAAATTAGTTCCAAACTTCGCCCATATATGGCGCTGTACTTTAAATTATTGGGAAGAATCATAAAAAACTCAAGACGATAATTTATAGGTCATTTTATTTTCTCAAAAGCAGTTACAGATTAATAATTTCTGAAATTCTTTATCATAGTTCAATGTGTGCACTCTTTGTAGCTCCATCCAATTGGAACTGCAGTTCAATCCAGGTGTTCGCAAGCATTTATTTCGGGATTGACTGGATCATATGTGTGATTCTCGTTTTCAGTTCTTCAATGTCTGCAACAGCAGACACTTCTTTTTCTCTGGGAGTCATTGTCTCTGTGTTACAGCATCAAAACTAATCTGAAAATCAGTAAAACGCTGGTCTGAAACTATTAAAATCAAACATCCAGACAACTTACGCCATCTATTATCGAATTTCGGAACTAATTATTTTCATTCGCTTGAAGAAAACATTTCATCCTGAGAAGCATTTTAGTCCAAACCGCAATCCTGTACTACAATTACTTGATTCTATATCGAATTTATAATGTGTCGAGGACTTTTGGGACACACTGTATATTTAATGAAGTTAAAAGTATAGCTGTATTGTTAGAAATTACTCTTTTCTTTTTATTCAACCTGTGCGATTAATAGTAACTTATAAATCAATTAAAATAGTAGAAATTAAAGTTGTGAGCTCGAGGTAATTTCTTGCCATTCTTTTCTTGTCAGATATATATTTTTTAATAATAAGGGCAGATTTGCACCTTGCGATCGAGAGGTGATTCTCTTTCCCCACTAGTGTTGCAATGTGTCCCAAAGGGGGCCCAAATGCTCTGGACACCACTAACTTTTTACAGTTTATTTCGCCATCTTTAATCGCAGATAATTCTGCCATTAGATAAGGCGAGAAAAATGGTTTTAAAATACTGCTGTCCAGAGTATTTGGAGAAATGATTTACGCGGGACAGCTGACAATACTAGTGGTAAGTGAGAGTCACCTCTCAAGTGCGAAGGGTTAATTTATTTCTCAGTGTAGTTATTTAAAATTGTTAATAGAATAATGGAATGAAAACTGAATAATAAAGAATTGGTTAAAAAGTTAAATGCATGTACTCTATCCGCTAATTATAAATGCTTAAAGTTTATGTGCTCTATAGCAGGGGTACTAAACCGTGGCCCGCCGAATACCACTAAAATTTTATAGAAATGACTACATTATCTAAACATTGAAACTCTGCGATTCAAGAAGTCGACTAGTTTAAAAAAAATTTAGTGGTATCCGGCGGGCCACAGTTTGACACCCCTGGTCTATAGAATGTAATAACTGGAAGAAAAATATGTTATTTGCCAAAAAAAAAAATATAGAAAAAAATTAGAAAAAGACCCTCTTCTTTACAACTGTCAAGTCAGCCACATACTTTAAAATATAATACAGTTTTTTTGTCCTGAATCATCAAGTGTTTTATTTAACTTTGCTAAAAGTAACGAAAGTTACTTACAAAAAGAGTAAGAATGTTCCAAAAAGAATAAATACTAAAAATGAGTCTTTTAACTCAATACGATAATTTAACTTTGTTGTAAAATTTTCGCCCGTTATTTCAGAATGAATATGCTTTGTCTGATAATCATTAAAATTCAAGAAAATCTTCTTACTTTGATCTTTGACAAATTCTCCTTGGGAAACTAGCATTCTTAATGAACTATCTTTCGATCTAACGAAGGCACCTGAGAAACATACAGAGTAATTAAATTACAATCGAAAAGACTTTCAAACAAATAATCCTTTACCGAGGTCCAATTTTCAGACTACAACAATATCAATATCGTGAAGCAGTACAATCTTATCTTCTTTATCTAAGAAGAAAATGCATTAATGTGACACGTGTTTAATATTTGTGTGTGTATATATTACATTATATAAAAATTTTCTTATCACAATGGCGCATTAACCCTCTGTCTACCAGAAGGGTCCAATGGACCCGACATGTACATTCAAAATATTTATTCAAACCAGAAATTTCTTCAAAACAAACTAAATGTATAAATCAGACAATAATAAGTTAAATAAACAAATTAAATAGTTTTAAGTAAAAATTCTGGTGTAGAATGTTTTTATAAAACTTGAGTAAAATTTCCGGTAGTTCTAGGGTTAACAAGAAAAATTTAAGATACAAATTTAATGTAGGGAAAATATTCCAAATATATATTAACAATTTAGAAGTACTTATCAAACGCGCATCTATACATCATCATTCATTCAGAAATTTTTTAATAATAATTTTACTTCGTTTTTACCTAGTACGGCCCTTATGACATCCTAATAGCACATAAATTAGCAGCAAATGAAATATATTAAAAAGCTATATACCGTAATTTCCCTTGTATACGCCGCCGCTCAGATAACTCGATTTCCTACGAAAATTCGTTTTAAATAAAATGTGACTTGCTTTTGCTTGGCATTTATTTGATTTCATTTTTAAATAAAATTTCCGGTATGAAAAAGACTTAACTAAGCCACGGCGTGTACGCGGAAATTTACGGTAATAGAGAAGTTAAAAGTTTTTGAGTGAAAAAATATTAAAATGTTAAATGACTGGTTTTCCCACTGTGGTGTAAATGCTTTAACCCCTTGGGGACGAGCGGTACGTATACGTGCCGCATGAAGCGCGCTGAATCCTCGTTTTTCCTCACCAGTAAAATTTTACTGTAAAATTTGCCTTATTTAACCAGCGAATTTTCTCGATTCACAAATTTCTGTTTTTAAAAAACGGTGACAAAAGATTAAAAATTACGTAAAAGGCTCCCTTCCCGAAGGGGTTAATATTTTAACACTTTGCACTCCGTTGGCGCAGCTGCAGCGACATCATCTTTCTTTGCAAACCTTGTTTTTGGCACCAGTAATAAAGGAGAATAATTTTTTTCTTATTTAATCAGAGCATTTTTGAAATTGTGTACTTGAAGTAAACTTCTTTTTAAAAAGTGGTGCCGACCGAATAAAATTTGCGTAAGAGACGCCGGAGTGCAAAGGGTTAATATAATACTGTACTTCAAATTCTCCTTGGGAAACTAATATTCTTAATGAACTATTCTTTCGATCTAACGAAGGTACCTGAGAAACATACAGTGTAATTAAATTACAATAGGAAAGACTTTCAATCAAATAATATTTTACCGAAGCCCTATTTCCAGGCTAGAAAAATATCAGTTAAAAAAAGCAATATAATTTTATCTTCTTTTCCTAAACAGAAAGGGGCGTGTGTTTAATAGTTATGTCATTAGGTATTACATTATATATATATATAAAAAAAAAAAAAAAGTTAGGTTAAAATTTAATATATCAAAAATATTCCAATTTTAATAAAATTTTAGAAGTATTTAAACTGTAAAAAAAGTACTGACAGCAAAGTTGCAGTTCATTTTTCATTTTCTTCACAAAGTTTCCGTTTTGATATTCCCCCGTTTTCAAGATGGAAATTTTCCGCAATTTAGGACAGCAATTTTTGTTTTTAGAAATAAATATGAACAATAGCGTAATTAAAAATATGTATATACCGTAATTTCCCTCGTACACGCCGCGGCTTAGTTAAGTCTTTTTCATACCGGAAATTTTATTTAAAAACTGAAGTCAAATAAATGCTAAGGAAAAGCAAGTCACATTTTATTTAAAACGAATTCTGGTAGGAAATCGAGTTATCTGAGCTGCGGCATATACGCGGGAAATTACGGTAATAAATATGTGTATTGGTCAAAATGTATACGGAACAGATATTTGCATTGCATAATATCACAACCGTTTCTTATCGCCTTGCCTTCCTCGGAATTTGAATCTCTCGGTACTCGCCATTAGAAGTGGAATGCTCTATGGTCTTCACCACCTGGCCACATCCAACCATGTGGTTATAGGCCGAGACTACAATTAAGAAAATTTAGCTGCATTTTTTCCGTTTACAATTAATTTAAAAGGAAAGTTTCCGTTTGTTGGTGTTCGAAGGTAAATTTTTGTTTTTAATATTCAGGAGTAAGGATAAAAAAGAAATTTTCCGTCTATTCTGGAAAAATGTACGATTTTTTACTCAAAATAAAAAAGTTTCCGTTAAAAAAACAGAAATTTCACATAAAATGTCATACACACCGTAATTTCCGGCGTATAATCCGCGGTTCAAACTATCACTTTTCGGCCCAGAATTTTTAAAAAATAAAATGTAACTTTTTAGATCGCGGTAAGTATTTGGCTCCAATTACTAAATAAAATTTCTGGGACCAAACAGAATTGTTTGATCTGCAGATTATACGCCGGAAATTACGGTATATATTGAATGTTTTTCAAAGAGTAGGTTTTTTCCCCTAGGAAATCTTAGCGTGATTTTTTAACACTAGAACGGCGGGAATTTTTACTCAAGTTTAAAAAAAAATATTTCACATCAGAACTTTTACTTAAAACTATTTAACTTATCTATTTAAGTTATTTTTGTGCAGCATATATTAATCTTATATTACAAAGAAATTTCTGGTTCGAATCGACATGTATTCATTCGGAAAGGGTCAAAATGACCCCTCGCCGCCGTTCTAGTGTTAAATAGATATATAAAGAACTCGTAAAACCATCATAGTTTTATGTGTTATGGAGAAACATATAGAGATGGGGAAACATATTTTTGCACTACAATTTCGACGATACCTCTGAAAATATAATAACTAAATTTAAAAGAAATGTATTTTTGAGTTCAGCGTTTTGAAAGCTTTCACACGATACCCCACACGAACAATGAATGTACAAAGAAATTTTTTTTCAAGTAAATTAGTTAGCCCCTCTACATGTTCCCTAAATATATTTGTGAATGTTTAATACTTTGTAAATGTGTGGGTCAATAGTCTATGTTACTTCCCTCAATTTGAACTGTCCAAGTTCCATAGTTTACGAGTAAAATGGCTCTGACAGACAGACACAGGAGTGGTCTTATAATGTGCCCCTTTTTAATTTTCAGTACAGAATCCTAAAATATTAAAATGTAAAAAGTCTCGTTTATCCTCAGTGATATAAATGCGTTAATATTAGCTATAATATTATAATATAGCGCTTGAAATTCTGCTTGTGAAACTAACATTCTTAATGAACTATCTTTCGATCTAACGAAGGTACCCCAGAAACATACAGAGTAATTAAATTACAACAGGAAAGACATTAAAACAAGTAATTCTTTACGGAATTCTATTTTCTGTCTGGAACAATATCAATATCATAAAGTAATACAATTTTATCCTCTTTATCCGAGAAGAAAATGCATTAATGTGATATGTATTTGTTATTTGTGTGTACAAGTACATGTGTGCGTATGTATTACATTATGTGATTTTTTTCCCGAATGATTCATCTATATGACAAAAAGTAAGATTGGCTGTTAATGTAGCAAAAATATTTCAAATATAATAAAAATTTAGAGTACAAGCATACATACATATCTTTTTGTCGAAAATTAATAATATTTTTTTTTCGTTTTTATCTACTGTTTCAGTTCTCATATATCATCAATATTTACAGGGGCACACAAAGTGGTAGAAAATGGAATGTATGAAAAAGCCATGAAACAGAAAACTTAACAGTTGTTTAATGAAAAATATATTATAATGTAAAAAATCTCGTTTATTCACCTTGATGAAAACACCTTAATGTTATACTATAATATAGCGATTCAAATTCTCCTTGTCAAAAAAAGCTGTCTTTGTATCTAAGGTAGGCACTTGAAAAACATGTAGAGTAATGAAAATACAATAGGAATGACTTGTAAGCAAATATTTCTTTACCGATGTCCTATTTTCAGACATGGAACCACTCAGCCCAGTGGTTAGCATGTCATCACAAAATGAGAAACTTGGACCGATGCTCTAGGGCAAGAAACCAGTGCGGCCTGGGCGGGATGTCTGTACATTATAAAAAAAAATCTGTAAAGTTACTAAAGTTTTTCTAGGAGACTGGGATTCCTAGAACTTTTTATGTAACGACAACAACAAAAATTCCTGTAATAGCGTCTGTTACAGGAATTTTTGTTGTTGCCGTTACATAAAAAGTTCTAGGAAACTGGGGTTCCCAGAACTTATGTAACTACAACAACAAAAATTCCTGTAATAGCGTCTGTTACAGGAATTTTTGTTGTTGCCGTTACATAAAAATTTCTAGGAATCCCAGTCTCCTATAAAAACTTTAGTAACTTTACAGATTTTTTTTACAGTGTACAAGGTTTTTAGTGTTTTTCTTGTGCTTGATCAATAAGTCGGGTCACTTTCCCTTCAAAAGTCATCCCTGAAGAAGTCCCTTCTATAGCAAAATTGCCAAGTCTGGCCGATGCATAGCAAAAATTCCAACTTATACCCTATTTTCAAGGCTGGAACAATACCGCCATCATAAAGCATTACTGTCTTATCTTCTTTATTAAGAAGAAAATGCAGCTGCTGAATGCAAAATGTGATATGTGTTTTATATTTCCAAATGTGTATGTATTGCATCTTATAAAAGTTTTCTTTACAAAATACGCATTCACAAGATAATTTAATTCTATATAATACTGAAGCAAACAAAAAATGAAAGGTACTAAAATGTTTGAATAGTTTATCCTTTTATCTTAGGCAAAAATGCCTTAATGCTTTATGTATATAATTATCTGTGTGTATGTGTGTCTACATGTATTACATTCTATAAAAATTTTCAATACAGAATGACACATTTACTAGCAAAAATTAAATTGCAATTCTTTCGTAATGGGTGTCACGGAGACGTTCCGTATAGGGTAAGTATGGGTTTTAGTTTTTATTACCATTATTTTATAAAAGTACTTTCTGCTTAATCTAATCGTTGAATTTCTAGATAAACTAAGATGAAGATTAGGTATACTGGTATTATTATAAGCTATTAGGAAATAAATACATTAAACTATATCTTAACTATTAGGAAATACTAGCAATAAAAAAATAAAATATACAGTAAACGCGCTCTGAAGGGATTAATGTAGCAAAAGTATTTAAATAATGCATCACTTTATCAAATCCAAAAGAGCATTAATGCGATATGTGTATGTATACCATGTATAAAATTGCTCTTTATGGAATGACTCATTCACAATAAGATTAAATCTAGCAAAAATATGGAAAATATATTAAACATTTTTAATATCATTTTGTACCACTATACCCATACATCATATATCAAAAAAAAAAGGGTGAACAAGAAGTAGCGCTATTAAAGTGTAAATTTTATTAATCAAAAATTTAATTATATCTGATATTTATTACACTTCTTATAGGTCACTTACTGATTATTAATTCGCAGTACAACATTATTTTTATGGTTTCTCTTCGTTTCAAAATGTAAGCCGAAAAGAAAATGATACATTTGCAAAACTTGTTGTCCAATATTGGGAAAACATTGCTGGGAGAAATAAAGCAACGATCGTTAACCATTTTCAAAATGAACAAAATCAATGTAGTATTACAAATAATAATCTTTGAATTTTCTGTAAAAAAAAAGAGTGATAAGTATTAGATATAATTAATTTACTAATAATAAAATTAAAACTTTCGTAACCCCACTTCTTGTTCAAATCTGAATAACAATTTTATTTTATGTTTTTCTTATTTATTCGCTGAATTAACATATGCTAATACCACATTTATTGTTGACAATGAAATCAGTGTTGCCAGATTGGGGACTTTTTGGTCCCCAGATTATCGATCGTCACCGCTTTTTTGAAATAGAAATATTCGGCCTATTTAAAAGTAGATTAAAAATTCTGAAAAATAAAGCGAATCATACTATTTAAAAGGGGTGACAGTCAAATAATCTAAATTTAAAAAATCCCCAATCTGGCAGCACTGAATGAAGTTGCATTTAACCCTCTCGCTGCGTAATTGTTTTATTAAAATAGCTGCAAAATAATTAAAATAGCTTCTTTGCCACCGGTTTTCCAAAACAAAATATTTTGTCTAATTTAATTGGAAAATGCTCCGATTAGACAAGACAAAATTTATTTAAAAAACTAACTGGTGGTAATAATCAAGGAGGATTAATTAGATAGAAAGATGCATGCCCGAGAAAATCTCGGGTTGCGCAGCGAGAGGGTTAATGCATTGTATGGTGAGAATGTAATAGAGCATTTTGAAGTTTTAAAGTGGAAAATAAGAAATATTGTTTATATAAGAAGTCTTGTTTATTCACTTTGATTAAAATGTCTCATATCATTATAATAATATAGCTATAGCTAGAAAATTTATAGGTGAATTATTAACGACCTGAGAGTCTGATTTTAGAGCTATTTTAGTGACAAAAAGTCATTATTTATTAGGTATTTTACTTTTACAATTCTTTCACAACAACACAAAAGCGCGCTTTTAAGGCCAGAAAACAATGATGAATCATAAAATACATTATATCATAACTCAGTAAGGCCAGAAATATTTACTGTTTTACTTGTTAGAGCATCACGGATGTTTTTCTAAGCATAACTTATAAAGATCCAAGTGCCGGATCAAAATTTAAATTTCATAACTTAAAAAAAAAAAAGATTTTCACGTTAATGGATTTAAATATGATAAAGAACAACATATGAAACATTTTTGCGATTGGAAATGTACCCCAAAGCTAACGGTTTGGCAATTATCTACTGGACAATGATAAGTAGAGACACTCTTTATATATATTATAAGACATGAATTTTTTCAAAGATTTTTTTTTTTTTTTTAATATCTATAAACAGTTTTCTTGCCCCATGGTCAAATATGGAATTGGTTTAAAATACCGCTTTTCTATTTTCATCACATTTACTCCTGCATCATAGAATGTATGAAAGTATTAGATTAAATGTTAAAAAATAGTAGAATAAATCGTTTAACGTTTGGTTCAATATACTTTACTTAAAAAAAATTTGTAAACTTTTGCATGATTACAAATATACAGATAAATTAATATTAGTCTTAAATGATTAATTTCATATGCAAGAAATAACAATTATGAAAATACAGTGGTAGTTATTTATCTTTTCATAAACTAGATTATGGTATGGTATACTTTAAGTATAATACAAATATTTAAACGTTGGGTTATTTAAAATTAAACTTTAGTCAGATTTTATTCTAATAAAATAGAAAGAAGATTACAGCAGCATTAATTACAAATATGTTAAACTATAATAGAGTAAAGAATATTTAAGCATAGTTAACTTACTATTTGTGAGAAATCTATGAAACTGTAGTAAGTCTTTTTTTTTTTTTTTCTTGTGGAGAAAAATACATAAAAACTGTTTGACTATGTCTTTTTCTAATATTCACTCATCGAATATAATTATACTCAAGATAGTATATATATATTTAGTAATCGGAAGGCATTTTTTTAAATTTCATATTTAAATTATCGGTTTTGTAATGATTACTTTCAGTTTCAATAAATTTTAATTCTTTTATAAGAAGCATTATGAAATTCGATTGCTAGAAGCATTTTTTAGTAATACCAATATTAATTGTTTAAAATTTGTATGTAAATGACATATTTGTTTTTTGGATTACACAAAGAAACTGATCAGGACAGTATATGATTGAATTATTTGTATCACTGCATATATCGCTGATATTATAATTACCATATACGTAAGTATATGATAATTTATTACACGATGTAATGCGTCAAAAATTTAAAATATCTTGAGAAATTTCTCATATAGAACTGATTTGAATTTTTTGTTTTAACAAATGTTCATTACATTAACCAACAGCATTGCCAAAAGGGACAGATGTAAAAAGTTTTGCAACATTTTTCTTCTTAAAAATGCGAATATTTTTTGTATAAACGTTTATCACGTGTTAATAATTTGAAATGTTTCAAATTTATAATTAATTTATTGCATAGGTAAATTGAAGTTCTATAATATTAGGTATACAGAAAAGTTCTACCTGTTGTTAGCAACCTTATTTTAATTATCAAAGCCAACTGAAATACAAACCTGAATCAATATGGTCACCATTAACTTCCACAACCCTACAACCCTTTAACAACGCTCAGTCACCAGATGTATTCCGTGGTGAAAAAGAAAGCCTGATATTTTTTCGCTATAAATTCATCAATTGCGTTTAACACCTCATCTTCGGTCTGAAATTGCTCCTTTGCTAAACTTTTTCATAAAGGGCTAAAAAAGTTATAACAATGAGGTGAAATGTCTGGTGGGTACGCCGGATGAGGAAAAATTTATCATTGTAGATCGTTTATGGCTTGGCAAGCCACGGGACTTCTATGTGTCTTGGCGTTATTGCTTTGTAATATTATTGTTATTAGTTTTATCATGGCTTATATCAAGTATAGCGTCTCTTTACTTTGATTTTTTTTTCTGCTAATGGTTTCAGTAAAGAGTGTGAGGTTCGCCAGTAACAGTTTCTCCTGGTTTGACACACTTGTCATACCCTCTCCTTTTATCTTCAATCTGAAATTGCTGCATTTCTAAGTTGTTATGTAAACAGCTAAAACGATGATAATCGCAAGGTGAAAGGTCTAGTGAGTGAGTAGGATGTAGCGAAATTCCCCATTGCAGATCGTTTATAGTTTGGTTGGCCAGAGATTACTTCCTTAATCAAAACAAATGCTGAGCACTCGTTTTTTATTATATTCAGACTCAATATCTTGCGCCCGTAAAATGTTTGTAGAGTGCGATAAGCTGTGTTTAATTGCACAAGAATTAGTAATTTACGCTTAACTCTTTTCCAGATAACGCTATTTTATGAAAACGGCTGAACACTAAAATTTAGAAAAGCAAGTTTACTAATTTTTTAACTTCAATGAAATAACTTAGCTACTGATAATGATTTTAGTGCAATAAAATATAATAAAATGATTAAATATAAAAGAAATATAACACAAGAAGCTTAGTAATTTCTTAACTTTCAATGAAATATCCATAGCTATCAATTAAGATTATATTTAAACTATTATTTATCTTAGTGATTCCATTCTTAATATCTTGCGCCCGTAAAATGTTTGTAGAATGTGATAAGCTGTGTTTAATTGCACAAGATTTAGTAATTTACGCTCAACTATTTTCCAGATAACTCTATATTTTATGAAAACGGCTGCATTCTAAAATTTAGAAAAGCAAGTTAACTAATTTTTTAACTTCAATGAAATAATTTAGCTACCGATAATGATTTTAGTATAATAAAATATAATAAAATGATTAAGTATAAAAGAAATATAACACGAGTAGCTTAGTAATTCCTTAACTTTCAATGAAATATCTTTAACTATCAATTAAGATATTATTTAAATTATTATTTATCTTAGTGGTTCCAATATATTCTTTACTTGTTTAAAACTCTTCAAAATTGATTTTTATGAATTTTTTCCACTAGATACACACTCACATATAAAAATTACCGTTCAAGTCAGTGTATGTTTATAGTCCAACCAAACACTCGAAGCGACTTTTTTATTGCATTGTTTTAGATTTATTCTGGAAGTGTTAATAAGCTAGATTAATGAGAAATATAACTTTGTAGTAATTGTCTATCTCTTTTCCTCCTGGGCTATCGTTTCGAAGGAAAATGAATCAATTTAGTTTCAATTGATTCAAAAATATATAACTATTATATCAAAATTTCCTTATTGAACTGTTTTGATTTGTATAGGTTTCAAATTAATTTTTGTGAAATTATTTTTTTCTATTTTAGCAAATTTTCATAAATTAACTAGTAGCATTGCAAAAAGTACAAAGTTAAATTCTTTTCTAATATCTTTTTTTAAATATATCTTTATCATTCGGCATATTTTTGACATAAATTTTCATCACATGTTTAACATTCAAAATATTTCAAGAGTAAATTTAATTTATGCTATATAAAATTGAATTTTTATATAAATAAAAAAAATTAAAAACATTTTTTTTAAATTATCAATTCATAAACTTTCAATGAAATAGCCTTGACTATCAATAAATATTAAAATATAATAAAATATTAACACATTCTGGACAATTGCAACATAAAATATAATAAATAAGAAATTATTCCTTAAAAACACATAAATTTTCTTTAAGTGTTTTTAAGGAATATATTTTTATTTATTATATAATAAAATATTTATAAAATTAAAATAAAATAAATTTACAATTTCTTCAATATTAAATGAAATATCCTTAACGATCAATAACTATTTCAACTCCAATCTTAGTAATACCAACATATTCTTCATTTCTGAAAGAAAGTTCAAAACTGATTTATATATCTTTTGTCCCTTTGATACATACTTAAATATAAAAACTGTGCAAGTCAGTTTTTGTAAAACTATTATTCTTTATTTTAACAAATTTAAATATGGTAATGAGAAGCATCGCAAAACCTGCTAGATAAAATTATTTTCTTAAATATTATATACTTGAAGGTATTTGCATCAATGTGCGTAATTTTTACTTAAATAATTTTCACATACTAACTCTTTGATAAATATACAAATCTTGCAACAACACAATAAATTCATTCTATATTTTAATTCAATTTCTAAAACAATGACGAAAATAAAAGCCGGAAAATAAACTCAGCGATATCTTTTGCCCCATTGATACATACTTACATATAAAAACTGTGCAAATCAGTTTTTATAAAATTATTATTCTTTATTCTAACAAATTTAAATATGGTAATGAGAAGCATCGCAAAACCTGCTAGGTCAAAATATTTTCTCAAATATTATATACTTAAAAGTATTTGCATCAATGTCAGTATTTTTGACTTAAATAATTTTCACATACTAATTCTTTGATAAATATATAAATTCATTCTATATTTTAATTCAATTTCTAAAACAATGACGAAAATAAAAGCCGGAAAATAAACTCAGCGATATCTTTTGCCCTATTGATACATACTTACATATAAAAACTGTGCAAATCAGTTTTTATAAAATTATTATTCTTTATTCTAACAAATTTAAATATGGTAATGAGAAGCATCGCAAAACCTGCTAGGTCAAAATATTTTCTCAAATATTATATACTTAAAAGTATTTGCATCAATGTCAGTATTTTTGACTTAAATAATTTTCACATACTAATTCTTTGATAAATATACAAATCTTACAACAACACAAAAAATTCATTCTATATTTTAATTCAATTTCTAAAACAATGACGAAAATAAAAGCCGGAAAATAAACTCAGCGATATCTTTTGTCCCATTGATGCATACTTACATATAAAAACTGTGCAAATCAGTTTTTATAAAACTATTATTCTTTACTTTAACAAATTTAAATATGGTAATGAGAAGCATCGCAAAACCTGCTAGGTAAAAATATTTTCTTAAATATGATATACTTAAAAGTATTTGCATCAATGTGCATATTTTTCACTTAAATAATTTTCACATATTAACTCTTTGATAAATATACAAATCTTACAATAACACAATAAATTTATTCTATATTTTAATTCAATTTCTAAAACAATGACGAAAATAAAAGCCGGAAAATAAACTCAGCGATATCTTTTGTCCCATTGATACATATTCACATATAAAAACTGTGCAAATCAGTTTTTGTAAAATTAGTATTCTTTATTTTAACAAATTTCAGTATGGTAATGAGAAGCATAGCTGAACCTGCTAGGTAAAAATATTTTATCAAATATTATATACTTAAAAGTATTTGCATCAATGTCCGAATTTTTGACTTAAATCATTTTCACATACTAACTGTTTGAGGAATATACAAGTCTTACAACAACACAATAAATTTATTCTATATTTTAATTCTATTTCTAAAACAATGACGAAAGTAAAAGCCGGAAAATAAACTCAGCGATATCTTTTGTCCCATTGATACATACTTACATATAAAAACTGTGCAAATCAGTTCTTATAAAATTATTATTCTTTATTTTAACAAATTTAAATAAGGTAATAAAAAGCATCGCAAAACCTGCTAGGTAAAAATATTTTCTTAAATATGATATACTTAAAAGTATTTGCATCAATGTGCGTATTTCTGACTTAAATAATTTTCACATATTAACACGTTGATAAATATATAAATCTTACAACAACACAATAAATTTATTCTATATTTTAATTCAATTTCTAAAACAATGACGAAAATAAAGGGAGAAAAATAAACTCAGCAATTGTTTAACCTTCAATGAAATATTCTTAACTATCAATAAAGATTTTATTTAAACTGCAATTTTAGTGATTCCAACATATTCTTTACTTGTGTAAGACTGTTCAAAATTGATTTATATGACTTTTTTCCACTAGATACACACTCACATATAAAAATTACCGTTCAAGTCAGTGTATTTTTATAGTCCATCAACCAAACACTCGAAGCGATTTTTCTGTTGCATTGTTTTTGATTTATTCCCGAAGTATTATTACTTTGTAGTAAGTCTCTCACTCTTTTCCTCCAGAGTTATCGTTTCCAAGTGAAAAGAGTCAACTTGGTTTCGAATGATTCAAAAATCTATTGTCGGAATGTTGAATGTTTTCCAGGATCGATTTGGAAGGTTTGATTTTAGAGTTCTTTGGAAAGAAACGTGATGCTGTTTCTCGGTAAAGCACTGCTTGCATTTGTTGCTCCTGTTTCAGATATAAAATGTAATATAGAAATTTTCGCATTAGATTCTTTTAAAAAGTGGTTTCCTTTTCTAATAAAATATTAATAGTCGAAATTTTATGTCTCCTTCATCTAGTGTCGTTCGTAATATAAGTCTCAAAATCGTAAAATATATTATAGATAGTTAAAGTTTTATAAATATTAAAGACTAAATTTTCTGAACAACTTTGAACATGTATCATAAATGGACTTGAAATTGATTTAAATGACAATATCCGTAGGTAAAAACTTTTATCTATCAGGGTACTACAAATTGTTAATAAAATAAATATTATTTCAAAGTAACATGATATATTTTAAGTATGGTTACCGTTTCTAAAAAAAAATTAAGTAGTAGAATGTAAAAAAATATAAATAGTTGTATTAAATAGTGATTTTAGAGTTCTTTGGGAAAGAAACGTGAAGCAGTTTCTCGGTAAAGGACTGCTTGAATTTGTTGCTGCTGTGTCAGATATGAAATGTAATGTAGAAATTTTCGCATTAGATTCTTTTAAAAAGTGGTTTCCGTTTCTAATAAAATATTAATAGTCGAAATTTTATGTCTCCTTTATCTAGTGTCGTTCGTAATTTAAGTCTCAAAATCGTAAAATATATTATAGATAGTTAAAGTTTTATAAATATTAAAGACTAAATTTTCTGAACAACTTTGAACATGTATACAGCATAAATGGACTTGAAATTGATTTAAATGACAATATCCGTAGGTAAAAACTTTTATCTATCAGGGTAGTACAAATTGTTAATAAAATAAATAAATATCAAAATAACATGATTTATTTTAAATATGGTTACCGTTTCTAATAAAGATAAATAGTAGAAATTTTATGTCTCCTTTATCTAGTAACCATTCATAATATATGTCTGAAAATTGCAAAATATATTAAGGATCGTTGAAGTTTTATAAATGATAAATACCAAATTTTGCTGAACAGCTTTGAACACGTGTTCGGCATAAATGGACTAGAAATTGATTTAAATGATGATATCAGTTAGTAAATACTTTAAGCAATCTTGCTATAACAAACTGTGATAAAATAAATATTATTTCAAAATAATATGATCTATTTTAAATATGGTTGCCTTTCTAATGAAATTTTAATAGTTTAAATTTGTGTTTTCTTATCTAGTGTACCTCGTAATATAAATATGGGCTCCAAGAAATGCATGTTTTTTTTTTTTTTTAATTTTAAGATTGTATTTAAAACGTTGTATATTTATTTACAAAATAATGCGCTTTAAAAATTAAAAAAATACACATTATAACATTTTAATGTGTGTGGGGAAATTTTCTAAATAAATGAATAAAATGAAATAAAACTTTAAAACTAATGAAAGCAGATCCCAATAAAAAAACATATAAGGGACAATCTCACAATCTTTTGACTTTCATTTCCCTGAATAATATTTTTATTTTAATACACTTTTTTGTGTTTTTTTTAATTTCATATACTGGGATACATCCCATTGCATGATTGCAAAACAATATTAACGAGATAAATAAGTTTTGGACGATGTTTGAGGTCCAAACACCTGGAAAACTCCTATACCGTCCCGTGTCCGTGATGCTGATTTTTAAGTTTGTAGCTGTCTGGATAAAATTGTTTCAATAAAATAATTCGATGTGATTTTTTTCTGATACTGGAACTATTGTTTTATATAAATATGTAGCTAAAAATTAACCCGCACACATTTTTAGGGTTGTTATTATTCTTTAAACTCTGTCCCTGGGTTTTAGATTCCTTACCATCCCTTTCTAAAATTAGACAGAAAATCATTTCAGATGCAGCCACAGAAATTTTTTCAAGTTTTTCTCATGCAGAAGTATGCTAGAGAAAACATTTCTAATGGGCAGAGCATGGTGGGCAGAGCACCAGAAGTGCATAAAATGATTAAGCGGTCACAGGCCTTTTCAACAATATGTCACATGAGGTGCTATGGCAAAATTTAGAAAAATGCCCTCCCACGGGGAGGGGCAGGCGGGGAGAGGGACACGAAGGTGCTAATACAAATAAGAAGCCACAGACCTTTCCAAAGATATGTCACATGACGGATGTCGGCAAAATTTAGAAAAGTGACCCCTCCCCTAGTATGTGAATGTAGGGGGAGGGTCATCGGAGGTGCATAACATGAATAAGTGGTAAGAAATTATTTGCATATTACACGATCTTTCGAGGAAATTCACGTATTTCGCACAACCTTTAGAAGAAATTTGCTTATTTTACACGATCCTTTGGCAGAAATTGCGTTTTTTCCACGATCTTTCGACAAAATTTGCGTATTTCGCACGATCTTTCGAAGAAATTCACATATTTTACACGATCGTTTGACGAAATACGCATTTTTTTCGTGATCATTTGACAAAAATCACATTTTTTCGCGATTCTTTGACAAAATTCGTGTTTTTTCCGTGACCTTTCAAAGAAATTGGCATATTACATGGTCTTTCGACGAAATTTGCATATTTTACACGATCCTTTGGCGAAAATCACATTTTTTCGCACGAACTTTCGAAGAAATTCGCATATTTTCCACGATCTTTCAACGACATTTGCATTTTTTCTGCGATCATTTGACAAAAATCATATTTTTTGTGATTCTTTGACGAAATTCGCGTTTTTTCCACGACCTTTCGAAGAAATTCGCATATTACATGATCTTTCGATGAAATTCAAGCATTTCGCACGACCTTCTGAAGAAATTCGCATATTCTACATGGTCTATTGGCAAAAATCACGTTTTTTTTGCAATTCTTTGATGGAAATCGTGTCTTTTTCGTGATCCCTTAACGAAAATCTCGTTTTTCCGGCAATCCTTTGATTAAAATCGCGTTCCCCGGCGATCCTTTGATAAAAATTGTGTTTCCCAGCGATCCCTTTACTGAAGTCGCATTTTTTCCTGTAATCCTTTGACGAAAATCTCATTTTTCCCATGATCCTTTGACATTAATTGCATTCTTTCAATGATCCTTTGACAATTGTGCTCAATTTGGTGCGGTTCGTACTCGCGTTTTTGTTATATTTCATACACTCCCACTACAACCCTTCCCTCATTAAAAATGTCAACAAATTTTAATGCATATTTGCATCGATCCCAGGAATAATAAAATTCACTGCTGAAAAAGCGGAATTCCGCGTTTCTGCGGTAAAGTAAAACGTCTGAAAACGTCTTTCGATTACATAGTTTTTGAATACAAACACCTGCTAGTTTCATGCGTTTCCAAACAAAAATAATTTAAAACATATGTCATAAAGTTGCCCCTTTGGATTTGAGAACACCCGTAATGAAAAGTATTCACCATAACAAATGCACAGGGATAAATTCAGTCAGGAGATACAGTATTCCCACATCATATATTAATTGAGGGCTATACAAAGCTAATACAAATTGAAGGATGAAATTTATAAAAATATTTTACTCAAATTTTTCCGATAGATTTCAGTACAATTAAAAAAAAAAAAAAAAAAACATAGAGCAAACATAGATACAATATGTCAATTTTTTTAAATTGAACAGAACTGAAATTATCGATTCAAGTTTGAAAATATGAATTTCATAAAATACGATAAATGTCACATATAATTTTTCTTTAAAAAAATCCCAAAACTTCCTTAAATAAAATTGCACATAACAAAACTTTTTCAAAGAAAATTACGTCATAAGAACAGTTGTTACTTTGTTCATTCTGACACTATTTTCTATGTGTGCCCAATTGAGAAGAAAAGTAATGTGAAGCTCCCTAATTTTTAGATAATTTCATGTATAAACATCAAGCAAACACAATTCTCTATTATTAATTGAAAAAATTCTAAAATGCCTATAAATTAGTGGTTTGGGGACAAATCTACAACTAATGTCACAAATAATGGCTGTTTGTTTACATCAGATGAATCAGAGATTAAGGGTAATGTTTACATTAATGTCAAGATTATAAGTAATTTAAGGGAAACAGATGTCATATCTTTCCTTCGAAAGAAAATTTGCAAAATTTGTCAGTCAGTTGCATGAAAATATCTCAAAATTCATCAATCAGTCGCAGATCAAAAGTTAATTATTTTTTTCAGTCAGACATGGGAAAAAATGCAAGTTTTGTGACTCTGTCACAGAATGAAAATACGAAATTCACAAATCAATCATAAAAAATATTGCAAAATTTGATAATCGGTTGTAGAGAACAAAATCGTTAATTTTGTTATAAAGGAGATACTTCTTGACTGGCATAATGTAAACACCACCCATGTGTACTTTGGTTTAAACAATGTAAACAAAAGAAAATTACGTAAAATACAATTTATATGCAGTTAACAAAACCAAAACACACGAAGCTGCTCAAAACATAGAAACAGAACTGCTTTATTAAAGAAATTATCAAGTGCAATTATGTTCTTAAAAAGAAAATAAATTACTTACCGGTGAAATGGTAATCCGGCTTTAAATCTAGGAGCTGTAATACTACTTATAAATTAAATATATTTTACCATTTAGTGTTCTCTCCAGAATATTTTTACGGGTGCTGTGCATTACCCTTTTTTTTAAATTGGCAAAATGCACTCCTACCAGAGTTTCGAACAGGCAGTTTAGGAAGGGCGGGGAGGGTTTTGGTTTAGAAAATAGCACCCCTCTTGCCCCTCATTCAAAAAATTAGGACCCTTCTTGCTCCTCATCCAAAAAATTTGAACAATTCTTGCAACTCAGTAAAAGAAATTGCCCATTCTCCCTTTTGCATTAAAAAATTTACTTGCATAGTAAAAATTGACTCGATGTTGTCTTGAAAGGCTTTAAAAATCAAAAGAATGCTACTGTGCCGCCTTTAAGAATGCGAAAAGTGCCCTAAAGAATCCAAAACATGCCCTTTAGTATTAAAAAAGTGCCCTTTCTCACCGGTAGCAGCCTGCCCTGTCTTAAACCTAGAAGAAACTCCACCCTTAACAATTTCAAAATAGTGAAATTCATCTTTGCTTCTTCGCTCATGCACTTTCACGCAAGGGCACAGATGTCATGAACCTGACGCCCCCCGAGCAGAAAATTCTCCATGTGTCTGCGACAGATACTTCAGGGACAAAAAATTATCTGCAGGTAAAATATTTTTTACAATTGAAGCGTTAATTAATCAAACAATCACTTACCTGTAGTGTTTTTAGGTATTTTATAAATTGTTATTAATAATAATCTCAACTTTTTGTATTAAATAAGAAAGAGCTAAACATAATATGAAGCAAAATAAAGACTTGATGAAAAGGAATCTGCAAAAGAGAAAAGAAAATCTGTGAGGACCGCCGCCCGTCTCAAACCTTCTGCTACCGGGCCTGACGCCAATGTCATATACTCAACGGGTACTTAACTGGCGCAAAAGTGTCATTATTTTGCTTGATAGGGTAACACGGATGTTGTTGTTTATGCTGTTGATGTTTTCGCCAAACTGGCTTCGGAAAACCCCCCCCGCCCGTATATGGCATCTGTGCCCATGCAAGTACATGCACTTTCTAATCTTAATCATTTGGAGAATTTTTTTTTAAATATCTCGTTTGCATTCCCATGTTTTTACATGATTTTGTTTGCATTGGGCAACTAAAGACGATCTCTAAAATAGCCTTTTTTTATGAGGACGTTAATCTTTTTCAGACAAAAATAGCCTCAGAAAAAAAACCTGCAAACAAAATCAAGAAAGTAAAAAACGGCTGTTGTAAAAATCGACCTCAGCTGGCAAACAGAATAATTTCAAAATATAGAAATGCAAATGAGATACCTTAACAAAAAATTCTTATAAGATTAATATTACAGGGCAGGCGTTTTCATGTGAGTGAAGTAACCTCTTAAGTAAGTAGTAGAGATTCTTTGCAAAAATCGACTTCATACTGTATAGTACTGTGTTTACTCGCATAATAATAGCACTTTTTTGCCAATTTTTTATTGTGAAAGTCTAGATGAGACTATTATGCGGAGAAATCTACAGCATAATATTGTACACTGAAATTCTGAAACATTACTGGTATAAAAAAACACATAATAAAATTAGTAACTTACCAAATGTTTCCAGATTGTGATGTTTATTAAATACCATTTTTCTTTTTATGGTAATATTTTTATAGATGTAAAATTTACAAAAAATCTTTGTGAAAATTTGAACAAAAAATTCTCGTAATAAATTTCTTTTACTAAAAGTTTCAGTATCACTATTGTAATGAGAGTTGGTGTCTGAAGAATCTCCGTCATTCCATTAAATGTCATCTTCGCTTCCGTCCAAAGCATCGAAGATACCCATCTTCTTAAAATTTTTTGAAATTATATCGCTTGTCATTAAAGTCAAGCTTTGTAATATCCAACTACACATTAGTTCCAGGGATGGGCGCTTTACTTTTCCACTGGGAATTTTCTCGTTGTTCCCATTGACTATCTAATATCCATATACTCGTCTTATATTGTCTTGCAGAATCCCTATGACTCCTCCGGGAATTATCACAAGATCTGTTTTGCCTTCTGAAAGTTTTTTTTTACATCATCAACAAAATGTCTTCGGAAACTATCAAGTACCAGCATGGCTGGTTTTTTGAGCAATGCTCAAGACCTTTTCTTCCAAACGTTGCGAACCCAATTTTTCATAATTTTTTCATCCATCCAATTTATGAAAAGAAAATAGTTTGACGATTTTTTCTGCTTCAAATCAGGGGTGCGACTATTACACTAGTCTATTGTGTGCTGCTTTGCAGAATTGCTGAGCATCGAATACCAAGTACTAGCATATACTAAGGAAGTAACATTCATGCACACACTCTAATCAATACTGACCACTCGACTGGAGGCAGAATTATTTTTTTTAAGTCACCGGTAAAATTTAAAAGAAAAATTGCTTAAATTAAAAACATTGAAAAGTGGGAAGGGTTAGTTCCAGGCCATTGGACGACCGTTGTGGCTTCGAGTTTAATCTTCAGCAGCAGTTGGGGGTGGGCAGATAAAAAAAAATAATAGATGTAAGATTTTTTCATTGTCTGAAAACATACATTTTCGGTTTACTTTTAAAATTTAATTTTATTCCAAAATTTAATAAGTCATGCACATTGTTTTAAAATGTTAAACCAGCAGCACTACTTGGAAAGTTACATTAAATAACCCGAACAATACACACACAAAAAAAAACTATTCAATAAAAAACTTAAATTGATTTTTGAACTCTTTTCCTTTGTAGTAACAATAAATTATTTAAATTTACACTAACTAGCTTTTAATTAGCTACACCGCTATTATTCTTTAAAGAAAAGCCAAAAAAAAAAAAAAATATATATATATATATATATATATATATATATATAGTATCTTGCGCCTACAAATCCTCCTCCGAAATATTTTATTGGTGCGACCTTTATTTTCTATTGTTGAATAGTATATCCGAATTTTTTAAAAAGGGCCCAGTTTTTTGGAAGTATAATAGTCCTTTCAAAAAGAGAGATCTAGCTCGGTACATAATTTAGCAATCTTACATATCCATTTTAAAAGAATAATCAAAGTATTATACGGACAAATCAGATTAAAAAAATACTATACGAACGCAAAAACCGAACGGGCATGGTGTCAGTTCTTTAAAAAATTAGCTCGGTACATAATATTCGCAATGTTACGGTTATTGACATTCATTAAAAAGAAAATAATAATTAACGCGAAAGTATAATACGAACAAAAGGGGTTATGAAAAATAAGACGAAAGCCGAATCGCGAGTCACATGTATTGTAAATAAAACATTCCGCCTAGATCGAAAGTTGAGTTGTACGAGCACTACTGCTTCACCCATCGGAATCCAGGTAGATTTTACGCTGTTAGCGAAACGAGATTGACCAATCAGAAAACTTGCTTCCTTAAAACAGGGAAAAGTTCGCGAAATGCGAGCTTCTGATTGGTCAATCTCGTATCGCTAACAGTGCAAAAGCTATCTTCATCCCGGACAGAATTTAGAAAAAAAAATATTATTTAAATGATATTAATTTATTATATATTATTAATAATTATTATTAATTATTTAAATTATATTATATTATTCATATTATGTAATATATAATTAATATTATATTAAATATCAATAATTATTCATTATAAATATTATTAATAATTATTAAATCAATTATTATATTGATCAATATTAAAAATTAATTTAAATAATAAATATTTATTTACAGTCAGAAATGCAGCCTCAGCTTCGTGAACAAAAATCAAATATTCCAATGTAAATTTAAAATAAAATATTTAATAAGAATTTTTTTTTCATTCGTTTTTATAAAGTAGAAGTAATTTTCATACGAACTGGGAGTCATGTCTTTTCCGGGAGAAGGGCAAATTGTGCATTTAGTAAATCCGGGTCCGGGTGTGCTATGAAAAAGAAAAAAGGGGTGTGGAATGCCTCCTCCCTGGATTTTGAAATTAAAGTTAAAAAAAATTCTGCTTTTGAAAAACATAGTAGAATTTATTCCTTTCGAGTAAGTTTAAAAAAAGGGAAGCAGGAATTTTCCGTTTAGGGGAGGAGGGGGACATAGGAGAGCAACTACCCCTCCCTAGATTTTGAAGTAATTAACTAATTTTATTTCCTTATTTTGAAAAACATAATAAAATTTATTATTTGCCAGTGACTAAAAAAAAGAAACCAAGAATTTTCCGTTAGAAGGAGGCGGGGGGGGGGGGGGGGGTATAAACAGTTATTTGTTCCTCCCTGGATTTTAAAATATAAGTAACTAATTTTTTTTTCTACTGGTTTTGAAATAGTGAAATGAGGAACTAAAAAGTTTCAGTTGAGGGAGCTGTATAGGAAGACCATTGGCCCTTTCCTGGATTTTGAAATTGTAATCTAAATTTTCTTTTTTTCCTATTTTGAAAACATAGGAGAATTTATTTTTTTCGAGTAACTTAAAAAAAAAAGGAAACAAGAATTTCTGTTTAGGGTAAGGTGGCATGGGAGACCAGTGGCGCATCCGGGATTTCACTTTGGAGGAGGCTATCATATTTTAGAGGTCTATATGGGCCCAGATCTGACCCGGTCCGCTGCCGAGTTCTGTCTTTCTTTCATTTGATTTGATGGGACGTGCCGGATCTGGTCCTGACTTACACTTTTTCTGCTGACTTGAGCAGAATCGTAACCAGCCAGAGGAAGCTCTGGAAAGTTTTGGTGGGGCTAATTCTGAATGCTTTTAACATGTTAAATAATAAAATTCTGTACTAAAATATATCTTAGTTTTTGCGATTTTTTTTTGGTGTGTTTCTGTATTTGGATAATTTTAAAATGTGTTTGCAATCAAACGATTTAAAGTTTTATTATTAAATTATCAAATTATTATGAAAATTAAAGAGAGCAAGAGTTTGCATGGGGTCTTAAATTTTTAATTAAGTAAATTTTAAACATGCCAATATTTCGAATTTCATAATAAAATTTATAAAAAGAGATAAAATTTTGTGACAAAATTAATATCTTTTCAAAAATTCGATTTGTTAATTACCTATTAAAAATAATAACATTCTTTCATAATTTAAAAAAAAAATAAATATCTTATCCGGTCTGGGAGGGGCTTCAGCCCCCTTAGCTCCCCCGTGGGTGCGCCAATGTAGGAGACCAATTACCCCTCCGAAGATATTTCAATTTAAATAACCCAATTTTTTCTCTCCTGTTTTGAAAAACATAGTAAAATTTATTCTTTGCGCGTAACTTAAAAATTAGGGTAACCAAAATTTTACGTTAAAAGAGTGGAGCCTAGGGGAGTCATTGTCGCTCCCTGGATTTTGAAACATATATGTAACTGAATTTTCTTTTTCTCCGATTTTATACATAGTAAAATTTATTTATATGCAGAAATTTAAAATAAAAGAGAAGCAGTATATCAGAAATATCAGTTGCGCGGGAGAAGGGGGGGGGGGGGATAGGAGAAAAAAGCCATTTCCCTTCCCTGAATTTTGAAATTTAAGTAATTAAATTTTCTTTTTTTATGAAATGCATAGTAAAATTCATTCTTTTTCAATATTTTAAAATAAAAGAAATAAAAAAATTCCGTTAAGGAGGGGGGGGGGGGTAGAAGGCCCATTGCCATCCCTGAAGTCTGGAATTTAATTAACGGAAATATCTTATTTTCTCCGATTTTGACAAATATAGTAAAATTTATTTATTCCGAATAACTTAAAATTAAACAGAAACTAAGAATTTTCTGTTGGGGAAGAGATTCACCCCCCTATATCTCACTCTTGGTAGTTAATTTTCAGTCGATTTTTTTATGTTTATGTATTTAAACTTTATCTTAAAGTCAGGTTAAAAAGAGTTCTTTTTTTTTTGGGGGGGGGGGGCGGAGCTGTAACCCGAGGACGGCATTCCCTCCCGGATTTTGAAATTTAATTTTAGCTAAATTTTCTTTTTCTCTGATTAAACACATAATAAAATTTATTCCTTTCGGCCAACTAAAATAATTAAAGACTAAGAGAAAGACGAGAAACTGGTAAAATTAAAGAGATAAAATTACTTCTATACTGCTGTATTACTACAGACGCAAAATCTCATTATTTTAAAAGTTTATGATGGCTTCACTTAAACTATAGTATTTTTGAGGTTAATAGCACAGAGAATTTTTGAAATAAAGGCCCACAAAATTACGCCACATTAGCCGTAGAATTTCTAAAGTATTTTTATAGTCGAGATTGCACTACAGAAAATCTATAGTTGACTATAGAAAAACATAAAAAATACTCCACTTCTGTAGAAAAACTGCAGTTCATTTTTAGCTGGGATTCCCATATTAACCAATTCTTTAAAAATAATAGAAAAATATTAATTTAAATTATGAAGAGAAATTATATTTCGATAAAATAAATACAAAATCAAATATTCATTTCATTTGATAAGATTTTGACGAAAAACTAAACCACTTAAGCAAATTTTTTCAACAGGATTTTGATAAAATAAGTAAAATGCCAGGAGAATTTTTATTTATATTTTTATTTTTTACCACCAAGCAAATTCTTAAAAACAGATGCTTGGCAAAAATGGGTTAAGAGAATTTTTACTGACACGTGAACATTGCTCCTAAGTTATCATCGCATTTTCTGCCGCACAATCTATGTGTGATTGTTTTGTCCGTTTCTAAAGAGTACAGTGCGGCGTGGGATACGTACAGATGGTTACTGAATTCACAGAGTTTTATGTATGTATGTGTGTATTGTATGGGGTAGGAAGAAGTTCATTTTGCTTCATTCCATTGGTGGTTCACCATCGATCCGTCATTCATAAAGTGTTCTCTTGAACTCGTTTGAGATATTTCCATATTACACAGTTCTTTCAATAGATTTTCAATAAAGAAAATTCTTCATTTAAGAAAAATAATAACTCACATTATAAAGGATTCCATATTTTGATAAACAAATACAAAATCACGCACTCATTTGATTTAATAACATTCTATGAAAAAATATTTTACTTAACTTTTAAAGACACAGTCGGTTTGTAGAAACATAAAGGCTCGGACGGCGCTCTTAATATGTGTCATCAGTTTTTACTGCCGAATAGCAACTTTTAAAGACATCTTTGTTTAACCCTTTATCTACTGACGGTACTTATAAGTACCACTCACTTTAAACTTTCATCCCATAGTCAATATTACTAATATTCTAATGGTACTTTGCAAAAACACTCTTTTAACTCCACTTTATCCGGATACATGGCAGCAGTAGTTCTAGGTTTCTTAATTTAGGGAGGGAGGAGGCTATCGTTGACACAGACGATGTGTTTTGTGCCGACATTTTACACAGATTGTCCCGCTCGTCTTTTTTTTTTTTTTCACCAAACACACTAAAGGATATAAGATAAGGGTTGGATTTTTTAATGTGTTCATCATGATCTTATGATCATTGTGATCATATGAGTACAATTTGACAACTATTTTAGGTGAACGGTGTATGTATTTGCTTTAACACTTGATTTACTCGGTGGTAGTTATAAGTACCGTCAGTACACTGGGTGTTGGAGAAAAACTTCTTGTTTACATTTCGTCTGTGTACTTATCCATCGTTTTCATCGGCTTTAAAATGTAACTGATAAAATTTAGCATAGTAATGATTTCCCTGGTATTACTTTTCAGTTTTATTGCTATATTTTATAGGAAGTTGAAAAAGTTGTGGCACCGGCTCGTTTTTGCTATGCTAGAAATGGAGTATCTAAATTCAAATATTGCATATATGGAGGTGCGAGAGAACATGTTGTCCCTGGAATATCGACGTCGTATAACTAAAGGACTGATAACAAGATCGAAACCTAAAAAAGAATAGTTTTTTTTTTAACCCTTTCCGGGGCAAAGCATTTTCGATTCTAAAGTGTTGAAATAAATGATTGGCACCGGAATTTGTCTAACGATTTATTTTAAATAAGAAAAAGCCTATATTTCACATACTTATTAAATAAAAAATATTTTCTGGTGCCATTTGAAATAATTTGTGAGTTTTCTGTTACGATATTTTAGTCATAGTGTACTGACGGTACTTTAAGGTACCACTTTAATTAATTACCTCTAAATAATTAAATTTCTCACGGGTGAGTATTTTTTAAGTTTATCCTTTAATTTTCATTGTAGCAACTGAGAAAAAAATATTACATGAAAAAAATTGCAGTAGATCATAATGCAGTAGATAAAGGGTTAAGGCGACAGTGGACATTCAAAATCACGAAATTTGACAAAGAAATATTTCTTTTTTCTTTTCGAGAATTATGAAACTAGAGGCTCAAATGTATCTGATGCAAAAAGAATTTTTGAATTCTTATGCTTCTTCGTAGAGGTATAAGCTTTTATATTTGTAGAAAGTGCATATATTTATGCAATTTGTTTTACTTAAAATGCTGTTTTCTCAAAATAGAAAATTTCGCACATTTCTAACGTTTGAAACGTTCTATGCGCATTTATAATTAACAGATTCTTTCAAAATTCATACTTTATATCCTCCGTATAATAATAAATAAATGTTAGCATAAAGAGTTGCATTTCAGGAATATTTTAATGTTGAAATTTATGTAAATATGAAAATATATAGCTACTTTTTGTGGAAAAACGAAGCATAATTATCAAAATATTCTTTTTCTACTTATATATTCAGCGAACTTTTACAGTGCATGCCGAATTCCATTGTAATATAATAAAAAGTATCTCATGAGTAAATATTGTCGTATTTTATGCAAAAGAAATACGCATGAGACATTTTAAAATATGACAATTATTCGTTATTTTAAAAAAATTAATAATTTAAAAACTTTTTATTATTTTGTCACCAAATTTTGAATATAACTATTTGAGCTTGCTATTAACAAGTCTACGCTACCTACACAACTTCCAGGTTGTGTAATATTTAAACGGAGCTTCTGAATGTAAAATAGCCAATGAAACAGCGTCTTCTTTTTGATAGACCTATCCTGTGATACGCCACTCAATTTTGTGCGTAAATTTTCTTTTCGTCTCTACCGCTATTTTATATTTTACGGCCGCCATTTTGAATTTATAAAAACGAAATCTAGACTATAACCATCGGGCGGTTAAGACGAATCGATAGAAACCTCATTCATTGAAATCCATCCAGCCGTTGGGATGTTTCGAGGGTATAAAGAAATCCACATACCCAGATACGCATAAAACACATAACCCTTCTCGGCAGTCGGGTAAAAAACGTGGTTCGCTCAATCAGTAAGTGGAACGTTTGTACAAAAAATCTAAATAATTAAATAAACTAACATTGTATAAAAAAAATCGCAGAAATTTTCCTGTTAAGGTATTTCTTTTCTGTGATGAAAATTATGATGACAAACGGTCGCTTTAGATTCAAAACTAGTGACTAGTGATAATCAAAACTTTCTCTGAAAAAAATTTAACACGGCGATTTGTGAAAGTGATATTCGTCTTATTTAATGACCGAAATTCTGCGATGATTTAAAGTGAAGATTTCTGTTAATAAAAAAAAAAAAATAAATAAATAATAAATTTGAGGACCGCCGGCCTCGTATTGCGCACTACTGTCTTACACCGTAGAATAGTAAAATTTTGATACAACTCAAAAACTAACAAGAGAACTACAGGAATGAGAATTGAAAGAACTTTGAGCTTTGATAGAGCATAACAAAAAGAGAACATATGCATACCATTAAATAGTACACATTTTTCTCAGTCTATTTGTACCTATATTTCTTATACAATCAATTTCAGCAGAATTAGTATGGATGATCACATTATTTTTCTGGACCGTACCATCATGCTTGCCAATAGCTGCCTTGAATTACATCTAACCATGCTTTTTTAAGCATAGAAATTAAACATGCCATTCTTTTTTATAACTAAGTATATAAGATAATTCACACAATTATACTGGATTAGTTACGACTTCAAACTTGCTTTGTTGTTCCAAATTTTCAATTGTATGAGCATTTGAAAATAAGTGTATTAGAGCCTAGTAATTTTCTAACACAAATTGCATATTTATTAGAAGCGAGTTGAAGAAAGTATTTTCTTACGGTCATTAAAAATGATGAAATAAAAATTTCAGTGAATCATGTCGACATATTTCTCATTTTTACCTGCATTAAAAAAAAAAAAAAAAAAAAAAAAAAGACTCAAGGGCTGAAAACATGTGCGAAATCACATGTAAAACAATTATCTTTTACATACCTTTTCTCATGGACTACTGAGGGAATCTTAATGCTTTTTTCTTACAGTTTTCTCAATAGTTAAATATTATAAATTTATCGTTCAGCAGTGAATAAAAGTCTCGTGTAAAACAGCAGACATCGAAGTACTTTTTCTCGGGAACTACTGAAGCGATTTAAATACTTTTTTATAGTTTTGGTAGAAGGTAAACTATAAATATAAGCATAATAACAGAAATAAATCAGTTCATTCGTTTCTCGCTAACATTTTTGTTTAGGTATTGAAATGACAAAAATGCATGTGCGCTTTGAAATTTCTGAGGTTATTTTGAGCAATATTGCAGTTTGAAGCCATGGAGCGCCATCTATCGAAAGTATTTGGAATTAAAACAAGGAAGAGTAGTAAAGAAATTCCTGGCTTAATGTATTACTTTCGAGCAAAAACTTCAACAACTATAACCGCGTTGAGTGGGCCCATGTTTCGTTAAAACAATAGTTGTGAATAACTGTGAAACTTAACAACAAATATTTTTGAATAAAATGTTTGTATAGTGATAATCTAACTATTCTCATGTTCCTAACTTATGATAAACATGTAATGATTGTAAATCTTATTTGTTTTTGCAAACTGTAGCTATACTTAATTGCTTCAGCAAAAAAATTTTTCTACAGTTATAGAAACATTTTCGTTAATGTTGCGTAACAACTTAATTAATTAACTAAAGAAAGAAATTTTTCATGATTCAAAACGATTGAAATACGTAAATAGCGCTCCTAGTATCATTGGGGTCATTTTTGACCCATTATTATTGCTGTTACTGTTTAATTAATTAATTTATTTTTTTACTAGAAAAAATAGCATTTAAAGCTTAATAAATAAAATAAAATACACCTCGTAGGAAGAAACTACATGTAATATAATTAAATTTCTCGGTCAATTCATGCAAAACTATAAACTCTCATCAAAAATTAAAATCTGATACTATGAAGATTAAATGAGGACTAAAAATGGAAAACGTTGAAAGTTCAAAAGAGGAAATTTTTCAAGAGAGCGAAAAAAAATAAGGCAAAATCACCTCCATTCGCCGCGTTTGATGTACAACTGGTGTCCGACTTCTTTGAACTATTACTACTAGGGTTAGCACTTCAAAAGGTCTCTTGTTTCTTAAACTTGCCACAGAGGCGTCGCAATGGGGGGTTATGCCCCCCCCCCCGATATATGTGAACTTGGGAAATTTGAGCTTAGAATTGGAAAATTATAGAATTTTGAAACACTTTTTCTTTTTTTAGATTAAAAAAAAAAAAAAAAAAAAAAAAAAAAAAATATTGTTTTGCTGACTACCTGTCTGAGTTCTGTAATAGCAAAATAGTTAAACTTTCAAAAGAAATACAAAAAGCAGCCAGACTCAATTTCTCAAATATATCATACATCTACCAACCTGAATTTCTCTATTGTTGTCCATCAACAGTATCGCTAATACATTTCCCCCAAAGCTTTGTTCCTTTCTCCAAAATCTAAAAAGCCCCACCAGTGGCTGAGAGGTTCTGCTCTCGAAGCTGGTAGACGGGAGGTGCTGGGTTCGATCCCAATCGCGCCCGTCGGCCTAATCGTTGGGAGTTTTCGTGGTTTTCTTCGAACCTTGGATTTCCAAGCGTTAATACGGGTTAGGTTCCCTTAGAAAGACCCCCACGGAGGGCACTCCCCCTGGGTCTATATCCCTCGTGCAGATAATTGGCCGTCATAAATACAACCAACCAAAATCTAAAAATATGAGGCTATTTTCATATGAAGTACGATTATGACTCGTACACAACTAAAGACAAAAACTTTCATTATTTCATTAAATGTACCAATAATTATAATTTTTACGTTTTTAGTTTCAGCATTTTTCTTTTGGAAAGATTTTTTTTTTTTTGCGTTTTTTTTTTTTTTTTTTTTGCGTTTTTTTAGCTTATATATGTCTGACTTTTTGTTTTCTCCAATTTTCCCGTAAAAATCAGTTTAAAATGTTTCAAAATGAACTGGTTGGTTGATTGGGGATTTATGGCGCAAAGTCCCTTTAGCGACATGCTGCGCCAAATAAAATAAACTGGAAAAATACAAATATATATATTTCATTCTTTTTCTATTTAATAAAATTTAAACGTCCTAAATATGGAAACATGTATAATATTTATAATAGTATAATATGGATAATTATATGTTTTGTCTAGTTTTATATAATATATGCTTTTTAATTTTACATTGCAAATAATTAGTATTTTTATGTATTACTTAAAAAAACCTTCATTTATTTACCCAGGCTAATAAGATAATAATAATAATTATTATTAAAATAAGAATAATCATATTTGAGGTTTAAAAATAATTTAATTTGTAATCATCCTAAAAAGTATTTTACATAAAAAACTTTCTCCTAAATGGCTGGTCAAATCATTTACCCATTATGACTAGCGTCCTAATTTTGGACGTTACAAACATGCATAAAAATAGGCAGAACACATAATTAAACAATTTATAAAAATATACTATTTCAAATAAGTCTACAAGCCAAGATTGTAACTTATTTATTTGTATCTCTGATAGGAAAAATACAAATAAGCTTACTTTTTACATTTCGCCATCTTGAACAATGAAAAATCTATGAACATCTAAAAAACTCTTCATTTAAGTAAATAAATATCCATATCCTCTGCTGCCATCTCTCGGTAACAGATAAAGGCATTTATTCATTACCATTCCATGTAGTTTTCATGTTACAGGGAAAAATATATACAAATTTATTAAAATTCGTAGCATCCTAAATGTGGGACGCTAGGCATAATGGGTTCAAAATGTCTGAACAGAGGTTTTATATAGCATAATCTAATTCTTATTTAGTTTTTAAATTATGCTAAGCCTTTAATGTTGATGAATTGTATCTTTATTTGTAAACCGCAACTATAGTTAATCATTTTCACAAAAAGCTTTTTTTAGGGTTACAGAAACATTTTCGCTAGTATTGTAATAACGAAAACTTTTGACTAAAGAAAAAAGCTTGCCTTGTCTTCAAATGATTGCAGTGCGTAATTAAAGCATTTCGAACATTCAATTAGAGGAACGCAACCAATTCATTTTCATGACAAAGTTAGGCAGCCTAAGAGAGACTGCTCAGGGCCGGCTAGGCCTGCCCCTTAGAGCTTAACGTCTCTCCCGGTATGTTCCCCGACACGTTGGGGCTCGTTAGTGAGTACAGCCCTGTCCGGCCGTATGCAGACGGACAAACACAAAATGCTCAAGGGGCGACGCTCACCCGCTAAGGGCGTCTATGCACCACCGACCACAGAACCCAGAATTTATTTTAAAAAGAACAAAGTGGGATTACAAAAATTAGACGAATGCCTTCCCGCCAGGAAAACGCCTACTCGCGACAGAGGGCGGGAGTATGAGAACATTTAAAGTAAAAATAAAATAAAATAAATAATAATAATAATAATAAACATCACTGATCCTGGCCGCCGGGGTAGGAACCCCTCTCGCGACAAGGGGCGGCAGGAAGGGAAAAGAATGGAATGCATGGCACAAGTAAGATGGCACGAGCAAATACTCAAGCGTCCATTGGAGATGTAATGATTTGCGTGGCACAAATAAGATGGCACGAGCAAATACTCAGCGTCCATTGGAGATGTAATGCTTTGTGTGGCACAAGTAAGATGGCACGAGCAGATAAGCAGAACCAGGGCTTAAGTTAAGTTTGTTAAGTATGTAAGGAAATTGTGAATGTGTTTTAATTTGTTGAGTAGGAGGGTGCGGGAAAGGACGTTTTGGAGCCAGTTGACTGGCAGTATGTCTGGACGCCTCAAGTGCCAGCGTTGCGTGAGAGTACAACTGTAGTACGGGTGACTTATAGTGCCATCTTCACCGCAGACGCAAGTGGCAGTGGATCTTATTTTGAAGCGGTCCAGATATGCCATGAAAGGGCCATGTCCTGTTAAGAAGCTAGTGGTGTAGGGTGTTAAGTTATATAGTGTGAGAGAAACTTTAGGAATTAGCTTATATGTGTGCCTGCCCTTTTTTGAAGTATCCCAGTGCTCCTGCCATCGCGTCAGTATCCTTGCTCTAAGGACCCCTTTGACGTATGACTGGGGCACTGGGAGGTGTGTGTCTATTGTTTCTTTCTGTGTGGCCTTCTTCGCTAGGTTGTCTGCTAGTTCATTGCCAAAGATACCTTTGTGAGCCGAGACGTGACCTAGTGAGATACGATGTAGGAGATTCTTAAGTTTTAGTTTGATTTGCAGTACTAGAGGATGTTTTGTCCTGTGTGCCTGTATTGCCTGCAGGCCAGAGAGGCAGTCACTGTAGATGATAATACTATTGCTAGAGTGGGATTCCACCCACTCTAATGCGTTTAGTATTGCGAACAGCTCCGCTTGGAATACGGAGTTATTATCATCTAGCCTTGCAGACCACTGATGGACCACCACCGTGCCCTCCGTGACGCAATAGGCTGCGCCCACGCCAGTCTCTGTGCCTGAACCATCAGTGAAGAGTGTGGTGCTAAGGGTAGGTGTGTAGCTGTTGCGTGTTGTGTTTACTTGAAAATGTGAAGTCTCCTCAGCGGGGTGGAGCTGCCAGCTCCTGACTTTGTATTGCAATGTTGTGTTTGGAAAAAGAGAATCTATTACTGTGTCACGTTTTAGCTGTAGGATTGAGGATTTGGCGTGTTCATATTCTAGTTGAAGTGTGATGGGTGGAATACCTGTAAGTATATGTAGTGCATCTGTGGAGATTGTGCGGTAGCCTCTTGAAATTTGTAGGAGAAAAGTGCGTTGTATTGATTTTAGTTTAGGTTGTGCTATGGATGATAAATTACCCCCCCAGATACAGGCCCCGTAAAGTATTATTCTTTCGATTATTGTTAGGTACCAGATCTTCAGTGTTTTGTTGTCTACCCCTCCCAATTTAGAAGTTAGTCTTAATGAATTATTATGATATCCTGTCAATTTAAGTTTTAGGTCGTTAATGTGTGGGATCCAGTTAAGATTTGCGTCAATGGTTATACCTAGGAGTTTTATGAATTGTACGTGTCGAATGGAGACATTATTGATCCTCATCACTGGAGGGCGTTTTGGATCATATCTGTGTGGTTTGGTGAATACTAGTGCTTGAGACTTTTGTGGTGAGAGTGTGAGGTGCAGTAAATCCAGGAGCCGGCAGAAAATAGGAAGAGCTACGGCAAATTGTTCCTCCAGATGACGTCTGTAACGACCGGAGAAAATGAAGCTGAAATCATCGGCGAAGGCAAATAGTTTAAATCCCAGCCGATTTAGTTCTGTTAGTAGCACATTTGCTACAAGCAACCAGAGGATTGGGCCAAGGCACGAGCCCTGGGGGCAACCCTTCTGTAATCTGTGGGTAGATGTGCCAGCACCCCAGTTAATCAGGACGCTCCTCTGTGAGAGGTAGGAGCCGATGAGACCAGCTATGTTCCCCGGACAGTTGAGTGCTTGTAGTTGTAAGAGAATGTCTCGCCATTCTACGTTGTCGAATGCGCCTTGTATGTCTAGTGAAACGAGTGATGTTGCGTTGCCTTGGGCTATGCTTTCAGTACAGGCAGTCATTATGGCATGAAGTGCGAGCTCGCATGAGTGGCCCTCGCGGAACCCGAATTGTCTGGGGTGGAGAAGGTTGTTTGACTCCAAGAAGTGTGTCAACCGCATAACCAGAAGTTTTTCCAGAAGCTTTCCCAGAGTGGGAAGAAGGCAGATGGGTCTGTATGACTTGGGTTCGGAAGGAGACTTGCCTTGCTTCAGAAAGTAAACTACCTCTCCCTGCCTGAGTACTAAAGGAAAGTACCTCATGGTGAGGCAGAGGTTAGCCCAGCGCGTGAATATGTGTGGAAGTTGTTTGTGAGTGAGTTTTAGTATCCGAAAGTCAATTGAATCCGGCCCTGGGGCCTTCTTGTCATTCAATGTGTATAGTGCTGTTTTTACTTCTGCCTTTGTGAAGCGTTTGTCTTCGTGTGCTGTGAAAAGGATATCCTGGTTGTCTTGTTGGGGATAAGCCGAGGGGCCAAAGAGAGTGTGTGTCAGGAATTCCAGGTTATTTTGTCGCGAGGTTTGGTGAGCTGGTCTTTCTAGACGTATTTCATCCGGAGTGAAGAACTTGCCGGTCAGAAATTTTTGAGTGATGCCGAAAGGGTTTTCATTGTTGCTGCAGAATTTCTTCCACGCCGCCCGTCTCGCCGCCAGAATCTCACGTTTGTAAACTGCTTTAAGTCTCGTACGACGTGCTGCAAGGGTCTTTACTTCAGGGGGGATAGGATTGAGCAGGCGCAATGTTTTAATCTTGCGTCTGAGGGCTGTCAGCTGGTTCCTCCGCTTTCTAAGATCCTTGTTCCAGAATGAGAAAGTGTGTGATTTTTGGACTGTTTTCAGTCGAAAGGAAGCCTTCGCCGCAGTCTGCATGGTTTCGATTAAATTAGATGTGAAAGAGTTGAGTGTGTCTTCGCTGTGCACCCCTTCGAGTTGTGCTGATAGGGATGACTTATGACTTTTGATGACGTTGTTAAATTTGCGAAGGTTTCCGCGAGTTGTGTTGTAGCGTCTACGTTGCGTGTAGAGTGGAGAGGTCATGTAAGAAAAGTGTATGTATTTATGGTCTGAGCCACTGTGTATGTCTGATACGGACCATTGTGATATTCGTGGTAGGGTGAAGGAATTTGTAATTGTTAGGTCAGGCCAGCCTTCTGCTATGACTCTGTCTTCTGTATCTCGTCTTTCGAAAGTGGCTTCAGAGTTGTGCATGTTTGCAAGTGCCAAGTTATGGATAATTATGTGTCCTGACAGCAAGTCACCCCGGGCGTCTTCACGCGGACATCCCCAGAGGGATGAGTTCGCGTTGAAGTCGCCACCACAGATGAAAGCCTTCCTGTTTGTGATGGTGTGTTCCCATTCCGAGAGACAAAGGCCAAAGTTTGCCGAGGGGGCTGCGTAGCAGGATCCGACGACAATCTCGCCCTCCTTCGCCGTTATGGAGATGAAGACGCTATTGTCGCCGGTAAAGAGATGGGTACATACAAGACTCGAGCTCCTGACAACGATGTGGGCGGAGAGATTCCGAGAGGAAAACCTTCTCCAGTCCTTGCTGAAGATAGCGAGGTTTCCATCGGAGCAGTAAGCATCCTGCAGTAGAGCGATGTCAATCTCGTTCTCTTCCATGTGGTTGATTGTGCTTACACTGGCTGCTATGCAGTGATTGAGGTTTACTTGGAGAAAATTTAGACGGCCTAAAGGAAGGGGTGGGTGGGGAGAAGGTGCTGAGGATGACATTGTATTGTGTATGTTATAAAAAGTTTAAAACCTCCTACCTTGAAAGCCCAAGTTCTGCTGCTGGCTGAAGTAGTCCTCCTGGTAGTAAGGTGAGTAGAGGTTCGGAGGTGGAGCATGACTCGGAAAAGGAAAATAACCTCGATGTGCAGGAGGATGTTCGCCCAGGAGTCCCGGACCAGAGTGGGAGGATGGAGCCGCCGGGGGAGGTGCTTGGGGATTTTGAAAGGGAAATTGGAAGAGATCATTCAGTCTTGCCCGCTCTCTGTTATACTCGAACTTGAAGGTTGGACAGTTGGAGGCAGAGGCTATGTGATCAGTTCTGCAGTGTGCATTGAAAAGGTTATTTGCGCGTCTACAGTTCACGCACGAGGGGGATTTGTTGCAGGTTGAGGATGGGTGGAGTTCTCCGCAAATTTCGCAGGTTTCATCATTATGGCAGTACTTTGCTACGTGGCCATATCGCTGGCAGTTTCTGCACCTTTGGACTGTGGTGTGTGGCCGCAGTCTGCAGAGATTGTATCCCAGCGGTATGCCTCCATCTTGGATTACTGCCATGGCTAATTTTTCTGACAGAATGAGGTGCCAGTCCTTGCATGAGGGTCTTTTAGAAGGAACGGCTTTAATGAATCGGATTTCGTCTGGGTGATAATCGTAAATTTCATCCAACGTCGAGGTAATATAAGTTAGTGTTGTTCCGTCGGGAACTCCAAACAGGATAGTTTTGTGAAATGGGAGGGTTTTAATGCTGAAGAATAGATCTTCAGCAATTCTAGCATGGGATTTTAGATCACTTAGGACGACTTTCGTTTCTTCGGCGGATCGGCAAAAGAGTTCCAGCTGTCTTCGAAGGCATTTGATTTCCAATACTACTTTTGGACAGGCGATATTTTGTTTTTCGAGCAGGTTTCTAATAGCCAGTCCGGACATGGAGCGTTTCTTGCCCCTGACCACAATTGTTCGAAGATGCCTCTCCTCTCCTAGCCTCCGCTGTGGCTCCGTCGGTACTACCTCCTCTGTCGGTGAAGGGAACTCTTGAGACTTGCCGTCTTGATCATTATAGAGCAGGGAAGGTTGTTGACTACGAAGGTATGCGTCTCTATCATTATCAATTCTTAATTTGTCTAGTCTGCTATGGAGACTTTTCTCAAGCCTGGCTACTATTTCTTCAGTCTTTGGGATCTGTTGGATCTGGCTGGCAATGTTCTCGTTTAGTGTGGTGAGCTGTTCCTTAAGGAGATCTGCTTTTAAGCGGAGCTTTTCAAACTCCTGTTTGGACTCCTGTACTGATTTTTGATTGGCGTGGTCTTGTTTTCTGATCGATTGGAGGATCAGTTTCACATTTTTCAGGTGGTCAGCAGATTCCTCTGTGAATGTATTTTCGTCCTCTGACAGGACTAAGGTAACGAGGGATTTAGCCTTGTTTGCCAATTCGGCAATGGAATATGTTTGGCTTTCTCCCATTGTGAGCAGCGATGGTATGTGAGAAAAAAAATAAAGAATGGCTTTGAGAACTAGAATGGCAGATATAGTTTTAAAAAAATATTATAAGTCAGAAGAATGATCCGCGGGTTGTGGGAACCCATCTACAGGCCCCTGTGCGCCGTCCCGGCCTGTTGCATGTTTAGGTTTGGAATAGTGGGTGGGAAGGTAACGAGGCATTTAGTCTGTGAGCCCCTGCATCTGCTCAGCACTGTAATTAGATATGTTAGGAGTTGTTTTTGGATAAAATTGTTGTAATTTTATTTTAGGGCGTGGGGGTACTGGACAAGATGAATTTAAGGTGGGTTTGGACATGAGTGTCGAAATATTCTAAGTTTCCAGTAAAAAAATGAAAAAGAAAATTAAAGCTCGAATTAAATGTGTATTAGGAGATGAAAAGATACGTTTATTGTTGAAAATAAAGAATTTAATATTTTTGCTGAGTAAGTTAGTCTAGCAGAACACGGGAACACAGGTTAACACAGGTTAAAGTTTAAAAATTTGCTGGACACAGGAACATAGGGGGCTGGACATTGAAGAAAGTATGGGGGGGGGGGGGGTGGACTTAGATGAATTTTGAAGTGGGTTTGGACTTTGACGAAATTTAGGATATAAGGGCCGAAATGTTCTAAGTTCCCGTAAAAAAAAAAAAAAAAAAAAAAAAAAAAAAAAATTGAAAACGATGGTTAAAGTTCGAATTTAATATGCATTGGGAGATGAAAAAACAAGTTTATTGTTGAAAATAAGGAATTTAAAATTCTTACTGAAAATAAGATAAGGGTCCAGCAAAACACAGGTTAAAAATTTAATAAGTTCTGCTGGATACAAAGTTCCTAGTGATTTTTTTTTTCTTTTTTCTCGCAAAAAGGAAAAAGAAAGTTAAAGTTCGAATTGTTGTATTGTTATTGTATTGTAAAGTTCGAAAGTATGTATTTGGAGATGAAAAATCATGTTTATTGTTCAACATGAGGAATTTAGTATTTGTACTGGAAGTAAGTTAAGAGTCCAGCAGAACACGGGACAATGAGGGAAAAATCTTTAAAAGAGGGGTGGGAGAATGAAGCATTTTTGAAATATTGTTGGATTTTGACAAATTACAGGCAGAAGGGACATACAAAAAAAAATGACATGTAAACAAATTGGCTGCTAAGCCCGTCCAGAGACCACCGGCGGACACGGGGGAATTGAACAGAAGTGGCTGAGTCTCTAGAAAATCAAGTCTCAAGAACAACTTTTTCTAATTTGTTGAAATGGTGAGGGAAAAAAAATAATAATACAAGCTTTATTTGCAATATGGGAATAATTTCAAAGTTCAGTAATTGAGAAAAATTTCAATAAAATGACAAACACTTTTAATTTAAATAAATAAGTGGTTAGATAAAATATAAAATAAAGTCAGATGGGGAGAAAAAAGAGAAAAAAGTTTTAAGTTTTGAAAAATAAATGAAAAACTGAGAATAAGTTAGAGTCCGAAATGAGCTAAAAGCTTGTAGAAAAAAAAATGTTTCTTATTAGATAATTAAGAGTAAAATTAGGCAACATTGTCTCGATTGAAATCAGCAGCAATTAACCTGCATTAGGCCTGCTATTAGAGTTAGGATGAGACAATCAAGAAGTGTAGCAAAACCCGAACCATGTGCTCGCTATGGGCCGCGAAATTCCAAAATGGAGGGCGAAAACCACAGCCAGGCGAAGCCCAGACACCCCACTGGTCACCAGGTCGCGTCCCCTACAGTGAGCAATCTCTAGTGGTATGGGAAACATCCAATACTCCATTTACGGAAGAAGAAAAAAAAAAATCCATTTCCCTTTCTACCCTTCTTTTTAATGAAAAAAAAATCCCTCTTTTTCTTCTCTTGCCCCCCCCCCCCCTTTTTAAAAGAAAAAAGCCGAAGTTAATTTAAACGGAATCGAACACTTGAACTTCACTACCACGTTTCTCATATATATGTTGCCTGCATACTCAGGGCTCCCAAATGGTCCGCCAACTGAATACCAATATTATTTTAGAAAAATTTTCTTTTTAGATTTTTCTTGCAAAAAGTAATCACCTTTGAAAGTTAATTCTAGCGCAAACCTACCATAAAATTTTCTGTTAACATTTATTGGTATTCAGTTGGCGGACCATTTGGGAGGCCTGCATGCTAAATACTGAGTTGAGTAGGCCTTTGATCAGTTAGAACAAATTGTTAGTGTATACATATATCGAAAATATTAATAATGCCTGGATAGAGGTTTTATATCTCATAATTTAATTCTTCTTCAGTATCTAAATTATGATAAGCATGCAATGCTAGCAAATTGTATTTATATTTACAAACTGCAACTATAGTTAATTGCTTCAACGAAAAGCTTTTTCTAGGGTTATCGAAACATTTTCGTTAGTGTCGTAACAACTTAATCTTTTGACTAAAGAAAGAAACTTTTCTTGCCTCCAAACGATTGCGGTACGTAATTAAATTGTTTTGAAAGTTCAATTAGAGGAACGCAACAAATTAATTTTGCTGACAGAGTTAATTTAAGCTTCATTGTAAAAAGTTGCATTTAAAAATCTAACAGAAAAGATGAACATTTTTTTGTTTTGTTTTCCTCGAACAGTTTGTAATAATATAAGTAGTTTGACTCCATTGTGTGGAGAAATTATTCATTTAAAGGAGTTTTTTACTTTCACATGATTTACGATGCATTTTATTAAAGGGTTAGAGGAAAATCATTGTGGATTATTGTTTATGTACTTTCATGGTTATTTTATTTTATATCCTTTTATTTAATTATAAGAAATGTGTCCAGAAAAATTTAAATTATACTCGAATAAAATTCCTAAAAGCCTTTGAATGTAATGCGTGGAGAAATCGTTAATATAAAGAAGTTTTTTACTAGAATCGTTCATTTAAGACAGTTTTTTACTTGTGCATGATTTACGATGTACTATTTTCTGAAAGAGTAAAGGGAAAATCAATGCAGATTAATTTTTATCTATTTCCATAATTATTTAATTTTATATGCTTTTATTTAAATGTAAGAAATGTGCCCGCAAAATTTTAAATTATTCTCAAATAAAATTCCTAAAAGCAATTGAATGTATTGCGCGGAGAAATCGTTCGTTTGCAATTGTTTTTTACTTGAGTATGATTTACGATGTGGTATTTTCTGCAAAAGTTGCAGATTAATTTTTATCAATTTCCATATTTATTATTTTATTCTGTTATTTAAGTAATATTTCAGAATGGTTTTAAATAATATTATTCTTGGAGAAAAATTCCTAACGTCTTTGTATTTATTGAGAAATTATTTATTTAAAGGAGTCTTACTTGCGTATGATTGACGACGTGTTTTCTTGAAGACAGAGAGACATATAGATAAAAAAATAATGCAGATTAATTTGTTTGTATTTCTGTCATTACTTTATTTTACATTTTGCTGTTTAATTGAAAGAAGTAATTTCATAAAGTTTAAAACGAAATTTCTTTTGAATAAAAACTCCCAAAACCCTTTGAGCGTACTCCGCTGAGAAAATATTTATTTAACGTAGATTTTACTTGTATATTTTTTACAACACATTTTCTTGAGTTTTCTGAATAAATTTTTGGAGAGAAATGTCGTTCATTATTGTTTATGAATTTCTATACGTTTACGTTATATTTTATTGAGTAAATCTAAAAAATATTTTAGGAAGATTTAATGTAAAGATTTTCCTGAAGAAAAATCTCCAAGAGCATATCATTCCATGTGCGGGTATTTCAAATGTTGTTTTCATGTAGGCTAAAGCAGGGGGCGTACTTCTCCTGAAACATCAAGACCAGGAAATTCTTCTTTACCAGTATTTTGTCATAGAAAATCTCTTCTTAAACAAGACAAAATTTCGCACATTTAACCTAGATTTATTTTTCTAAAAAAAAAAAAAAAAAAAAAAAAAAAAAAAAAACTCATATTTATCCTGAAAATTTTCCTGAAGCGTACTACCCCTGCTAAAGAGATTTGCTCATAGTTCTGACGTTTTTCTTAAGGATGTTAATTTCAAAAAATAATTCTGTGATTGTAAATACAAAGTTCTAGAAATTAATTTTTCACTTAATACAAATTCTGCCACACAATGATCGTATAAAAAAGGCATTCGAATGGGCATAATGTGTAACATTTAATTATATGCATATATTATTCTTCAGGTACCATTTATACAATAAAATTGGCAACAACTTTCATTTATCAAATGATATAACCAACTTTTGACACCTTATTTCAGTTTTTTGGATCGAATCAAGCTGGAAAAATTATATAAATTATGCACATTGTAATGGAGCTACAAAAGAAAATGCGTTAAATAAAATGTGTTAATTCATAAATTTAGAAAATTAAGTTATTACATGCAAAAGTTCCGGGTACAGTCGTGGAAAAAAAAAAGTAAACACCCCCTACTAACTCCTCAACAAATCATCATAGAAGAAAGTTACTGGTACCGAAAGATTGGAAATAAAGTCTACTTTTAAATGATATACATAAAATTTTCTTAGGGGGTCATCTACATATTAAAACGAATCCAAACTTCATTTTTTTTTTCAATGGCAATACCCAATTTTAACGAGATATTTCAAATCTTCGGTTCAAACTATGCCTAGACACCAAATTTCAAGTCATTTGAATGATAAGTTTTTGAATTATAAACATTCAAAATTTAGTGCTTCTAATCTTAAATTATATTTTCATATTTTTATTTATATCTCCCGAAATTATGCTCCTAATGTGCTATTTTTTTTTTGTGGTAATAATACTAATATACCCAAACATAAATAAGCTGAATTTGCAATTTTTATAATTTTATGATATGAATTATGAATTATGAAATTAATATTCGAAAAAATTATGAATTGCAACCTACAATTTTTTGATGGATTTAGATTTATTAAGTCCTGCTTTATGGAAATTCAAAAATTTCACATTTTTCTTCCAAGTAGTTTTCAAATTATGCTTAAAAAACGGCAAAATGATTGTTTAAGGGGCCGTCTATGATGGAAGTGAGTAGACATTTTGAAATTTATTCTGCCGTACTGTAATCTAACACGCTTCATTGACTCCTTGAGTGGCGCTTAAGGTGCCTTGATCAAGGAAGCGGTTCTCTCGGTTAACAATCCAGTACTGAACTTCAATTTGGATACAGCCCTTAAAATACGCTCGTTTTAAAATAATTAATTTCTCGGAAACTTATGGTACGAATTGCATAAAAATTCGTTTTTAGGCTAATTGAAGGGTGTAGAGTTCATTTATGCTGTCAGAATTCGGTACTGCTATTGAAAAAAACAAAGTTATGGTTCATTTTAATATGTAAGTGGCTCCCTAAGCAAATTTTATATACATCATTTAAAAGTAGACTTTATTTCCAATCGTTCGGTACCAGTAACTTTCTTCTACGATAATTAGTTGAGGAGTTAGTATGGGGTGTTTACTTTTTTTTTTTTTCCCACGACTGTACATTCAAATAGTAACCGGAAAAACTTTACGGAAATTTTTAATATATGGTAAAAAGAATACTGTTGAATTTTTCTGGTTGCTGCTAAAAAGTTTCTTTTCTATGATGCAAGTAATAACGGAAGTTGGTCGCCTTATACATTCGAAAATCAGTTTTTCCAGATTGGGGACTTTCTCAATTCAGATTATTTGACTGTCAGCACTTTTATAAAATAGTATAATTCTCCTTATTTTTCAGAATTTTTAATCCACATTAAATAGGCCAAATATTTCTATTAAAAAAAAAAAAAAAAAAAAAAAAAAAAAGGTGACAATCAACAATCTGCTGAAAAAAGTCCCCAATCTGGCAACACTGTCGAAAGTATAATGTTTCTATGTATAAGTCAAAAACTATTTATAGAAATGAGGTATGAAAGCACATAAGTTAATGTAGTTTGTATCTTATGTTTATTCATACTCACGAACACCTTTTTTGCATGAATTTATTAGTAATTTTCATAATATGGAAATATGCTTTTAAATTGAGAAAAATGGCTACATTTTTTTTCTGGATCATTTCATTGTATCTCAATAAAAAATAACTCTTCAATTGTATCAAATAAATATAAATATAAATAAACTTTTGTCCCAACCCGGACATTATGCTTAAAAACAAATAAAATTATGAAAATATTAGTAAAATATGAAATATTTTATAAAATGTTTTAAGCATTATAATAAGAGCATAGTTTCAAAAAATTCCAATTTTTACTTATCACAATTTCCAAATAACAATTTTCGTTTTATTTAATCCCAAATTTCTGTCGTTAAGTAAAACCATTATTTCTACTCGGAAATAGCGGAATTTAAAATTTGGAAGGTTTGGCGCGTATAGGTGCTTTTTTATATGTGCTTTTATGCATTACATTGCTTTGCAGAATGATTGTTTGTTCTAACTTTTGTAAAAATTTTAAATTAAAACAAAATTCGGAAATTTTATTGTGAACGATATCATATGCATTATTAAAAATTACCATTATAAAATATATAATTATTTTCACACATCGCACAAATAAAATGGTATATAAAATTGCAACTCGCATTGCTTATTGGCAGTGAATACTTATAAATTTACAACAGTTACTGCATCTATCTGGTATTGATTTCCACTCTAGTTTTCTCAGGTTCTCTCTTTTTCTGCAACTCTCAAATTAAAAATACATGAATTACGAAGATTTTTAAACTCTTATTCTGGTTGTTTTAGAGATTTTTACAAAATAATTTTTTTTAATATATAATTTTCTGTCACAGGAAAAAATACAAGATATCAATTTTATTCTGATTAAACCATTGTTGTCGTATGAAAAATCTGTTAATGGCGTTTTCCTTTTTCAAACAAAGCAAAACTTTCAGACAGATATTTGGAAAGTGATATTTCATGTTTTTTCTGGCCTTAGTTCATAAAAATAAATATGGTTTCGAAAGAAATGTAATTATATTTTTCAAATAGAATACCGTGCAACTGTGCTCAATACTGCCACTGTAATGAAAACGGTTTTTTAATAGAAAAACACGCAAAAACCATGCTATATTATTATCGACAGATGTATATTATACAAATGCATTTGAGATATGTTATTTTCTTTTAAATATTAATGAAGTTTCAGTAATATGTACATATGTTTTTATAATAATTAAGGATTTTACATTGTAAAATCGAATACTAAACAAAATAGAGGTTGCTATCCAAGGTATATTTTATTCGTTTATGGCACCAGGATATATGCAACGATAGTGTTTCATTTCTTATTCCGGAAATCTGGGTTATTTGGAAACGACTGAGATTGAGATGTTTCCATGTCCCCCTTCCCCTTCTTGTATTTATTTGTATAACGGATGGCGTCACTAGAGTGGTTTTAAAGGATTTTCACGCTTCCGTTACTTCTTCCAGTTTCAATATAATTTTTGACGATGTAGCATGTAGATTGTTCTGCCGATCTGTGTTTTAAAAAAGAATTTGCTCCTGAAGATGATTTTGAAGATTAAGCCGAAACGTTGAATTTTATTTTATTCATATTTTTTTTGCTTTTTACATCATCTTTAAATTATAAATAAAGTATACGTTGGATAGCAACCTCTAATTTGTTTAGTATATGTTTTTATTTTCACCATGTGGTGTTGTAATGACATTTCCCTTCAAATATTAAGGCAACAACATAACAATATAAAATATTCCAGAAACAATTCCTCATATAGTATAAACTACAACTGAATTTAAGTGTAACCTGTAGTTACCCATTATTATAGAAATATTTCCTTCATCTTCAAAAATCTTTAGTAGAAATCTAATTAACAATTTTAAAAACCGGAAGATTTTGAAAAAAGTAACAAAAAAGTCTTTTCCTAAATTTACGGGCAGCAATGGATGCCTTTCATTTTAGAAACGTTTGCGTTATATGTTTGCGTTATAACCTCTTATTTTTGTAAATCTGGTATTTTACCTTCTTCAAACCGTTTCTGAAAATAACGGCAATGTTTCCAAAATCACAGTTACATTAAATACCACATTTTACCAAGCGAGGTTGCATTGAATTTTTGTTAATATTCCCGCTATGTATATTATAGATATATTTTCTGCTTCACTGAGTCAAGCAGAGCAGTGCTCCCAATAGGTCTAAATATATTATCTGCATTTTTTATGTAGTGTTAATGATAGTTTTACGTTTTTTTTTTTTAATTTAAACTAACGACAACCTTTTAAAATTCTAATCCAAGTCATATAAATATCCTGCACTGAAAATTCTCTAGCAAATGGAGTGTTTAATTTACACGTGATATTTCAGTTTATTTCTAGTTAGTATTCACGTAGTTTACAGCAGTGGAAGTCACTACGCGACCAGTGCTCCGCAGAGTTACCCTTTTCTTATGACAGAAATCATTTTAATTTATAGCAGAATTTTTGTTCTTAAATAAGGCGAATATCACGTTTCGCAAATGACTATGTGAGAATACTTTTTCAGAAAAGTACCACTGCTTTAAGGGACTATTTGATTGATAGCATGGAAAATATATGAATAGAAACACCCGTAAAATGTGTTATTTAAAGTTTTCCTTATTCTATGTGTTGCACATGATTTTTGATTCTGGTTTCTTTTAATTACATATTTTTTCGAAAATTTTTCGTTTCACTATGCACTTGTATCTTAAAAAGTATATATGTTTCTTATTTGAAAATGGATAAATGGGGGGCATTCAGAATCAAACTGCATGAAGTCCATATAACATCATCTATTGATATTTGGAAGTAAAATTAAAGAATTCAATGCAAAATCATAGTACGCTAGCGTGGTCTCTCGCTCACATTTTAAACGTAGGGCTTGGTTTGTTACGGCACCCTACAATATATTTATCTATAGAGCTAAACTCAATCTCATACTCGGCTGAATGAAAAATGGACTTGATTCACTTTAGTTCTGAACCCTCAAATACTTTTTTTTACAAGAAAAGAATATGCATAATATGTCTGTTTCTCTGCATAATTTTACGATAATATTTACTTTATTCCATTTTTTAATTTCTTAGGGTGGAACGTCTTCATCGGCAGCGACTGTTCCTTGGCCCGCAGAAGGTGGTGGAGGTGGGGGTGGATTTGCATACCGGGCACTGGCTGAAATCCGTGAACGTCCTAACGAGGTATGTTTTTTTCCTTTTTAAAACTTCGCAGCAAATTCTGTCAGGGGTAAAAGAAATTGTTTTCAAAGTTGAAGTTCTCTCCTTGTCTCATAATGTATTAACTCGTGCTTGAGGAGGAATGATTGTTTCATCAAAACATAAGGAATTTTAATTATAATTAAGGGAACTCAGTACCTGTCATTTTGATAAAAATGATAGAAATGTCGAATTTCAGGTTTTTATTTTAAAATCTGTCTTAGGTATTCTTAGAACATTCTGTTCAAATTTCTGAACGATTCGATAAATAGTAAAGGAGATATAAGTAATTTTCCAAGGATTTCCCGTTCAATGTCCCTGCGAGTGAAATGTTTAAACTCATTTTTCTCAGTTTGAAACTTTTTGTATTTTCATTTTAATGGAAATTCTAAGGTTTTACAGTAATTAAGCAAATTGTCACTTAAAAAAAAAAAAAAAAAAAAAAACATCTTTAGACCCTGTGTGTGATAACTACACCGTAAGGTACCGTACAAGGTACCATATTTTTGATAAGTTTATACCTAAAAGAAAATTATGAATTTAAAAACATGCTACTTTTCCACGTTTTTCTATATGCATTCACTGATTATTTTTTTTCTGCTGATCTAATGTACTAATCAAAAATGCAATAGTTAGGTTTATAGAAAAAAGTACTCTGAATAAAGGATAAAAAAATCTATTTCTAAATATGAAAAATGAAAGAAAGAAGAAAGGAATTTAAAAATTGTTAAATTAAAATAAAAATCAATGAAAAAATATATTGCTATATTGATAATTTATTACTTTTTATGATCTATTATGACTATGCGTTATTCAAACATGAACCTAAAAATATAATATAGGTTATAGTTACAAAATTAACTTTTATTGGTACAGAGGCCCTTTTAAAATATTTTTAATTAATCATTTCATTCTTTTTATATTTAAATTATTTTGATTATGGGGAATCTCATAAAGTAAAATTCGTCTTTTCTATATAATCGAAATTTTTCATAAGCTGGTTTTATTGCAACCAGAATCATTAAAAGCCGCAACGCAATTAAGCCAGTTTTTTGTGCAGTCATTACTGGAATTACCTTTCTTATGCCAAGGAAAAATTTTTAGAAACCATACTGTTAAAATTTCGTGCTCTTCAAGAAGTAAAATGTTTTAATAGAGTGTTAGACCTCTGGATATTCTTTTATAAGACTGTCGCTTGGCACGTCGAATATAGAATATTATACACACCGGTCGGGTTGTACACGAGACGAACGCAAAAATTCTCCTTAAAGTCAACCTGAATCCCAACCTAAACCAGACAAAAATGTTCGTCAATCCCAAAACACCCCGAACCGTAGTTAAATAAAATTAATTCATATTTTAATAAAATTATTGAAACATAGTGTACAATTATACATCTAATATCATTTTTTGTCTTTTTTGTATGAAAATGAACACATATATATTCATTAATATTCAAATATATAGTTTTTCTCATTAAAGAAATATTCAGGACTTCGGGTCAAGACGAAACTGGCCCAAAAGAATCAAAACTCAACACGAAACCGAAACGTTTAAAGCCAACCCAATCAGAACCTAACAAGCACCAAAAAATGTGACGTTCAACTAACCCGACCCGAACCTGGTGAGATATATGGGTTATAATAGACCGAATGATTGTTTCTCTCTCATTTCAGGCAACGAATGTGTTCTGCAGTTTCTTTTTGTGTATTGTGTCTTGAATTGTCATACATTGGAAAAACTCTTTCCTTTAAATAGTACTGGCTGTTCTATGGTACATGTTCTCTTGAAGCACGTAATCTATTTTTATTCCCTTTTCCTGCATAGGGCCTGCATAGGGTTCCCCTTTCCTGCATAGAGCGGTAGGGCCTGCTGACCTACTGCTTCAAACTCAACTAACTGGCCATGAATTATGTTGGCCATGTCTTACTGGTTTCTTTGCCTTACTGCGAATACCATCCTACATCTTTTCTGTCCTTCTACTCCTCATACGATAGGCTATTTTATATGTATAAGCCTTTCTTTTTTCGAGCCATTATTTTCATTTACTCTTCACTATTCCCATTTTCTACTGTGAAATTACGTATATAACTGCAAACTTACTTTCAAAATGTCCCTCATACAAATAATTTTGAATAGGGGGGGGGGGGGGGGGGGCGGTTACCATATATAAGGTTATCAACTTTTTGGCAATTTTGGACCACCTCTCCGCTTACGATATCATGCGTTATCATTCCTGACCCCCCCCCCCCTCCTGCTCCTTATAATATCGTTATCAGAGTCTAAAAATTCTTTTTACTTTTACAATTTTCCTTTCTTTTTCTTTTTATATGTTTTCAGTGATATACAGATACTATCACTATTATATGAAATAACTTTATATCAAATAACACTTTAAAAAATACTTACTTTTTAAAAGTATTAATAATAGCTCTTTGTTACATAATGCATTCAACTGTAATATTGCCCCCTGCAAGGGTCAAAGCTGACTTTCTTATAAACAAAACGGGTAGGTGGACAACATTCTTCCCCATTTGTTTACTAGTAAACATAACAATTATAATTTCGGACTTGGTTTCTCTAACAACGAATTATATGCGCATATGGCAGAAGAATAGAAATGTTGAACGGTGACATGTTCCATATTTTGAAATAAAATGATTTTATAATCATTCAAAGGTTTTAATAATAACTTTGCATTTTCATAAAAATAGGTATCAGACTAAAATAAATAATAACAAATATAAAGAAAAAGTTACCAAAAAAAAAAGAAAAATTTGCTTTTATTAAAAATGATAACGTTATCAAAAGAGAAGTCCCTCCCTCTAGAGATACCTTATGATATCAAGCGCCAGACCCCCCTGCGCCCTAAAGGGAAACCGATATATATTTACGAGAGAATATACAAATAATACAAATATTTTGTAGAGCCATACCCCCTAATTTCAGTGACTTTTTTATAATTTTATTTTTATATTTTTATCATTTTTTTTAGGCATACCTTTCAAAATACATCTTATAGCAAAAAAAAAAAAAAATATAGTAAATTGTCACATGTAACGGGTTTTCTGGCCGTTTTTAACCTTTTAACGATCGCATTAAATTACGGTTTAAAAATTTAAATGGCTCATTGATACCACTTTTTTGAAACAGATATATTCACCACCTTATTTAGTGACAGGTAAAATGTCACCATAATAAAACAAATTACACTATTTTTAAAACTGGTGAGAATCAAACAATCTGAATAAAAGCCACAGCCCGTGAATATCACGGGGGCGAGAATTAAGGGGTTAAAAGAAGTATCTTTAAATTGAATTTCAATTTACTAGCTAAACTGATTAAATAATGTGATACGTCAGTTGTTTTTTAAAAAATGCATATATATTTTACTTTCATATATACTTGAACAAGTTTCATTTTAAAGAAAAATGAAACTGTAAATAAAATTATAACAGTTTAATTTTATAAAATAATATTAAAAATGAACAGCTATCATTTATACTATTCACTTTAAATCGAACGCAATACCCTCTTCCATTTCCATGGCATTGTGAACAAAATCAATTTATAAACTTAGAAATATGATATATTTTAATCTAAAGTAATGAATTTATGCACGTCTTCAATTCTACAGTTTGCTGCTCAGTGTCAACAATTTCCAGATTTGGTAAATAAAACTGTGCTATAAACCTAAATCTTATGAGACATTTTAATGTACGCTATTGAATGTACGTGAAATTTTAATTCCATAATATAATACTAAATGTCAACAATTGACTTTCAAAATACTCCCTTTCATTTAAATGCAAAATCAACCAGTATTTTCTTTATTTTATAATGATCTAATCAAATATAAAATGACATACTTCCTGGAAACCGACTTTTTGTTTTCCGACTCTGTAGCTATGCAACTGTCGTAAAAGAGCTGAAAGAAAAGCTTTAATTCACCTTCAAATCCAATTTAAATGGCTCTGTAAATTCAATTTAAATAAGTGATTTCAAGTTTAAAAAATTAAAACAAGATTTTGCATAGAAAGGTAGTATATAAACTTTTCCCCCACGCATGTTCCTAAAGTTTTCTCCAAAAGGCAGCAACAAATTAAGTCTTCTAATAAAAAATTAAAGACATTTTCTTGTGGCCGTTTTCCACGATACGATTCTATCAGATTTCGTGGCATTTTCTAGCGAAAACGATGAAACGTTGCTCTCTTCCTTCACAGAGAGGGGGAAAAAAAACTTCCCGAAAACTGCTTTCTTGGGCAGATTAGATTTCTATTGATCGCAACCGACCGCGCGACAATATGCCGGGATGGTTTTCTATGAATTCGATCCTATTTGCGTTGCTTGCAAGTTTACTCTCATTTTCATATATTGTTTCGGTTGAATACTAGCTCTATTGTTCAGTTCTTATCCCTTATAAGACAAGAATGAAATCGATAAAAAAACCCCAAAAAATATTTGCTTTATAGATTCTAATTACTCTTATACAGATATGTGTAATGTTAATCGCAGATTTTTCTACATTCGAAAAAAATACCATTTTTTTTATAAGCATGTGGTCTTTATATCTGTGGTATTTATTTGTGTCATGTTTATATCTGTGGTATTTATATGTGGCCGATCCTATTTGCGTTGCTTGCAAGTTTAATCTCATTTTCATATATTGTTTCGGTTGAATACCTGATTCTATTGTTTAGTTCTTATCCCTTATAAGACAAGAATGGAATCGATAAAAAAACCCCCAAAATTATTTGTTTTATAAATTCTAATTACTCTTATAGAGATATGTGTAATGTTATTTGCAGATTTTTCTACATTCGTAAAAAATACCATTTTTTTTTTATAAACATGTGGTCTTTATATCTGTGGTATTTATCTGTGTCATGTTTATATCTGTGGTATTTATATGTGGCCGATCCTATTTGCATTTCTTGCAAGTTTACTCTCATTTTCATATATTGTTTCGGTTGAATACTGGTTATATTGTTCAGTTCTTATCCCTTATAAGACAAGTTTGAAATCGATATAAGAAACCCAAAAATATTTGTTTTATAAATTCTAATTACTCTTATATAGATATGTATAATGTTAATTGCAGATTTTTCTACATTCGAAAAAAAGATAATTTTTTTTTATAAAGATGTGGTCTTTATATCTGTGGTATTTATCTGTGTCATGTTTATATCTGTGGTATTTATATGTGGCCGATTCCACATGCGTTGCTTGCAAGTTTATTCTCATTTTCATATACTGTTTCGGTTAAATACTGATTATATTGTTTAGTTCTTATCCCTTATAAGTCAAGAGTGAAATCGATATAAAAAACCCCAAAATATTTGTTTTGTAAATTCTATATACGCTTATAGAGATGTGTGTAGTGTTAATCGCAAATTTTTCTACATTTGATAAAAGACCATTTTTTTATGAACATGTGTCCTTTATATCTGTGGTATTTATCTGTGTCATGTTTATATCAGTGGTATTTATATGTGGCCGATCCTACTTGCGTTGCTTGCAAGTTTACTCTCATTTTCATCATATATTGTTTCGGTTTAACACTGGTTATATTGTTTAGCTATTATCCCTTATAAGACAAGAATAAAATAGATATAAAACCCCTAAAAATAAGTGTTTTATAAATTCTTATTACTCTTATAGAGATATGTGTAATGTTAATCGCAGATTTTCGATAAAAATCGATAAAAAATGCCAAAAAATATTTGTTTTGTTTTATAAATACTAATTACTCTTATAGAGTTATTAGTGTGATGTTAATCACAGATTTTTCTATAGCTGAAAAAAGGACCATTTCTTTATGAACAACAAAAACAACTGAAAAGAAAAACACGTAGAGTTTAGCCATTGATAGCAGATATTTATAATCGCCTGAAAAGTTTCGTATCATACCTTTGAACAAATGTAAATTAAATTTGATAAAAATGTATGCACAGAGCATTTTAACTAGGACATAAAATATATTAAGAGTAAATATTAGAATAGTGTAAAAAATAGTGTAAAGAATAGTGTAAAATGTTTGTTATTACAAATATGGTAATTTCGCGAATATAAAAGCCTAATAAAATTTATTTTATTTCTACAAATTTGATTTGAATTTCTATTGAGCTAGATTGCATTGTTTGTTTACCCTAATTTTTATGCATTGTTCGGCGGAATTTAATTGTTTACTTCTATCCCTTGTAAATGAAAACGAAACAGATGAAAAAAAAATATCTGCAACACTTGTTTCTTAAATACTAATTATTCTTCTAAATATATGTATAACATTATTCACAAATATTCCTTCAGCTTATCTTTCTGAATAAAAATCGAGCACGTACAGCTTAGCAATTGATTATAGATATTTTTATAATCACCTTGAAAACTTGCTTTTGAATACTTTTGAGCGAATGTAGAATAAATTTGATAAACATTTATCTACAAAACTTTATAAGTAGAGTAATAATACATAAAAGGCATTATTTAAACAATGAAACTGCCAACTTTTTGTTATAATAAACTGGTAACTTCACGAAAGAATAAAGGCAAAATAACGTTTATTTTGTTTCTAAAAATTTTAATTTCTACTGAGTTCGACCACATTCGCATTGTTTCCGTGTTACATTTCCATTGTTTGTTTACTCTTAATTTCATATATTGTTTCGGTTGAATACTTATTCTATTGTTTACCACTTATCCCTTATAAAACAAGAAATAATTATATATAAAAAAAAAAAACAATGAATGTTTGTTTTATAAATGCTAATTATTCTTATAGCGGTGTGTATGATGTTAATCACATATTTTCTTTTTTGCAGTTGATAAAAGACCATCTCTTTTTTTAAACATGAATAACAACAACGAACACAAACAACTTAGCCAGTGATAGTAGATATTTATAAGCTACTCGAAAACTTGCTTATTGATAATTTTGAGCGAATATAGAAGAAATTTAATAAAAAAATTATGCAGAAAACAAAGTAACTAGAATAATAAAATAAAATGCATTCTTTAAATAAAGAATAATACCAAAGTTTTGTTATTACGAACATGTAATTTCGCGAATAAAAAAAGCTTAATAAAAATTATTTATTTCTACAAATTTGAATTTCTATTGAACTCTATTACATTTGCATTGTTTTTGTTCACATTTGCATTTTTTTTTTTTTTTTACTCTCATTTCCACATATTGTTTCGGTGGAATACTAGTTCAATTATTTACTTTTTATCCTTTATCAAACAAGAACGATATTGATAAAAAACACACCGAAAACATTTAATATTAAAATACTGATCATTCTTCTAAAGATATGTATAGCATTAAACATATATTTTTATGCAGCTGAAAAAAACCGTTTCTTTTTTAACAACCACAATAACAAACAATAAACAGTTACAGTTGAGCAGTTGATAATAGCGCTATTTATAAGTGCTTCATCAATTGCTTATCAATGCTTTTGAGTGAATGTAGAAAAGAAAGTGATAAAAATTTATTTACAAAACTTTATTACTAGAATAATAACATAAAATTCATTATTATACCAAACATACTGCCAATTTTTTGTTCTTACAAATATGGTAATTTCACGAAAAAAAAGACTATTAAAATTTATTTTTTTTCTATTAATTTGAATTTTTATTGAGCTCGATCACATTTCCATTGCTTGTTTATTCTCATTTTTATGTATTATTTCGGCGGAACACTGGTTCAATCGTTTGATTATTATCCCTTATAAAACAAAAACGAAATAGATAAAAAACACAATCTAAAATTTTTATTTTTTTAATTACTAATTATTCATCTAACTATATGTATAACATTAATTTGCGATTATTCTGTGTCTCGAAGAAAAAGACCATTTCTTTGCAAACAAAAAGAACTAGCTGATTTAGATATGGAAAAACAGCATTTCAAGATCTTGAAAAAAATACTGTATGATAGACAAATTCATAAAATTTCATTTCTAAACATTTTAAGGCTAAATTAATAAAATAAAATGCATCATTTAGTATGAAAATAATGTGAAATTCATATTTTCTTGATTTTGATATTTTCACAAATATAAAAAGCAGAATAATATCCGTTTATTATAAACACCTTCAAATCTCTTTTCAATTCAATCACAATTCATTCCTCACGCGGTAACTGTCATTTTCATAAATTGTTTTACAGAAATACTAGTTCCGTTATTTACTTCTTATGTGTTATATAAAAAGTAAAAGAGATAAAAAAATATGCGGTAAATGTTTTGCTTTTTAAAGTAATTGCTTTTAGAATGATTATATGGGGTTAACAGGGTTCCTACAGGTCATGGAATTTCCCTGACTTTAGGTGAGATAAACACCAGTATTTTCTTAGAGAAAAACTCGGGTTTTGCTATCGCTCGATTATATAAATCGATTTCTTCCTCATAAAATACTGGTATTTAAGCTGAAGGTGTAGGAACCATGGTTAATCATACGGAATTCTGTAGCTTAGAAAGGACCAATCTTTCTTAGCAAAAAATAGATATATCTTAGCGGTTACATATACAGATTTTCCTCGATTAGTGTGGTTAATTAATATCGAGAATTTAGTGCTTTAATCGAAGCATACGTTGAACAATGAAAACTTCAATATATCCACAGCTAATTTCCTCAAACTCCTCGAAAACATACAAAATATTGTATGATTAACGTTGTTTATACCTCTGATTAATTAATTAGTATTTATGAAACAAATAATTTTCAGCATACTTTTCTTTTAAATTTTCATTCTTTCTTTCAAAAGTGGTAAAAAATAAACAACACGTTTCTTAGAAACAATATGAGAATGTTGGGAAATAACCTATATGTGTTCGAATTCAATAAAAATTCTATAGAAAGAAAATAAAAACCATTTAATAATGTACAATAATTTTGTTTAAGTATTGTTCTTAGAAAGTGCATAATACAGCTTGATTTGAAAATTGAAGAAAAATTTATCTAATTTTCAAGAATTTCCATTAATACAGACTTCTGAACTAATATAATAGGTAACATCGAGAAACATTGAAAAGACAATTTTACTTTAAGTCTTGTATTACTACACTTCTTTAGGTTATTTATGTTAAATAACTTACCATTAGGTTCATTTTAAAAATGTAGATAATATGATTGAAAAGTATTGTAAGAAATTTTGATTATATTAAAATTACATACATTTTATTTTTTTTTTAAACGAAAACTTATCAACTGCCAATTGCGCAGTTTTTTTCTTCTGTTTTGAACATATCTCTCGGTAACACATTTTTTTTTTCTTTTTTACGATGCACTTGCGCAATTCCAAAAATATTTTGTATATATTTCTGTACCTTGGAACAAAAAGGGCCAGTGTCCATTTTTCCCAAACGGCAAGAAACCCAATTTAAGTTTGACACATTACATTAACAGTAAGTAACATTAGCCTCAACAAAATATTTTGTTTTCAATGATCTAATATTGGGAGGACTTTGGACCTTTTAACAATTACTTTATATCGCATCCTGAATTCATTCGTGCATTTAACTCAAATTTCTCAATTTTGGACATTGGCCCTTTTTGTTTCAAGGTACAGATTTATCAAATGCTGTCTTAGGAGTTCTAATTTTTTAAATACGTGTTAGAACTCGTTAATGTTATTCTTTTTTTTCTGAATTTTCTGCAATTTTCATTTTTAAATTTCGACTACAATATGGGAAAAAAAGAATCACTCATTTCGTGCTTTGTGTACTAATCGATATTTCGTGCTCACTAATCGAAGGAGTATATCTAAGAAAATTTTGAAGCACTAATTGAAAATCACACTCAACAAAACCGCACTAAACGAGGGATACCTGTATATTTATTTTAAAAGCTGGAAAATATTCTTCAAAAACCTTTCAATACAAAAAATTTGAACCTATGTAAGGATAAAATTATTAAAATTTCATTTCAAAAAGAGCTGGAATTTGACTAAAGATTTCAAATGCATTATTACAATTGAAGATATTGACAAATCTTTATTTTCATGAATTTTATCTTTTCATACACAATATATATATATATTATTTCCTTAGAATTCAAATTCTATTGAATTCGATCACATATGCGTTGTTTCCAACATTTTCATATTTTTTTTTCTAAGAAATGCTGTTTATTTTTTACCGTTTTTGAAAGAAAGAGCAAAAATTGATTAAAAAAATACACTGAAAATGATTTTCTTTAATGAAAACACATTAACTAATCAGAGAAAATATCATTTCTTCATGAACAAAAACCCCGTAGCGCTAGACTGATGTAAGACATTTATGAGTGTAACTGACGAGAAAACAGCATAACACAACAAAAATTTCATACTTCTGAGAGCACGAGTAACACACTCGTTAAAATATTACCTTACATTTTTAAAAATGCTAAATTAATAGCATAAAATACATTACGTTGAAAATATTGACACATTTATATATTCATAATTCCATAGCTGCCAACGTTTACGCTTTTTTGCTACCACTAAATTTTAATAGAGATTTTCGTCTTCTTTAATCGTGAGAATTCGACTATTAAGTAAGATAAAATTTACTATAAAATTTTAGTGGTAAGAAAAAAGCGTAAAAGTTGGGAGCTATGTAATTCTGATATTTTCCTTACTAAAATAGGTCAAATAAAATTTGGTTTCTTTCCACAAATTCTAATTTCTATTTACTATCTTTGTCATGTTGTTTCGGAGAAGTAATGATTTTATTTTTTACTCTTTATATATTACAAAACAATATTTATATATTTACGAAATAGATGTATATTTACCAAATAGATTCAAAAAATTCCAAATAGCAAATTTAATATTTATTTCATAAATATTAATTCTTTTTACTGCAGTATAAGTATTTATAGTATATATATTGTGATACTTATAGTAGCGACATTGTGGCAGGGGTGTAAAAATCTAGGCGCCAGCGGACAGTCTCTCACCACTAAATTTTATTCGCTATTTTTCGTCTAATATTTCGTCAAAAATTTTTTGCAAGAATGCTAATAAAATTTAAGTGAAGAAAACTAATAAAATTTAGTGGTGAGAGACTACCCGCTGGCGCCTAGATCTTTACACCCCTGCATTGTGATAGTTATAGTAGCGATATCGTGGTATATTAATAGATTTTACCACAACTGAAAAAATAATCTTTTATTTTTGAACAAAAAAAAGTCAAATTTAGCCACTGTATATTTGTATATTTAAGCGCCAAGGAAACAGCACATTCAAAGTAATATATATGAGCGGATATGTGATAAGCTTGTTACAATTTTACTATCAAAAAGTTAATGCTATATTAATAGCGTAAAATGTTTTATTTAAGCTAAATCTTTGAAAAGAAAAATGGTTTCTGTGAATCTGATATTTTCAAAAGCGGAAATAACTAAATAAAAAGTATTTTCTTTCTACAGATTTTGATTTTTATTGTTCTATCGCATTTGCGTTCTATCTAAGTGTTCTCTTTTTCACATACTATTTCGAAGAAATATTGGATATGTTGTTTACATGCATATCTTCCAACTTTTACGCTTTTTTCTTACCATTAAAATTTTATAGTAAATTTTACCTTATTTAATCGTCGAATTCTCACGATTAAAGAAACGAAAACCTCTATTAAACTTTAGTGGTAGCAAAAAGTGTAAACGTTGGCAGCTATGTTTACATATTATTGTTAAAAGAAATATGCATAAAAATTACTTTGCTTTATAAATACTAATTATTCTTTATAGAAATATACATGGGATCAGAGATTATTATATATATAAGAGCAGTTAGTGTATAACACTTCCGGAGTGAACTCATCCGGATCCCGATAATCTTTCGTTACAATCAGCCATTTTATTTTAATTTTCAGAGATTTAATTTTTTCAATAGAGCTGCATAAGATTAACCTGTTTAGAAAGGTTGTGAAAAACAAAAACAACTTGAGTGATGAGCTAGATCAAAATAGAATTTTTATAATCGGGCTGTTTTAATTTTTTGTTCACAGCCAAGAATGACTCTTGAGAATGACTCCATTGTTATTCCTAAAAAAAAAGTATTCATTCAAGTGTCATCACGAGTGAATATTTACTGTTTAGAGTTGACTCTTCAAACTGATAACATATGTTCTTTACAAATTTATTAGGAATTGGAGTTTTAGAGTTTTTTTAATTCCTACTATTAGTTCACACTCTCCTTATATTTATTTATTTATATATCTTGTTCAAATTTTCAATCGTTAATAAAATACTTATTATTCATCCAATAAAGTTGAAATAAATTTTTTTAAACTTCTACTGGATGACAATTGAAGTTAATACAGATTTTTCAAATATTAATTCATTAATTAAATTTTAATTAATTAATTTTATTTTTGTATGGGAGACAAAATGGCGGCCATTGGTTATTGAACACTGAACAGTATTTAATGCATCTTCATATCTATAAGAGGGGTTACCATAGGGGGGACCCTGTTCTGTCGCCAAACACCGCCAAGTTTGTCGCCAACTTGGCGACCAAAATGAGTCGCCAAAAGTGACGCCAACTTGGCGTCTAATCTCTAATATATCTATCTCTGATATTTCGCTAGAAATGCACACAGTTTTGTCGTTGTATCTAGGTAGGATTTTTTTTTTTTTTATAAGGGATTCTTTAATGTTAAATTTAATATTGTTTACAATAAATATAAATATAAAATACATATAATGTTTGTCAGCTAGGTTAAAAATTTTGCATAAATAATAATAGTAAAATGCTTAAAATTCTAAACAAAGAATGGCGCTTTTCTACCTTAAACTGTATAAATGCTCAAAAAACTCTACCATTTTGAAATACAAACCATTTTTTTAGCGTCACAGTAGTTAATTAGCATAAACAAAAAACTGACAGACCTTTAACGCAGTTTCACATGTTATATTGAGCACTTATGAAGTCTGAGACAGCGCTGTGGAATCTATTGAGGATAATTTGAACTATATTTAAAAACTACGGTACACATACGAGCTGTTACTATGATAAACATGAGATTTTTTAATATATACAGGGTGAGTCTAAAATCACGGGACAAACTTTAAGGGGAGGTAGGGGACATCACAAGGATTCAGATTTGCATAGCAACCCATGATCGGAAACGCTTTCCTGGTGCGGTACAGGGTCAAGTAAACAGAGTTGGGCATTGTAGGCCCTGATTGTACAGCCACAGGTTCAGTTTTTTTTTTAAATTTTTGTATCATTAATTCGCAGAGCTTTTGTCAGTCAATAAGATGATTTTTTTCTGTCCGAAAACAGTGGTAGATCTGGGTCACTCGGGCCGCAGGCTGGACATCCCTGCTTTGTATATTGTTTGTTTATAAAGAAATACTTCTTTTGTTTGAACAGTAAACCATTATTAACCTTTTCAGACCTGAAGGTAAAATAACACTACACATTCATTGTTTTTGCGCAAACAAAATGACACTATAGATGACAAAAAGGGTCCTTTTTCTGAAATCGATACTTTAGGACACTGCTAATTTAAGTTCACAAATATGGGATTAAAATTAAAATTTCCCTTAAAATATAAATTTAATTATCACTAACCTAAATTTACGCAATAGCAAATTTAAGACTTTTAAACAAGTGAATTATCTACAAATCCTCAAAAATTTTCATTGTAAAGCGTTTAAGTTAAGTAATTATGAAAATTTCGCACTTCCTTGGTCATACTGTCTTAAAGGCATTTTGGAAAATCGAATGAAAATAACATTTATTTTATGAGTAAATAAGCATCAGTGCTGCCGTTTAATGGTTTGTTCCGAAGAAAAAAACATTCAGCTATACAGAACTAAAGTAAAAATGTAACAAAATCAAACACTTCAGTCTTTACTAGGAAAAGATAGCGATACACATTTGTGTACCTCAGGTCTAAAGAGGTTAACGGGATATACCATCTGTAATAGTTGTTGATCGTTATACACTGTGAAAAAAGATAAATGCTTTTTGATCTATCAAGAAGGTTTATGAAAATATAATATACACTCTTCCGAGTTACCCACAATTCCGAAAATCTTCCTTTTGATCTTTAGAGACCTCAAAAATAAAAAGATTTCTGAGATTTAAGGAAACATCCCTAAAACAAAAGTTTCTTCTGCTGCTCTTAAATTTTTGTAAATGCTGCTGAGTAATTTGTATAGTCTATTGATAATTTTTCTATTGGTTTCCGATGCATTTTTAAAAGGCAAACATGCTAAATTAACAGCAAAATTTAAAATTATTTTGTTACTCTTGCATGTATAAATACTGTTACACTTTAAAATATTTATTTAAAAATTGATAGCTTCTGAAAACCGATATTTCATGCTGATACCGTGTTGAGTAATCTGATTAACACACTGTAAAAACTGCACGGAAAAGTTACCAAAAATTACAGGCAGCAAAAGAAAATTCTGTTTCCGAAATGATTCTTCACTGTAAAAAAACACGCTAAAAAACGGAAATACTACTGGCAATCTAGACGCCAGTACTATTTCCGTTTTTTACGGGAATTTTTACCCATAAATTACAGAAAAATGTCTGTTTTTAATCAGAAAAACGAAACATTTTCTGTAATTTACGGTAAAAATTCCCGTAAAAAACGGAAATAGTACTGGCGTCAAGATTGCCAGTAGTATTTCCGATTTTTAGTCAGTTTTTTTTTTACAGTGCTTCAGAATCGGAAAATCTATTGGTTTCTGGGGTTCCTGGAGATAAAATACTCTTTTTTAAACCGTGAGTAACCCGGATGAAGTTATCTTACATTTTCGTTAACTTTGTTGTTAGAGGAAGAAACTATGGCTATTTTTGCTAGCATTTTATTCTTATTTTATGTTACAGAAACAACGCAGGCAGTATTCTGGAACAGTATATGAAATTGAGATCAAGATTGAAGGTAACGCGGATGTTGTAGAACTGAATAGAAATTTTTATTTATCCTAAGCAACAAAAAATGGTTGGGACGACGTTAGTTAATTGTTAACTAATTTTCATTCTGCAGCAGTCTGTTAGCTAATGAATCTTGTACCAACAAAGGCTCAACAGTGTTCCAAAAGGGTTGCACAAATTCTGCTCAGATACTCTTCAAACTAGAGGGATCTCCACACCTACCATTCCCCAACTATTTACCAACCCTGCCATTCCCTGTTGTACCATTTCCCAACGATTTAGACAAGCTGCCAACGATCGGCCAACAAACAGTGCTACCTGAAATAGAAATAAATTCCATTTGGTCGTTTTTTTTTACTTGTGAAAATATCGGTTTCATGAAAATGTCAATTTGCCAATAATTACAGTTAAAATAATGTAATTTAAGTTATTTATCTAGCAATATTTTTAAAAGATAGAAGCTTAACATGTGTATCATGTATTCACTCGAATGCATTGCTCTGCATGGCATTCTGATTTTTTGGGCACTTATCAATATCGACATGCAAAGAATATGCTCTTTTGTTTGTTTACAAATATATATACATACATATATATATATATATATATATATATATATATATATATTCATTTGAACAATAAACCAACGTAATAAAATCAACGTAATATATGATTTATAATAGCTAATATATTAATATATATATGAATATTTTAAGGCAGGTGTTTATTGGCACTTTTGTATATATTTCACTATTGTTTTATTATGCGTTGTTATTCTCCGAAACAATATCTGAAAACGAGAATAAGAATGAAAGCTACACGGATGCAATGGAATTGAATAGAAATTCGCATCTATAAAAAGAAAACAAAATTTATTCGGCCTTTTTTACTTCTGAAAATATCAGTTTTATGATAATATGAATTTGTCAATATTTTGAATTTGACATTCTTTTAAATAATGCTTGCTATGCTATTATTCCTGAACTATTTTTTTTAATTAAAAATTTATAAATTTACCATATATTCGCAATAATGTATTGCACTGAACCCTCTTGTGGTGTTGTATCTTAGACAGTTATAAATACAAGATTCTTTCTACATGACTCCCTAACTTTGAAATCCAATTATTAATTAACTATATCAAATATATAGGGTGAGTCTAAAATCAGGGACAAACTTTAAGGGGAGGTAGGGGACATCACAATGATTCAGATTTCCATAGCAGCCCATGATCGGAAGTTCTTTCCTGGCGTGGTAGTGATGGCACAAAGTACAAGAAAGAAAGGACACGAACAGGGAGAGAAAACATTCTTATTATTCGTAGTGCTGCAAAAATGCTGGGACAATGCTGGAAAGTGCTGAAGAACTTGTTGCACGCAACGTGGCAGCTGCTGGGGAAGTTCGGGACACTCCCGGCATTGAGAACATTAGATCTTCCATGCAATGGAGATGTGCTTCCATGCATCACGGCCTTGGGAATAATTTCGAACACCTACTTTGATGATTTTCATTGTCTCTTTAATGTTCTTTTTTCTTAGTTATTTGCTGTACTAAGGATAATAAACATGTTATCTCCTCTTATTCGTGTCCTGTCTTTCTTTTGTTTTGTGTCGTCACTATGGGCCCCGTGGTGCTATGCAGCATGTGTCCCGGCCGGGTGGTCAGCCCTACGCGAGAACCTCGGTGTTTAGTTCCGCAGCAAGCTTGGTACTCATTTTATCGACCGCGAAGTGATGAAAGGTTGAGTGAATCTTGCCCAGCCGGGAGCCGAACTTGCGACCTGTAGCGTGGCAGACAAGCGTGCTGACCACTACGCTACTGGGCTTCCCAATACAAAAATTACTATTAAGAAAAAACGACCGCAAGTGTATTCCAGGAAAGAAGTTTACACACTTCTGATTCGGAGCATTATATGTACAATTTTATAACAACCGAAAAAAAAAAAAAAAAAAAAAAAAAAAAACCAAATATTTTCAAAGAAGTACGTTTGAGCTAATGTATAACACTTAATAAACGTTTCCTTAAATAATTGTGCTATATTAATTACGTAATATACAGTATTTTAATTGTAAATATCGACACAGACACATTTTCATGTAGATAATGTTTAAAAAAAAAAGGAAAGAAAAAGACCAAACTTTTTTTCTTCTATCGATACGAATTTCTTTCCAATTCCATTACATCAGAGTTGCTTCACTCTTATTCTCACTTTCATATACTGTTTCGGTGAAATGTTTTTATTGTGTAGGAATAATAAAACAAAAATGATATACATAAAAAATAGCAAAAATATACATGTCATAAATAATAATAACTATTATTAGTCACATGTTACGTTAATCATGATTTATTGTCCAAATGTAAAAAAAATAACATTTCTGTCTAAATAAAAGCTACCTAAAGCTTAACTGTTGTATCTATTTTTTCTTTTAAGTACCAAGAAAACGGCACCTAAAAAGTTTTCAAATCGATATGTATGAGCTAATTTATGATAGATTTCTAAAATTTTATTTTAAAAACATGTGCTAGATTGTTTACGTAAAATATATTATTCTAACTGTAAATATTGACAAATTCATATTTCCATAAAAAGCATATTTTTACAAATAAAAACAAAACAAAAACAAATAGATCCTGTTTTATTTCTATAGATAGGAATTTCTATCCAATTCCATTACATCCGCGTTGCTTTCATTCTTACTCTCATTTTCATGTATTGTTCGGAAAAATCCTAGTTCTAATATTTTTTTATCATAAAATAAGGCTGATATATATATATATATAAATGCCCAAAATATTTGTTTTATATATAATAATTACTCTTATAGAACACAAATCACGTTAATCACGGTTTATTGTGCAAGAAGAAAAAAGTATTTCTTTTTCTATTGTTTATTTATAATAAAACAAGAGTGAAGTATACAAAAAACGCCAAAAACATTTGTTTCATAAATAATAATTACTCTTATAGATCATGTTTCACGTTTATTCCTGTTTTTCGTTGAATGAACATAAAAATATTTCTTTCATATTTTTTTTATTGTAAAAAATGAATATATGTATATATGTGTGTGTGTGTATTTTTAAACGCCAAGGAAACAGCAGCAAAAAAAGTGAAACTTATTAAAATTTTAGTTTCTTAAAGAAATTATATGTAGATAGTTGAGAAAAAACTTGAAGCAAACATTAACAAAATATTTATTTACAATTACAAAAAATTTAATTTACTATTTTCTCCTTTTTCAAAATATTATTTTATTATTCCAGCCCCCCCCCTCCCCTAAGAAAGCCGAAAAACGAGATTAATAACGCAAACTGAATTATGTAAGCGAAAATATTCACAAATTCATATTTTCACAAATCTGATATCTTCACATGTAAGAAAAGCCGAATAGAATTTGCTTTATATCTAAAGGTTCGAATTTGTATTCAATTCGATGACAACTTCGTTGCTTTCAATTTTACTCTTATTTTCACATACTGTTTTGGTGAAATACTGGATCAGTTTTTTACTTCTATTGTATTATAATACTAAGAAAAAAAGAAAAGATTTTTTTAAAATACTGAAATAAAAATATTTTTTAAATAATTACTGTTACACACACATATATATATATATATATATATACACTGCGTCTCATAAATACATAGCTGCCAACTTGTACGGATTTTTGCTCCACTAAAGTATAACAGAAATTTCTGCCTTATTTAATTATCAACATTCACGGCAATTCGGCGATTGAATTAGACAAAATTTTTCCTTAAATTTTAGTGGTAGGAAAAATCCGTACAAGTTGGCAGCTATGTAAATATAAAGACACTGAAAAAAATATTTCGAAATAATATTTTAATAATTCAGTATTCAAAATTATGTTTATGCATATAACAAAAAGCATGCACTAGAAAAACATTTTACTCTACATTAAATTAGAATTAAATAATTTGAACTCGAAAATTGATAAATGTAAGCAAATTTGCTGTTTCATAAATATAAAGATGTTTTACATATTTTTGAATTATCGCCCAATAAACGGTCCATTCTTATTAATAACAGCATCTAGCTGGAATGCTGTTTATTAGATTTTGTAGGTTTTTTGGTTTTATATCAAACGAACTTCGTTCGATTCCTTTTTTCAATCCAAGGACGTTTGAAAATTGTCTTCCAGATGCATATACACTGCGAAGAAGAATGTCACAAAGATTTCCAACTGGATTTAAATCAGGACTGCGTGCAGGCCTCACCATGACATGAACATTGTTATCAGAAAACCAATTTTTTGTGAGTCTTGATGAGTGAATCGGTACATTATCCTGTTGGTACAAATAATTCTGACCTCCAAGACTTTCAGCAATTCGCAACAAGTGACTATAAAGGAGTTCTATGTACTCTTTAGATGTATGTTTACCTTCTAGAAAAGCAATATCTGTATTTCGATTAAAAGAGAAGGCACTCCAAACCATAACAGAACCTCCCCCTTTCTGCCTACTGAAGAGGGTTCGAGGTTCACGTCTTAAATCGTGCAAGTTGGGATTCCAACCATCTGGGCATTCCAAGTTAAATCTCTTTTCATATGAAAAAATGTCTTGCATCCATTCGTCCTTCAAATGCATATGATCTTTAACCCAGAGTAGCCTCCATTCTTTGCTATTTCCTGTAAAGGAAATCTGCACATATGCCGAAAACAATATTTTTGCTTTATTTTATCTGACGATGTACTGTTTCCTTTAAGACCATACCATGAACTTGTTGAGAAACTTATCGGAGTGACATTTTTTGCGACGAAACAAGTCGCATGGTCTTGCGATTGAGTCTTTCACTAGTATTTCTCCATCTGACAGATCGTTTTCTCGTTTATAAATTGTAAGTTTTTGATAAAATTTTATAAAGTGCAACCCTGTTTCTCCCAGTTTTTTAACATATTTGAGAAACTGTTAAGCCATTAACTTTAAATCCACGTATTTTGCAAATCTCAGCTTTAGAAATTTCAATGTTCCTCAGCATCTTTGCAATTGAAATAAGTCAAACAACTTTGCTCGTTTTGGTAACTTAAAGTGTATTTCTGCGCGTGCGCATTATTTCTGTACGCGCGCATTCGAAAAAAATTTGCATATGAAGCAGTTTCAAATTTGTCTTTATATTTATGAGACAGCGTAATTTCTTATTTTTTTTTATTATTCGAATTGAAATTATTTTATTTAAATGTAAACCCCTATAACATATTCCTTTCATTGTTCTTAATAGGAGATATAAAATTTAATTTCTTATAACTGAATTAATAAAAGGCAATTTCAAAAACATCTGTGTCTTTATATTATGAGACGCAGTGTACAGTCGTGGAAAAGAAAAAAGTAAACACCCCCTACTAACTCCTCAGCAAATCATTGTAGAAGAAAGTTACTGGTACCGAACGATTGGAAATAAAGTCTACTTTTAAATGATGTAGATAAAATTTTCTTAGGGGGTCATCTACATATTAAAACGAATCCAAACTTCATTTTTTCAATGGCAATGCCCAATTTTAACGAGATATTTCAAATCTTCCGTCCAAACTATGCCTAGACACCAAATTTCAAGTCATTAAAGTCAAGTTAAACTTATCATTCAAAGAATGATAAGTTTTTGAATTATAAACATTCAAAATTTAGTGCTTCTAATGTTAAATTACATTTTCATATTTTTATTTATATCTCCCGAAATTATGCTCCTAATGTGCTAATTTTTTTGTAGTAATAATACTAATATACCCAAACATAAATAAGCTGAATTTGCAATTTTTATAATTTTATGATATGAATTATGAATTATGAAATTAATATTCGAAAAAATTATGAATTGCAACCTACAATTTTTTTGATGGATTTAGATTTATTAAGTCCTGCTTTATGGAAATTCAAAAATTTCACATTTTTATTCCAAGTAGTTTTCAAATTATGCTTAAAAAACGGCAAAATGATGGTTTAAGGGGCCGTCTATGATGGAAGTGAGTAGACATTTTGAAATTTATTCTGCTGTACTGTAATCTAACACGCTTCATTGACTCCTTGAGTGGCGCTTAAGGTGCCTTGATCAAGGAAGGGGCTCTCTTGGTGTACAATCCAGTACGGAACTTCAATTTGGATACAGCCCTTAAAATAAGATCGTTTTAAAATAATTAATTTCTCGGAAACTTATGGTACGAATTGCATAAAAATTCGTTTTTAGGCTAATTGAAGGGTGTAGAGTTCATTTATGCTGTCAGAATCGGGTACTGCTATTGAAAAAAACAAAGTTATGTTTCGTTTTAATATGTAGAGGCAAATTTTATATACATCATTTAAAAGTAGACTTTATTTCCAATCGTTCAGTACCAGTAACTTTCTTCTACGATAATTTGTTGAGGAGTTAGTAGGGGGTGTTTACTTTTTTTTTCCACGACTGTACATATATAATCTTTAAATATCCCAACGACAGGTACTGAATTTCGATTCGAATCAGAAATTTCTTCATAAAATAAAATATAAATCACACAAGATTAAATTATACAAAAAAAAAAGTTTTAATAATAAATACTAGTGTGAAATTTTTTTATAAAACTCGAGTAAAATTTAAGTGCTTATATATATATATCATAGCTCCCAACTTTTACGCTTTTTTCTTACCATTAAAATTTTATAGTAAATTTTATCTTATTTAATCGTCGAATTCTCACGATTAAAGAAGACGAAAATCTCTATTAAACTTTAGTGGTAACAAAAAAGCGTAAACGTTGGCAGCTATGATATATATATATATATATATGCGCATATAGAGGGGACCGGGGACTAATGGAACAAGTGAATGTATCATAAAATAAATGAGATAAATGTTTAGGCTTTTGTCAATAGACAGCAGTAGGAAAATTACATAAGTACATGTATTGAACAACGGTTTCCATTATCAGATTGCAAAGTAAGAAGTAAATCATTACTAAGCCTAACTGTGAGGTATTTTTTTGTTTAACAAATATCTTGATAAAGAAGTAACTGTGTTTTGAACAATATTACATATGATTATGACGCTTTTAATGCTATTAATTTTCAATTTTTATTGTGTGTTAATGATAAATAGTTAATTTCGAATACATCTAAATACAGAAAAATGGTATGACGTCTTATGGCACATGTCAGATTAGGGCTATACCAAAGTGTTTAGATAAACATTGCATCTAAAATGTATGTTAAATTTTACATTTTGTTGCTAAGAAAACTTAATGCGTCCCATTATTTTATAATTGTGAAAATTAATACAGTTTTACCAAATTAAATTTCAATCTAAACATGTCGAGGTAAGAAGTGTAAAATATGACTCCTTAACCCCAGTTTCCCTTACATATGCATATATGTATATACATATATATGTGTTGTTGATCATAGAATGCATATCATAAATGATCGTCATGTGTCGTTGATCATAGAATGCATATAAAAAATGATCGTCATGTGTTGTTGATGATAGAATGTGTGTCAAAAATTATCTTTGCCTTCTTTAATTGAAGAATATTTTGATGTGAACTGGTGCTTTATACGATCATACGCCCTTGACATCTGTATTAAGCTATTTAAGTACTATAGACTTGCTTATTAGATAAAAAAATAAGATTCTTTAATTATTTTTATTCAACTAGGTGTATCATACCTGTTACATAAGTATTGATGGAAGGGTAAGATATGGGAATCCATTCCCAATTGGCATGATTCATAAAAAAAATACTGTACAACAATAACTATCTAGTATTATTTACTTGATAGATAAATCAACTATGATCTGAGAAACAGTCTAAATCAGGTTTAATACTATTCCTCAATTATTTCTTATATTCTTTCATTCAATACTGCTGAGTAAACTTATACTTACAACACACGCTTTTGAAAGAAATAAATTACGTTTCACTACAGCATGCCAACCTTGACTCCAAAATAACAAGGTCATATTCATCCAAATTGGAAACCTCATCAACTTATTCATTAACGGTCTGGAAAAATCAGCTTCCATTTGCATATTTTCTTATTTCCTTTATGAAAAATTGTACTAGTTCACCTTTTTCACGTCAAATTTTCAAATTGAAACCGCTGAAATAGTATATTAAAACTTCAACTTCTTTAACATGACAGAATAAAATACAAACATCATAATCTACATGAAACACTCATAAAAGATATGTAATGTAGTCTCGCAATCTTTGTTTTTAATTTAATATTCGATTCCTACTTTGTAATGTTACTTGTAGAATAGTGTGATATTGTTCTCATAATTGACTGATGAGTGAAATAACTATAAACTTTTTGTATAAAATGAATTTTAAATTTAGTTCTTTATAAAGTTCTGCGAATAAATTATGCAAAAATGACTACTAAAAAAAACTGGCGGAAAATGGATTTCCTACCAAAATGTTGGACACCATTGATTTAGTCAAAATGTCATGTCAAAACTATCACATAGGTATGATATAATAAAATTAAACAGTTGTCGATTTCGAAGTATAATTTAGAATACATTTATTTATGAATATGTGTTAAAAATCTAGAAATTTATGTTGATTTTTTTTTTTTTTTTTTTTTTTTTTTTTTTTTTTTTTTAACGTTTTGAACAAAAGAGGAAAAATAAGGAAATATTTAAAATATTCAAGTAAAAACTAGTCCTAATTATAAATAAGCAGAAATAAATAGTGAGAATCATTGGTAATAGTTTTGGTATTACTTTAAGGATTTTACTTAAGGGGATTCTTCACTCACTTGAAAACACCGGCTCCGTAATGTTAATCCTATGGGCATGTTCTTTTCGAATCTCTCGTTTCAGTTAGAATATTTTTAAATTGAAACGAGAAATTCGAAAATAACCTCCCCATTCGTTTAATAGTACGGAGTGGGTGTTTTCAAGTGAGTGAAGAATTCCCTTAACCCCTCGACCTCCGTGCCGTACGCTGCGTACGTTCTCTCTTTTCAGTAATCAACGTACACCCCCTACGTCGTTCACTACGCATTAATGGTTGCATATTTGATCCGGATTTGTCTGTGACATGCAACTGATGTAACATGGCACTGGTCGAAGGTGAGTTTATGACACAAACATTGTACACCACATAGACTGGTATATAGTCCTTCACTGACGAAATTAAGCCTAGAGGTCAAGGGGTTAATGCTACAAGATAGTGTATCACACTTAGTATAATGACTTAATTTTGTGAGATAGGAAACTTAGATACTTAGCATGGAAAAGTAAACAAAGAGTCTAAACAAAACCATGTTCATAATTTTCTAAATGATATTTTTTAAATTTCATTTTCTTTAGAAATAAATACCTTCTGTGGAACATTTTGCATTTGAATACTTTCGAATAAAATATATTTTTCTATAAATTTAATTAATCAAAATAGTACTCACACAGTTGTATATGTATAGTAATGAAAAAATACTGTTATATTTCCTCTCCTTTAGATATTTTCATCCCTTAAATAAAATTTTCTAAATAACAACATTTAAAATAAGATAAATTAAATGAATTGATAATTAAAAGACGGATAAAATCTCACACGCTTTTAAAAGAAATACAATACTACCCGAGATATAGACCTCCGACTTAGAATTTATACTTTACACGAATTGTTTCAGAACAGTGACTTACTATACCTCTGTGCACTGAAGCGAAAATACTATTTTAGACGCGCCAAAACTGTTTGAAGCATTGCTGCATTAGCAGTACATCTTTGTAGAAGATACATTATGATCGTAAAGGTTATGTATTGGAATTCTATATGTAATTTACTGAGCAAGTGGAGAAGGAGCGCGTTCTGGTTTATGAGCGCACAGCAGAATGAAGCTGCGGAGGCATTTAAGATATGAATAGATAGTAGATATATGCTAAAATTATTTGGAATTTATTGAGAGAAGCATAGAATCGAAATAGTTGCATTAAAAGGTGTATAGTTATCAGTTTATGGTAAGCAGTTAAATTCTCGTGAATTCCAAGACGTAATTAGAAATTTATCAAATAAGGAAACATTGAAATAAGTAAAAGGGGAGATACACTTAAACATCGAGGTTAAATATTCTCTTTTATATAGCAGTAAAAAAGGTTTGAGCATTCCCTATTTACAGACTACTGAAAATTTCGTTAATGTTTTATTTTATTTTATTTAACACTGGTGATTTAATTCCATTGTGCTATTTTGAGAGAGACGTAGTTCTTTTTTGAGTGTGAAAAGCGCAATATAATTGTTTTAAATTTCATGAAGATAATAATTGTTTTACTAAAAAGAGTATAGTTATCAGTTTCGGACAAACAGGTGTGTAGAAGACTAGCTGCTCTCGTGTAGCAGACTAGCTACTATAAAAGGAATCTAGTTCTTGAGAGTGAGAATTTTGTCCCATGTTAACTTGTGTGCGTGAAAGTGACCCCTGTCCTCCGTTTTTCTTTAATTTTCTCAAGAGTGTTTGTGACTCTTAGAATTTGCGCTTCATGGTTTTCGCTGTAGTTTTATGCTTATTAAAGCATGCTGGTCAATCTGCGGGGTATAATAGTGGGATTGAATTTTGCAATTGGTGGATCTTGGGTCGAGACCTGCCTCAGTGAGGAACAAAAGACTAATGCTCTTTCGAGATTGGAAGCTTACCTTAAGAAATTTGAAGTCTAAAATTAGCTGAGAGAATCTGCCATAGATGGTAAGAATGTATTTTCAGCATAGTTCAATAAAGTTCTACGGCAACCACGGGTTGTTAGTATTTAACGACATGTACAAAGTTTGTTGAATTTTTGAGCGAATCAGTTTTTTCAGCGACAGTAGCATGCGACATGTAAAGCCATTTTAAATATGGTTTGAGCAACCAACATTCCGTATGAAAGTTAGTTTTAGGTTTAGTAATTTTTCATTTTTTCATATCTTGCGAATTAATTTTGATGATTAATGTGAACTTAAGTTATAGAAGCATAGACTAAATTAAGAATCTTTACTGCACTCCATCCCTATTTTGGTTTCAATAAACAGTATTATTAAACTTTAAATCTGAGCATGTCTCTATTACGTCGTGCCGACCCTGATGGGGATTTCACAAGTGAAATTCCAATGAATCACAAAAACGATCAAGAGAGACTGAGATGGTTGATCCCCATTTTAACACTAGAACGCCCGGAAATTTTACCCAAGCTTCATAAAAATATTTCACACTGGAATTTTTATTTAAAATTATTTAACTGATTTATTTAACGTATTTCTGCGTGGTTTAAATGTAACTTATTTTATGAAAACTTTTCTATCCTCCAATTGGCTTTTAATCATTTGGTCAACTCCTTCCGGGCGTTCTAGTGCTCATGAAATGTTCGTAATCGAATTTTGATTTGACCTACAATAGCAGGGTTGCCACGCTTCTGGGAATTTCCAGAGTAGGAAATTGCGCGGCAGCAGTACTTTCTTACAGAGAATCTCTGGTTAAATAAGGTGAAATTTCGTGTTGTTAATCTAAATATATTTTTCTATAAAAAAATACTGGTATTTTGACTGGAAAATTCCCTGAAGCGTGGCAATCCTGAATAGCATCCCTGTTTCCCACATATAAGTGGCTGTCTTTTTATAGCGTCCTAATTTTGATAAAAGCTCTAACTGATTTTTAAAACAATCCCATAACTCTATAAACATATCTTGATCGATACAATCAGGTAGTAATTTTAGATACAGTAGGGAGTAATTTTAGATACAATTAGGTAGTAATAATATAATTTTAAACAATCATGATTTTTTGTGAGTGTTTTGGAGAGCAGTTATAAGTATGAACAGGCATAATAAAAACAGACTTCTGAATAATTCGTTAAACTTTTTTTTTGTCGCTTAACGTTATTTGTATCCTAATAATGACGTAAATGAGTCAAAGCTCGAAATGAAATCGAAGATAAAGAGGTTTAATAAAAGAAGACAAAAAGTAAAAGTGTTAAAATAAAATTGCCTCTTTAGAACAGCAGCTTACATCAAAGAGGAAATTTAGTAACGCTACTTAATTAAGAAATAAAATATTTTAATGATTTAAACGATAATTGCCTCAATTTAAATGCAAAAATAATCATCTACTGAAAGTTTAGAACTGTGCAAATATATTTTGCATTTTGTTTACATGTAAAATGATAAATTAACCTATAAGTATTTATAAATATGTTTAAATATTTCACTAAGAGGGATATTTTCATTATATCAGAAACGTTCCTGACACAGTGAAAATATCTCCAAGCGCAGGTTCCAAACAGCAGAGATTCGAATATATCAAACAAAGTCACGCCTTTTCGATCTGAAAAGAAAAGCGAACCCTTCGAAAAAAAGAAAAACCAAATAGAAAACAAGTTACTTCAAAAGCGCAGAAATAGTTTCACTAAACAAATCGCTTCGTGTTTGTAACATATAACACTGCTACTCTTATATCAGTGCGTTAAAGTACAACAGCTGGTGCTTCCCTAGACTTCATTTAAATCTGCGATACTCTGAAGTTTAAAAATTTTCTCATAGAACATTCATAGGCTCAACTTCACTTTTCTCACAACCTTTTTTCCGCTGTAGGCCAGTGAAAACAAACCGCTTCCTTAATAGTATTCACTTGCAACCACTCGCTGATATCTGCGTTTCACTCAAGATATCTCAATCTTCTGTTCAGCTTTGTAGTATTTGAATTTCAGATGAGGAAATGTTTAAATTTCATCCGATGTCTTTTTCAATTCATGCCAACTCAATTTATCGCAGCTTCTTTTCAATCTTAGCCGATCCGTGGGCTTTAATCAATAACTTCAAAAACTTTTTTTCCCACACCTTTTGTCTCGAGACATGCAACGGAAAGATCTCACATGCGCAACTTCCTAAAATGAAAAAGGCCAGCATTGATTGTAATGAAAAATATACATGCGTAATATCCTTGTTTCCTGTGGGCAATAAATAAACCGTGATTCAATTGATTTTGCTATGCGGCGAGCGAATCTGTCCTTTTACGGATTTTTCCTCCCAATGAGGGGAAAGAATTTTTTTCTGATCTAGAACTTAAAATATGAGGAAGTATTTCTTGATTGAGCCACAAGTTCAAGCCAGCCGTTGCACGAAATTCGTTTAGAAATGATGTTATTTTGGAATAAATTATTCTTATTTGTTCGGAAATAAATGTATATTTGTAATATATTCGGAGTACAAGGCTGAAGCATTTTGGAAAATGAAAGAAATCTTCTCTTATGAGCATTCTTCCTGCAGCATTAAATCATTTCAATCGCGGTTAAAATCTTTTAAGGTTATTACCTAAAAGCATAATTTTAAAACATACGTCTGTATCAATTTTTGTTTGTTTGTTTATATTAACAGTCATATTCTTCCGAAATAATAAAATATTATTCATATAAATTGTCTTTTGCTTAATGCAACGATGATTTTTATTATATGTGTCTGTGTTTTTCTTCAAATGTAACATTTAGTAAGAGATGTTTTAAAACATATTTTTCTGGAAATAATAACATTTAAAAAATATGTAAAACAATTTTAAGTATTATTTTGTTTTGAACAATAACGAATTTTAATAACATATGAGGATTTATTTAATGTATGAGTTACCGAATGGTGTATACATGGGTTATTAAAAGATACATAAACAATGTATAAAAAATTTGTCACGTCTGTATTTTTCGGCAACCATATTCTATCATAAATAACTGTCACAAAACAATGCGATTTAATGCCAAAAATGTGTAATCATAACGCCATATTCGTTCACGATTTTCGGCCGATAACCATTGCCGAATGCGTCGTCCATGTATCCCGACTATGGAAGATTATCGGGAAGGTACCCGCTGACAAATTAAAAGATACTAGCCGTGACTTACGTCCTAAAAGTCGTAGGATAAAACTGTTTACATTAAAATTCCTTTTATGTTTTTGTATATTACTGTTATAGTTCAGTTTTCTGGGGGCATTTAGGAATTTTTATTAGTCAATTATAGATCCAATTTTTTTTTAATCCCTTTAAATGATGAGAAATGTTTCTCTATATTAAAATTTAAATATGTTCACATAATAATTAATGAATGATATTAAATTTTTTTATTGAGATTATTAAATTGTAATTGCAAGTATATTTATAAAACAAAAACAAGTAAAGCGCGTCCCGGTATCGAACACAAGTCCGCGGAACAACAAGCAAACGCCGTACCAACTGAGCTACGACCAACTGATTATCTCCTTGCAAAGTAAGTATTTAAATTGTGTTATAATATTAGACCCCCCCCCCCCGTTTCTCAAAATCTAAGGAGCGTTGTATAAAATCCATTGAACCTGAGACTATGGGGTCTCTACCGTATAACATATATTAAACTAATCGAACTCTGTTATTGCCAAGGTTGGCCCTCTCCTTGTTAGATAATTCTCATTAATGCATGCATTTTTAATGGCAGAATCCCTTAATCTTGAAAGTAGTTTATCGCATCAAGTTTTGCAGATGGCAGACACAAGATTTTTATGATTCTTTTCAAAATGCGACAGAAAACACCAGAACTAGCGGTTAACTTATATCCTTCATAAGAAAATTTAAACCGGCTTAGTCACAAAAATAAACAAAATTGAATTCGTACATGGTGTGCTAGCGATGCATTTGAAATCAAACGAGACATCACACTTTTATGTCATTGGCGTTAAATCGCATTCTTTGGCGACAGTTTTCTATATTTATAGAATATAGTGGTCATGAAAATAGAACAAGTAGCAAAAAATCCTTTTTGTCATTTAAGATTTGTAAACTTTAAAACAAGTCTGAAAATATTTTATTGTCATTAACTAAATAGCTTATATAACACCCATTCTTTCAATTTGTATTTCAGAACTTTAAAAATGTACATCCCATGCAAGAAACAAACATAAAATTAGAGAATGCATTTTGTTATTTTATCAGTATTTTTAAATTTTAAGAGTTCAACACTTTTAATAACTTAATGAGTTTATTCACTTAAAAGTAAATGCCAACGAAACTTTAATATATATTTTTTAAATAACGCTTCTCAATTAAACAAGCATAAAAATTTTGAAGATTTATTCATAGAATAAAAGATTAGTTCATATAGAAATCTACAATTAAAACTGACATTTATTCTCCAGTGACAATTATGTTTTATAAAAACATTTCTTTAGTAATAACTTGTGCTATAAATAACCCTGAAGAAAACATTTATTGCACAAAAATGAAATTATTATTCAAATTTTATGGAAATTTTAATAAGAGTTTAAAATGATTAACGTGATTTTTAAAAGCTGGTTTTATTTATATTATTAACTATAAAATGCATATAAACTTGATTTAAGAACTTACCGTTTTAAATGAAGTACCATTAAAATGGTTCCAAACCATAAATAAAATTACATATTAATATACAGATTATAATTAAATTACTCACTTATTATTTCCAAAATCACTAAGTAATTAAACATATATAGCGTGAAAACGCCACAAATGTACAATCAAAGATACCGGAGTTTTATAACCAAAATAAAAAAAAAGTTTGTTCTTTATACATTCACCGTCGGCAGATCCTTCTTCATTCGTTCAATATTGTTCAAATTCACTCTGATTAATAAACATCACGTCATAAAAGTAATCCAGGTGTGTTTTCAATTCTTTCATTTATTTACTTTTGAAATTGAAACATTGTTGGTGTTCTATATGTTTTATTGGTATACATTGGTTACATTGGTATTATCAAAATTATTTTATCAAGCAAGATCTGTTTCATAAAAAAGTAATCGATAAAATTTAGGTATTGCACAGTTTTATACGCATTATTATTATTTATAATTTATTATTATTATTTATTTATTTATTTATTTATTATTTTTATTATTTTTATTATTTATTTATTATTATTATTATTATTATTATTATTATTATTATTATTATTATTAATTATTAAATATTAAATATTAATTATTAATTATTAATTATTATTATTACTATTACTATTACTATTATTATTATTATTATTATTATTATTATTATTATTATTATTATTATTATTATATTATTATTATTATTATTTATTATTATTATTATTATTATTATTATTATTATTATTATTATTATTATTATTATTATTATTATTATTATTATATTATTATTATTATTATTATTATATTATTATTATATTATTATTATTATTATTATTATTATTTATTCATATTAATAATAATAATATTATTATTATTATCATTTAAGTTCATTTGTTGTTTGCATGCCTGAAGGTATGTCCGGATGTCTGGGTCAAAACTTGCAGTCGAATTTTAAAACACTTCCGTGGAACCGTTTTACTTGAAAGGCGCACACAAGTTCACTGTCGATGACAATGCAACATTCATGTATGTATTTTCAGGGCCGTGCCTCATCTTAGCAATATCAAGAGGCAAAAACATTCTTTTGCGTTTTTGATTGAAATCACATATTAAAAAATCGATTTTGCTCAATTATTTACAGAAAATCATAGTCAATGACATGCAATATTCATGTATTGTGTGGATGATACATCGTCAGGGGCAGGGTTCCAGACGTAAAAACTTCGTTTTACGTTTTTGACTGAAAATACATATATAATAAACCAATTTGGATCAAACTTTTTCGACGAGTTCACTGTCGATGATAGTGCAAAATTCAAGCATCAGTGTAGAATCCAGAAGCAGTAAAATTCGTTGACTTTTTTATTGTAGTCAAATATCTAACTAACCTGTTTTACTTAAATATTGCCCACAAATATTATCAACCACAACGCTTATTTAAATAGTTTCTGGATAATGTCGGTAGAGAAGAGACGAGCTCAAAGTGAAAATTTTCTTTATTCGCAAAAAAGTGCTTTACCTTTCTTTAAAAATTGATTTGAATGAGAATTGAATTGTTATTGATGGGATATAATGGGAAACATTCTATCTGATTCTAAAGCATATGAATGGCCAGTGTTAAAAGAAGCCATGGGATACCCCATGTCTATATTTACTTTCAGTTTGAATTCCTTTTACAGAATTAGTGGAAAACAAATCACATGTACTTCGGCCATTGTTGCATAATGATATATTATGAAATAAGAAAGGAGCTTTTGCAAATTTCTGCCAGTGGTTGGATATAAATAACAAATTTACAATCTTAAACAAATTTTCACTGACATGAAAATCACGCAACGTTATAATGAGGCTACAACAATGAGACTTAAATATTGCCCACAAATAGTCTCGACGGCAACGCTCATCTAAATATTTTCTGGATAATATCTCATCAGCTGTAGAGAGCAGACGGTCTCAAAGTGAAAATTTTCTTTATTTGAAAATTAACAAAAAAAGTAAAAAAATATTGCTATTTTGAGAATCTATTTTGCTATTTTTTCTAGTCTAACTTTTCGTAAAGTGTTTTATATTCCTTTTAAAATTAATTTGGATGGAAACTGAATCGTTATTGGTGGGATATAATGAGAAACATTCTATCTGATTCTAAAGCCTACGAATGGTCAGTGTTAAAAGAAGCCATAGGATATCCCATATCTATATTCACTTTCTGTTTGAATTCCTTTTACAGAATTACTGGAAAATATATCTCATGTCCTTTGGCCATAGTTGTTGAGTTATATTTTATAAAAATAACAAAGGGACTTTTTCCAGGAAATTTCTGTCAGTGGTTGGATATAAATATCAAATTTACTATCTTAAAGAGATTTTCTGGGATATGAAAATCATGTAACATTTTAATGAGGGAGTATTTATGATTCATACTTATTACTATGCAATAACAGATTTTCAAGGGATAAAATTAACCTTGCAAAAATTTTAAAATATTATTCTTAGTACGTACTTTCGGTATCGGGCTCGGAATTGAAATCGTCGTACTCGAGCAGGCTCGGCCTCCAAAACACAGCCCAAATTCATCTATAATCAGTGGTAGAGTCCAGGGATGAAATTCTCTGTTTCGTTTTTGATTGAACTCAAATTTCTAACTTAGATTTTTCCAACTTAATCTCTAACTTTAAATTTTTTACACAACCCTACTACGGATGATAGTATTCAGTGCATTAAATTTTGAATTAAAAGGGTATTACTTAAACTTTTTAAACATATATTTTTTGTTTTTAAGTCATTAGGATTAAATACCTAAATACGAACTGAAATTTTTCGTGTATTTCTAAGGGAGCAATTCAAGCAGGCACTTATTTTAATTAATTGAGGAGAATCGTGTCTATATGAACAATATGTCTGTAGTACTGTTATTTAAACCATACAATATGTTTATTTTCCATGTCATAACTGAATTTTTATAAAAGAAAATTCAAAATGAGAAAAACTAACTTACTTTTTTGTCATACTAGTACAAAATTAACTCAAATGCTGTGCTATAAAAAAAGAAGTTATTTATGATTTTACGAGATTTTTTTTTTGTCTTTTTACTGTAAGTTAAAATTTTTAATGGTTGCCAAACTAAAATAACTTTATTGTATCATCGCAAGTTAAGTCAATTCTAATAAAATGAAATTTCTCTCCAAGTAGATATTATGTCTCTTTTATCAATCTGTATCTGTCTCTATCGCTTAGAGATACATAAATATATTCTGAAATAATAATAAATAGAAAGTTACTATTATTTGTTATTTTTGTTTAAAATTATTCTAGATCTTACCCTTGAAAATAATCTCCTTTTGACGATTTTCTTTTGAGGTAATATTTTACTTATTTATGTCTCTTTGCTGAATGTAAATAGTTGAATTTATTACTTATTTTTCATAAAAATAACACGTGTTGTTTAACAGAAATTATTTAGAACAATTGCTGATCTAGAAATGTTTTGCATCAACATGAAAAGCGAAAAAAAGAGAAAAAATAACAAAATCTTAAAATTCAGTATAATAAATAAATAAATGAAATTTAATTAAGAAAATAAAAGAAATTAATCTCTAAATCGGGCATTATTCAAAATAAAAAACATGCATGCACGCAGAAAATCTTTTTTGAAACATCGAGTTACAACGAATTATTTTTTAAAACATAATCAATACGTACATTTACAATTTCTGCAAAACATTGAATGAGGTTTAATTGAAAAAAATAATAGTTTTTCATGTTGCGCATTATGAAAAAGAAAAACCTTTACACACGCAAAAAAACACTTCAATGAATTAGTTTTTAAACCAAAATCAATACGTATATTGCTTATTTCCAGAGCTAGCTGAAATAACATTTACCAAGCAATTATGATTTGTTTAGAGGTGCAAAGAGTGCAAAACTTTTTTCCCCTACAGAAAAAAAATAACATTTCTGATTTGGGAAAATTATAAAAAATACTTAAGTCTTTTCATACTCATTTTACTTGTTACTTTCGAGAATCGAATTCTATATGAGCATTGGTTTGCGCTCAACTTCAAGTTCTTTATGCCGACACGGAAAGCTGTTCCGCATTTTTAGTAAAACTCGAAAACCCTTATCCTTTGCAGATGAGGAGGATAAAAGCATTGGTAGAGGCAAAAAAGTTCTCAATGACCGAAGCTGAGAAGATAACAGGCTTTATTGGAAAGCGCAATGCTACTAAATGTTAGAGTATCAAAGAACGATCACGTTCACGATACTGATCATCTTCTTTTTAAGAGTTCACCCGAGGGATTAGAAAGAAATCTGTTTCTACTCTAAGAATGTATATGCTGAATTTTTAAACAGATATCTAATTTTTTTTGCGCTTCAAGAAAAACTCAATTTTATTTACGAATTTTATTTTTATGACACTTTTCCCTCTTTCACAGATTTTTTTTTTTTTTTTTTTTTTTTGTAACTTTTTAAAATTTTGTTTCTCTTCTATAAGCGTCTATGTTGTAACATAATTGTGTCATAAAAGATTCAGAAAATCTTCTCTGAAGAGTTGTTTGAAACGGAGGCAAATGTAACAAAATTAAAAATTAATTTAGGATAACATCGTACACGCTTAAAGGAAGTGGTAATTTGAGACTTTGTGTTAGAAAAAAGGCGATATAGATAATCAGAGCCTGATTTCCAGAATTTGGGGCCCTAGGTTCATCGGGAATTTTTGGGTGTTACCACGTTCATTTACTTTCCGGTTGTGTATTATAGTGTTTGCTTAAGGCAGGACTTGTGAACATTTGTACATTGTTTAGAGACTATTATTAACTATTAAAAATAATTTAAATATTTATTAGTTCCATTCAGTTTTCAAGTAAATTTTATATCATAACCTAACACGGGCATTTTTTAAATAGGGTGAGTTCACCTCTTCCCCTACACACACCGCGAAAATTGCCTTGTAACCTAAGCAAAAATTACGCCCTTTTCATAATGGAGAAAAGGAACTCAGAGAAATGAAGAATACGTAATGAAAATATTCTGATGGCGCGAATTATACTATTCATGTCTCTCATAAAACTTTAAGTGATAATCATTCTAAATAAAAAATGATTTAATCCTATACGATACTTGATAAAGATTTTTTTAAATATTGAAACATGGTGCGTAGAAGTGCTTATTTTCGGGTGCCACTATTTTCAAATAGTGAATACCGCCTCTTTGAACCTCAGAATTCTGGGATTAAATAAAAGAAGCTGTTATTCAGAAATAATGGCAATCCAAAATCAGCACCTCTACGACCTCTGTGAAGCAGCTAGTATTTTAGCTACATAATAATAATAATAATTGTAAAACTAATAATAGCATTCAATTTATTAGCAGTAATAGTAAGGGCAATAATATCATTCATTATTAAAAGAATGGATTTATCTGTCTTACAAATTATGTTTCACTCGATTACTATCCTAAAGAACTTACGTTATTGCTTTTGTTATATCTGTGAGATACATTCCCTAGTCTCTATCTTTATGCAATTTATTCGACGATGTTTCGGGAGAAAATTAGTAATTAAATAGAAATGTATGTTCTTTTCCCTTTAATCAAAAAGCTAAAAAAGTGTATGAAAATAATTATGAAAAATAATGGATAACAATGATGGATGGCCTTAAAATAAACTTGTTGCAACATCAAGCAAAAACATTGTATCTTACAGATACAAGGACAGTAGTCGAGTGCTAAAGAGTACGCAATGTAAATAATATATTCTTGAGACAGGTTATTCGTGTAACTTTTGTTCTAAGTTAAGAAATTTTTTTTTCTTCTTTTCTTCCTAATTAATTTTTCTTCTTCTTTTCTTCTAATTATTTTTTTCATTTGCTATTATTGGATTATTTGTTGTGGGAAAATATCGCTTCACGTTGTGACCCACTAGAGTGGTAAATGGAATATTCACTGGCGAATCAAGCAGCAATAACTGAGCTAAATATATTTTATTCCTTAAAAACACAAAGAATTAAAAAAAAAAAACAACAAAGGAAAAATCTCACATTGGAATAGCATTGAAAGTATTGTTTCTGTTTGTATGCAGGACTGGGACGTGTATTTTTAAATTATGAAAAAAAAATTATAAGTAAGATTCGTTACTAGCATAAATGCATTACTGTATTAACATAAATGATTTGGACCATTTCAAAAAAGGATTATGTTTCGAGATTTCTGTGTATAAAACTACCATAAATTTAATAAACACAAATACAATACATGAATAATTAAGGTTGTAATGTTTCCAAACTGGGCGAAAAGTGTCTAGACCAGGATTCGAACCAGGGACCTTTGGCTGAAGCCGCCAATGTTGTACCAACTGAGCTTTCCCCGAAAAATCTAGCAGCCACATAATTCACCCAGAAAACTAATGACTATGACATATGGTCTTATACGTGAATTATATGGCTACGCTGAACAAATCACAGGTAATGGAAACTCCAAGAAACGTTGGACATGTAATTATATTTATAAAACGCAGGTAATATAACTATAGAAAAACGCTGGATGATGATTTACACATGAATAATTAAAGTTGTAATTTTTTCCAAACTGGGAGAAAAAGTGTCTAGGCCAGGATTCAAGCCAGGGACCTTTGGCTGAAAGCCATAAGTCCAGCCAAACATCCCTGGTTCGAATCCGGCCCTAACACGTATCTCCCAGGTTTTAAAAATCACAACTTTAATTATTCATGTGCAAATATGCATCCAGCGCTTTTCTGGAGTTATATCAACTGCTTTTCATGAATACAAATATAATATTTTAAAATGAGCAGACATTTCAATGGTGAATCCTTTAATACTAGAACGACCAGCAGGAGTCAATTTGAAACCCACCAAATAAATGTCGTTTCAAATCAGAAATTCCATCATAATGTAAGTTAAATACATTTCACACTGAAATAAGTTAAATAAAGAAGTTAAATAGTTTTTAATAAAAATTCAAGCGTAAAATATTTTTATAAAGGTTAAGTAAAACTTCCGTGTCTTCTGGTATTAAAATGGTGATTTTACGATGTGCTGTAACTCTTAAGTCATGTTTACAATGACAACAAAGATCATCTAATAAAAGTGCTACTTTCCATTATTTAAACTTCCAGTTTCTTAAATCTCTAGTGACCCATATTATTAAAAAAAAATCTAAAAATGTGTTTGTATAGAGTACAAATATAAAAATAAATCCTTCAAATCAAATAAATTTAAATTCAAGGAGACTGAGTGAAATTGAAATAATGGTTGCTAAAACTAGTAGTAAATTTTACAACACTATTGTTTGAAAATAAAAAGTTTATTTTTCGATGTGCCGATAGCTTTTTCTCCCTTTGTGAGCATCTATAGGGAATCATGATGACAGAGTATTTCTGATCTTTTGAATGATCGCTTTAGAGTGAAAAGGTTTCTTCTCTTCTTTAACCAATGCTGCAAAAACTGCAGCTCGATATATGCGCAAAAAATGACAGAAAAGTTCAAAGATTGAAAGCTATTTAGTGTGAATTTTTTTCGATCATCTATAGATTTTCCATCCATCTCAGTTTATTGTGTTGGACTTGACGTGGCTTGCAACATTTTCCTATCTCGTGGATTTTTAGCAGACGAAAGTATTTATCTATTTTATTCCGCAAAACATATAAAAGTAGTCTTTTCTAGTTTTGACATTTAAAATCTTTATTCTGCATTTTTTACACTTTTTAGGCTCCAAAATATGAAATAAAAGGTATAATTATGTTTAGAAATAAACACCGTTTTTGAAAAAAAAAAAAAATTCTAGATAATTGAAATTTATTAGATTTGTTTTAAGCCTCGTATTCGAGGTTATTATACAATAATAATGTGCAAAAGACAGTTTGAGGCTATAGTTATTTTATCAGGAGAAATAACAATATGATCTGGTTTACCTAGTTATATTATAACAAAAAACCGTTCCTGGTTACTGTGAATTAATTGGCAAGCGGGTGTTGGTGTTGTTTTATGGCGGCCAATTATCAACACGAAGGATATAGACCCGAAGGGGAGGGGCTCCGTGGGGGGGGGGGTCTTTCTAAAGGAACCTAACCGGTATTTACGCAAGGAAATCCAAGGTTCGAAGAAAACCACGAAAACTCCGAACGATTAGATCGACGGGCGTGATTGGGTTCGAACCCAGTATCCAGCTTCGAGAGCAGTGCTTCTCGGCCACTGGTGGGACAGTCGGTAAGCTGATAAATATGAGAGACACTGAGCCTGATTAATGTTGGTGCAAATTTGCAACACTTTTTCCAAATAGTACTTTTTACCTTATTAATGTCAGAAATTATGCTTTCAAAAAAGGCGACGATTAATGTTAAAAATTAGTAGTGGAAATTTGCACTTCCAGTAATCAGGTTCTGTCTGCCTATAATTTACAGCCATGTTGACTAATGCGGGGAACGCAATATGTATGAAGGTCTATTTTCTACCCAATAAAAAATATATATCGGTATTTTTCAAGGCAAAAGAAAATAATCAAATTATCGATACCGCATCATCTATTACCGTAACGATTCGGAATAAATTTTAATGATGTTGAACAGTTTCAATTTATTTATGTTTATATATGTCTAATGTTGTACACTTGCGCATTAGTTGAACGTATTTTTTTTTCAAAAATTCATAAATCATTTAAAGTATTCGACAAATTCATTGAACGGTCAACAATTTATTCAAGATATATAGATTAATTCTGTGCAAAATGCACTACATAAATTTTACAATGAAACTCAAGTATATCCTTTAAAAAATAACAAAACAGAAAAAAAATCCCCGTTCTGTGATAAATGAAAATAAAGTTTAGGTAACAACCGTAATACTAAAATGTTGCTAAATAAAATATGTCCCATCTCTTATTGTAATAGCAACACGGACATCAGGTTTATATTCTTTGGGTTTCAAAGCATTTTAGATAATACGGTTTGTCTAGATTTGATTTCAAAATAATATTTCAAGACAAGAAATTGTAACTTTTTACCAAGGCTCTTATGTTTCGGAATTCCTTCAGTATAAAAAAAGTGTACACTTCTTATTTTGTGAAATATTTAATTCTATATACTTTAAAATTGTAAAACAAACTTGATTTCAGTACATTCAATTTCAATATGTTTAGTGTTTTATATACTTTTGGATATCGCTTTTCACAAATAATTTCACTCAAAAATTACCTTAAATTATTATAATCCTTAAACCTGGACATTTATTGTAATTTCTATTATCTTTATAAACGTTAATTTAATTACAAATTTTTCCAGTTGGCATATTTCAAGAAAATGTTCTTTTAATTGTAAAATGACTAAAGACCTGAAAGTGATCAACAATATATTCTTTAAACTACAAAAATTGGGAAAAAAATAAACGTCATTTTTTTATAACTTAGTTTTATTTAATCAACTTAGCATCTCTACATTATCCTAATTTCACTAATTAGTTAAAACATCATTCAAAACAAATTAATCAATGGATGAATTCTTTTTATTACCGGAACAATAAGCATTCGGCTCTGGATTACTTACAAAACTAGCAATTAAACTAGCAATTAATTTTTAAAGTGCCAGTAATGCTTTAGTGTCTTAAAGAAAGGAAAAATCTTTCACTGAAAATGGCAAGAGAAAAGCAGTTTTCAATTCATTACATGAAATATTAACTTGTTGTTTTTAAAATAATTATCTTGAAATATTAGTTCTCGTTTAATTTGTTTTTCTCCATTAGTCTTCATTGGCATTCTCTTGAATATTCTGATAAAATAACAATAAAATTCTCAGACAATATAATTACCGTTTGTTCTTCATTCTAACAAGAATTAATATATGATAAAACCTGTTAAAACGGAATCTGTGTCTAACAGACACTTTCCCAAAACAGAAAATTTCAATATCCTGTAAAAAAAAAAACACCATTCATTTGTAAAAGTACATTATACCTATTAAAACGGAAGCCTGTATAAACTGAATTTTTACTGCCCTCTTTTGCTGCCGTCGTAGTAATTTCTACTGTATAATAATCCAAACCGCACCAGAAAATGTTTCCACATAATTTTCATCATTCAGCTTTATACTTGTATGTTTCAGATAGAAACATCGTTGAACTATTTGTAATTTAGCGGTAAATATTAATCCCACACAATTTTAATCCCCAAATCCCAAATTTGAGGCAGAATTTTTGATTTTTGCTTTATAATGTACATGACGGAAAGCACCTAATAAATTTCAAATATTTTTTTCTGAAATTCTAGTAACATTCAACATTTTATATATTCTAGCATTAGAATTAATATGCCTTAGTAGTAAGGGCTAACAGGGCGAAATTAAAATTTTTAGCGATTACAAAATATGTACAATTCAATATAATATACACTCCCGTATATCGTGAAATATATTCCAAAATAGCATTTATTAACCCTCTATCCTCATTTAATACATATTATTAGCTATAGCTAATATTCTTCTCCAAATAATCATAATATTCAATAATTTATTAATGAATAGCTCTGTTTAAAATTAAAATCAAGCAGGACGGTCGTTCTGCCAAGCCAAGCTGAAAAAAAAAATGCTAACCTCGCCAAACAAACAAACGCCAAGAATAAAACGCAAGACACCGTAACTGCTTATTATACTGATGACAACTTCTCCATGTAAAATCAACCAAACATGCCAGCGTAAAATTTCCCATATCAAAAGAACCAATCATCGCAGAAAAATAAAACCAAAACCAAAAGGAACTAATGGAAAATATCTTCAATTTGAGACCAAATGCATCCTCATAAATTAATTATAAACAGAGATATAGATTTTTTAAAATAACGTCGAGATACTGAAAATGATCGATTTATTTTCTTCGTCACAATTTATGGTTCAATCAAGGTAGAGACTTAAATAATGGACATAAAAAAGTAAGGATTGCATTTTTGGGCAGATATTTACTCAATCTACGTGCTTTTGTAAAATTCAGCTTTAAAAACACAAATTTTCTATTCTTAATTAGCGAAAAACTGTTAATTAATTTTAAAGTTTATAAATTATGCCAAACAGCGATAAACCCGCCAAATCATTTTAGAAGTCTTTTAAAATTTTTTATATTATCCTTTTGCATTGATTTCATCGAAGAAAACTATGGCCGAGATCCAGATAGATTTTTCGCTGTTAGCGAAATGAGTTTGACCAATCAGAAGCCAGAATGTTTGAGAATTTTTGCTGCTTCTGGATCCCGACCTATGTCATAAAAGTTTTGAGTCATTTTCTTAGTGCCATGGATGAAGTGCAATGTTTACAGAAATTTAGGCTGGGATCCAGATGGATTTTTCGCTGTTAGCGAAACGAGATTCACCAATCAATAGCCTGCATTGCTGCAAACAGCGAAAAGTTCGCAAAAGTGCAAGCTTCTGATTAATGAATCTCGTTTCGCTAACAGCGAAAAATCTATCTAGATTGCGGCCAATTATGTTGAACACAATTTTGCATTTCCACATCCAGGAAGGGTATTGATGTCATAACAACAGTGCGTATTCGAAACTATTTAAGGCATTGATTCTGAACTCCTTTGCTATACATTTCAATATTAAAGAAGTTGTTGTTTCAATAGTTTTAGTACTTTTCTCTATTGCTCACTCTAAAACACGAATATCGAAATTTAACCAACAGCGCTCAGAAACTATAGCGCCTAGAATATATAGTGTTGAAATCGGCTAACCCTGTAATACTTAAAAAAGCGCTAAAACATTGTATCCCTTAAATGTGCAATGATACTGCTGTAATATGCAGATCGCAGCGGCATCTGCAGGATATTTTCTACAACTGCAAGAAATTGCTAGTCTATACAATGTAATAATAGTAATACGAAAATCCCACAGATGTCGCTGCGATCGACACTTGAAATTTTAGCAGTATCGTCGCACATTTAAGGGATACAAATTTTTAGAACTGTTTGGATAGCATATTTCCACACTAGGTATTCTAGGCGCTGTATCAGAAACAACACCATAACAGAGAGCCTTTATACATAAGAGTGGTGATATATGCACAGGAGACATGCTCATTTCAAGCTTTTGTCGAAAGTACGGCAATCCGCTTTCTTGAATAGAGGATATTCAATCTACGTTATGATCACATGGTCAAGGCAAGAACGTCTAGCGTAAAGAAGGGAAGGCTCCGTCTATGTAATGTAAATCCCCGCTAGCCAAGGAAACAGTTCATGGGAGAAAGCAGTTGTACACTGTTAAAAATATCGCGAAAAATTACCTCTGTTTTTAAAGGCTATCTGTATTCTGACCAATGAGAACGCTTCATAGGCGTTTATGTAGCGTTCTCATTGGTCAGAAAATAGAGAACCTGTAAGAACCGAGGTAATTTTTCACGATATTTTTAACAGTGTAGTTTCCTGTTTCCCTTCTATCAGTTAGAAATTCTTTGGGTAAATTACCGGTACCACGTGACTTTTTCAGCCTCGAACCCATATTTGGAATATCCTCCATTAGAAGATACGCGCATGGACGATCTCTATTAGACTAGGGAAATAATTCAGCATGCATTAACCTGGCGATAATGGCATGCTCGTAAAGAACTTTAACGATTTGTTTTTATCACTTTTACCAATAAACATTTATTGGCCGTATGTCGCTACTTCGTTATAGAGACACACTTGTTCCTAATTAGATCCCGGCCTTAATGTATCAAAATACAGAGTTTGCTTTCTGTACTATTCCTGAGCTCAGTTATAGCGTCTAGAAATATAGGCCGGTATCCAGGTACAATTTTGCAAACAGTGCAAAGTTAGCAAAAATTCTGGCTTCTGATTGGTCAATCTCGTTACGATAACACAGAAAAATCTACCTAGATCACGGTCACAGTGTGGAAACCGGCTATTCAAGTAATTCTTTAAAAAGTGCTAAAAATTGAATCCCATAAATATTGAAAAATACTGAATGACAAATGTCGATAGGAGCAACATTTTCTAGATCTTCTCTGAGCGAAACATTTTCTTTTGAAATAGTTATTTTGGAATTACCATATGTCGCTGTAATTGACATTCGTCGTTCAGCCTCGTTCAACATTTATGGGATACAATTTTTAGCACTTTTTTAATAAGCCGATTTTTAAACTATATCTTCTAGAAACTATAGCTCCGTTATAGCGTCTAGATTATATGTTGTAGAAATCGACTATCCCAGCAATACTTAAAAAAGCGCGAAAGTATTGAATCCCTTAAATGTACAACGATGTTGAATTCCAAACAGTCATTTGCATCGAAATCTGCAGGATATTTTTTAAAGAAGAAAGAGACATGTGTAATGCACCGCTAGCGTCTAGAATACATAATGTGGAAATTTGCTATCCAAGAACCGCTAAAAAGTGTATCCCTTAAATGTGCACTGACGCTGAAATCCAGGGAGATTATCGCAGCGACATCTGCTATATATTTTCAAATTTCAAAGTAAACATCGTATTATTACAGCGGGTTTGACGCCAAACACACAGGTCAAATGTAAGTTAATAAAACGTTTAAAAAAATGTTACAGCGTCTAGACCAAATTGTCTTGGAGTTTTGGGAAATATCCTGGAGATATCGCTGTGATCGACTCATTGGATTTCCACACTATATATTCTAGACGCTGTAGCGCCGCGGTAGCCTGTCCTTTTTCGTTTGCCTCGAAGTAGATGACGTCATTTGAAGCTGTTCCTAAGTGTGGAGTTGATTATCTGTACACGTTACTGGACACAAAAAAAATCGTCGCACCGCTTTGTACTAATCATCGTGTAAAGATGATCCAACTCCGTGTGACTTTTAAACGTCATAAACTGGCCTATTATGTCATTGGTCACGCTAACACCCTCCCCCTTGCGTCCGCCATATATAGCTGCATCTTGCTATGGAGACTGCTAAATGGGCTGCTATCGGTCAAAATCAAGAGAGAAAAGGCCAGAAGAGGGGGAAAGAACTCGTTTTCTTTATGTAGTTTTTCACACGGGAAGATTGACATGTCTGCTCCTCTCCTTTCATAGCTTCATGGTGGTGAAATAAACAAACGCCCCTTAAATATTTGAGAAAGTCTTGACACGCGTCACAAAAACATCACACAAAGCAGGCAAAGCAAAGGAACAAAATCATTCATTGGCTCGTGGATATGAACGAGCCAATGAATGATTTTTCTTCTTTGTTTTGCCTGCTTTGTGTGATATTTTCCTGACTTGTCAAGGCTTTCTCGAATATTTAAAGGACTTTGAATAGACCGGGATCAAGATAGATTTCACGCTATTAGCGCGATGAGATTGATCAATCAGAAGCCTGCATTTTTGAAAACTTTTTTTATGTTTGCAGTAAACACTCTGGATCCCGGACATTAACTTTGGTTGGTTAAGACGATTTTGAATAAAATCAAATCAGAAAGCCAATGTTTTTAAACTTTTTTGGTTAGTTTAATCGAAATCTTCCACGTCTATTAATGAAAACTGAGTTACTGTACTTTGGATAAAAACTTGAATATGAATACACGACTTGTGCATATGTGTCACCACTCTTACATATAAATGTACTCTGTTATGAGCATGATTCTAAGCGCAGCTGATTAAATTTGAGTATCTGGGTATTAGATAAAGCAATAGTGGCCCACCGTGGCTGAGTGGATAAGACACCACGCCGCTAATCCCTTGAGAACGTTGGTGGGGGCGGGTTCAAATCCCGCCGTGATCCTCACGTGATCTGATATATATGTGTTCAATAAAACAAACAAACAAACAAGCAATAGTGAAAGGTACAGTTGCCAAGGAAACAACGACTTCTTTAATTCGTATAGAAAATTAATGAATAGTTGTAAATAATTTAAGTTTAAAATGTAGGCAAATGCTCTGAAAATATCAATGGCTCCCATCTAGTATTTTACAAAAGTAATTTAATATATTCACATGATGTATAAGTTGATGCAACTCTTACCTAATGAAAATTCTGCAACAAGACTTACGTAGGCAGATCTTTTCAATGATTAATTCAGAATTCTAAGAACAAAACGAAGTTCTTAAGCGCCCTTCCTCACCCCTCCCCCCACTCAAAAAAAGAAATACGATAGAAAGGTATAAGTATTTGGATAATTTCAGTATTTCTGTGATCTTTGGTCAGAGTTTAGGAAAGGTGTCTGGGTATTAAAAAAAAAAACATATAACAAATTTGACGAACGATAAGACTATAGATTTCAGGCAATTTTTAACTGCCAAAAAATTTTATCCTAATGTTTATGCGGCTTTAATAATAGACTATTAAATATAATCAATTTACGGGAATTTTTATACGAAATTATATTCTCACATTTATGCAAATAGGTATGGATAAACAGACTTGAGTAAAATTACATATTTATTCTTTCTTCTCTATAACACGATCTAAATGAAGATGAAGTTATGTGTACAGTTTATATCTTTAAATTTTTAGATTTTTTTTATCAAAAATTTTTCATCATCATGTCTAGAATTGCTAGATTTACTTCTTTAGACAGGTCTTCGATTCTTTAGATGCCTGCGGGGCTTCATTCTCGGATTTTCCGTAGGTATTTGTAAAGATAAATTTATTTTGCAAAACCGTCAGCAAAAAACAGTTAGAACAAACAATTAACTGACAGACTAACTGTAAATATATATTTTATTTTGACTCTATTTGATTTTTACTAAATTTTTATCCTTCATAGAAAATTTTAAGGCGATATAAATTGAGAAAGACTGATACTTTGAAAGAAGAAATTGACTTTCCTTACTTTTAAATTATTAATTACTCTAAAAAATGAATGATAGGTAAACAAAGTGTATACTATTGTGTTTGTTCCCTACTTATAAAGGCTATACAAGGACTAATTTTAGCGAGTAGAATTATTTCAATTATATATAATCTGTTTAAAAAAAAGAACTGATATCTACTAAAAAACAACTTTTCAAAAGTAAAAAAAAAGCCAAGCAAAAAAAAAAAAAAAAGAAAAGAAAAAAGGGGAAAGTTGTGGCTAAAAAATAGTGTGATATCAAATTTCCAAGCTAATATTATGGTACTTATTTAACATTTTTTATTAAAAATTTACCATATGTAAGTCGAGTACCTAAGTATGCGTTGATAGAAAGCCTTTTCTCCTTTACTAAATACATCATAACGTGCTTCTGAAAATTAATTTTTTTTAATTATGCATGATGGGCTTGGCGGCCATCTTTCCATATTTTACACAAATTTCTAAGCAGACAAGCTCGTAATATGTTTGCATTATTAAGAATTTTGAACTTCTAGTTTTGGCTACAGACAGATAAATTAAAAAAGTCTTTTATTTTGAAGAAAAAAAAAACAAATTGATTTTTACTGCTTTAACTAATTAATTAACCCCCTCCGAAAAAAGAGAATCATAAGATAAAACCTGAAGTTACTTCAACTTTATTTTAAGACACAAATTTCTAGGCACTCATTTCCATAAATTAAAAGCATAAAATGTTTGCTTTAGCAACAATTTCGAATTTCCGATCTTAACAATGTACTTGTGTGCTTAGAAAATTGTGTAAAATATGGAAAGATGGCCGCCAAGCCCATCATGCATAATTAAAAAAAATTAATTTTCAGAAACACGTTATGATGTATTTAGTAAAGGAGAAAAGGCTTTCTATCAACGCATACTTAGGTACTCGACTTACATATGGTAAATTTTTAATAAAAAATGTTAAATAAGTACCATAATATTAGCTTGGAAATTTGATATCACACTATTTTTTAGCCACAACTTTTCCCTTTTTTCTTTTCTTTTCTTTTTTTTTTTTGCTTGGCTTTTTTTTTACTTTTGAAAAGTTGTTTTTTAGTAGATTAAAAAATAGCAGTTGTTTTACAAACAACACAAGCCTGCGATGAAAAAATTGCCGGTATAGTAAATGGTATTTTTTATAGTTTTTTGGATGCAGATTACTAGAAAAATAATGAAAAATTTCCATCACATACAGTTTCGTCACAAATCGCAATCTAATTTTTTATGAATTTAGTATATTTCGGACCAAAAATTATTATTTATATAAGTTTTATAAATAAATTTATAGACTTAAAATAGTAAATTGGTACATTAAACTAATAAAAAAGAAAGAAGAAACTATTTCAATACAGAATATTTCTTTTAATCGGTAAAGTGCCTATTAAATATAATATTCAAGACAGAAGAAACCGCTTGAAATCAGATCTCTCCTGCTTGCAGGTGTCTGCTTGCCATCTCTTCTTCACACGTCTTTTCACTGACCGTATCTCTACTCCTGGATCAGTGTCTTTCTTTACTCTGTGCTGTACACATGTGTTTTTATTCCAGCCTATGAGTTATAAGTTACAGTAGTAAATTTTACTTCTAATTTTTGCTGCATTAGAGAACATTCCAGGGGATGTGCTAATTCACCGAATTGGTTCTGCTATATTTGTAGTAACTATGCAGTGAAAAAACAACAAAGAAGCATCTCTAATTTTGTAAAAAAAAAAAAAAAAAAAAAAAAGTGTATTTCGCTTATTTTGGCATAAAATTGGGCGATCAAGACAAGCCTTGGCCTCCACACAAAGTCTGTCGCATTTGCGTAAAGGAATTAAGGCAATGGTTTCAAGTTAAAAATCAATCTTTTCGGTTTGGTATACCAATAGTTTTAATATTACCAAAAAAATCACAGTGATGATTGCTATTTTTATATTTGTAATGTGAACGATTTCAATTTAAAGAACAAAAGGGAAATATTTTATCCTGATATTCCGTCTGCCATACATCCTGTCCCTCATGGACCTGGTAAAGGAAAAATCTTGTTGATCCAAAAAAAAAAGTGTTATTTCTACCGTTTCATATAAAATTAGGTCTTATTGAACAATTTTTCAAGGCTTTGCCAAAAGAAGGTGAATGTTTCAAATACCTTTGTGAGCAGTTTCAGGGTTTATCCAAAGCAAAACTGAAGGAAGGTGTGTTTGTAGGACCAAACATCTGGAAAACGATAAAAGATGAAAATTTGGAGAATAAAATAAAAACAAATGAAATAAAAGTCTAGAAATATTTCAAACTAGTCATTACTAACTTTCTTGACAACAAAAAGGACTCAAACTACAAATTTATTGTAGAAGAGATGGCAAAAAATTTTAAGATTTTAGGGTGTAATATGAGCTTAAAAGTTCATTTTCTCGATTCACACCTAGGCTATTTTCCTGAAAATTTAGGTACAGTTAGTGAGGAACAAGGTGAAGGATTTCACAAGGATATAAAGGAAATGGAGAGGTGATATCAAGGCAAATGAAATGTCAGCATGATAGCCGACTACTGCTGGATGCTACAAAGATACAATCACTGCAAAGCTCACAATCAGAAAAGTGTCAAAAAAACTTTTGATGTAAGGAAAAAACATTACTCTAAGGACTTCTAACCTTCTAAATATACTTAACTATTACTTGAACTCAGATATAAATGTAATTTATATAGATTTATAAATAAATGAAACTTAAATAAAATGTCAAAATTTCGTGATTTCAGCTTTTTCTTTAAAAATAGTCAATCATTTTGTGAAAAATCCTTACGTGATAGAAAAAAATGGATTTCATTTTCAGAATCAGCAATAAAAAAAACAAAAAAACTAGTTATCAAAATTAATGCAATTTTCAAAAAGTATTTTTTTGCAGGTCTGTGCAATTCTTGATTAGATATATGATGTACATTTTTCTATTTAAATACACAAAACATTATTTGCTGAAGAATATATAATACATACAAGATATATCTATTTCGTATATAAGAGTAAATATAGAAAGAGCAGCTAGAAAAATCCATTACGTTAATTACAAAATGTTATGGAAATATATTGCGTAAATAATACATTGCGCAAATTTATGTAAATTTTAGACATAGAAAGTAAATCATGAATGCAATAAAATGGAAAATATATCGCAAAATAGTATATCATTATATTAAAACGCTAAGATAAATTTTCTGTTCAGCGCGAAATGAGCATAACTGCGCATGCGTAAAATTAAATCAAGAACCTGTTCAGTTTTAGAAGAAAGTAGGACGAGATCCAGTTAGCCCATTGGTCTAATGCGTCAGTTTAAAGCTGTGAATCTCTGTAGAGATCGCGAGTTCGACTCCTACAACCAGCAAAATGATTTCGGCAATATTCTGGGTGATGATTCATTTTAGTAATGTCATATTTTATTTCAGGAAGAGAAGTTATATGATTTGTACTTTTTCATTATTATTATTCGAATGCTTTATAATTAAATAAAATTTAACACTCAGCTATAGTTTAAAAAAATACTAATTTTGCATTAAAAATATTTAAGCTAAAATATTTTACACGTAATTATCAATTAAATAAATCGAACTGATATCTATAATTTTTGCTACACTTTCTGATTATTAACAAGCATATATACATGTGTGTGTACAAAGAAAAGTTGGTCATTCTTTTCCTTAAAAAAAGGAAAAATAAAACAGAAAGAAAGAAAAACATTCATATAAGAACTATACAAAATTACCTTGATATCCATTGTTTAACAATTAAATAATGTATGAAAATGTAAAATAAAATTCGAGTAATTAAAATATATATTTTTTAAATCATTAGCTGCTAGCATCAAGTTTTAAGTTTAGGGTTTTAGAATGAGACTGATGCAAATAAAGTTAACGAAAACGTTAAACGTTTAAGTTGAAAAAAAAAAAATACTAAATATTGTTCATTTTTCAAAAAAAAAAAAAAAAAAAAAAAAAAAAAAAAAAAAAAAAAAATAGACTGCAGTTAGCTCTTTCCAATATTTTAAATTAAACTTCTGATAAAAAGCAAGCATAATTGGTTATAAATTACGAACATAAAATTCTTTCATTTCATTGAACAGGGTAGACTGACAGCACGATCAATCGACTTAAATATATAGGAATCACTTATACAATATAGCAATTCATCAAGATTTCAATACTTAGTAAAATTTAAAAACAACTAATTAAAAGTTCAAGCATTTGTTTTAATGAAACGTTCAAGTCGTTTACCGTCAAATAAGTAATGTCTAGTCATTAGTATAAAACATTTAATTTCCGGTTGGATTTCATTATATTACTATTATTATTTTTTGCATATCTATTTAAAATAATTCTTGAATGTTTTCTTATAAAAAGTAAAAAGTATTTGTCATGAACTGTCTCAAGTTTGAAACCTATAACATTCATAGAACAATAATTTTTACCAAAAACATATCAAAATCCAAACTAAATATCTATCTATATATATATATATATATATATTTCTATGTCCAACAAACGGGAACGTCTTTTATTTGATTTTGTTTTCCAAACACTTGTCGCAAAAAAGAAGAGAAACAAATACGTACCATGAAAAAAAAAAAAAAAAAAAAAAATCGAAAGATCCTAAGAGGGAGAGAGACTAAGACTGCTATTATTTTAGATTGGTGATAATGAAGTAAGAAAATTGTCTCAAAGCAAGAACGGCTTTCTCTCATTTCCCAGGCCGGAAGACATTGTCCCCAAACAATGAACAAGGCTTGAGTCAGTGGGTTTTATGTAGCAATTTGCTGAAGCTTGTTTTGCAGTTAAAAAAGATAATCGCCAGGTGATACAAAGTGGAGTACAATATAGTTAGAAATTAACATTATCATTATTACATAATAAGTTAGAATATAAGGAGCTGAACTCGGCTTTTTAAATTAAATCGGTCGTATTTAATGAATTTATTCTAAAGAAAATATGAGTGTACAAAATTATATAAACGCGTAAAAAATTACTTGTCTGTAAAGTTTATACAATGTGTATATAAATTTGTGTGAATTATAAAATATTTGCTGTATGCAAATAATGCAAGTAATGTCACACCTAAGGGTTTTAGTTGGAAAGAAAATGCACATACACAGGGTGTCCATAATTATACGACCCTACTTTAAAGTTGTCTACAGACAAAACTATTGTTCATAAAGTTGTGAAATTTTGTAAAAGACATAATAAAGGGATGGAAATTTGTTTAAGTTAAAAAAAAATATATATATACATATAAAAGTGGTTGAAAATTTCGCCGCCAGAGGGCGATTTTTAATAGATTACACATTTAATATTACGATAGTTTAGAAATTTTATTTAATAACTTAACCTTATTCTGAAGACAGCATTTCACGGTATGTTCATAGCATTTCAGAGAATACACTGCGGCCAACTGTGGAACATGCTATCTTACGATTCCAGATGGTATCTGAAAATGATGAAAGTCATGCAGAACACGTTTGGTTATAACAAAATTTGTTAAAATATCGTAAATGTATGCCAAATGTGTAATTCGTTAAAAAACGGCCTCCTATTTTTTTTTTGCTCAAATAATTTTCCATGCTTTTATTATGTCCTCCAAAAATTTCACAACATTCTGAACAATTGTTTCGTTTGTAGACAACTGTAAAATAGGGTCGATTAATTATGAACATCCTGTAAATAAAATTTCTAAACTATCGTAATGCTAAATTTGTAATTTATTAAAAATCAATCTCTGTTGGCGAAATTTTGAACTATTTTTAATTCATATATATATTTTTTTAGCTTAAACAAATTCCCATCCCTTTATTATGTCTTTCAGAAATTTTCACAACTTTATGAACAATAGTTTTGTCTGTAGACAACTTTAAAGTAGGGTCGTTTAATTATGGACACCTTGTACATAAAGGTAAACATAATTAAACTGAGAGTACTCAGCGTAGAACGGCCCGGCCCGAACGAAAGCTATCTTGGCGCGGCACGGTGTAAAAATTAAAAATTCGGTCCGGCTCGTTTATATTTTCGCAGTTCATTGCCCGGCCCGGCCCGTACATAAATCAGTGAAAAATGCCCGGCCCGACATATAATTAAGGTTCCTTTAAAGAATATAGCATGCATATTTATGGGATAATTTTACAGTATATTTTAAAATTACGATGTTTGCGCAAGACAGAAAATACGCAATATCAACTTTAATGAATACCTAGATTCTTAGACGTTTCAACATTCAAATAAGGATTCATTAAAAGATTACTGTAGTTTAGAATAAAATAAAAAAGGAGGGTTAAAAATATCATAACTTTTGAAGCTGTATAATAAAAAGTAGATTTGTGAAAATATTTCTCAGTCATTTATTAAGGCTTTTCTCAAATCCAAAGGAGCTACTTTCTGACACATTTCTGAATACATTTCTTTTCGGAAACGCATAAAATTGGCAGGAGTTCCTATTCAGAAACTATGTAATCAAATGGCGTTGTCCATTTTTTTGATAAAGGCAATATATCTTTGAGAAAACACTGCAAAGTTAGCGTTTTGAATCCAGTTTCCGAAAGCGACAGCACAGGAATATAGAAAAACCTGCATCCATGTGACAAGAATCTCTTATAACTCGACAAGTAATTTATTCATCAAATTTGGAAAACGCTATTCGATTCCAAATCCCTTCAATAGTCAGACTTGTCAATTTTATGCCTTTACAGTTAAAAATTAGTCAGAAAATGTGTCAACGTTTCACGTTGTTGAGCAGTGAATTTGAGAACCACCTTAAGGTATATTTCCAAAGATTAAGTTAACAGAAGTTCATTATCGCTACTAATAGTTTTATAAAACATACTACCTACCCTACACATCCCGAAAACAATTAAGTCCAGTTCCGACCCGGCTCGACAATGTGAAACAAAAAAAAAAAAAAAAAAAAAAAAAAAAAATGCAAGCCTGATCTCGGGGCGGCACGAGTCTGCGCAAAAAAAAAAAAAAAAAAAAAAAAAAAAAAAATGAAGCCCAAGTCAAACACCATGTAACAGTCCGATGCCGATCTCTAGGCTGGACATGTTACATTTCTATATTGATCTTGTCAAACTAGCATCGGCTCGTCACGTACATTTATACTTATTCTCGCGAATGTCATGTTCATTGAAAATAGCTCATTCGTCTAAATTTTTATACCGATCATTTTTTTTATCGGCTTTTTTTTTTTTTTTTTTTTTAGCATTTTTTTATCCCAACTGGCCCGTTCAAATTTTGCCGGCCCGGACCGTTTGGAAATGCGCCTTCACTTCGCCGGACCGGGTACAGGCCCGTGCAGACCTCTAACTCATCGTGTTCTGCAGCGCTATCTAATTACGAGAATGGAACAAAATTTTGTAATCGGATTAAACAAGTGATAGGACGAAGGGTTTCTCGAAAAAATAGTACCAAAAGACACCACTAGGTTATGGGGACCTGTTTTTTCGGCGGAATCCTTGGTTCTCCGTCTTGTTTCAACATCCTACAAAATTTGACTCCAATTAGATCGCGCTACAGAACGCGTAGGCGCTGAGTGTCAGGGAGTGACGTCAGTTGAATTATGGCCTCCTTACGACCAATGATAGATTTCCTTTAAAGAAAACTTGACCTATTAAAGTAAACATAGATACTTTATAAAAAGATACTTTTTTTTTTTTTTTTTTTTTTTTTTTTTTTTTTTTTTTTAAGACTACTGCAATTTTTCCTATAAGAGAGATCTTAGAAATTTGCTGCCCATTTATTCCTCTTATATTATATTAGTAAAATCTAAATATTTTGGTACTGGATCGTTAAACAAGTAAGCCTTAGATTGGTGATAATGAAGTTTAAAAAAAAAAAAAAATGTCCATTAGCAAGTCCAGCTTTCTTTCCTTTCCCAGACTACAAGACTTTGTCGCCAAACAATGAGAAAGGCTTAAGTTATTGTGTTTTATGTAGCAGTTTGCTGAAGCTTGTTTTGCAGTTAAAAAAGGTTATCGTCAGTTGTTAGAAATGTAGTAGAATATAGTTAGAAATTAACATAATCATTGTTTTATAAAAAAAAATTACAATGTAACTAGCTGAACTTGTCTGTTTAAATCAAACCTAGTGTACTTAACGAATTTAAAGAAAATCCGAGGAGAAATAATGAACCAATTCTGACGATTTTCGTTAGAGTTAGACAGAGTTCGAATTCTCTAGTTTTCTTTGAAGTTAAAATGATTACTGTTACATATAAGATTAGAGTATAAGCAGCTGAGCTTAGCCGCTTTAATGAAATCTAGTATATTAAACGAATTTATTCTAAAAAAAAAAAAATATGACGAGAAACAATAAAAAAATGCTGACTATAAACAAATTTGGACTATTACACCATAGATAATTCAAATATAAATAAGTGAAATGTGAATAAACTACAAATCATTTGCTAAAATGGTGTTTAAACATTTAATACAGATTAAACATTAAAAACATTAAAATATCTATTTTACGGTTTCAGCACACCCCCGTGGCCTTCCTCGGGAATCTAAAATTTTAGATTACTCAAATGTAGCAATCAATTCGGAAAAATGTTCCAGTTAACCCTTTGAAAAAAATGTATTCCCCCTTATTGCAACGCCCCTCTAGAGTGCAATTTTAGAGGTACCGGCAAGACAAAAATATGTTCTTAAAGCTGAAACATTCTTCTAATCTATTGCGTAATCTTTTTTAAAAAATATGAATTTTCACCCTTTTAAATACTCCGTCGAACGCATGCCACTTCGTGAAGAATTTCAAGTTATTCCACAATTAAATCACAGTTCACGAAATTGTTATAGGGAGAGCATTATTATAAGAAGTCAAGATTCCATTTAAATCATATTAAAGTCATCATATTTCACAACAGAAAATAGCATTGGTGTTTTCAGTATAAATCCAAGTCAAGCACAGGATAATTAAAAACTTTGTATATTTACACTATTAAATATTTACAGTATGTACAATGAAAACATTTGGATACTATTTCTTTAAAAACATGTAAATATTCCACACTGGGAATTTTAGATAATTTCTTTTATATGTTCAAGAATATTTATTTCTCCCTTTTCGGAAGATCAAGAAATACACAGCCAGCATGCTGCTTTCGAGATTCACATTCAAACTGAAGTAAAAACAAGAGAAATGCTTTTTAAACAATTAATACTTCAGAAACTATTTCTTCTAATAGAAGACCACGATAAAAAACCTATACGCAGCATATTTTTCTGCTGCGTTCAAGATTCACATTCACAAAACTAACTAAAAAAGGAACAAGAAAAAAAAGAATGTTTTTTAATATCAATTCTCTCAAACGTCACGTGATCCTTCGCGGCGCCCGCCTGGCTAAGAGAGGCCCGCGAGAGAAGGTTGCAAAATATTCCACAAACTCCCCCCCGATGAACAAGGGTTCATCAAAATGGGGATTCAAATAATTAAAGTAGAAATAAAAATTATTCTAAAAAATTATCAGTTACACTATACATAAATACAATACAAAATCAAAATATATACTTACATACTGGACTTCAATAAAATAATTAAACAATTTAAAAGATTTGAGAACAAGTTTCCGCTACTAAAAATAGAAAGAACAATTTAAATCTATACAAATTCTAGAATATTCATCACAAAAAAAATTAAACTAAAAATTAGACATATTATCAAACAAGAAACTTACTTTTTTTTTTTTTTTAAGTGAAAAAAAATAAAATGTTGTTTAAAGTCAATAACAGAAACAATTCAAGATTTTTTCTAAAAGTCAAATGTCAATGAGAGTTTTTTAGTCTCTTAATGAAATGAAAGTTTTTTTTTTTTTTTCAGTTCTATTAATAAAAAAGTTCAGAGTTTTTTCACCTCTAAATTATACACAAGAATCAATAGGTCTTTTAATGATGGAATTATTTGCCTTCAGTTCATAAGACCTCATTTTTTTTTTTAAATCTCTGTCCACAAATACCTAACTTCCAGAAAGTTCTTGATACATGTTCATATGCATAAAAATCACATCATATATTTCAAAGTCAGAAGTTTTATTCTGGTCCGTGTAGTGAGCAGATTGTAAGTTGAGAAGATACTCATTTTTCAAGCGCTTCCAGAAATGATTCAGAAGAGTCTCACGTAAACGGAAGCGTTTCACTAAAATCAAATCGTTCACTTTTATGGTAGGTAAACACAAGATATGCTTTAGAGTTGCTATAACTAGTTGACCAGGGCGAACACTAAAGTTCTTGGAGATTGCACATTTGTTTAGGACTGATTTTATACACTGTCTGGATCTTAAAATCCAAAACTTTTCACTAGTTTGTACTAATGTACTGGACACTCCTGAATGAAAAACTTTTTCATGTGCATCTTTCACGATTATTTCAGTCAATTTATGTTTTGCAGGAATCACAAGAGGATGTTTTTCATAACATGAGGAATCAGACTTTTGTAACCGTCCTCGTACCAACAGAAAAACTTCATCTGACAACATAGGATTTAACTGTAGAAGATTTGATTCTTTAGGGATACTCTTGTTACATTTCATGGATTTTATAACTTCAGGGAAACTTTCTTCCTGCACCAGCTTTAACCAAAAATTTTCAGCATGTAACATTTCCTCAGCTGATAATTGTGAAAATGTTCTTTTCTCTATCTTTAATTTTATATTAGAAATAAATCTAAATAGCCAAGCAGTTACTCGATACAATTTCTTTAGGGAGCTATATTTTTCAAGATTAAAAATAGGAATTTCATCAGCTTTATTTGTTTGAACAACACAAGAAATGGTTGCTGATTTTAGAGACTTCTCTTCAGAAACATCAGGTAATCGAGATGCAGCAATTTTAACACTAGGCCACTGATTTTCAGGCAAGGAAAGAAATTCAGGAACATACACATTAGGGTTAGCATCAGGAAAAACATGCAATTGGAGATGCTCCTTTTCCATGATCAGGTTGCTAAAATACTGCCAGGGAATTTTCAAAAGAGCGAGATCAGGGATTTCTGTAAGCCAATTTTGCCAATCATTTTCTAGTTCACCAGAAACAAAAGGGGCAATAAATCCGGCTGAATCAAGGAACATGGTTGCAATTTTCAAAACATTCCGTTTTGTGCAAGAATCATTATTTAATTTTTCTAACAAGGGTCGTAATTCTAGTCCAAATTTATCTTCTGTATTGTTACAGATCAATCTTAAAATTTTCAAGGAAGTATTTAGGGGTTCGAAACTCGATACAGGAATGTTTTCATCATTTAAAACATTAGAATTCAAGTTAGGGACATGATACAAACATTCGTTTAATGATAGAGAATCATCATATTTGGAAGAAGCATCATAGACTATGCGCATTTTTGTTGTAGTTTTGTCGTCACGGATAACAGGTCTGTGGGGCATGTAATAGGAATTATTAGAATGTTTCTCGGTGCACAATTCTATTACACCCTCATTAAACTGCTCTAGCAAAATGGAGTTATATTCTTTAAATAGAGAATCGTTTTTCAAGAATTTATTTTCTAAACTAGAAAACCGCTTCTTTGCTACTTCAAGATTATTTCTAAGTAATTCGCGAGAATCTTTCCACAATAATTTTGCTTCATAACGCCCATTTACGAATTTTAGATTTTCTTTAAATTCTTTTATTACCTCATGATCGGTAATGTTCTTTTCATTGCTTTCGGCAATGCCAATTGATTCAAGATCCCAAAATGCTTTCAGTTGGGTATTTATATTTTCAACTGAAACACGCAAACAAGCTACTTCTTTTTTATTAGACTCTATTTGCCCTTGCACCGTATGACCGAAAATAGTTTCTGCAACGTATAATTCTTTTGTCAATTTTCCCTCGATTCCCTTTAATATTTTCCACAAAAAGTCAGACCCTAGCAAAATATTTATTTCCTGTTCAAGACCTGTATCAGCAGGCTTAAAGCCTCTTGTTCTCATTATGTCTAGAAGTTCTGGTTCTAGTGTTTTCACAGAAGCCCCAGTTATATTATCAACCACAAGAGCTTCGATATTTATCGAGTTAATAGGTTGCACAACACTGGATAATTCTAGAGCAACTACTTCATAACAAGATTCATAAGGGCGTCTCCGCCCAAAAGGATAAACTAATAAATTTTCTCTTCGCAATGGCTTCAATTTTAATTTTTGTACTAGAGATCTCTTCACAAAACATTTTTCTGAACCACTATCACATAAAACGCGAGCCAACAAGCATTCCTTACCAGCAGACACAGAAACTGTACAAGTCTGCAATAATGTTGCTTTATTTTGTTTATATTTTTGTTCCGACATCATAGATACAATTGCACCTTTCATTTCTTTTTCAGGATTTTCTTTTGCTGTTTCTTTAAAACAAAACAAAGTACTATGTGTAGTGTTACCACATTTGGAACAAGGGTTAATTTTTGTTCTACAGTTAATTGATAAATGCGACTTAAAAAAGCATTTGTAACAGCGACCTTCTTTCTTTAATTTATATCGTTTTTGTTCGTCAGTGAATTTCGAACAATTTAGTCCTACATGATCAGAAGATTTGCAAAATATGCAAAACTGTTTTGTAGATGTATTTAAAGCAGCAGCTGAAGGTATAATTTTCTTTTGAGGAAAATTTTGATATTTACTTGAAGGATTTTCATATTTAGTTTTAGAATTTTCATAAGTCTTGGTTTGGGAATTGTTTACTAAATTAGTAGCTTCACGACATCTTAATTCCGTTTTAATAAAATTTATTAAATCGGTGACTTCACAGTCCTTATCGGGGTCACGTTTTCGATGGAAATCTAGTATCAAATTTTCTGGTAATAACCTTAATAAAATTGGTAGTAATAAATGGCCGTAAGAGCCTGATGTTACTCCTAACGCATCAAGATTTCTCATACTAGTTTCAATATTATCGTACAGCTTCCTTAAAGAAATAACATTGTTAGAGGATTTCACTGGTTCAAGATTTAGAATTTTATTCATGTAACAGTTTATGATATTTTCCCGCTTACCATACCTCTCTTCTAACAATTTTAAACAAGTAGAATAATTTTGATCTGTCAGTTCAAAACCAGATACAATATTATATGCAGGACCAGACAACAAGGATTTGAGATATTGGAATTTTTCAATTTTTGATAACGATTCGTTTGAATCTATCGCACTAGTAAATAAATTAAAAAATTCTAAGAACTGGCTTGCATCACCAGAAAATTTTTCTATATTAAGTTTAGGAAGCTTCACTGCCGAAACTGGTCTACTTCCGATTTTTGAACCGTTACTTGATTCTAGTACAACTTTTGGTTCAGTTTCGATTTTACATTTTTTAAGCCTCATCTTAATTTTAAATTTCAAACTGGATATTTTTTCAGAATATTCTTCTACCGATTTTAGTTCTTTTTCATATTCAGTTTTTTCCTGAATTAGCTCATCCATTTCGGAATCTAATTCCTTTAGTTGAGCTTCCTTTTCATTTACGAGCTCTAATGATTCCATTAATGAGTCGCAATCAGTTTTATCAATATCAACAGATAATAATGTATCACATTTTGTGATTAATTTCGTAATGGCTGCACGAACAGTAGCTCTTTTACTTTTTAACTTATCAGGCTTATCCATGTTTAAATTTAAATTCAATGTTCAAAATAAATGATCATGAAAAATGTATATTTTCAAAAGATCAACAGTCATGCAGAATAATAAAGGTATTTCTTACCTTTTTTCCCGGGTTTCGGCACCAAAAACTTGAAGAATTTCAAGTTATTCCACAATTAAATCACAGTTCACGAAATTGTTATAGGGAGAGCATTATTATAAGAAGTCAAGATTCCATTTAAATCATATTAAAGTCATCATATTTCACAACAGAAAATAGCGTTGGTGTTTTCAGTATAAATCCAAGTCAAGCACAGGATAATTAAAAACTTTGTATATTTACACTATTAAATATTTACAGTATGTACAATGAAAACATTTGGATACTATTTCTTTAAAAACATGTAAATATTCCACACTGGGAATTTTAGATAATTTCTTTTATATGTTCAAGAATATTTATTTCTCCCTTTTCGGAAGATCAAGAAATACACAGCCAGCATGCTGCTTTCGAGATTCACATTCAAACTGAAGTAAAAACAAGAGAAATGCTTTTTAAACAATTAATACTTCAGAAACTATTTCTTCTAATAGAAGACCACGATAAAAAACCTATACGCAGCATATTTTTCTGCTGCGTTCAAGATTCACATTCACAAAACTAACTAAAAAAGGAACAAGAAAAAAAAGAATGTTTTTTAATATCAATTCTCTCAAACGTCACGTGATCCTTCGCGGCGCCCGCCTGGCTAAGAGAGGCCCGCGAGAGAAGGTTGCAAAATATTCCACACTTCGAGCCTCACGTAGACGATATTTTTTCTATGCTAAAAGTAACTAAACGTTAGTATTTTAACACAAACTTTTTAGAACATCTCAATAGGCTAGATTTACATCACCTACAAAAATTTTGAAACGTTCGGATGAGAAGAAATATTTTTTACAAAATAAAATGTGTGAGAATATCGACGAAATGAGTGAAATCCTGAATGTTTCGTCGCGGTTTCGCTCGCTTTCGGTAAGCATAGACTCCAAAATTCAAATTACGCAGAAAATAAAATGCCAAATAGCATATACTTTCAATTCAATATTGTTTCATGATTTTTTTAATTGAAAATATAAACTCAGACAAAATGGAGTTAAAGATATAAAATCATACAAGTTTGAGATTCATGTAAGGATAATTTATCACGGGCCCTGGCAACGCCGGGAGGGACAGCTAGTTTTGATTAAAAGTGGAGTTATTGGCTTGCGGTCATTTGTTACAGAAGGTAATAACTTAACCCTCTGTCTACCAGAAGGGTCCAATGGACCCGACATGTACATTCAAAATATTTATTCAAACCAGAAATTTCTTCAAAACAAACTAAATGTATAAATCAGACAATAATAAGTTAAATAAACAAATTAAATAGTTTTAAGTAAAAATTCTGGTGTAGAATGTTTTTATAAAACTTGAGTAAAATTTCCGGTAGTTCTAGGGTTAAAGAAGAAATTATTCAGAATTGTCTGCTGTTCAACAATTGTATCCGGGTTTTACTTTCAAATATACAGCATGCCCACTGGTGTCCCTTGCCACACTCTAAAGACTGTTCTCAAATACAAAGGGTCAACTTTCTGACATACGTTTTAATTCATTTTTGTTAGGATTCATTTTGTGCATGAAACTAGAAGGTGCTGTTATTCAGAAACTATATCATCGAACTGTTTTTTCAGTTTTCTTGTAAACAAATACATCTTTCTGAAAATACTGTCAAAGCTAGCATTTTGAACTGAACTTCCGAACGAAAGAAGAAAATCCAGTCAATACGGAGAGAAAAATGCCTTGTCACGTGATCAAAATCGCTTATAATTCAATAGGTAATTCATTGATCCAAAAATGGAAAAAACAGTTCGTTTCCAAATCGCTTCCAACGCCAAGCTTTCCAATTTTATATCTTTCCGTTAAAAAATGAATTTGTAAATGTGTCAAAACATTTTGTGCTTGTTGAGCAGAGCAGTTGAGAGCATCCTTAACTTCGGAACAACAGCTTCTATACTCATAAAAGTGGTGTCTAAGTATAGTAAAGTAGCCATGCGCTACTGAATGAAGCCGCCTACGGTGCCACCTAGTGGCAAACCGCAGAGTTATAATTCTTAACTCGAAAACGGAAAGCGATAGGGAAAAAAGTGGTTTACAAAATTGTAGAGCATCGTGGATTTAGTACGAAAAGACACCTTGTTGACATTAATGCGAAGAATAGAACGGTTAAACAGCACATTTGTGACGTCACGAAACTTGTACAGAAGGAGAAATGATTATCTTTCGGACAAACATGCATCCAAGTGTGCATTGCTGCTGACGGTGAGAAGTTTGAACATCTCAAATAAAGATATATTGTTATAACTAGTTGTTTTTTCTTTCTAAGATCGTTTTCTTCTCACGAATTTTCATAATTATGTCGCCAAATGAACGTATTGTAACGGAAGTTTTTGCATATTTGTCAAGAAACTAGTTACTTGCTAAGCTTTACGCTAAAATACAATAACTGTACGAAACCATCACGGTGCGAGTCCTACTCGCACTTGTCATATTTTTTTTAAGAAATTTTCAATGTTGTTAAAAAAAAAAAAAAAAAAAAAAAAAAAAAAAAAAAAAAAAAAAAAAAAAAACTAGGGGATCCAACTCGTCCTTCACAGGTTACAGAACATAGGTAAAAATATTTTTTTTTTCTTTTATTGAAATCGCAAATGTATTTTTTTTTTCTTTTTTTTTCTTTTTAGAATAACCAATAACAACACCAAAAAGCAGCATTTTATAGGGAAAATATCAATTATATATTGAAATAAAGTTTGATATTTATTAAAAGTGATACTTTATTATTACCCACAAGTCAGCGGACTTAATAGACGAAGAAATTGCTAAAGATTGCGCTAGTTACAGCAGCCTTTTTAACTCTGATAATTCAAGTTGTTTAAGCTCGTAGTTCGATTACATGTCTGTAAAATATTATCTTTATTTATATTATTTTAGTATTTTATTGGTTTATTGATGAAGTTTTAAGTTCGTTATGGAATATAAGTCGGTAGCAAACACGGGACTATTTCTATTGTTTTATGTGCAAACGGATTAACGTTTCATTTATTCGATTAATCAGGCTGAACGATAAATAGATGGATTAAAAGGAATTCTTGTTTGAAAAAAGTTTTAGTAATAAATCAGTAAATTTTGAGATATAGTTTTCAAACAGATTTCATTTGAAAGACTTTTTTTTTTTTTTTTTTTAATTCGACGATGTAAAAATTGAAAAAATGCGATGATTGAAAGAAAGATGAGATGAAAAAAACGAAATTTGTTGGTCAGGTGTTATCATCGTGAAAATGACGTTATCGTTACACACGGACAAATTTCTTCTCTATGTTATAAATGCGAAATCAGTGCTTATGTTATGAGCCTTCATGTCTAAATAAATAATAATAATAACATTGTTGTATTTTAAATATGATGAAGTTTGATATATACAATCCCATTTCTGATCTTGAATCGCCCATTTAAAGAATCAACATACAAATATAAATGATAGAGACAGTAAATATAGATTCGGAATTATATAACAGCACTCAAAATATCTTAGATAAAAATATTTATTTATTTTTTACTCTTTGGTGTGTATATGTGTGTGTGTGTGTGTAGGAGGGGGGGGGGGGGTTATAATCAATGTTTATCTACCCCATCTCCTTTCGTTTTGCAAGAGGTATCTTTATTTCATTGTAAAACGAAGGAAAATGTTAGAATTTATACAGACTCCTAGTACAAAGATTTCAAAATAGATTTTACTAAATTAACTCCTAAAAGAATAATTCAGCGAAACATTTTTATATCTTCTCATTTTTTTTCGAAAATTTATGTAAAATCTAGGATCACAAAGGGCATTAGTCATCAACAAAGATCATCTCTTAACTTTTTCAAAATTCTTTCTCCTAATCCCTTCTAAAAATGGCTCTGATGGCAAAACTAAAGCTACATAACATGCCAGCGAGTTAATAAATTGAAGTTCTTTGCCAGTTTCCAATTTTCGGGACGATATTTCCTCCCTCCTTCTCTCAGACCGTCGCTCCCCTATTGTTGTTGGAATCTTTCTTTGTTTTCCTCTGACAATAGGCGAAGGCATATCACGAAAAATCCTCGCCCTGTTTTGTTTCGCACAGAATTGTATATAACCCTGGTATTGTTACTTTCAGTCCAAGTGATCTTTCAAGCCACTGTTATTACAGTCCTGCTGTGGTTCACACTCTAAATAACAGTAAGAGGTCAGTAAAGTTCTGACTATATTCAATAATTTCCAATATTCATAGAAACAGGCATTCTAATCTGGTGATGCATGGATAAGTCTTAATGCATCATATTTTTTATGCTCGTATTTTGAGGCATATATATTTTAATTACCAAGAAGGAAGAGATGTTAAAAGAAAGACAAAAATGTGCTAAATGAGCTTAGAATTTTTTATAATGAATATAAAATTTGCACGGATTACAAAATAATGAGAGTATGTAATGCATAAAATATATTCAATTGGAGAAAAAATATTTATTTCAGTGATAGCTTTTTTTAAAGAAAAAATCGATTATTACTTAAACTAAACATCAAATATATTTTATAAAATGACAATTTTTTTATGAACAGTTTAATTTTTCCTATAGCAGATGTTTTCAAAATTTGCTACCCATTTGTTTGTCGTATATTATATTTGCCAAACCAAAATATTTTGGACATGAATCACTAAGCAATCTTATATTTGTTAGTGACAGTAAGAGAGTAGCAAAAATTTGAATATATATTTAATAATTTCCAATTGTTATAGAATCAAGCATTCTGATCTGGAGATCTGTGGACCAACCTTATTTTAGTGACAGAAAAAAATATATATATGCATTAAGTTTCTATACCCTGTTAAAAAATTTGCAGCAAACTGTCCAGTTATACGAACGTTTTTATAAAAAACTGTTACATAACCGTAATTTAGCTCTATTCTAATCATATTAATGCCCAGAATGTAAAAAAAAAAATGTATTTTTTACAGATAAAAACTGTTTTAAAGAAAAGTTACTTTTTTCTGTAAAAAAAGGGAATTTTGTAATTTTTACAGAAATAAACTGTTTTAATGGCAAATTAATGGCAATAAATTTTCTGTCAATTAAACAATTTTCCGCTGGCGCCAAAAGTGACAGTTTTTTCTGTTAATTTGAGGGATTTTTTTTTTTTTGTGCATAGTATGTTCAAAATTGAGTTAAATTACGGTTATATAACTGTTTTCTATAAATACGATTAACTGATTGAACAGTTTTCTGCAAATTTTAGGTAGCTTTCTTTACAAAAAAGCTACCTATTGCAGCCGTTCGGAGGAAAGCGATTTCAAAAAATTTTGGTATATTTTCATCGATCATGACCCCCAGACCCCGAAACCACCCTCCGTTCAAAATTGATATATATATATATATATATATATATATATATATATATATATATCTATATATATATATATATATATATCTGACCTATGTCACACTGTAACTCCCGTAATTATGAACCGATTTCGATGTAATTCGGTGTGTACATAGTACATACCAATGTCTCGACCGAGTTCGTTGGCCAGCTTCATCCGCCGTTTTGTTTCAAAATGGCGGCCATTTAAAATTTTTAAAAAAATTTAAAACTTGAAATGTGGTACCAAAAAATTAAAAATGGAAAAATATTTTTTTCTTATGTATTTGACCTTTATACAAAGATTCTGGAGCTTTTTTTGTTTCGTCTATATCTTAAAAAATGGCTGAGTTATAGCATTTTGAATTTCTAGCGTGGCTGACATTTTGAAACGTCCTGAATTTTGTCACGCGATAAAAGGCGTATTTATGAACCGATTTGGATGTAATTCGGTGTGTACATAGTAAATACCAATCTCTCGACCGAGTTCGTTGGCCAGCTTCATCCGCCATTTTGTTTCAAAATGGCGGCCATTTAAAAATTTTTTAAAAATTTAAAATTTGAAATGTGGTACTAAAAAAATGAAAATGGAAAAATATTTTTTTCTTATGTATTTGACCTTTATACAAAGATTTCGGAGCAGTTTTTGTTTCGTCTATATCTTAAAAAATGGCTGAGTTATAGCATTTTGAATTTCTAGCGTGGCTGACATTTTGAAACGTCCTGAATTTTGTCACGCGATAAAAGGCGTATTTATGAACCGATTTGGATGTAACTTCGTTTATACATAGTACATACCAATGTCTCGACCGCGTTCGTTGGCCAGCTTCACCCGCCATCTTGTTTAAAAATGGCGGTCATTTAAATTTTTAAGAAAAATTTAAATTTGAAATGTGGTACCAAAAATTGAAAATTGAAAAAATATATTCCTCTCATGTGTTTGACCTTGATAAAAAGATTCGGGAGCAGTTTTTGTTTCGTCTATATCTTAAGAAATGGCTGAGTTATAGCATTTTGAATTTCTAGCGTGGCTGACATTTTGAAACGTCCTGATTTTTCTCACGTAATAACAGGCGTATTTATAAACCAACTTGGATGTACCTGTGTGTGTACATAGTACATACAAATATCTCGACCCAGTTCGTTGACCAGCTTCATCCGCCATCTTGTTTCAAAATGGCGGCCATTTAAAAAAATTCAAAAATAAAAAAATTTAAATGAGATACCAAAAAATTGGAAAATGAAAAAGATTTGTTTTGTATGTGTTTGACCTTAATACAAAGATTCCGGAACAGTTTTTCTTTCGTCTATATCTAAAAAAAAATGGCTGAGTAATAGCATTTTAAATTTCTCTTGTGGCTGACATTTTAAAACGACCTGATTTTTGTCACGCGATAACAGGCGTATTTATGAACTTATTTGGATGTAACTTGGTCTGTACATAGTACATACCAATCTCTCGACCGAGTTCGTTGGCCAGCTTCATTCGCCATCTTGTTTCAAAAGGGTTGCCATTTAAAAAAATTAAATTTAAAATTCAAAATGAGGTATTAAAAAATTGGAAAATGAAAAAAAAAAATTTTATGTGTTTGGCCTTGATACAAAGATTCCGGAGCAGTTTTTGTTTCTGAAAATTTGTTCTTTTGTTGATATCTTAAAAAATGGTTGATTTATAGCACTTTGAATTTCTAGCATGGCTAACATTTTGAAACGATCTTGTATTTGTCACGCGATAACACACGTATTCGCCTATTTCGATGTAAGAAGGCATGTGGATAGTATACATTAACACCTCGACCAAGTTCGCTGGCCAGCTTCATCAGCCATCATGTTTCAAAATGGCGGCCATTAAATTAAAATATATATATATATTTAAAGTGAGGTGCAAAAAAATTAGAAATTGAAAAAGGTTTCTTTCTTAAGTATTTGATCTTGATATAAGGATTCAGGAGCATTTTTTGTTTGTCTTTACCTTAAAAAATGGCTCAGATATAGCAGTTTCAATTTCTATTGTGGGTGACATTTTGAAAAATCTGATTTTTTGCATGCGACAGCACTCCTATATATTAACCGATTCCGATGTGAGTGAGCATGTGCACAGCAATTACTAAGGTCTCGACCAAGTTCACTGCTTAGCCTCATCCACCATGTTGTCTTAAAATGACAGGCACTTTAAGATATTGCCGAATTTGGCAGCCAAATATAAGTTACTTTAAAGAAAAGCAGCTTGGATAAAGCTGACTAATTTCACGAAATTCTCATTCATTATATTGATAAAAATTAGTATTGAATCTCCTATATTCGGTTTCCACTAAATTGAGCTTCGTGTGTTTGCATGATATAAGTTGGCTTTTTTTAAATAAGGATTATGAAAGCTACCTCTTCCTCCCGGCACTGGCCGGAAGGACTTTTTAACAGTGTATAGTTCAAATTTGCATAATACGTATTTTAATCAGGGGGAAGGAAGATATAACACAAATACATGTTTTCCGAATTTAGGAAGTTTATATAATGCGTGTAAAAATATGTATAAATTAAAAAATATTGACTGTATGCGCAAGATATTTCATAACGAAACCTCTTGCTATAAATTTCAATTATTCATTAACGAAAATAAATATAAATATGAAATAAAAAACATGCTTAACAGATAGCTCATAAATTTTGTATAGAGTAATTTAAAAAGTAATCTTAAAATTTGTCAATAGACAGCACAGCATTGTCCCAGACTGTAAAAATGCTCAAATGAACTTCAAAATTTCAGTCCAACACATGTGTTTTAATTAACATCAAGAAGAGATGTTATGAGGTCACAAACATGCGTTTTACGAGATTATAAGCTTTACATAATGAGTCCAAACATTTATATGGGTTACAAAATAATGTCAGTAAATAAACAATGGAAATATTGTAATACATATATTTTTTATGGATTTTTATATGGATTAAGGGGGGCACAGGACGTTTGCGTATGTCGAAACGATCAAAAACATCGCCTTTTTTAAAGTACAAAAACACAAACCATATGCAATTCAGATCTTTTTTTCCCTTTCTGCTATATTATCCAGAAAAATAACTGTTTTATGTACAAAATTAATATTTAAATTTTAAATTTAAAAATTCATCTCATTAATGTCTGAATTAAAATCATTAAGTGCTGAGCCCTTGATAAAACTCTGAATTACGCATATAGAAAACAATTTTTGGACAAAATAGTATGATAACTCACCTACTTCTAAATTAAAACCAAAATATATACAAAAGGTTTTGTTTAACATTTAATTTTAGTATTAAAAAAAATCAAGTTTTTCAAGTGCAAAAAAATAAATAACCAAAACATGGGAACGTTTTTTTGTTTTGGCATGAAGAAATGCATACTTGGTTATTTTTTTTTTAAGCTGTAGCTTATACAGGGTGTCCGGTCTCAACGGTGTCCAATGGCTAATTCCTAAACCATTAGTCAGAGACATATAGTTTCAATTACAAAAATGTTTTAAATGAGGTAAAGAATTATTTTTAAAGCGATTTAGGTCAAGAAAAACATTTATTTAAAAATTACGAAATTTAAATTTTTATACGGTCCCCCGGTCCTATAAGTGATATTTAGTAAACTTTTCCTATTTCTCTAATAAGTACGGCAAAAAAAGTCCCATTCATCTAGTACTAAATTTGACCGAGTTATGACATTTTCAATTTTATGACTTAAACCACTTTTCTGTAACTGAAAACAGATGAGTTGGACCAAGCTTTCAGGGGTCGTACACGAAGTGCTTAAAGTATTATAGGGCGTCCACTCCAAACGATGTTCAATGGCTAATTCCTAAACCGTTAGTCAAAGACATATAGTTCCAATTACAAAAAGGTTTTAAATAATGTAAAGAAGTATTTTTAAAGCGATTTAACTGAAGGTGCTGCCCCCGTATAAATATTACGGTAGTGTTAATTTTAAATAATTATCTTTCAGATTGGTTAAAATAATTGAAGAAGTGAGTTTCAAAACTCGCCTTATCGAGAAAATCAAATTTTGGAAAATCGCGTAAAACCTTTAAATGCGTCCATTGGTATTCATTGAAAATTTGGAGATTGTAGTGCTTGATTGGTACATTTATACCAATAGAATAGATTGATAGAGAAACACGATTTTTTAAATTTAGGATAAGGCGAGTTTCGAAACTGACGTCTTCAATTGTATTTTGACTTTTATTTTCTTTTTTCTTTTTTTTTTCTTTTTTTTTTTTGTAAGGAAATGAGTGTGCTTTTTTGATGATTTTATTTTAAAAAGTTGTATTATTTTTATAAGCTTTTAACTTACGACGTTCATATGTATGTCTTCCTAATTCAAAATTTGCATTCCAATTTTAACTCACTTCCATATATCCGATCAAGATTAAATTTTGCATAATTATGTAAATCCAATGACAATGTAATATTATTATGATTTTAGGTACGTACCATTTATATTTATTTTACAGGACCACTCCAAAAATTTCGTATGCATTATTACCTACAAACAGAAATTTTAAAATAAAAATCAGTGACATTTATGTAAGGCACTAAGATTCACAATGTAATTTTTCCAAATGAAAGTGCGTTGCGTTTATATTTTTTATACAGTGCCGCACAAAAGATGTCAGATACATTACGATATATGAGCAGGGATTGCTTATTTTACATTTTGATGATATTATGCTTTTTTCAAATTCAACTTTTTAGTTCTTTATAAAAACTTGTTTGAAAAAAAATATTTTAGCGACCAAAATTAAAATGCACTTTACACTTGCTAAACAAAAAATAAATATTAAATGGAGTGAAATTTTTTCCTGTTGGACAAGGAAAATGAGGTAAATAACTTTATTTGTACAATAGATGTGCCAAAACACTTGCGGCCTCAAATCATGCACATACAAATATTTTCTAAGGTTTAAAATGCATATTTTTTTCCCAACCATGTTTTACCAATTTGTAATCTGATTGGCCAGAGGTTTCGGCGTCAAAGTGACTGATCTTGGCGGTATTCGTGCTTGGCAAGTGCAGAGGCAAGTGTTTGATGGCAAAAGTGATTTATATGCTTTTGAAACTTGCTTACCGAGAAGTACGGCAAAAAAAATTATAAATTGTTAAATGTTAAAATTTAATAATTTAACATATGTTTTGATTTAACAGTATTTTCCCCATAATTTTTAATTTAAAAAATTACTGCTCTAATGAATATATGCTGAGGGGAGAGACAGTGGAATTTTCAGAAGGGGAAATGTAAAAATAATAATTATTATTATTTTTTTATCATTACAATAAAAGGACAAATGGAACAAGATCTTAAAAAAAGAAAAGTTAATTAAAAAGAGAGAATGTCGGTGGTTATATGATGTCCGACCTTTAATGGATAAATCTGTGCTCTGTTAGAACAAAATATTAAAATATTGTAACAATTTTTGTATGTTTATTTAAATCATCGAAGTAATCGCACAGGTAGAATCATATAATTCAAATAATTGATGTTTAATGCAAAAGAAAATAAAAGTGATATGAGGATCATTTTCAAAAAGGGACATTTTAATTTCCTTAACATATTCAGAGCAGCCATTCAAAAGTTATGTATAAAAATATACGCATAAAAAACAACAAAAAAAGTTTTAGATTAGGTAATCTAACTATGTATCATTTTCTAAAGAGTTGTAACTGTTGCTTTTATAATCATTTAACAAAATTTCTGTTTTTTTTTTTTTTTTTTTTGTTTTTTTTGTTTTTTTTTGTTTTTTTTTTGTTTTTTTTTTTTTTACTTATATTTTTAGTACAAGTTGTATATTTTGTTTTAATATGTCAGAATGAACAAAAAACTCAAAATATAATTGTAATGTTAATTTACTCTCAATGTTTAATGTTAAATTTTATATCTGACGATTATTTTTATTTCTAGTAAATTTGTGACTGACCCCTATTTTGCAGCAAAAAAGATACTCCAACTTTAAACATCTATTACTCGGTCAGTTTTAATCTCACAGGAATGGGACTTTTTTTTGTAATACTTGTCAGTACAATAGGATATTTTTCCTAAATATCACTTATAGGACCTGGGGACCGTATAAAAATTTAAATTTCGTAATTTTTTAATAAATGTTTTTCTTGACCCAAATTGCTTTAAAAATACTTCTTTACCTCATTTAAAACATTTTTGCAATTGGAACTATATGTCTATGACTAACGGTTTAGGAATTAGCCATTGGACACCGTTGAGACCGGACACCCTGTATAGTTTGAAAGTAACAGTGCGCGCAAACTCCAAATTTACTAATTAGTCCAGGCAATAGGGAATTTTACCTAGCAAAATTAATGGTAGTACTGGAAATCGGCTTTCTAGATGTTTTTTGGGTCGCTGAATCCGAATTTGTAACTTCCCACCAAAATTTCCCCCGGCAACCTCCCCAAATTTCGGTAAAAAGCCCCCCCCCAAAAAGGTTTTTATTAAAAAAAAATCAGTTTTAGAGAAAAAGTATCTAGAAATTCAGAAAGTAGACAAAATTTCCAAGAAATTAGATATATGACATTATGATTTAGGATGAAGGAGAAGGGGGGATATGCCTCGGAACATGCGCGCGGTGCTGCGTAAACTAAGTTGCGCAATTCCCCTTAACCACTGACATGTTTACATTCGACCTCCCATCTCCCCCCCCTAACTTTTTCTATAAGGTTTACTTTAAGATTTTTGGGTCGCTGAATCCGAATTTTTAACTTTCCCCCCAAAAATCCCCCCCCCCGACCCCCAAATAGTTGTTTTTAACTTAAATTTCTTATTGTTTTAGGGGAAAAGCATTACGAAATTCAGAAACTAGATAAAATTTGCAACAAATAGGATATATGACATTATGAATTAGGATGAACGGGGAGGGTGAGGGCTGCCTCTGAACATGCGCTGCGGCGCTACGTGCACTAAATTATGAAGTCCAGGCAATAGGGGATTTTATCTGGAAAAATTAATACTAGTTCTGAATTTCGACTCACTTTATGTTTTTTGGGTAGCTGAATCCGAATTTGTAACATCCCACCAAAATTTCACCCGGCAACCCCCCAAAAAATTGATTTTTTGAAAAAATTTGGTTTTTGAGAAAAGCACGTGGGGAATGTTCCGAGACAGCCCCCTCTCTCCCCGTTTATCCTACGTCATAATGTCATATATCCTATTTGTTGCAAATTTTGTCTAGTTTCTTAATTTTGTAATGTTTTTCCCCTAAAACAATAAGAAATTTAAGTTCAAAACAACTATTTGGGGGGGGGGAGGGGTTTCAGGGGGAGAAATTTTGGGGGTAAGTTGAAAATTCGGATTCAGCTACCCAAAAAACTTAAAGTAAACCTTATAGAGAAAGTTCTGAGGGAAGATGGGAGGGCTATTGTAAACGTGTGAGTGGTTAAGTGGAATTGCTCAACTTAGTCCACGCAGCACTGCGGCGCATGTTCCGATGCAGATCCCCCCTTCCCCTTCATCCTAAGTCATAATGTCATATATCTAATTTGTTGCAAATTTTGACTACTTTGTGAATTTCTAGCTACTTTTCCCCTAAAACAATAAAAAATGGAACTTTTTAATAAAAACCTTTTTGGGGGGCTTTTTACCAAAATTTGGGGGGGGTGCCGGGGGAAATTTTGGTGGGAAGTTACAAATTCGGATTCAGCCACCCAAAAAACATCTAGAAAGCCGATTTCCAGTACTACCATTAATTTTGCTAGGTAGAGTCTCTATACGGTCTCTATTGCCTGGACTAAATCTGAGAAAACGCGTTTCAAAGTTTCAATATCTATGGACCTTCAATTGTATTCACCGTCTATAAATGATTAACTCAAGAAAAAATGCAGATTTTTGAATGGGTTTTTTATCTATTGTTGAGAAAATTAAAAAAAAAAAAATCAGAGTAAAACAAAATCCAAAAACTGATTTTTTGAAAGTTTAAAGGTCCCGTGCACCCTTAAAAATTCATGACAATAATGTAAATAATGCAAGTAATATCATGCACAAAAGATTTTTAATTTGAGAAAAATTATACCTATGTTTCAATCATAGTTATTCACAAAGATTTGACTATTATTTAAACCATTGGTAATCATTACTTTTTGTATTGTAACACAACTATTAGCGGAAAGTATTATTCACATTATGTAATGACAGAAATTCTGCGATTAAGTTTGTTAAAATTTTCAGCTTTTAAAAATTGGAGTTTTTTATGAGTAGGACGACTTTTCAGAGACATCTTTGATGTAGCGGGATATATTGGAATAAAAGATTTTAACACCACTCTTTCTGAAGAAATATCTTCGTTGTAGATTCCGATTGCATATGTGGTTTTAATATAAAATAAGTGATCGATTTCTATATAAATATTATTCGTGAAAAATAGTTTGAATACAGTTTTGTACCATGAATACCGGAATTTCGGTATTATAAAAAATTCTCATGTAAGACTCTAATATATAGTAACATTAAATTATTGTTAGCTATTCTCTAACTAATGTGATATCAATCCAACTGCCTCAATAGTCACGTACTAATCTGGGTTTGCATCTTTCCTGCTTTTGAGTACCCCGAATAGTAAATTTCCCTTTATTTAATCGCATAATTGAAAATATTAATATTACTGTGGGAAATGGTTGTGTTCAAAAATAAGGACTGCGTGAGTTTTTTTTGTGAGTTGCCCTATGTTGTTTTTTTTTTGTTTGTTTGTTTGTTTTTTTACAAAAGTTATTTGTTATTGTCATGTGTGCGTGCATAAAGTTGAAAGTAAGTAATTTGCATGTGTGCTTGGCAATATGCATAAAATTTTTTTTTAAAGAAATCCATAAACATTCTAAACAATTTTAAAGAGATGAATAAAAAAAATTAGCATACAACTGTTTGAAGGCATCAAACAGGAGCTCTTTCTTCAACTTTCAGAAGTTCAACTCTATATAAGTAATATAGCAAATATTTCGCCGAATAAATTCAGGATAATATATTTTTCTTCTTTTATTCAATGCTTGCTTAAATCAGATTCAATATAAAATGTAAATAAAATGTTTATAACAGTCCACTCCCTCTAATCTGCGACTCTACAATGTGCACTATATTTCAGATGTAACATCTTGCGGGTCGATTAATTTGATTTTACCCGCATATGTTTCCACCTGCGGTTTGGGTCTTGTTGTGGTGGGTTAATCTGTTCCATTGCAGGTCGGGTTCGGGTAAGATTTCGAGTTGATCTTTGATCTTTGGGGTGTCAGGTTCAGGTTAATATGATTTTTCAAGAGAATGTTCAGCATATGTTCAGCATACATTTTCAGCATACATTCAGCATACACGAAAAACTATATATTTGAATACGAATTAGTCTTTACATGTTCCTTTTCTAGATAAAAGTTTAAAACAGATATAACACTAGAACGCACAGAAGGAGTCAATTCGACTTCGACCAAATGATTAAATGTCGATTCGAAATAAAAATAACTTTATAAAATAAATTAAATATAAGCTACACAAAAATAAATTAGCTAAATAAGTTAAATAGTTTTAAACAAATATTATGGTGTAAAATAATTTTATAAAGATTGAGTAAAATTTGCGGGCGTTTTGGTGTTAAAGGTACGATTACGGATGATTTTTCCATAATTACATTAAATCGAGAAGAAAATTTTCTCATTTTGGGTTTCGGGTCGGCTTGAAATTAAATTTGCGAGTTCGGGTAGGATATAACCCGAACCGCGCGATCAACGTCTTTAGCAGTCACATTTAACAAAATTAAGTAGCTTTTATCGGGTGTGAAATAGTTATTCCACAACAATACTTAAACGATTTTGTAAAATAACGGCTTTGTTATTCTGCATAATAAATATGATGGGCTGAAAGAAAGATACAGAATAATTTCATTCTTTACTAATTATTACTTCGTGGATCATAAAAATTAAATCGCTAATTTTATTACTTTATAATTATGACATTTGTTTTATCTGAAAAAATTTAATGCATTTAAAATGATAATTTAAAGCGCACGAGTTCTATGGAAATATTTTCTAAAATAAATGTAATTATAATTAAATTTGTGATTCATGAACATATTTAAACATATTTAAATATGTTTTTAAACAGACATAACCTTTTAAATGGGCTATTAAGTGGTAGAATAATTCTCATTTCTTTAATGAACGCTATTCATTTTTCTGTTGTTTTCTGTCATTAGATTTAATTTTATACATGCACGCAAATGTTTGGCAAAATTTCTTTAAGATTTTTAAGAATAAATAATTGAAATAGCACATTTAGGGAAAATGTACAAAGTTCTGTAACTCTTTCGAAGTTATTTTATAATTATTTTTTTAAACAATGAAGCATACACTAAATTAATAATGTCAGAAAAATAAATAGTAATTTATTGAAAAATATTTTAAAATTTTTAAATATTTAGATTAACAAATGAATATGTATTGAAATACCACAAGTATCTGTAATATACTTACATTAAAACATTAAATTAAACGTTAAAAGTTTGTCTTTGTCAAGATGAAGGAAATGTCAGAGGAAAATGTTTAATTTTGGCACTTTTCTTTCAGCAATTTTTTCTTTTTTTGGTATATATTTTCCAACCGTATTTTTTCAAATCATTATAAAATATTGTCAATTAATCATTTTTCCGCAAAAATCTTTAATTTTTACTCACTATACATGTCATAAGATTCATTTACTCTTTTTTGTTTGCCTACCTGTTTATTTTATGCAGTTAATTTGTCATTCTTTTAATTTTGTCTTTTTCATTTTCTTTTACACTTATTTACACATATAGGTAATTTTGTTAATTACATTATATTAAGGACATTATTTAAAGAATCAAGTCTGCCAGATAATGTTACTTTGGACAATTACAAAACATATGTAATGATATTTCCGTTCTATCTTCTGCTAAATATTAATTCTTGTAGTTTAATTACCAATTTTTTAGTTCATTTCTCAAGGCTGCTCTCAAAAAAAAAAAATCCCCCCCCCCCCCCCCCCCCAACAACGCGAAAATTTCTGACACATTTTTGTTCTCATTTTTAAACGTAAAATCATGAAACATGCAGGCAGGATTGTTGAAATTATTTGTGATTGAAAGTTTTTTTTTTCATTTTTCGATAAATGATTACAACATTTATATGCGATCGTTGTGTCAGAATGACAGTTTTTTTCCTATCCAATGCTGTCGCGTCCGAAAATTTTGTTCAAAACGACTGCATTTTCTGGAATATTTTTGACTTTTAACAAAAAAAAAAAAAAAAAAAAAAAAAAAAAAAAAAAAAAAAAATTGTTTGATTACATATTTTCTAAATAAAACAATTTTATTTGTTTGAGTACAAAATTTCCTTAAAAATATGTCAAAAAGTAGTTTGAGAACCGCCTTAAAAAATGTTTTTGCTAAGAAATGTTTCTGCGAACTTTGCTAGCTATAGTGCATAAGTTTTTGTAAAAATAGGTAAATAAATAAAATAAATGAACAAATTAAAAGGTTTTTGCGCATTTTTCTTATTATATTTCAATGAATCGTTAGATTTATGGAACTATGAATAAAGAGGGACTGACGTATCCTCAAAATGCTGAAACTTTAACTGTAACCGTTGCTGCAGGTTCTGATTACCGCAAAAGCAAACTTCCATTAGTAAATCTGAATAGAAATTTCCTCCTTACTAATTCTATGGAACTATGAATAACGATAAAATGACATAGCATCAAAATGACGAAGCTTCAACTGTAACCGGTTATGCAGTTACTCATTAAATCCAGGGAAAGTTTCCACCAGTAAATTTGAACATAAATTTTCTCCTTATTTAAACACCTCATCAATCCAGAATTTCAGTAATGGTTATGGCCAAGAACAGATATTTAATTTTACTGGTGGAAGTTTACTTCTGCTGTTGTCTTGCCGGCTTTTCTGCCATATTGTGGCAACCTAAACAGCCTCCTGTCAGTGAAAGACTATAAAACCCGGGTCAATTCCCACCAGTAAAAAGAAACAGAAATTTTTAGCATATTTGTGAGAGAAATTTTGAAAGAATAAACCGCTAAAATAAGGCGAAATTTTCTATTCAAAATTTAGTGTTGGAAGTTTGTTTCGGTGGTAATCAGAAACTGTTGATCCGATGTTAAAAATGGCCGCCCTCTTGTAACAGCCTCGTCAGTCACTTCACTCACAACTGGTAGAATCTACACTGTATGTCTCCTATGTAATAAATGTAAAGACGAAATAAAGTAGCTCGTAATACTTTTGAAATATGCTTATAAAATGGATCGTAAATTTTGTATACTATAATTTATAAAATAAATCAAATGTTAGGAAATAGATAACATAGCGTTTCCCTACCTGGCAAAATGCTCATGTGCTTTGCAGGTCAACTTGAAATGATTTAGCTCAGATACATCTATTGACTAATATTTTAACCATTTTCAAATTCTGCATACATAATTTACGCACTACTTTATAAGTATGTCACTTGTTTCTTCTTAAAGTCAATTGATTATTACATTTTAAACAGCGGGTGTCCTTTTTGGCACATCAGCTATTAATAACTAAATTGGATACATAGGAACATCAACTGCATTACAGCACTTTACACAAACACAGTCGAACTCGGTTAATACGAGAAGCAGGGCAATTATAAATGTCCTCATTTTAACCGTTGATAGTGACTCCCGTGAATACCATAAAAATCTAAAAAATACACAAATTATTAAGCTAATTACTACTATTAATTTCTAAAATTACCCCAGTGCTAAAATTAAATATCACTAGGTTAGCATAAAATGTATTCAGTGTTACCTTTGTGAGTGTGATTGTCTTTAGCTAAAATCACAATACTGAAGTTAAAGCCTCTAAAGAACTAGTAATTTTAAAGGATATGAACGGCATAAATCTGATCACTTCCCTTTTCCCGTCAATATTCCATTAATATTGCAATTGTCAAAGCACTTTTCCATCTATTGATTTCACGTAACCCAGTGATAGAACAGTCGCGCAGCAGTTGGGCGATTATCACCTCTAAACATTTATACAGGCATAGCTGCCAACTTTTACGCTTTTATCCTACCACTAAAATTTATTATAGATCATCACCTTGGGTAATCGTGATATTTCGATGATTAATTAGGGCAATATTTACGATAAAGGTTCAGTGGTAGGAAGAAAGCGTAAAAGTTGGCAGCTATGTACAGGGTTTGTACGGGTCCTTGAATTTCTAGACTAAGAAATTCTTCGGTACCAGTATTTTCTTATGGAAAACATATCTTTAAATAAGACGAAATTTTGTCCGTTTAAACTAGATTTATTTTTCTATAAAAAATTTCTGATACTTGGCCTTGAAAAATAACGGTACCCGTTCGAACCCTATTATAGTATTCTTCGACTTAAAAAATCTCAGAAATTCTGTCCTGATGTAAGACGAAGAATACTATTAAAATTTAGCTGTGTCAGTTGGTTCTCTGCTGCGCCACTGTTCCATCACTACATAACCTTTTCCTTAAACAGCGCAATAACAAACATGAAGAGGCTGGTTAATATGGCCCAGAGTACGTATTTAAAGGAAGAAGCAAATGAAGATTTTTTATGCATTTTTGTTTCAATGGCTCAGTTGTAAAATTACTAAGGGCGGTATTTGAAACGCCCTTATCGCCCATTTCTTTCTTTATTTCTTTCAAAAACCGAACACATTCCTTTGCAATATATCGGATGGGTGGTTTATCTGAAGGTTGAAATTCTGTCTTTTAAAACTGATAAATTAACTGATTAATTTAAAACTGATCTTTTAAAACTGATACCTTTTGACAAACTGTTGTAATGTTGAAATCGCTGAGATAGAACAATATTCAATAATAAAGGGATTTTTTTTCCTGATTCTACCCTTCTTTTCGCAGACAATCTTGTTAAAATGAACAAATGTTTTGCTCCTGACAATCGTGATCCCGTTTTTGTAGCTCGTAAAAAGCATGAAAATCTCAAAATTGTTTAAATGATGAACTTAACGTTCAAATGTCTCTTTTTAACAGAGTCCTCCTCTTAACTATATTTGTATTAGAGGAGTTCGTCTGTAGTTTTGAAAATGTAGCAAAGGCATACCTTAAAATACAAAACCCTTTTTGGTATTCACAAATTATATAAAAGAATAAAATTTATTCACTTATAAAAAAAATGCATGATTTAAATTATTATTATTCGATAATCTATAGCCATCTATAAATATATTCAGTAATCAATAATGAAAACCATAAAAATCTCGATATAATATAAATGATGAGCCATTCTTAAAGTAGATATTGCTCGTTTTAACAGTGTTCTCGTCTTAGCTGTATTCGTATTAGAGGAGTTCGTCTGTAACTTCGGAAATAAAGCAGAGTCATCTCCTAAAATACAAAAACCTTTCTGGAATTCACAAATTCTATCAAAGAATAAAATTTATTATCTTATTAAAAAAGGCACGATTTTTATAATCATTATTCGATAATCTATAATGATATATAAATATATTCAGTAATCAGTAATAGAAAGTATGAAAATCTCGATATATTTTAATTGATGAGCCTATCATACCCTGCAAATTGTTCGTCTTACATGTATTCGTACTAGAGAAGTTCGTCTGTAGTTTCGAAAATACAGTAAAGTCATATCCTAAAATACAAAAACCTTTCTGGCATTCACAAATTTTAACAAAGAATAAAATATATTATCTTATAAAAAAACATGCATGATTTAAATAATTATTATTCGATAATCTATAACGACCTATAAATATATTCAGTAATCAATAATATTTTTACTCCTTAGCATAAAAATTTTAATTGGTATCTTAAATGATGATCCATTCATACCCCGCAAATTGCTCGTCTTGGGTGTATTCGTATTAGAGAAGTTCGTCTGTAGTTTCGAAAATATAGTAAAGTCATATCCTAAAATACAAAAATCTTTCTGGCATTCACAAATTTTAACAAAGAATAAAATATATTCTCTTATAAAAAAAAACATGCATGATTTAAATAATTATTATTCAATAATCTATAACGATCTATAAATATATTCAGTAATCAATAATATTTTTACTCCTTAGCATAAAAATTTTAATTGGTATCTTAAATGATGAACCATTCATACCCCGCAAATTGCTCGTCTTAGGTGTATTCGTATTAGAGAAGTTCGTCTGTAGTTTCGAAAATATAGTAAAGTCATATCCTAAAATACAAAAATCTTTCTGGCATTCACAAATTTTAACAAAGAATAAAATATATTCTCTTATAAAAAAAAACATGCATGATTTAAATAATTATTATTCAATAATCTATAACGATCTATAAATATATTCAGTAATCAATAATATTTTTACTCCTTAGCATAAAAATTTTAATTGGTATCTTAAATGATGAACCATTCATACCCTGCAAATTGCTCGTCTTAGGTGTATTCGTATTAGAGAAGTTCGTCTGTAGTTTCGAAAATATAGTAAAGTCATATCCTAAAATACAAAAACCTTTCTGGTATTCACAAATTTTAACAAAGAATAAAATATATTCTCTTATAAAAAAACATGCATGATTTAAATAATTATTATTCAATAATCTATAACGATCTATAAATATATTCAGTAATCAATAATATTTTTACTCCTTAGCATAAAAATTTTAATTGGTATCTTAAATGATGAACCATTCATACCCCGCGAATTGCTCGTCTTAGGTGTATTCGTATTAGAGAAGTTCGTCTGTAGTTTCGAAAATATAGTAAAGTCATATCCTAAAATACAAAAACCTTTCTGGCATTCACAAATTTTAACAATGAATAAAATTTATTCTCTTATAAAAAAAACATGCATGATTTAAATAATTATTATTCGATAATCTATAACGATCTATAAATATATTCAGTAATCAATAATATTTTTACTCGTTCGCATAAAAATTTTAAATCATTTATGAGTTCGAGATAAAAACTTTAGTATAATGGCTTTTAAGGTTCAAAAATAAAATTGGTATCTCCAAAGGGACATAATCTTTTACGAAAATTATTGGATTTATTAAGACGATAACTACTTTATTTTGTTACACCGTTCAAGGGAATAACAAAGAGTAATAAATCATACTATTCACAAGTTTTCTCAAGCATGCATTCTTTTAAGAAATTTCAAATTTAATTTAAGCAGGATTTTTTATTCATCTCGTACTCTCTTTGACATTTACAGCAGTCACGCTTTTCTGTTTTATATTTAGTTGAAAGGAATACAATATATATTTAAATATTCTAAACAACAACTATATCTATTTTTAGAAATTTAAATGAAGTGCGCTGACTCACAAAATAAGATAATAGAAAGTTTCTTGCATTAGAGCTCCGCAAAGACTTGTTTTTCAGAGAAATTTATTTTGAGGTATTACCTTACATTTACTCAAATTAAATCGACATTTTAAACAAATCGAAGAAGTATTGTATTGCATTTGCATTCATTTGTTATCGTACAAAAATAAAAATTTAAGGTTATTCTTATTAAATTAATTCGAAAATTATTAACCCTTTAAGCTTCGGAAATACTCGAGTGGAAATTTCTGATTTATTTTAAATTTTTGACAAGATTTAACCCTTTCAGTGGCAAGGTACTTTTATTCGTAACATGTTGAAATAATTTAATGACACCAGTATTTACAAGAGAATTTATTTGTAAACAAGTAAAAGTGTATTTTTGCGTATTTAATAAAGATGAAATTTTCATTATAAAATTCTGGTGCGAATGTGGCAATTAGGGATTAAAATTATGTGATGCCGTGACGGCATCACCGCCCTTCAAGGGGTTAAATAAAATAAAAGTTCTTGGTATTTTATTTGAGTATAGTCGTTGCTACCGAAACACTCAAGGCCTGAGGACACGAGTTGTGACGTCATCACTAATCGACCGACTTCTCACTAGTGTTGGGATTCACACCGGAAAATTTTGAATAGCAATTTTATTTTATTTTATTTGTGGAATATCTATCATCTGATAAAAGAATAATAACTATTTAAACTTACTGGTGAAAATTCGGAATCCCTAAATAAAAATTCGGCCAGATACGGAATGCCTCAGTATTGCCTCATCTGGTGGATTTTTTATTTGGGGATTCCAAATTCTCACCAGTAAGTTTAAATAGTTATTATTGTTTTATCAGATGATAGCTCTTTCACAAATAAAATAAAATAAAATTGCTATTCAAAATTTTTCGGTGTGAATTCCAGCACTTATGAGAAATCGGTCGATTAGTGATGACGTCACAACTCGTGTCCTCAGGCCTTGAGTGTTTCGGTGGCAACGGTATAGTATATTTAATACATTATTTTTATTTTATGTTTTATGGCTGTCTCACTTTTGATCATATTAAACATATTAGAAAAAAGATTATAAAATATTCATTGTTGCTAACTACTACGGTTTTCCGTTATCAGAATTGTGTAGCGAACTGTCTACTTCTTTATTCGTAGATGTCTGTTATTAAATAAGGCGAAAATTTCTCTATAGAATTACTGGTGCCGGAAAATCGTAGCAGTTGAAAGCTATGCATTTTTACATTCATATATGCAATCGTGAGTTTGAAACAAGGAATTGGTGTTTTGTCTGTTAAATTAATATGATCGTTATTAACCCTTAAACGCCCGTTTTCAGAAATACCCAAGAAAAATATATTTTGGTTTTACAATTGTTTTGATCAAAATTTTTTATTCCAGAATGACATATTTTTGTTTAATTACTGAATTTATTAAGACAATAAATATTTATTTTATTACACCGTTCAAGTGGTTAAAAGTGTGTAGTAATTTAATCAGATTTTTTTATTCATCTCGTACACTAACCCTTTGTATCACCACGTTGCATGTCTGCAACATACCTAAAAGTCAATGTTACTTATACAGCGAGCTTTAAAAGACGATTTATTTATTGCTGGTATCTCCCAACGCATCATTTAATATATATTGTTGATAGAAATCTCAACAGATGCCGATACTAAATTAATTTATCATTAGTTTTATTTATCCTTTGTGCAGTGTTAAGTCGTTATTTCTAAAATGAACTTCCTGAATTTTGTCAAATTAAAAAGGCTACAGATGTCAAAAAATTTATTTTTTACAAAGGTACATTCGTATATTTTAAAATTTTGTATTAGAAAATTGGGAATATTTATGAGAAATATGTAGTTTTCTGTTTTTTTTTGCAGATATGAAAGAGTACTATTTAGTCAATATTTTTCGAATCTTAAGTTCAAAACTTTTTAAATTATTTTTTTCATGCTTAAAAGGAAATTTTCTGGGTTTTTTTTTTTTTTTAATTCTGTATTCTAACACGTGAGTAAATATTTTAAACATCGGAGTTGTTGAGCCATAAAGGGCCATTGATAAATTGTGTGATAAATATATGCCATAATTCATATAGTGTGCCCTTGAATAGCATTTAAAGTGCAATTTAAAAAAATCTAAAATAATGAATTTGAAGGTCATTTGTACCCTTAACCCTTTAACACCAATCCTGAGAAATGTCAAATGAAAAGTTTTTGGTTTATTTTTAATTTTGTGTTAAAAAATGGGAAATGGGTTTTCAGTTTCTTCTTAGTATGCAAGCTTAGTTTGTTAGCATGACATTAATTTAATTTTTGATTTTGTTTCACTTTCGTCTGATTTGAGCTGGGTTGATTTTTGACGGCCAATTATCTACTCGAGGGATATAGGCCCAGTGGGGGGTGCCCTTCGTGGGGGTCTTTCTAAGGGAACCTAACCCGTATTTACGCATGGAAATCCATGGTTCGAAGAAAACCACGAAAACTCTGAACGATTAGGCCGACGGAAAAGATTAAGTTTGAACCCAGCACCTCTCGTCTACCAGCTTCGAGTGCAGAACATCTCGGCCACTGGTGGGGCGTACTTTCGTTTGAATTAGGGGCTGTGCATATATAACGTTATCAACTTTTTGGTAATTTTGGACATCTCCCCCCCTTTACGATATCATAAGTTATCGTCCCTCGACACCCCCCCCCCCCCCCGTAATGATATCATTTTCAACGTCCAAAAATATTTTTAGTTTTTTAATTTTTTTTCTTCTGTCTAGAGTGATATATAAGTATGTTTACATGTATTTCTTGCGTGCTTTATTGATTCAAGAGAAGTCAATAGAGTATCCCTTTATATATGAAATAACTTTATATCAAATAACACCTAAAAGGAATACTTACTATTTAAATTTATTTAATAATATAGTTTTGTTACATAATGCATTGAACAGTAATAATATCTTCTTGCACTCGCCACCGCACGGTGGGGGGGGGGGGGGGGCGCAGACAGAATTTCTTATCAACAAAACAGGTGGATACAATTTTTTCTCTTTTATTTACCAATAAACACAAGTATCATTCCAAACATACTTTGCATATTGTCTCTCGAACAGCATATTATGTATGTATACACATATGACAAAAGAATAGGAATGCCAAACGTTGGCGTATTCCATATCTTGGAATTAAATAGTTTTATTTTCATTTAATGATTTTAATAATATCTTTGTATTTCCATAAACGTACACCATAAAATACACCTTAAAATAATCCCATAAAAATAGACTAAAAACTGATAACATACTATTTTACTGTAAAGACAAATTTACAAGCAAAAATAGAAAATTTTGGTTCGATAAAAAATGATAACAATATCAAAAGACAAATCTCCCCTCACCTAGAGATATCTTACGATATCATTTGCCAGACAGTCCCCTCCCCCCTAAAATTATAACGTTGTATAAATATCCCTTAAATCGACATTTTGAAGACACTGAAAATATATTGTGTCCAGGGTAGTAAATCCCCAAAAAAATTTTTAATTCCAATATTTTCAAATAGAAATGTATATTTTATTTAATCCCAGAATTTCAGTGTTTAAATAAAGCGAAAAATTCTATTCGAAAATAGGGGTATTCAAAAATCCAAAGTGTTATCAGTTCTGATTGTACACTTTTACTTTCATTTATGAAATCGTTAAACTTAAATATGAAATTAACACAATTATTTTTATTTAATGTCATAGTTTTTAATACTGTAAGGCCAGACCTAAAAAATTCCGAAGAAAAAGTTTTGTTTTTTGCTTTTGTTTTTAATTTTGGGCCAAAAAAGAAAACTAAATAAACTGTTAAAATGTTTGTATTTTGTCTTAGTGTAGCCAAGTTCGTTACCATGATATACGTTTGTTTTGGATGTTATTTTACTTTTGATCAAATTTTGAGGACATTTTCAAATTGAATTAATATTGTAATGCATTTATATTCATTCATGCAATCACAAGTCTTAAATGGGAATTTAACGTAAATTCATGCAATAGTTGTTAAACTTTAAGACACGTTCTTAAAAATGACAAAGGGAAGATTGTCGTTTTGCTGTTTTTCTTTCTTTTATTTTTCTTCTTCTTTTTTTTCTTCTTTTTTTTTTAGTTTTTGGTCAAATGAAAAAAAATTAAAAATAAAATATAATGTGTTTAAAATTTCGTATTTTTTCTATTAATCTAGCTACGTGTTTTACCATTATATTAATCTATTTTTGGACATATTTTTTCTGAAATTAAATCCACATTTTAAACAAACTAAAGCGGTATTGTATTAAATTTATATTCGTTTATGAAATTGTGAGTCTTCACAGGATCTTAACACAATGTCTTACTAAATTAAAGTTATCATTACTAGCCATTTCAAGCAACACATCTCAAATAATTGCCCGCGAACCACCAGTAATCCTTAAATATCCAAACGAGAGAGGAGAAAAAAATCAGATTAATTGCGTATTATACACTGTTGTTGAATATATCAATTTAATAAACAAAATAATAAAAATAATATAAATTGTCTCCCGAATACTCGGTGAACAACAGTGGTCTATCACATAAAAAAGTTTAATAAAAGAAAATTGTAGATGGCATTGAACTCACAGGCTATTCACACTAGTTGTATATTATACTCTTATTTCAAGGAATAATGTTCCTCAAAAAATGAATGAAGGGGATTAGGCCCCGTTTCCCCCTTTATACTTAACCAAAGAACCTCCAAATCTAAGCAGGGAAGCTCCTTAACATAATAAACTGGTATACCAAAATTGAAGAAACTCAGATAATTCTGCATGAAAAACGTACTTCGCTAAATTAAGTGCGTGTGTGTGTGTGGGGGGGGGGGGTATTAGCTCTTTCGTCTCTCCCTTTATGCTGAACCAATGAACCTTCAAATCTAATCAGGAAAGCTCCTTATCAGAATGAACCTAGAAAAAAAAAAATAAAGTAAATTGGATAATTCTGCATAAAAACCCATTTACGTAAATTAAGGAGAGGGGACTTTCCCCCCTTTCCCCCTTTTATACTTAACCAATGAACCTTCAAATCAAATGAAGGAATCGCCATATCGGAATAAACTGGCATATCAAATTTGAAGCAAATCGAATAATTCTGCATGAAAAAGCCATTTATCTAAATTAAGAGAGGGAACTATACCCCGTCCACCATTTATACCTAACCAATAAACCTCTAAATAATGATCAAGGCAGCTCCTTAACATAATAAACCGGTATACGAAATTTGGAGCAAATCGAATAAATCTGCATGAAAAACCCATTTATCTAAATTAAAAGGGGGGTATACCCCACCTTTCCTCCCTTTATACTTAACTAATGAACCGCCAAATCTAATCAGGGCAGCTTCTTAACATAATAAACCGGCATACTAAATTTGGAGCAAATCGAATATTTCTGCATGAAAAACCCATTTATCTAAATTAAGGGGGGGGGGGGTAGCCCCCTTTCCCCCCTTTATCCTTAACCAATGAACCCCCAAAGCTAATCAGGGAAGCGCCTTATCAAAATGATCGTAGAAAAAAATTGAAGCAAATCGGATATTTCTATCAAGAGTTATCGCGTTACGTACGTACGTACGTACATACAGAACCGGCGGGCACAAGCTCTCAGGCTTTGATAGCCTGTGAGCTAAAAAGCATCGTGTTAAGGAATATCCTAAAAAATAGCTATTCAGAAAATAATTTTGGTCAACTTAATTTTCGACCCAATAAAAAAGAATGAAAGTAAAATAAAGTATTTAATTTTTTACTTTCTTTTAGAATAGCGCACGTTTGTTAACATAATTTTTTCCCAAAATTGTATCCCAAATTTCCAATTATCTATTTACTTTAAGGAAGCACAATTGCGTAGTGGTGAGCGCGTCTGGACTAATACGCAACAGACGCAGAGTTCGATTCCGGACTCAAGTTTCATTGAGTCTTTCATCCCTTCGGAAATGAGTATCAAGCTTTCTTGATAACTAAACACTGAGGGTCTCGCGTCAGGCTAACCTGACCCGGACATATGCTGTATAGCAGCTTCAGGACGCAGGTTGAAGAAAACGGGGTTTGTCACTGTAGACCATGGTCTTTAATGGATCGTAACGCTATATGTCTAGTTTTTTATTTACATTAAGACTTATTTCAGAAGGTGTTATTTCATTTTAGTACGTATGCTTATTATTATTGTTATTATTTTACGCAATTTACCCTTTTGTATGAAATAAAAAATAGTCATTTTATATATATTAATACAAATTAATTGTTGAACAAAAAAGAAAGACTAATAGATTGATTAGTACGTATTTTTTTAGTATTCACGTTTCTTTTCTGAATATTTATTTTCTGAAATTTGTCAGCGCCTTCAACTTAAAATTATCAGCAATTAAAATTATCACAAGATGAAGGTTCAGTTAATAATAATATGGCATGAAAACAACACTGTAGAAAGAGTTCTTTAATAAAATATCCGTAACTTTTTTATATCATGTCTTCCACTAGCGATAGTACAATGTATATTACTGTTTAAAAAGATAAAAAGATGTTTTATTTTGAAATATAAGTCAATTTTTTTTTTTTTTAAGATTAATCATATGCTTTTTGTCTGGTTTCTTTTTTTTTTTTTTTTAATTATATCGGTATTTTGTATTTTTTAAGATTTTTTTATTCACGAAATGAAGATACATGAATTAGAGGTCTGCACGGGCCGGAATTTCCAGGCCCGGGCCCGGCCCGGCCCGAAGGAAAGCTATTTTGGCCCGGCCCGGCCGGTACAAAAATCAGTGAAAACAGGCCCGGCCCGACTAAATTTCTACAAAAAATTCCGTTTTTTCTCGACATACAATTAAGATTCTTTTAATGAATACTACATGCATATTTATGGGAACATTTTACAGTATATTTTAAATTACTATGTGTTCGCAAAATAGAAAACACACAATAGTAAACGTTAATGATTACTTACAGTGTTTTAGTCAACGTCTCTACAGACGTTCCAAAATTTAAATAAGGGTTCATTAAAAGATTATTGTAGTTTAGAATAAAGGGTTAAAAAACATGATAATTTTTGAAGATTATAATAAAAGGTAGATTTGTGAAAATATTTCTGTCATTTTTAAGGCTTTTCTCAAATCCAAAGGAGCTACATTTTGATACATTTATGAATTCATTTCTTTTCGGAAACGCATGAGATTGGCAGGTATTCTTATTCAGAAACCATGTAAATGCCGTTTTTTCTTAGATAAATGTAATATATATTTCAGAAAATACTGCCAAAGTTAGCGTTTTGAATCGAATTTCCGGAAGCGATAGCACAGGAAAGGAGAAAAACGTACAGTCACGTGACAAGAGTCTCTGTTATCTCTGTACGTAATTTATGAAAAATGGAAACGCTATTCGATCCCAAATGCCTTCAATACTCAGTCCTGTCAATTTTATGCCTTTATACTTAAAAATGAGTCAGAAAATGTGTATGAGAGTTTCGCATTGTTGAGCAGTAAATATGAGAACAACCTTAAGGTACATTTTCAAAGATACTGTTAACAGAAGTTCATTATCGCTATTAATACTTTTACAAAACATAATGCCTGTCCTACACATCCTGAGAACGATTAAGACCAGTTCCGTCCCGACAGAAGTATGCCGAAAAAATTAAACCCGGGATCAGGCATCATGTAAGTGTACGATGTCGATCTCTACGGTGGACATGTTACATCTCTGTATAGATGTTGTTAAACTCGCATCGGCTCGTAACGCACATTTATACTTCTCGAAAAAGTCATTGGAAATGACCTCGTATTTTATCTGCTCCTCTCAATTTCTTATATCGGGCCGATAGGCCCGATTAATTTTTTTTTATCGGCCCGGCTCTGCAGGCCCGTTCAATTTTTTTGCCGGCCCGGCCCGGCCCGTTGAAAAAATTGTCCTAAGTCTGCCGGCCCGGCCCGTTTGAAAATTCTTCTCCATTCCGCCGGCTCGGCCCGGCCCGCGGGCCGGACCTCGGGCCAAGCCCGGGCCCGTGCAGACCTCTAACATGAATTATGAATTTAATGCAATCATTTTTAAATTGATCTTTTTTTTTTAATTATTTAATGCTGTTATTATTTTTTAATAATTTTACAGATTAAATTACACATTTATATATGAAATATTCCATATGATGTTACAAATATTTCAAAGAATCGAGTGTATAGGTAAAATAAAAAAGGGAAACCTTATTTTGTACAGAAAAATAAGGTCCTCTATCTTTCTGATAGAAAGATCAGGAAAGACCAATTGTAAAGAGATCAAGGGAATTTCCTTCAAGTAACTCCAGCAACGGCTAAAATTTGTGACTCCTATAAAAAAAGCAATACATCATCGATTCGGACGTCTGATCAGTCAGTTTACGGAAAAACATGATCTGAGGATAAATTTGCTGAAAAGTAATCATATTTTTTTCTTTATGCACGCCCAAACTTTTCTCACTATGAACAAAAAAGAAATTTGTCAGTTTAACAAGTGTACTTCATCAAAAAGATAAATTACATTTATTTATTAAAGCAATAATTCTAATTGGTACGATCCAATAATATTCTTCAATATCAGCAAATTTTCTATATATTAAACCATATATTTTATCTCGATCAATAGCATATTCTTAGATTAAAATGTACTGATGCGTAAGGATAATTTTTAGCGCTACAGATGTGATTTAAAAAAAATAATGTTTTGGATAATTCATGGAAGGATGAAAAAAGCAGATTTTGAATTATCTAATATATATTTATGTGTGAAATCATGTACATTTATTCATTTACAATTTTTAATTACTTTTCTGGATTGCAAAATATCTAAAATACATAACGTTTGCTATATACAGAGTGCCCCAAAATGTACAAGTTCTTCATTAATGATCTTTTTGTAGCCATGTTAAAAAGTTTCTGACTGACAGATTTTATTTAGGGGTGCAGGGGCTGTGTGTAAGGGCTTAATAAGTGTAATATTGTGAAAATCCTATTACAGAGGCCTATTACATTAGCCTGATCTTTTTCCCCTACCCAGGGCCCGACTAGCAAGTTTCTGTGCCCAGGGCACTTTCAATTTTTCGTGCCCCCTTAGATTGATTGATTTGCTGATTTTTTTTTTTTTTTTTCCACACTTATTCGAAAAGTGTCAACTCAAAAAATTAAGTTTTCCGGAAAATTGAAAAACGTGTGTCCAAAACAAGTAAGCACACGCGTTGTTGTAAATCTCACCCCGATCACTTTTTTTTTCTTTTTCGTAGAAAAAAAAAAAAAAAAAAAAAAAAGGACTAGAGAACAGTAATTCATCTTTTTGAGAATTTAGTGTCGTCCCCAATAAAAAAAAATAATATATATGTATATAAATATAGATACAGTAAACAGTAGAGTCCCGATTATCCGAGTTAATTAAACTTATACCTTTGGAATGAATCCTTTTCTTCTGATGGACTGGTGGCTTCTATTATTATGAAACAGCCATTATAAATGAAGTGTTAGGTGAAGATGAAAGAGCAGCCGTAAAAAGTTAGAGCTCTGATTTTCTGGTCAGAATGGGAAAAAATTGCCATAATTTTTTTTCACCTAATACTTCATTTATAATGGCTGTTTCATAATAATGGAAGCAATTAGTCCATCAGAAGAAAATAACTTGGTTAAAGCGGAAAATCGGATAATCGGAAATGTAAGACTTAAAACACGTGATTTTATTTTACAAAAAATGACGCCATCCGCATCCACTGAAGAATTCATCATTTGCGATCCAATATTAAACAACATCTACAGTAAAGTGCGCTTAAGACGTCACTATCGCTGAATAATACATAAATTAAAAAAAAAAAAAAAAAAAAAAAAAAAAAAAAAAAGAGAGAGAGATTTCGACATTCAAAAAACTCGGCTATCTAAAGATTCACAGGCCTTCGTTTGTTTGTAATATTAATATAGATATTTAAAATTACATTTAGTTTATAATAGTTTAGTTATACATGTTTTATCAGAAATCATTCATTTCTATTTTTTCTCAAAATAGCACGTATATTAGTTAATTTTTCTTTTCAGTTTTTATGGGAAAAGGGCAACAAAAAGATATAATTGCTCTTTTTGTTTTACTATGGCTCCAAAAACTACAAAAAAATTAATATCTCTTAAATAAATAGAGATGCAGTTTTCAAACAAATTGCGTTAAAAAGTACTTTTTTCCCAATACGACTGTATAAAAATTGAAAATGTGCTTCGCTTAGAAGTTAAAAAAATTGCTATAGAGTATTTAATCTTACTGCTTTGTTTTACGGCTGGCATCTGTAAGGTTACGTTATTTCTTGAAAACGACACAAAATAAGCTGGGAGAAAGAAATAGCATACCGTACCGGGGGCTAATTAGAAAGGGATCTTTTCTAATTTTGGACACTTTAGCAATTTACATTGCCAACTGCCAAAACATTAAAGTGCGTTTCAACCTTTTGGGGAACCCTGTCCCCAAAAGGTTGCAGCACACGACTAGGTGTATGTTGTGCAACGTTTGTGCTGATTTATGTAAGAATAGCACGGGAATTGGTGGAGCTGCAAATGATTGCTTTAAAAATTGAACAAATTTATTCGTGTTTTTTGTTTATAGCATGCAAGGTTTTCATTAAAATGTAACATCAGTTTTAGAAAAGTGTACAAAATAAAGAAGATGAAAGTTTCTGATATCAAAACTAGTTATTAGCAGTGTTGCCAGTTAGAGCATTTTTCTTTTATTCAAAATATTTATGATAATTTTCGAATAGTAATCCTGGCTTTATTTAATAACTGAAAGTCTGGCATTGAATAAAGTGAAAAACTTTATTTGGAAATTATGGTAATTTTTTAAATAATAATTTTTAAAATGCTGACTGTGGGATTTTGCAACTTTCGGAATTACAATTCCTAGCCACATCATTCTTAAATACGACCAAACAACAAATAGAAATGCCGTATTAGAGAACCTCAGATGTGTTCTATTGATGTGGTAGGATAATAAATTTTAAAGGTTTATCATTTGTAAGGGTTAATTTTGTTAAATAAAGATATAATGTAAATAGATATACAATTTGTGATTTTTCATAAGCAATTCAAGTCTTCACTTAATGCTACATTAACTCCGAAAAAAAAGATATGTGTTGTACTTTAATTTACGTGCTCAGAATATTTACTTCACTTTACGTGTCTAGAAAATCTTGCAATAAATCAACTTCTTCATAAAGGCGCGTGAATTGATTATTAATTTCGTTTAAAATGCTCTCATTTAAAGAGATGCAAAATGCATATGAATGAATATAATTCTACTTCTGACTTTTTTGGCTTTTGTTTCCAAAGGTAAATTTCAATACGTATTAACAATTAGATATATTGAGTGATGTGACCTAATCACAATTATGGGCAACTTTGATTTCAAATACGTGAAAAGAGATACAGTCAGGCACGGTTATTGGAATAGCCATTTTATCAAGATAAATTATTTTATTAAGCTGCATAGTCTAGTTATTTTCACAGTTTCTAAAACATAGTTAAAATTATAAAATACTTTAAAAAGTTTATTCTCAGGTTTATCTTTAAACAAAAATCCAGTAAATTAAAAGAAAATTTATTCAACACATTTAAATTACATCTCTTTTAATCTTGCACATTAATATTATCCATTTTCAATGAAAGTCTATCATCGCACATCCCGTCTAAAATTGGCCACTCTAACATCTATAACAGTTCTTAGCGTTATTTAATATATGCATATATATATATATATATATTAACTTTTTTTGATGCAAATGAATTGAACATCACCTTAGTCTTTTCCAAGTTTATTTTTAATCCCACATTAATGCTAGCTTCTACCAAATCTTTTAGCATATTTTCCAATTCTTCAGGACTGTTACTGAAAATTAAAATGTCGTCAGCGAATCGGAGATGACTTAAATATTCCCCATTTATTCTAATCCCTTTGTTTTCCCAATCCAGCTTCTTGAAAATATTTTCTAAGACAGCAGTAAAAAGATTAGGTGAAATGGTGTCTCCTTGTCTTACCCCTCTTCCAAGCTTGATCTTTGCTTTTCCTTTGTCCAAGCGGATGGTTGCTGTTGCTTTCTTGTAAATCTTCTTTATAATATTGATGTAAGGTTTGTCTATACCTATGTCCTCCAGAGATTCTACTACTGCTGATGTGTAGACCGAATCAAATGCTTTTTCATAATCAATAAAGGCAAGGCAAAGAGGTAAATTATATTCCTTATGTTTTTCTATGAGTTCCCTTACCGTTTGGATATGATCCATTGTGCTGAATCCACTTCGGAATCCTGCTTGTTCTCTAGGTTGAGCTGAGCCCAGAGCTGATTCAGGTCTTGTCGTTAAAACTTTGATGAAAATTTTATAAATCACTGACAGTAAGCTGATTGGACGGTAGTTTTTAATGTTTTCCTTCTCTCCTTTCTTGTAAAGCAGCACCATCACAGCATTATTCCAATCTTCTGGTACATCTGACTTCTGGAAACATTTGGAAAACAGTAAGGATAGCATTTTTGCAAATTCTTCTCCTGCTTCTTTGATAAGGTCGATTGTAATTCCATCTTCTCCGGGGCATTTACCTTTTTTCATAAATTTAATGGCTTGTATACAATAATACTAATGAAAGATAATGAAAATGACCAATAATATGAAAACACAAACACCACATTAACTAGATGTTATGTAAAACGTATAGTCTCATGTACTACCTTATGAAGTTTAAAATGGAAGAAAAAAGATAAATATGGATACAGAAAAAAATAAAAATAATTAAATGAAATGCTTATATAGTGAATTACTTTATCAAGGGCACAGAATTCACATATATAAGCAAGGCAGTCGTTTTCTATAGAGAATAAAGCCAAAAGCTGAATATTTTACTCTCTCAATGCCCGAACAACCACATGAGCAGAATAATAGAAGAAAAATGAACACTGAATTATATGGGCCTTTAAATGGAAAAAAAATAAAGAATAAATATTTAAATAATTTTTATTATTATGTACAAATGAAATGATGTATTATAAAATAGTAACATACCTCTAAACCCAAACTAATAATAATTAAAAGAAAGAAAGAAAGCCCTTACATAATTAGCAAACCATTGATTTAAAATGCAAATGGACTATATATGAATGACAGATAACACATAATGTCCATGGCCAAGATTTCAAAATCATTTGTTATAACAATAGCAATAATCACAAAAAGTTATTGACATGCAGCTTAGTAAAAAAATGTTATAGAAACAAAGAAAATGCACATATTATGCGCATTTGCAGCAGTAAAATAATGTTTTTAAAAATTATGAAATTACATATATGCCAAAACTTGGACTGTTAATTAGTTAAGTAACTAACATTCAGCTGCAATAACACATATTTTCCGTGAAAATATATAGTTAAAATAATACTTATATATACAGGGTGACTCAAAATAACGTCGCCAAAATGAACGAGCAAAGCAGGTATACAAAAAGAATCAAAAATCACATAGGAACATGGGGTCTCAAATGCCATCCGGGGCCGCTAGAGGGGGTTGCAAAAAGAAGAATAAAGAGAAATCATTCTACATAATTTTATTTATACTGTATTTTCATACATGACCGATTATATTCAGGAGTAGTATTTCCATTCACGACCAATACTACACTGTTAAAAATTTGCAGCATTCTGGCAGGTCATTTGACCGTTTTTTCCGAAAACGGTTACACAACCGTAATTTTAACACTATTCTGACCATATTATTGGTCATTTTATGGTCAGAATATAGTTAAATTATGGTTATGAAACCGTTTTTTCAAAAAACGGTCGAATGACCTGCCAGAATGCTGCAAAATTTTTAACAGTGTACTGCAAGCGACGCTCAAAACTTTTGCCAGACGCTCGGGGAGTCACTCATTACATCGACGCTGCAGGGACTGGCGCACCTTCTCAATGCAGCGTGGATGTATAAGTAAAAGGATGTAGAATGATTTTTGTTTATTCTTCTTGTATTATATTTAGTTTGCGATCCCCTCTATCGGCCCCGGATGGCGTTTGCGATCACATGTTCTTATGTGATTTTTGATTCTTTTTGTATGCCTCCTTTGCCCTTTCATTTTGAACACGATATTTTGAACCATCCTCTCTCTCTCCGTCTCTTTCTCTCTCTCTATATATATAATATCATTTTTCATGCATATTGTATCTCTGTACAGTGCCGATTCGACAAATTTCTTTTAAATCTTTTTGTACAAGTAATGCTTTAATTAACTTTTTAATTATATATTTTGAGTGATTTAACAAAAAAAAACAACTTATAAAAAGAAAGGATCCTTTAAATACATTCTTTAGGAAAAAATGTGTCTATTTATTACATATATCCAAAAAGAGATCATGTAATATGTTTCTAAAAATCAGAAATTCTTTATTACACAACAACACAATTATGTAATAAAGATAATAAATACAATATTATATAACTTGAACTATTTTTTCTCTTTTGTACCTCGATAACTTTAAAATTTTAATTAAAATTTTACTTCACATTGTTACGAAACGTCCAATTTCAAAAGTAATTTGCTTATATTTACGTTCTTATATTACGTATACTTATATTTACGTATACGTAATACAACGTAAGAACAAATGAATGGAGCGTATTGTTGTCCTTTTCGTTGTGTTTCGGAACGTCAGCGCCCTCTACATACGATTTTTAACTTTCTTTTTTTTTCTGAAAAAAAAAAAGAAATAAAAATCCGACTACCTTGTGAGACCTTTCTTGTAAACCGCACTCCTTTATCATAATTTCTTCCCTTTTTAGGTGTTTTTAAAGTTCTAACAAACTTTTCGCTCACCCTGTATTTTGATTTATTTTTATCCCTACAGTAAAAAGAAAGTTACATTTTACATCAGAATGCGAACATTGTTACTTAACTCATGATTTAAATCTTTATAATAAGAGTAACTTACTGATTCTTTCCATTCTCACTGCGTCAGAATTTTCCCAGAGCAGAGTATGCACAACAGAAATTATTAAATATATAAATTGATGCATTTTTGTTTTAGAATGAGAAGCAGAGCATATCTAAAACACTTCCTCCAGTCTCTCTTTTAATTTAAGAACTTATACTCTTTTTCATTCATAAAGTTGATAAAATAGGATTCCTAGGTAAAAAGCATTATTGGAGAAACACTCGGTTTAGCATTCACACTGTTCTAAGGTAAAATATTTCTAACCACGAAAAACAAGCATGCTCTTCGGGAGAAGGTGGTTTCTTGACTTCCCGTAATATTTGTAACTCCATCTTTCAAATACTTTACAAAAGATTCTGTAAATTATATGAAATTAATCAGCATGCTAAAATACTCGTATAATTAACTATTGAAATAAACGTTTTGTATAATGTGCCAAAAAGATTCTACAAAAAATATATAATATATTTTTAACCCATTAACCGCCGAAACTATTACATAGGGATCTTTAACTTTTTTGCAGGAAAACGTTTGCCACCACAAATTTTGAGAGGAAATCTTCGTTTTGTTTAATGATCAACGTTTCTGTTGATAAATAAGGCAAATGTTTTAATTCATAAATAACGGTAGCTTTATCGTAAATTTCAGAATGGGCATTTATTTTTACTCTTGCGTGAACACAACACCAGTGGGTAACTACTACATAGATCGAATATATAATAACTACTACAGTATATCGAATGGTAAGCCATATAATTATTCTCAAAGAATCCGTAATTGATTAATGTACTTTATATTTTTTATATTTATTTAGACATTTTTCACATTAGCAATTTAACCCTTTCAGGGAAAAACACTTCCATTGCTAAAATGACGAAATGAAGGAATAACACCGGAAATTACGAACAATTTTTTTTTTTTTTTTTTTTTTTTTTGAAATAATAAGAAGAAGCTATATATCACATATATGATAAACGGATAATTTCTGTACCAAAATTTGGTACCATTGTGACATTTTGATATTAAAATTAAGTGGTTTCATAAACATATCACCGTCTTTGAACGGGTTAAGAGAAAATTCTTTCTATTCTACTTCAGAATGTACTTGCCGTTGCAAAGCGCTTTTTTAAATTTTTTGCAGAGAGTTATTTACGTAATCATTGCATTCTGGATGCGTCACAACATTTTCCGAATTCTAACAGAGTATAACCAGCACATCTTGTTCAATATGGAAACTGACACTCTTTTAAAAATGAGACATGTAATAACCTCCTTCTCACAATATATGAATGTAAAGTAGAGCATATCTAAAATATTTCTTTCAATCTCACTTTTCATTTGGAAACGGATACTTTCGTGCATTCCGAATGTAAATAAAATAGGAATCCTATGTAAGTAGCATTATTTGAGAAACATGCTGTTGCCAACTCACACTATTCTTAAGATAAAAGCTTTCTAACTTTAAAAAGCACGCGGGCTCTGCTTGAGAAGACAGCTTCTTCAATTCCCCACCCTTCTATCCCCATTCTGTAAATACGTACGTTACAAAAGCCATTGTAAAATATACGAGAAGGAAATCAACATTCTAATATATAATTAACTTTAGAAATAGCTATTTTGTATGATTACCAAAAAACCCTATATAAGATTATTTTTAGCGCATTCTTACAGGAAAAAAAAATATCTACTACAGTACATCGAAGTACAGCCATTTTATAATCCTCTAAAATACGAAATTTATTTTTCATTTTCAAATTTTTATTTTTAGGGTTTTGTGCCTCAAAAGTAAAAAACAGAATCTTTATAGGATCACTTTGTTGTCCGTCCGTGTATCAAGACTTTTTTTTTTATTTCTTTCAGGAACGACTGAAGATATACTATTATATTTAACACACTGTAAAAAAAAAAAAAAAAAAAACGGACTAAATTACGGAAATGTTACTGGCAATCGAGACGCCAGTACGATTTCCGTATTTTAACGGAACTTTTTTCCGCTAAATTACAGAAAAATGTGCGGTTTTTTTCATTTACGGGGGGGGGGGGGAACTTCCGTTAAAATACGGAAATAGTGCTGACGTCTCGGTTGCCAGTAGTATTTCCATATTTTACTCAGGTTTTTTTTACAGGGCACAGTCATACTGATTAACCCGGGAGGACGCGCGACGGGCCTGATAGGCCCGGTGTGCGTACGATTTTTACAATTGTCACCACTATCTTTTTAAAAGTAATCTTCAAATTCTTTTATCGCAAAATTCTCTTCGATTAAATAAGGTGACGATTATTATCTGATTTTATTGATGGCAAAGTAAAAACCATTCATACCCTGGGTATGCGCGCGTTCTACTGGGTTAATAAAGTTATCATACGAAATCAATATTTCCAACTCTGCGAAAAAATGTCCAAGCCGGGACTAGAGTCCCGATCCTTGCCTTACATTATCAATGCTCTGCCGTTTAAGCTACCTGGGCAGAGCAGTGGCAATGTAAGCCAAGGATCTGGGTTCGAGTCACGGCTTGGGCATTTTTTCGCTCAGTTGGAAATATTTAGTTCGTACGACTGAAGATATCAAGTTAAAATTAATATCGAATAATAGACAGTTCCATTATTTCGTAAAACTTTCGACATTCTTACTCAACGCGATAATAAATTACGGCAATAAATCAACGTATTTCAATGTTTGAATTTTCCATAATCGCTACCCTCGCCAAATTTACGTGTTGTAGACGAAATTTGTTTATATTTCTCTTTGATAGGCATACAGCCATTAACCCATTAACGACGACTATTATTTACGCTTCTTTTAATAATTATATACCAGTTCACGCTAGTTTTTTCATATTGTAATTTTAACGCATTGAATCTCTCAAAGTTTGAGGTTAGATGATATGAAAATTTCCTTACTAAAATACTAGTTTTCAAATTTAAAGCTTTCGTACTGCTTAAATGGCACGTTTTCCTGCTAACAGGCGTTAATGAGTTAATAATCGAAATTACTATTAGAAGCAATAAGGTTAAAGACAAAGTTTTCCTAACTTTGACATACACGTGATCTGTTCCTCTCTTTCTTCAGCCATCACAATCAAACATGATTAAGATTTAACATATAATTAAATAAATTGGAGCTTTATGATACAACAATTACAAGATGCATCTAAGTAAAAGTAAGCAGTTCTTTTCCTATATTTGTAAAGAAACTGGGTACTTATTTAACTTTACGGTAACGACATAACGCTAGGGAACCCTCATGGTATGTGTCCTGTTTTTATACATATAAATATTTATTTGGGTTTGTTTCACATCAACAATTTAAGAAAAAAAATGTACATTCTACTTCAGAGTGTATACATCGTTTCAAAACACTTTTTTTTTTTTTTTTTTTAATTTTGTAAAGAGTTATTTACATAATCATGGCATTCTGAATATCTAATCATTCCATTCCGTCACAAATTTTTCAGAACTCAAACAGTGAATTCACAGCACATTTTACTCAACATATGAACTGACTCTTTTTTTCAAAATGAGACAGGTAAAAAACTCCTTTTAATAATGTTTGGAAACTGATACTTCTTCGAATTTTGAAAGTAAATACGATATAATTCCTATGTAAATCACATTACCGGAGAAACACGCCTTTACAGAAGAATCTGTAAGCTGTATGAAAAAATTTTGACAATATGTTAGTTAACAATAGTGATGTGTAAGAAGTGTTACGCGCCGATTTTGACGAGAGTGATATCGTTGGAAAGATCTCGTCCTGGGGAGTAAAAAACTCAATGGAACTACCCGTCGCAAATCAGCCGTCATCTAGATATCTGAAAATTTATGTCACACAATTTGTTTATTTATTACAATGTATTTAAGCGTTTACATTTTTCATATCGTTAAATTTATCGTTTTTGCTGTTAAATGGCTTTTTAGCTCACAGGCTATCAAAGCCTGAGAGCTTATGTGCCCGCTGGTTCTGTGTGTACGTACGTACGTAACGCGATAACTCTTGATAGAAACATCCGATTTGCTTCAAAATTTTTTTCTAGGTTCATTGTGATAAGGCGCTTCCCTGATTAGTTTTGGGAGTTCATTGGTTAAGGATAAAGGGGGAAAAAGGGAGTTAGTCCCCCCCCGATAAATGGGTTTTTCATGCAGAATGATTCGATTTGCTCCGAATTTGGCATACCGGTTTATTATGTTAACGAGCTTCCCTGATTAGTTTTTGGAGTTCATTGGTTAAGGATAAAGGAGCAAAAGGGGGCTTAGTCCACCCCTCTTAATTTAGATAAATGGGTTTTTCATGCAGAATTATTCGATTTGCTCCGAATTTGATATACCGGTTTATTATGTTAAGGAGCTTCCCTGATTGATTTTGGGGGTTCATTGGTTAAGGATAAAGGGGGAAAAGGGGGCTAGTCCAGCCCCCCCCCCCCCTTAATTCAGATAAATGTGTTTTTCATGTAGAATTATTTGATTTGCTCCGAATTTGGTATACCGGTTTATTATGTTAAGGAACTTCCCTGATTAGTTTTGGGAGTTCATTGGTTAAGAATAAAGGGGGAAAAGGGGGGCTAGTTCACCCCTTAATTCAGATAAATGGGTTTTTCATGCAGAATTATTCGATTTTCTCCGAATTTGTTATACCGGTTTATTAAGTTAAGGAACTTCCCTGATTAGTTTTGGGGGTTCATTGGTTAAGAATGCAGGGGGGAAAGGGGGGCTTGTCCACCCCCTTAATTGAGATAAATGGGTTTTTCATACAGAATTATTCGATTTGCTCCGAATTTGGTATACCGGTTTATTATGTTAGGAACATCCCTGATTAGTTTTGGAGGTTCATTCGTTAAAGATAAAGGGGGAAAAGGGGGGTTAGCCCACCCCTCTTAATTTAGATAAATGAGTTTTTCATGCAGAATTATTCGATTTGCTCCGAATTTGGTATACTGGTTTATTAAGTTAAGGAACTTCCCTGATTAGTTTTGGGGGTTCATTGGTTAAGAATATAGGGGGAAAAGAGGGGCTAGTCCACCCCTTAATTCAGATAAATGGGTTTTTCAAGCAGAATTAATCGATTTGCTCCGAATTTGTTATACCGGTTTATTAAGTTAAGGAACTCCCCTGATTAGTTTTGGGGGTTCATTGGTTAAGAATATAGAGGGAAAAGAGGGGCTATCCCCCCCCCTTAATTCTGATAAATGGGTTTTTCATGCAGAATTATTCGATTTGCTCCGAATTTTGTATACCGGTTTATTATGTTAAGGAACTTCCCTGATCAGTTTTGGAGGTTCATTGGTTAAGGATAAAGGGGGAAAAGGGGGGTTAGCCCACCCCTCTTAATTTAGATAAATGAGTTTTTCATGCAGAATTATTCGATTTACTCCGAATTTGGTATACCGGTTCATTATGTTAAGGAACTTCCCTGATTAGTTTTGGGGGTTCATTGGTTAAAGATAAAGGGGGGGGGGGGTAGTCCACCCTCTTAATTTAGATAAATGTTTTTTTTTGTAGGATTATTCGATTTGCTCCAAATTTGGTATACCGGTTTATTATGTTAAGGAGCTCCCCTGATTATATTTGGAGGTTCACCGGTTAAGTATAAAGGGGGAAACGGGGGCTAGTTCCCCTTCACTTTTTTTTATTGAGGGGCATTATTCTTTAAAATAAGAGTATAATATACAATTAGTGTGAATAGCCTGTGAGCTCAATGCCATCAGTTTAGCTGGGCACTTTTCTTTTTTATTTAATTTTGAGGTGTCAATTGATTCTCTGCTGCTACACTGTTCCATCACTGCTGTAAATGCAGGTCTGCGCCACGTGCGACTATTTTTTATTCTTTCGCACCACTATTTTTAAAAGAATAAATTTTGTAGGAAATTTCTCTTGCACACGATGAGAATGTATATCTGAAAGATTTTTATTTAGAAAGTTGTGCGAGATGAATTAAAAATAGTAACCAATGGTAGCCTTGTAAATGTATTGTTTCATGTACTGTGTGTGTGTTTGTTGATGCTGGACATTTGTAGTTCTTACTGGTGGTTGTGGTCTTCTATATAGACGTGCGAAGAAAGCCATTTAACAGCAAAAATTATAAATTTAACAACATAACACATTTTTAAGCGTAAATATATTATAATAAATAAACTAATTACGTGACATAAATTGTCATATATCTCGAAAAGGGCTGATTTTCAACGGGTAGTTCTATTGCGTTTTTTACTCCCCACTATGAGATCTTTCCAACGATGCCACTCTCGTCAAAATCGGCGTGCAACACTTCTTGCATTTCTATAGTTAGAGAGAGTTAGCGCATTGTAGTTCTGTTCGCAAAATGGTAAAATGATTGATTCACACCAGAATTTTCAAACGAATTTCTTAGAAAACAAATGCTTGCCTTTCTTCACGTTTATGAAAGCAAAATTTTGTTTAACTATTCTGGGTGCCGTTTGCCGTTTTGCAATTAAAATTAAGTGGTCTTACCATTTGCATAGCTGCCAACTCTAACGCTTTTTTGTACCACAAAAATTTAATAGTAAATTTTACCTTTTTAACTCGTCGTAATCGGCCGTTTAAATATGGAAAAAAGTTTCTATTAAATTTTTGTGGTACAAAAAAGCGTAAGATGTTGGCAGCCATGCATTTGTGACCATCGCCCATAAAGGGGTTGATTAGCTTTTGAAATGAATATTTCGTAAGATTTTCAAAAAAAAAAAAAAATGAATGAAAATGATTAACAAATATAAGAAGAATTTTTTAACGTCTTCTGCAGGAAAATAAATTTATATTTAAGACGGTATATAAAAAAAAATGGGCCACATAATGTTTTTTTTTTTTTCTAAAAATACGAAATTTATATTGTAATTGATTTTTAATTTTAATTTTTTTTTTATCGAAACTATTTTTTTTTTTTTTTTTTTTTTTTTTTATAATTATCCCATCTTACTTCAGGAATGTGCACATTGTTATGATATGCTTGATTTAAAATTTTGCATTCTAGAGATGCCGTAACATTTCCAAAATTCAAACACAGTACACCCAGCACATTTTGTTCAAAATATTAAAAACTGATAAGCCTTTTCAGAATGAAAACTTAAAGCAGAGCATATCTAAAACATTTACTCCATTTCATTTGGAAACTGATACTTCTTTGTATTCTAAAAGTAAATAAGATTCCCATACAAGCAGCATTATTGAAGAAACATGCGGTTTACATCTCAGAGTATTCTAAGATAAAAGGTTTTTAAACTCGAAAAGCACGCGTGCTCTGCGGAAGAAGGCGGCTTCGTCACTTCCCCTAGCCCTGCAAACTCCTTCAGTTCGATTTCGGAGACCGACACGCCTCTGTCCGCAGCCCGTAACAGTTTCGGTGTTACTCTCTATTTCCTTATCAGGATGTGGAAGATTTGAACAGATTCTGCAGGTTACTAAAACGCTGTCTTCCCTAAATAGGCAATCAATGGTAAGTAGTAGACTATCAGTAGCGGATTTACTTTCGCGCCACAAAATCGATGGCCTCCTGACAACTGCAGCGCTCTGACCGACCAACGACCACGTTCTCATTTTCCGAGTCACGTGTTCCCAATTTTTTCGAAAACACAAACGTCATTCCATTCTGTTATCGATGTTAATCTTAAATAGCGTTTCAAGTGACTTTTTTTTATTACTTTTTCTTTTGTTTTGGGATTATATTGTAGAGTTGCTGCGAGGATAAGTTCTAGATTATTGTAGTAAGAGAAGAGTAAAATTTAAAAAAAAAAGATTATTCAGTATTGAGTAAACATTTAGATTATTGAGTAAACGTTTTTCTTCCCATTGTGACAAAGAAAGGATTTTTTATTAACATTGGGGATTATTTTATACAAACAGGATTTTTTTTTTTACAAGTTTCATTAAGAAAATAATATTCTAATCCAGTAATGATAAACAAAATTGTTTTCTGTACATTCTCGATAAAGTGTTTACTTTTTCTAATACCTTTATCTCTTGTATGTGTTTTAGCTATTATTTTTAACTGTATAGGGAAATAGAAAATAAGAATCTGAAATAAAAAGTGGTAGAGCATTATTGATATTTAAAAAATCTGCTTACTTTATTTCAGTAACGGACAGTTTATTAAGTAATTGTGAACTTGTCATTCTTCTTTTTTTTTACTTTTGTAAATGTTTAAAAATTTTTTTTCGATTATATACGCTATGAAAATATATAAAATATAGGATAAATATCATAAGTACAAATAATTCCATCCTCTTCCGTTATCGATGTCCATATTAAATGTCGTTTCAAGTTATATTTTTATTATTTTTTTGTTTTTCGATTACATGGTAATGTTACATCGAGGATGAGCTCTAGTTTGTTACAGTGTAACAAGAGTGAAATTTCAAAAAAATTTCTTGGGTATACATTTAAAAACAATTTTGTTTACATTGTGACAACATAAGGATTTTTCTATTAATATTATGGATTATCTAGTGTAAACATAAAAAATATTTTTTCTTTTAATAGTTTCTTTCCAAAAGTATTATTCTAATCGTACAATATAAAAAATTGCTTACCATAGATTACTCAACAAAGTGTTTACTTATTGTGATGTGTTTATCCCAGCGATTCTTAAACTGTGATCTCGAACCACAGGGGTTCGCAACACATCCTCAAGACCCTCGTGTATATTTATTTATTTATCACCATTTCCATGCGCTTTCGTAATTATATAAATAGCTAGAACCTATAGTCATCGCCTAGTACATCTGTCTGTCCGTCTGTGCGCATATTACAGCGCAAAAACTACCCAACCGAATAATTTGAAATTTTATGTATATAATCGTTGCAGAATTTTATCGAGTCCTTTCAAATTTTATGAAACTCGAATCAAAACTTAAAAAGATATAAAAAAAAGTTTCCTTCCTTCTATTAAATCCTATCATACGTAATTAATTAAATGATATCCCATGATAGATAATTATTCTATGTTTCCATGGTGATTACGTCCTTTTTAAGATGGAGCCCTATGATTTCCGTATTACTGAATTTAATATATGTAATCGTAATAAATTTTGTATTCATGCATTTTTTGCACAAGAGTGCAACAGCCATCGCACCAATATCTGAATATTTATAAAAGAAGTTATAGTGCAAATGCACCTCATTTCCCACGTTTGACGTACAATTCCCGGCTTGTTTAACTTGAGGCAAACCTTGAGAGTAAAATGAAAATGCTCTTGTAATAAGCACAGTATCATCAGTTCAGTATATAAATATATATACAATCTATTTATACATCCTGAATTCAGTATTGTAAAGAATATCAGTAACTTCAGTTTTAAATCCTGCGGAAGGGCTCTGTTGTAACTAATAGTTTAAGAACCGCTAAATCTGATAGCCTTCTGCATGTTTTTTTAGTACTGAGAAATAGACAACAAAGCATTGAATATAGATATTTTGCCATTTAAAATTTACATTGAAAATAGGTTAAAATACATTAACACATAATTCTATTTAAGAAAAATGAAACGTTTTATTTGTAATTATTCAAATGCAAGTATTCAGTGAAGATATATTAAAGCTGTGTGTTCGAGAAATTTTAAAGTTATTTTTCTTCCTGGTATAGTTGCCATCTGTTCACCAGTATTTCCGAATCCCCTATTGCGGCTTCATTAATTGCAGAAATCTGCGATTAAACAAGATGAAGTTTAATAATAGGAAATTGCACAAAAACATAGCTGTTAGGCGGTAGATGGGTTAGGAGGAGGATGGACATATGTAATGAATTAAATAAAATATATAATAATTGAAGAGCTAAGGGGAAGAACAGGTTAAGTAACAAAAATTACATTTGAAGAAATTTGCAGTGAAAGTTTTTACTGTAAATTTTAATGATTTATTTTCTGTTTGATACCATGTGTTTAAAATATTAACAGGTATGGTACTAAACTCTCTCAGAATAACTTATTGATATTTAATTCTCAAATATTAAAAATTATTAATATTATTAACATTATTAAATATTAAAATATTAAATATTAATGAATAATGTCTTAAATCTTGAAGACTAAATAGAATCTTAGTATTTTATCTTCACCATGTGATAGGATACCTCATAACGCTTTCATCAAAAAGAAAAAAAAATTTTTTTTAGAAAATGTAGCATAACACGTTCATCCGCTCAGCTCTTCAATTATCATAAGCATAAGTACAAAATAAATAATAAATAAAATAAAATGCGCTGCAATATATTTCTTTTTCCAATTTAGATTTTATTTTATTGTCCTCATTATATAATATGCTTCACTAGATACATTCGTGAATACAGGGTGTTCCTGAATTCATGGGCTAAACTGTAAGGGTATGTAAAGTGAAGCAATTTTGGTAGAGAAATGTGGGGTCGGGAATGAAAAGTGTTAGCGAAAAACAAGAAATGCGTAGGAAATGAAAACAAGTATTTTATTGCCATAACATTTAATGTGTGTGCTCAAATGTGTCAACACCAACCTCGATACAGACCTTACAACATCTATCGAGTGACTGACGTATCCTTTCGAAGACCTCAGGTGTTTCAAGAACAGTTGCAGATGCGAAGTCAAAAATCTTGCAATGAGATCCTCATCAGAGTCAATTGGTGTCTCGGAGATTCAGTTTTGTATTTTAACCCCTTAATTCTCACTCCCGTCATATTCACGGGCTGTGACTTTTGTTCAGATTATTCAGATTTGTTTGATTCCCACCAGTTTTATAAATAGTGTAATTGGCTTTATTATGGTATCATTTTACCAGTCATTAAATAGCGTGAACATTTCTTCTTCAAAAAAGTGGTGCCAATAAGCAATTTGAATTTTTAAACTGTAATTTAATGCGACCGTTAAGGGGTTAAGGTGTTAAGTCTTATCTTTTAAGTTGACGCTAACCTATAAACCGCCAATTCTTTTAATTATGTTTTGTTTCTTGTGTATGGCGATTTTTGTTCTTATTCTTAATAGGAATATGCTGTGATTTATTGGTTTGGTAAATGTCGCTGTTGCGGGCTCGTTCCCGGGCAGGTGATGGTGCTGGATCGTGGATGGGGTTTTCCAACCGGGACATTTAGTCCATAAACCTTACGGTTGGCGTCCCGGCTGGGTGTCTTGTGTCCCTTGGTGTCTCGGAGATGAGACACCTGGAATCTCCGAAGTGGTTACGCCAATAACTTTCTAGGTGGTATCAGGGCTTTATTGATGTTAGTGGCCAGTGCTGCCTGTGTGCTACTTTTTTTTTAAAATTCAGATTTCTTGATTGGCACCACTTTTTTGAAATAGTAGCATTCGCCTTATTTAATGACATATTAATTAGGGCGAAAACAAAGGATATTACACTATTTCAGAAAAGAGGTGCCAATCAAATATATGAATTTTAAAAAAGTAGCCCACTGGCAACACTGTTAGTGGCAGCTAATTTCAGCACTTAGTGAAATGTTTGTTTTCATTTTTTTTTTCCGATTCTTGTTTTTTGCCAACACTTTTCTTTTCCCCACATCGCCATACCAAATTAGCCCATGAGATCAGAGACAGCAGGGATGCCTGTTTGGCTTCCATTTTTATCCCGAAATTTCGACTTCAGACCGGAAATTTTTGAAGAAGAATTTTTACTTTAAGTAATCAAGAAAAGTTTGACATTAAACAAATCTGAAAATGCATTTTTGCATTTTTTGGTGTGAATCCGAATTTTTTAAATAAAAGTGGAGGCCAAACTGGCAACCCTCAGGGACACTCTGTATCCGTAAATATTAAATAACCCTTTTAATTTCATCTTTATCTACAGGAGTCTTTTATTTTTCTCTTTTTGATTTATTCTGCAATAAAATGCAAAGACAAACATATTTTTCTGTCATTGATGTTAATCGTACGTAGCGTTTCATGTGATTTTTTATTACTCTCTTATTGTTTTTGGATTATGTTGGTTTTATTGAGGGTAAACTCTAGATTGTTTTTGTGAAATTTTAAAAAGATTATTTGAGCAAGAACTTTTTTCACCAAAATTACAACTAAAGGATTTTTCATTGATATTACTTTTTATCTTATCTAGAAATACTTTCTAAAAATTAGTTGTAGTGTTTTATTGAGAGTAAGATCTAGATTGCTTTTGTGAAATTTTAAAAAGATTATTTCAGCAAGAGCTTTTTTCCCCCAAATTTACAACTGAAGGATTTTTCATTAATATTACTCTTTATTGTATTTAAAAATACTTTATGAAAATTAGAAAACTAGGATTTTTAGAATTTATTTGGAATCTAATCTTTACATTCTACAATGCTCCTTCTAATCCTAAAATAGAAAAATTTTGTTTACGGTAAATACTGGATAAAGTGTTTGCTTATTCTAATTCTTTTATCAGATAACATCATGCATGTTTATTTTAGTATGCAAAATATAAAATAAAAGAATGCTGAGAAATATTCTGATAATGAAAATTACTTTTTTGAAAGTGATTCAGTATGAATTGACATTAACAAATGGATTTAATAGTAATTTTATTTTTCAAAAGAAATGGAATAATTATCTATGTTATATATATGTATATATTTGTAATTTTCTAAATACCGGTAATAAAGAAATATTAAAACTATATGCTTTAGATTTAAAGTTATTTTTTCTATTGCATGTGCATATGCAGTGAAATAAATAAAAATTTATAATGAATATCATGAGTATAAATAAATATACAATAAATAATAAATAAAATAAATTATGCTCTAAAATAATTTATGTTCTAATTTGGATTTTATTTTGTTCATCACAAATAAACTGAAAGTCTGAAAAATTTGTGTTTTAGGCACGCGGAACAAAACTGGTTAATGGAACACTTATTACATGAACAAGCATTCATATAAATTTGAATTTTTTTATTTTGCACCTTTGCATAGCTGTAAACTATTATCCCTTATGTTACCACCTATTTCGAACTGAAATCTTCGTATTACACTGTTATCCTTGTTGAACACTGGTTAATGGAACACTCGAACAGAAATCTTCGTATTATTCAATAGCAGAAATTTTGCGATTAAATAAGGTAACGATTTCCATTAGAAAGATATTGAAAGAGAAAAACGAAAAAATTGGCAGCTAAGCATGTAGATGAAACAATAATGTTTAGTCAAGCTTATGCTATAGCAAATATCTGGATACTAATTTGAAATTTGATTTTGAAAGTATATTTTCTTTTATTGTTCTCAGTTCTAATATGTTTTACTAGATACATTCATCAATACATATGAATATAAAAATCCTTATAATTTATATTCTTATCTAAAGGTATCTTTTACTTTTTTGTGTTTGTTTATTTTGCAATAAAATGTAAACAGAAACGTCATTCCATTCTGTTCTGGATGTTAATCTTAAATAGCGTTTCGAGTGACATTTTTTATTCTTTCTTTTAGATTATTTTGTAGAGTTGCATCTAGGGTAAGCTCTAGATTCTTATAGTGCGTGAAGAGTAAACATTATTTGAGTAAACATTTTTCTTTCTTCGCATTGTGACAACAAAAGGATTGTTCATTAATATTATGGATTATCGTAGGCAAACATGAAAAGTATTTTTATATTTTAAATTTTCATTTGGAAAATGAGTTTCTAATTCTACAGGAGAAAGATTTTTTTTTACTGTATTTACTCGATAAAGTATTTATTTGTTGTAATGCTGTTATCTGATAGTCTTGTGCATGTTTTATTATTATTATTATTCAAGTATTTTGTGAATTATAAAACTAAGTGTTCATGTTGAGTATAAATGTATGTATTATAAATGAAAAAAACATTCTTCGAAAAAAGGCACTGGTTTTAATTGTTATTAGTAAATGTTTTTATCAACATTTTTTTTTAATGGAGTTTTCTTTATTTTTTAATTTAGGCAATATTGTTAGTTAATGAAAACTTTAAACTTATGTTTATGCAATTTTGAAAGTATTATTTTTGTCTTTCCTACTAGACATTATATGGATAAAAAAGTAACGTAAGAAATATCACAATAAATACAAAATAAATAAGAAATAAAATAAGAAATGTTCGAATATAAACTCGGTTTCAATTTAGATTTTATTTTATTGTTTTCAATATCTAATATGTTTCACTAATACATTCATGAATATATGTAAATATTAAGTCTTTCAGTTTTTACTGTTTACATAATGTTATCTCTTTTTATTTAACGTAAAATTGTAATGCATTTTAATGTTATAAATATTCAGTAAATACATTTTCATTATAGTATAACGATGATTATGCTAGAATTTGGATTTTTAAAAAATATTTCTATAGAAGAAGTGAAGTGAAGGATGCTGACGTTAGCTATAAAAATATTCCCCAAAATGAATACGGAAAAAAACTTAAAAATAAAAAATAGCCTTTTATAGCTTTCGACTTTAAAAAAAGATTCCGTTCATTCGTATAGTTTGTGGTTATTAGTAATTAAAATTTTAAGTGACTGAATTTTCAATTCAGATTTTGTTTTATTGCTTTCAGTATCAAATATGTTTTTCTAGATACATTCATAAATAAATTTAAATATTAATTTTCATCGTTTAGTTAAAGTTATCATTTACTTTTTATTTAATGTAAAATTGGATTTTATATTAAACAAAATATAAAATCTCAGAAATGTAACATTTTAGTTTTCAATTATCTTTATTCATTATATATTTAATATCTAATGTTATTTTTAATTTTTTGATTAAATTTTATGAATATTGAAAATTGTTGTTTCGATGAAAGTGCGATTATTATGTTACTGTTACTATTATCTCAAAATGTAGTCCAGGAAAAGAGGATGATTTGCCTGGAAAATAAGCTAACAAAAAATCGAAAAAGAAAAAAAAAGATGATTATCTAACCTGCTTATATTTTCAATCTTAGAAATATAAAATTTTACTTTTCAATTATTTTTAGTATTTATAGACATATTTAATAACTAATATAAATATATATATTTAATTTTGTAGTTATGTTTCACATATATTTTTTCATAAAATTGATATTTCTATGCAAATGCAATAGCTATTCACGAACCAATTTTTTGTAACTTATATTTATATTTATGATTATTATGTATAAATGCGATGCGATTTTGCAGCAGTTTGTTACATTTCGGGTATATTTCGCTTTTATTGATTATAAAACGAAAAATATAAGACAAATTGATTGTTATGCTTTTTAGTCAAAATTAATTAGTTTTGGAGAAATTGAATTATTATCTGTAATTTAAGCAAAAGTATATACAGCGTGGTCATAAAAATCTTTGCCGATATATGGAACTCTAGCGGCCGGTCCGTTTAACCGATCGAGATGAGATTTCAGATATAGCTATTCAGAGGTATGAGCTCGGGATTCTGTGAACGGCAACAAATTGGCGATCACGGTTACGGTTATAGGTACAGGAACTCGAAATTTTCCAATGGCAACGCCCATTTTTTTTCATCGCAGAATGCTCACCGCATGCAAAAACCCTAAATAGCGCTGAAACGGTACGTGTATCGCATTAAACGGACGCGTTATGCACGCACAAAAAAAAAAAAAAAAAAAAAAAAAAAAAAAAAAAAACAGCTCTGCGAACGGCTAAAAAAAAAAAAAAAAACAGCACGGAGGAAATTTGCATATGAAAGGGGCAAGAATCCGTTTTCTACGCTGTCTATCTGGCGAACGGCGTTCTTTGATTGGTGTCGTGCCTCTATCATATGCAAATTTCTTTACTGCGATACACGTATCGTTCCAGCGCTATTTAGTGTTTTCGCATGCGATGAGCATTTTGCGTCGAAAAAAATTGGGCGTTGCCATTCAAAAATTTCGAGTTTCTATACCTATAACCGTAACCGTGAGCGTCAATTTGATGCCGTTCACCGAATCCCGAGCTCATACCTCTGAATAACCATATCTGATATCTCATCTCGATCGGTTACCCGGACCAGCCGCTAGGCAAAGTTTTTTTTTATGACCACCTTGTATTTGTCATATTTAGGTCGTTTTTGTCACATTTACAATAGTGACAATGCATGTTATGGATGTCAGTTCATCTTAATGTTGTTAATTTATTTGCTACACTTTTTAAAATTCTTAATACCGAAGTAATAATTTTAACACTTTTAAGTTTGGCAATTTTTAAACAAGAATTAACAACACTATGACGAACAGAACATTAATTTTCAGAAAAAAATGTTTATGTTTTATGCTCTGCATATCTATTTTGAAAACTAAATCTTTTAAACCTAGGGATTCCCAGAATACTGTAGTTGTTACTGGAATTTAATAATTGTGGTAATATTACAGATATCAACTTTCCTGCTTTTGCAAGTCAAATAAATGTAATTTAAACAAGAAAAAACACTTAATGAATTACTTTTTGTTTCTACCTGGTTATATATGAACTTACTTTATTTTATAAAATTTCTGGTTTCAGTTGATTTGAAGAAAACCGGAAGGTTGGAAGATATTTTTTAAATGTTCAGTCAGTTTGTAAAATGTTTCATCACATGTTTCTATGGCTACTTACTGCTTGTGGGACCACTCATTACAATTGTGTTTACTTCGTCTTCTTTATTTATTTTAATAATAGCAATAGGGTTTCTATAAAATTCACTCTTATATACCATTACATAGCTACTAAGCTTAATAATTTTACTATACTTGAATTATCATTTTATCAGACAAGTTAGAGTGACACTATTTTACAAACTCCATTTTTTAAACTTAGGAACTTCTAGAATGCTGTAATTGTTACAGGAATTTAATAATTGTTCTTAAAATATAGCGCCCAAATTTCCTGTTTTTCCAGGTCAATAAATATCATTTGAACGAGAAGAATTACTTAAACTTGATTATTTATTAACTTATTTTATTTTATAAAATTTCTAGTTTCAGTTGATTTTAAGAAAATCGGAAGGTTAGCAGATATATATATATATAATCAGTTCGTAAAATATTTTATCACATCGTTCTTGCTACATAACTTGTGGGACCACTCATTATCATTGTGTTTACTTCGTCTTCTTTATCTATTTTAATAGTAGCAATAGTATCTATAATATTTACCCTTATACGCCATTACATAGCTGCTAAACTTAATAATATTATTGGGCTTGAATTTTCATTTTATCAGATAAGTTAGAGTGACGCTATTTCACAAACTCCATTTATTAAACTTAGGAATTCATAGATTTTTGTATTTCAATCAGTTCGTAAAATATTTTCCCAAACTATTTACAGCTGGTGGGACCACTCATTACCATTATGTTTATTTCGTCTTCTTTATCTATCTTAATAGTAGCAACAGTATCTATAAAATTCACCCTTATACGCCATTACATAGCTGCTAAACTTAATAATATTATTAGACTTGAATTTTCCTTTTATCAGATAAGTTAGAGTGACGCTATTTTACAAACTCCATTTTTTAAACTTAGGAATTCCTAGAATGCTGTAATTGTTACAGGAATTTAATAATTGTGGTATTATTACAGCTGTCAACTTTCCTGCTTTTGCAAGTCAAATAAATGTAATTTGAACAAGAAAAATCACTTAATTAATTCCTTTTTGTTTCTACCTGGTTATATATTAACTTATTTTATTTTATAAAATTTCTGGTTTCAGTTGATTTGAAGAAAACCGGAAGGTTGGAAGATATTTTTTAAATTTTCAGTCACTTTGTAAAATGTTTCATCACATGTTTTTATGGCTACTTACTGCTTGTGGGACCACTCATTACAATTGTGTTTACTTCGTCTTCTTTATTTATTTTAATAATAGCAATAGGGTTTCTATAAAATTCACTCTTATATACCATTACATAGCTACTAAGCTTAATAATTTTACTATACTTGAATTATCATTTTATCAGATAAGTTAGAGTGACGCTATTTTACAAACTCCATTTTTTAAACTTAGGAATTTCTAGAATGCTGTAATTGTTACAGGAATTTAATAATTGTTCTTAAAATATAGCGCCCAAATTTCCTGTTTTTCCAGGTCAATAAATATCATGTGAACGAGAAGAATTACTTAAACTTGATTATTTATTAGCTTATTTTATTTTATAAAATTTCTAGTTTCAGTTGATTTTAAGAAAATCGGAAGGTTAGCAGATATATATATATTTAATCAGTTCGTAAAATATTTTATCACATCGTTCTTGCTACATAACTTGTGCGACCACTCATTATCATTGTGTTTACTTCGTCTTCTTTATCTATTTTAATAGTAGCAATAGTATCTATAAAATTTACCCTTATACGCCATTACATAGCTGCTAAACTTAATAATATTATTGGACTTGAATTTTCATTTTATCAGATAAGTTAGAGTGACGCTATTTCACAAACTCCATTTATTAAACTTAGGAATTCATAGATTTTTGTATTTCAATCAGTTTGTAAAATATTTTCCCAAACTATTTACAGCTGGTGGGACCACTCATTACCATTATGTTTATTTCGTCTTCTTTATCTATCTTAATAGTAGCAACAGTATCTATAAAATTCACCCTTATACGCCATTACATAGCTGCTAAACTTAATAATATTATTCGACTTGAATTTTCATTTTATCAGATAAGTTAGAGTGACGCTATTTTACAAACTCCATTTTTTAAACTTAGGAATTCCTAGAATGCTGTAATTGTTACAGGAATTTAATAATTGTGGTAACATTATAGCGGCCAAATTTCCTCTTTTTCCAAGTCAAATAAATATCATTTGAACCAAAAGAATTACGTAATAATTTTTTTTTATTTTGTTCTACTTGATCATTTATTACCATATTTTATTTTATAAAATTTCTGATTTCAGTTGATTTTAAGAAAACCGGAAGGTTAGCAGGTATATATTTTTTTAATCAGTTCGTAAAATATTTTATCACATCGTTCTTACTACGTACAACTTGTGGGACCACTCATTACCATTGTACTTATTTACCATAATCTTCTTTATCTATCTTAATAGTAGTAACAGTATCTATAAAATGCACCCTTATACGTCATTACGTAGCTGCTAAACTTAATAATATTATTAGACTTCAATTTGCATTTTATCAGATAAGTTGGAGTGACGCTATTTTACAAACTCAATATTTTAAAGTTAGGAATTCCTAGGTTTTTTTTTTTTTTTTTTTTTTTTTTTTCGATCAGCTCGTAAAGTATTTTCTCAAACTACTTACAGCTGGTGGGACCACTCATTACCATTGTGTTTATTTCGAATTCTTTATCTATCTTAACAGTAGTAATAGTATCTATAAAATTCACCCTTAAGGGAACTCTTAACTCACTTGAAAACACCCGCTCCGTAATGTTAAACCTATGGCCAGGTTATTTTTGAATTTCTGGTTTAAAAGTGAATATTTTTAGATGATTTTTTTTTTTTTTTTTGCATAGGATAGCTGAGGTTGTTCTCTACTATGGCTATACTTTACTTTTTCGATTTCGAAAGAAAATGTTTTTATTAAAGGTACTTTCACTTTCGGAACCGGTTCCGAAAGTGAAACTACCTTTATTAAAACAATCTGCATCCAAAATTTAAAAATTAGAAAATAGCCATATTAGAGATCGAGCTCAGCTATCATATGCAAAAAAAAAAAAAAAAATCATTTGAAAATATTTAAATTTAAACGAGATATTCGAAAACAACCTGCCCATATGTTTAATGTTACGGGGCGGGTGTTTTCAAGTGAGTGAAGAGTTCCCTTAAATATCATTACATAGCTGCTAAACTTACTATAAAGTATACCCCTCCGAATATAAGCACCCCTTCACATATGTGAATTTTTACTTTTTTGAAAAAGTGCCATTTATAAGCCCTCCCCTTCATGTTTTATTTTCTGACTCTTTCTATAGTTTTTTTTTTTTCATATCTTCGAAATGAATATACCTTATGCAATTTATTTTTATCTAATCTCTTTGCATATCAATGTATCAGAATGGCATATGTTCTCTTTATTATAGTGTTAATGTTTTCCTTCATTTTTATCACTAAGGTTTAATAGATATTTATATTGAGTTAAAGTTTTAGAAATTTTGCTCATATTTCTTTCATATCTAATATATATATATATATATATATATATATATATATATATATATATATTATATACAGGGTGCAATATGTTATGTATAGCCGGCCTTTAATTTTTCAACCATTCGCATAGCTGCCAACTTTTACGCTTTTTTGCTACCACTAAAATTTCATAGAGATTTTCGCCTTGTTTAATCACGAGATTTCGACGATTAAATATGACAATATTTACTGTAAAATTTTAGTGGTAGGAAGAAAGCGCAAATGGTGGCAGCAATGCTATTCTAGACATATAGTTCCAGCTACAAAATCGTTTCAAATGAGGTAAATATTTATGCTACGGCATTATTTAAAGTAAAATATCAATTTTATAAAAATTACGAAATCTAACTTTTTATACGGTCCCACAGTCCCTATAGTTATATTTAGTAAAAGTTTACACATATCATAACAGGTATAACACAAAAAGTTTGACATCTGTCCTACAAAAATTGGCACAGTTATCAAATTTCAAAGTTTGAGATTTTGCACATGATTTTGTCTTTTATTGAGGGATCAGTTAAAAGATGAATTAAAGTATTTCGAGATCAAAATCAGGGTGCAATGTCCTTTTTACGGCGAAACCACCTTTAGCCGGTATCGCCAAATCGGGATATCACCAAAGAGGGCTATTTCATCTAAAAATTTGAGCTGACTTTTAGGGTAGTATACAAAGCAATGAAGGAAATATTTGTTCCATGCACATAATGCGCATCCATACCATCCGACACTGGTGCAAGCATTGATGCTGGGTGATCACGCACGACGATTTGATTGTTGTAATTTCATGCTCAACACCTTAGAAGAAAATCTGTAGTTCCTTTGTGACATTCTGTGGACAGATGAGTCAATGTTTACACGGGGTGGCATTTTGAACGTGTACAATGTGCATGACTGGTCTCTGGAAAACCTCCATATCACCTGCACATTATGACACCTGTGATACGGAATATGGGGAACCCAGATTGCCGGACCTATCTGCTACGATGGGACCTTAACGGGCGATCGTTACCTACATCTGCTACAAAGCACGGTACGCGACTGGCATGAAGAGCTGCCCTCCGATATGCATGCTGGGTGTGGTTTCAACATTATGGTGCCCTTTCCGCATAATATTTCAAACGTCCGGGCGTATTTGGCCACTGTCCTTGGATATGGTGATCCGGTAGAGTGGGCACCACGTTCGCTGGGCTTGACTCCCATGGACTTCTACTTCTGGGGTTACATTAAGGCATAGGTCTATGTGACTGAGACCACTCCTGTGGTTTATCTGAAGCAGCGCACCATCCTTGATTTTCGCATAGTTTGCATACCTGCTATGCTCTAATGTGTCCAGGACTCAGTACTGTCTCGCATTCAGCTGTGAATTGCCGTCAATGGAAAACACTTTGAGCAGTATCTCTAGAAGATTCCGGCGTTTAATGTATTCATTTTTTATAGTAGACCGTTTTCTGATATTATAATAAATTGATATTTATTTTTCACCCCGATTTGGCGATACCGGCTAAAGGTGGTTTCTCCGTAAAAAATACATTGCAACCTGATTTTAATCTCGAATTAATTTAATTCACCTTTTAACTGATCCCTCAATGACAGAAAAAATCATGTGCATAAATCTCAAACTTTGAAATTTAATAACTGTGTAAATTTTTGTAGTACAGATGTCAAACTTCTTGTGTTATATATGCTATAATGTGTGTAAACTTTTACTAAATATAACTATAGGGACTGGGGGACCGTATAAAAGGTTAGATTTCGTAATTTTTATAAAATTCTCATTTGAAACGTTTTTGTAATTGGAACTATATGTCTAGGACCAACGGTTGAAAAATTAAAGGTCGACGATAGATAACATATTGCACCCTGTATATATATATATATATGAAACGTTACTCCATAAAATTGGCGACAGGCTAGCTGCCTCCATTTTATTGAGTATTTTAACCGATATAACTGATGTTACGTTACCATAATGTGTAATATTACAACAGTTATATCAGTTTAAATTACAACAGTTATATCAGTTTAAATTACACCATTATATAAGTTAAATTACACCATAAAATTGGAGGCAGCATATTGCCACCAATTTTATGGAGTACTGGTATTTTTTTTTTTTTTTTTTTTTTGCTGTAAATATGTTTGATTTATTTAAAAATTTTTTGGTTGCATACTTTAGTAACGCAACTTTGAAATAAGAAGATATTTGTCTATCTTTCCTCTCGAACTTCAATCTATTTCTTTTTTTTTTTTTTTTTTTTTTTTTTTCTTTTTAACCGGTTTTGATATAGTTTATTAAATTACTGGATAATAATATAATTTATGTAATGCAAAATTTATTTTCTTTTTCTCAGATGTATTAAAATTTGGGATAATATTATATCAGCCTAAATTAAATTGTGATATTGAAAGGAATGTTTAGACTGGTATATGCTTTGTTATACAAGCAGTAATAAAACATTTCATTTATTGCTGGGAAATTATAATGAATCATTTAATAATGATTTTCGATATGTTTTTCTTCTTTTTGAAGGGGAAAAAAAACTAAAAAGATTACATCACAATGTTTATAGTAGTCGCTTAGTTCATACAGTTATTATTTCAGAAAAAATATAATTTCTGGATCCCTAATCCATTGTATTAGAGAACTTTTAACGTTTTTATTTTTTAGGCCATTGTTATTGTCATTAACTTGGTATAGTTAACAATTTTACTACGCACTGTTAACTTTTTAGGGATCACATTAAAAATATATACAAAAGAACTTTTATCATTGTTATTAGTTTCTTCATCTCAGGCTAAAATAACTTATGAAATCCAAAAGATAGGCATCTTCTTTTTATTTTATAAGCAATAATAAAACATGTCATTTAATTCTGAAAAACATAAGGGGTACTTCAGTAATAATTTTCGACATAAACTTGTTCATTTGGAAAAATATTATTAAAATATGAATACAACATTTTTAAAAATTCTCACTCAAGTCGTGCAGTCACTGATTCAGAAAAAAATATTTATTGGTCTCTAATTCCTTCTAAGAATCAGCTTTTGATTTTGGCTTGGTTTTATGTCATTAATATGGTATAGTTAGCGAATTCTGAGCTTATCTTCTGCTGCCTTCCTTAACAAGACACAAAATAATTTTGTTATTATTATCATTATAGCTTTATTTTTTAATCCGTTAGGTTTTTTTTTTTTTTTTGTGTGTGTTAAATTAAATTGAGAAATCAAAAGGAAAGTTATGGCTCTGTTTTCTGCTTTGTTATATAAACAATAATAAGCATGTCATTTAATTACGAGAAAATATAATCCTTAAGTAATGGTTTTCGGAATATATTTTCTCATTTGAAGGGTGGGGGGACTTAATCAAAATCTCTGGGGCACTCACTGAACTCATGCAACTATAGTTTCATGAAAAAAACCTGATATATACATATATATATATATATATATATATATATATATGTATATACATTTCTTTTTCTTTTGCGCACGTCGCTAACACTGAAGGAAAAAATATACCGCCTTCATCTAGAGTTAATAAGTAGTCATTTTCTAAATCCCTAAACTAGAAATATAGATTTCCGAACTATGCGAATAAGGCAAACAAATGAACTGAATAGACGAAAATGATCGAGAATTTCTAATCTATAGATTTCTAGGTGATGAAACGATACATTATATTATGAATCGAATTGCGAAAAATTATCACTTGTTTTCTAGAATCATTTCATAAACTAGAATTACTAAAACTCACTTCTTGTGTTCATATTTATTTGTAGAGATTTTTAAATAAGTTTGACCACGATAATATAGGGAAACGTCTTGAATTTTAATAGGGGTTACTAGAACTCTCTAACAAAGGGACCTAGAATTTATAAGGATGACATGGAACTATTTCTCTAGAGCCACAATTTATTTTCTAGATGCCAGTGGTAGACTTTTTTTTTTCAGTCAATACATTCTACCAAACAGACTTTGACGTTGTTCTGCTTTACTAAATAAATAAACAAATAAAATAAATAAAAAAATAATTAATAAACTAAATAAATAAATAAGTAATAAATAAATATTTTAAAAAGTATTTTAAAGAAAACTATTAAAAAAATATATTTAACATATTTATTACTTATTTGTTTGTTTATTTTATTATTTATTTATTTATTTTTATTTTATTTGTTTATTTATTTATTCATTTATCTATTTTGCATATTCTTTGACTCTCTTTTTAATCAGTTTGTTTCAAAATTATCCTTGTATTCCGTGTTCTTCTGATTGGGTCATTCTCGTGTGTGATTGGCTGATGCCTTGTACTTTCCCATTGTTTTTTACTTCCACCTTTTCCTCTCTGTTACCTTTACTTCCCTAGTGTTGCTCCTTCTTTCAAAACAGAAGCACGTATTTTTTTGCGCCTGATGAAGGAAGACTAAGTTCTTTAGAAATGCCTTGCGCATTTCACAATTTTATGTATTTTAAGAAGTTCTTTTTTACCTTAATATTGTATATTTACCAAATTTCCTTTGTAGCTTTAACATTCTACTGTACATTTCAGAAATTCCCAAAAGAATTTCTTATAATAACATATACGAAACATAATAAGAAATAACATTATTATGTTATTTCTTTATTTTTATGTCAGGTTAAATTAAAATGTGAAATCAAAGAAATGGTCTGATGGTACTTGCTTTGGTGTTTAAATAAAACAAACCTGCCATTTAATTATGAGAAAATATTACGAATTCTGCAGAAATGATTTTCGATATGAATTTCCTTATAGCAATGGTAGAAAAAGTAGAACCACAATATTTAATATACTCATTGAACTCATTCAACTATTTAGAAAAAAAAAAAAACCCAATCTTTTCTGGTCTCTTATTTATCCCATCAAAGAGCTTTTGACTTTCGTATTTCGTTTGCTTTTATGTCATTAATATGGTACAGTTAATCAAATGTTCTTCGAAACGTTAATCTTCTACTGCCTACCTGGAGACTTAATTAACAGAATTATTATTATTATTATTATTATTATTATTATTATTATTATTATTATATTACTGTTATTATTATTATTTACTTTATTTTACACGCCAGAACAAATTATAGTGTAAAATAGGAATGTTTTGATTAGTATATGATCTTTTATGTAAGCAATAATAAACATGTCTTTTTATTCTGGAAACATGTAGTGTACAGTAAACTCTCTTTAAGGCGGACTCTGTGTAAGACGGAAATCTGTCTAATTCGGAAAGATTTTCTAATCCCTGCGAATCCGTAGACATAGAGTAAAATTTGCCTAAGGCGGAATATTGTCTACGACGGAAAATTTTCTCGGTTCCGATAGATTCCGCTTTAGACAGAGTTTACTGTATTCTCCAGTATCGATTTTCGATATGAATTCGCTCATTTGAAAGGGAAATAAAAGATAAAGCCATAATATTTAAAGAAATTGTGGAAATCTTGAAGTTTTTATTTCAGAAAAAAATGTCGGTTTTGGTCTCTAATCCAGTGACTTAAATAGCTTTTGACGATTGGCGCTTTTATGTCATTAACAAGATATATTTACCAAATTTTCAATGATGCACTAACCTTCTTCTGAAAACATTTGTTACATACTCAAAAGCGATTATATTGTTTTTATTTTTTTAGCGAATAATGTAAAAAATAAATAAAAATAAGTAATGAATAAGTATTCACTCTTTTATTTTATTATAGTTATTATAATTGTAGCATGTATGTTAACATAATTTATAGATGGTACTTTGGTATTTTAAAACGTATTTCCATCGTTTTCTTTTTAAGGGATAACACTAAAGTGAGACGATGAAATCTAACCTTTGTCGGATTATTTTTTTTTTTTTTAAATAAAGGCGAAGTCTTTCTAAAAATTATTTTTCACGAAATTATTATACATATTTTAAAGTAGAAAATAGTATTTTTAGTTGCTTTATTAAAAAGTGGAATCTTGTCACCTTCTGGCCTGGGTGCTTCGAAAAATATGGTCAAACATTGGACACGATAAGTTATCACAGACGTAACCAGAACAATGAGACAAACAAAAATTAGTTGTTTTAGTCCAAAAGCTAGTGAAATATGTATTTGTTTAAAATATATATGCTTTTTGGATTCAATAACAATTTAAATGTAAATTTTACAGAAAAATTTGTTACTTACAGAAAAGCGATATAAGAGGGACTGGAATACAATACTACGTATTTCACTAGAAAAGCATCGCCGCTGAATTCTCGGCATGAGCGCTGACACAAAAATGGCGGCTGCCGAAGGCGGATTTTTTTCAGCGTGTGTACGTTCCCTTGAATTTCGTTACCAATAATTTTTTTAAGTTTTTTCCACTTGTTTTTTTCTGAGATTAAACAAATCAAAGAAATCTTTTATAAAATACTGGTGCCTAAATTTAAGGGATCGTACATACGTTAAAAAAAAAAATCCGAGTTCGGCAGCTGCCATCTTTGTGTCAGTGATCAGGCCTAGTATTGAGGAGGCGGTGAGAAATGTATGGGACGATTAACCCTAGAACTACCGGAAATTTTACTCAAGTTTTATAAAAACATTCCACACCAGAATTTTTACTTAAAACTATTTAATTTGTTTATTTAACTTATTATTGTCTGATTTATACATTTAGTTTGTTTTGAAGAAATTTTCTGGTTTGAATAGATATTTTGAATATACATGTCGGGTCCATTGGACCCTTCTGGTAGACAGAGGGTTAATTTTCAAAAATGTCAAGTTGATTGAGTAAAATTTCTCGGAGTTAGAGTGTCCACCGTTTTTTTTTTTAAATGTTGTTCTTAAATTAAAAAAAAGAAGAAGAAGAAGAAGAAGACACGCACTCAACGCTTTCGCTGTCAATCCCGCGCCAGCGCGTGATGTGGTATCGGCAGCGGAAGTTATCAGAAATTTTAAATTGGCACCAGAAATTTCGAAAGACACGTTCGAAAGATATTTTACTTTATGCCATCGCTAAATGTCTTTTATTAGATAAGACGTAAAATACTATTCTTTATTTGTGGTAAGAACACTAAATTTCTGGATAAAAATGGAGGCCAAACTGGCAAATCTGTATGGTGGCACTCAACGTGTTAAGGTTTTTGTAACTGTTTTCGCACTGAATATACGTGCTATACTTCTATATCTCCAAAAATGCAGTTTCACTTTCTATACTGATGTTTATCTAATACAATGATTTTCGTGTATATAAAGAGTACTTTAGGTTAAACAATAATGTTTGCATTATGGATAAAATATTAAAAATGAAGAAAAATATTTTTTCTTGAATTTATTCGTGCTTTAAATACTCATAACATATTACACAGTTTTACCTTAAAATCGATTCCTCTATCTATTTTGAACCTTTAATTAATTTAAAAAAATCAGTTAATAATAAGGTACAAATTTTATTTTTCTGAACTCTCAAAAAATTTGCTTCTAGTCCAGTAATATGCCAGCTGTCATGGAATGCAAAAACAAATGTAAGAATATCATTTATTTATTTATTCATTTTTCAAAATGTTTTATAATAGATGGATATTTTCGGATTCGAGAAGCACAAATATCTCACTGAGAATTATATAAAAGGAAATGCCATACTTTACTTAGTTGTACCTTTGGTACCACGCCTTCTGCCTGAAACATTGTTATTTAAACTTTTGTGGGCCTTTTTATTTCACAATGGACGTTTTTCAGTTGATAAGTTTTAAAAGAATTTACATAAAGCATTTTTGAGCTATATGAGTTATAATTTGTACATATGTATTTTGATCTCTTTATATAAGGAATCGGTGTGTTAATGCAGTGTTGCCAGATTGGGGACTTTTTTAATTAAGATTATTTGACTGTCACCACTTTTTAAAAATAGTATAATTTGCCTTATTTTTCAAAAATTTTAATCTATTTTTAAATGGGTCGAATATTTCTATTTAAAAAAAGAAACGGTGACAATCAACAATCTGGGGACAAAAAAGTCCCCAATCTGGCAACACTGTGTTAATGAATGGTTATTTTCAAAGTAAAATTTACAATTAAAAGAACTATGAATTATTTCATAATATTAATTGTAACTGGAGATTTAACACGTTCACGCCGGCGCGGTGGGTCACACTCAACTGTCTTGGAGCTGCCAAGTCTCCGGGTTTTTGGACACCGGTATTTTAATACAGAAAATGTTGTTTCATTTAATTAGAACAATTGGGCGATTTAAAGGAACAACATTTTCTCTAAAATAATAGTGGTGTGCAAAAAGCCGGAGACTTGAGTACTCTGAGACAGTCGAGTGTGACCCACCGCGCCGGCGTGGACGTGTTAAATGCTGAGAAACTCCTTTATCAAGAAATATAATGAATTATGCAAATGGCGTACTTAGTAATATTATTTTGGTTTCTGATTTAAATGAGTAACTTTAATAGAATTTCGAACTTGTAACGTAAAAATTAAAATTCAAACTTTTAAAAGAAATTTTTCATTCTTGAAAAAAAAAATCTTCTTTTGTAAAGCTCTACAGAATGACGAAATGTTTCATTTTTAATAATGTGTCTTGAAATGGGGGAAAATGTAGGTTTTGGGAACGTAAAATCTACATAAGCATAAAAATTGCATAAGCATAGATTTGAAAAATACATATATATAAATTATTCAAATATTTAATAAATAAATAAATATATATATATAATATGCATTTAAGCTGCAGCTTATTATTTCTATCTCGAGAAATTAACCGATTTTTACTAATGATTTCGTAATATTGCCCTTGAAAACGAATTACGAATCATTAGTTCGAATTTTATTCATAATTGTTCTCTCATTTTAAGTTCATTTTGTAGCTTTTCTTTTTGAATTAATGAATTTTCTATTTTGAGATCATACATTTCGTGCAAAGGATTTGTTGATGTTGACAATGATTCATAATTTCCGATCTTTTTTAATTGGTTAAATTGTTTTAATTACAAATAGCTTTACAAAATATTTCAAATATTTATGATTTCCTACATAGATATCTTTATTTATTTGTTCTTTTTATGCATTCGCCTTCCTATTGATTTGTCTTTCGCCAATTTTGAATGTTTTAATTTTTCAATACTTCATATATTGATGATTGGGATGTGGGTTTTTAAGAAATTCATTAATGATTAGTTAAATTAATAACAGTTGATCCAGATTTATTATCTATAACGTCTGTGTCATGTATTGATACTGAATTTATTAATTTTTATTAAAAAAAGGTAATGAATTGTAATTATATGATGGTTATATATATATATATATATATATATATATATATTGTATATACATAACTGTCAAATTTTACGCTTTTTTTATTCAACTAGAATTTTATAGTAAATTTTGACTTGATTACATTAGGGGGAAATGGAAGTGTTGGGAACGTAAAATCTTCTCTTTTTTGCATAAGTATAGATTTGAATATGATATATGTATGTATATTATTCAAAACATCTTTTATTATGTATATATATGTATATATATATATATATATATATAATATGGATATAACTACCAACTTTTACGCTTTTCTCTATGGATGTAAAATCTAATAGTAAATTTTATTCAATTGCGGTCTTATTCAATCGCCGAAATCTGCAATTAAATAAGGCAAAAAATTCTATTGAATTTTAGTAGTATTAGAAAAGCATAAATGCTGACAGCGATATATATATATATATATATATATACAGGGTGTCCGAAAAGTCTGGAAACGGTCGAATAACTCGAGAAATACAAAGCAGATTGGAAAACGAAAATATACCTGTTAAACATTTTTAAAAAAGCTACTCAGTTATACCAAATTTGATCCCCGCAACCGACCCCCCGGGGGTCAGAGGACTTTGAAATCTTGAACGATAACCCCCATTTTTTATTGCAGATTCGGATTCTACGGACAAAAATATGCAACTTTTGTATTTAACATTTTTTTTCTAATCCTCGTTCATCACGGTGTAATTGAGCAAATAAAACAGATACATATTTTGGTTTTCTCAACCAGGTTTTGACATCTCGAAATCTGATTGACCAGAACTTTTATCGTTAAAGTTCCCGTCTTTTGCGGAAATAGTATTTCTCAAAAACCATCACTGGAGACTGTTTTCATGGTGCCTTATATGCTTTTTCCATAAAAATTAATAGAAATATATTAAAGTAGTTTTCTATTTGCATGTCTTTTTATCAAGTCGATCATTTTTAAATGATAAACTGCGTATTTTGATATTTTAACGAGTAAATAAGCACCTCCTCTCCCGAACAGAAAAATTATAGTATTCATTATTTGGGGGCGGAGTGTGTTGATATTCTGTGTTTCAATGTCTTCTGTTGTCAAAAAAATGACTTAATTCGGGGGCGGATGGGAGTGTATAAGTTTTTTTTTTTTAATTATTACCATAGAATAACATAAAGGAGCAAAAAATAAACAAACATATAATATCTTTTTGTGCTGGTTGATCAAAGGATGGGAAGTAGCGTAAATTTCAGGTGGAAAAGGGTGGGATTATAGGTTTTGATGATTGATTAGTTACTGCAATTACTGACTAGCAAGTAGAGCAGAAAACATTCAAAAATTCTAATAAATGTACCACTTTTTTGTAAATTAATATATTTTTCCATTTTAACATTTTTTTCCTAATTTTAAATTTATTATTGGGTTGTTCGGGAAGTCGTGTCCGTTTAGGAAAATCAATTCGCACAGGAAAATCCTGCCCGGTAATTATTAGACATTAGATATAGGAATCAATGTCTAATTATTAAATGAAAGAATTTACCGGTGCGAATTGATTTTTTCCAAACGGACACGACTTTCCGAAAGACCCAATAATTTTAAACAATTGAAAATATTTTATCTTTTAAACTTTTGAATTTAAAATATAATTTAACTCTTTAAGCACTGTTGATTATTTCCTGGGGGAGAAGACGTTTTAATTTTCATGGGGGAAGGATAATGTAGAAAAGTGTTTAATTATTTATTAATTATTACAATAATATAACATGTGAAAAAATATATAAACAAAAACGTTATTTTCAGAGCAAATTAAAAACAAATCAGTTTTTTCCTACTTTTTTTAAGCTCGAGAAGGGACATTTATTCATATATTTCATTCAGTTACTTCGATGTTTTATGTTAAAGTTTTGTAACAAATAAGTTAGGGCTTTTGCGGACAGTGTCCTTTAAAAAGGACTCATAATTTTTATTTTACTGGCACCCAAAATATTTAATTAAAATTTTCCATTTATAACGTACTTGAAAATGAAAAAGTTTGTATTTTCCAATAAACTCGTTTATAAATTCTGATGTCAGTCTATCATTTCATCAGTTTATAAACATAATTACTCCGCGCCGGTAAGGGTTAAACCAAATTAACATTAAAAAATAAAAGCAAAATTTAAACAATATGATAATTTAAATACCCTAAAAATCCCTAAAATTTCCCTTCAAATTAAATCGAAATGGATCTTAGACTTTTAAAAATGCTTTTTTTTTTTTTTTGTATTTTACATGTGCCTTATCATTTTGTACGCACTCATCATAAGCATAATACAAAATCTGCAATACGAATATTTGCAACTTAAAAAGGAAAAAAGTTTAAAATTTATTTAGATTTCTTTTTAACGGATCCTACGTTTTTAATGGGTTTTATGTATCATATTGTTTGATTTTTTTTAAATTGCTCAATTGGTTTAACTTATTTGTTATAAAAATTTAAGAACGTAGAACTAACTGAATGAAATATATTAATAAATGCCCCTTCTAGGGCTTAAAAAATGAAGAAAATAAACTGATCTGTTTTTAATTTGTTCTGCCAATGATGTTTTAGATTATATTTTTTGTCACATAAGTTAATTTATTGTAATAATAAACAAACAATTTTCTACATTATCCTTCTGTTATGAAAATTAACACGTCGTCTACCCCAGCAAATAATCATTACACTTTAACCCTTTCGAGACCGCATCGCGCACACAAATTTTATTTAGAATACACCGTATATTTTCAACTGTCCCCTTTACTTGTGAAGTAACAAAAAATCATTTAATTAAAAAATTAAATAACATTATCCATTTATTAATGATGCCCAAAACGATGATTTTGACGATGAATATATGTGCCTCACAAATCCCGACAGAGTTAAAGAGTTAAATTATTTTTTAAATTAAAAATTTTCAAATATCAAAATTTTTCTATTGTTTAAATTTATGAAAAAAAATGTTAAATTGAAAAAATATGTTAATTTACAGAAAAGTATTACATTTATTATAATTATGGAAAATATTTTTGCCCTACTTGTTATTTTCTGGTTGCAGTAACTAATCAATGATTTAAAACTCCAATCCGACCACCAACTGAATTTTACACTACTTCCCCATTTTTTGCTCCGCCCGCACATAAAAAAAAATTATATGTACTTCTTTTTATTTTGTCCTATATGTTACGCTATAGTAATAGTAAAAAAATCCCATACACCCACCTTTTGACCACGATTTAGAGTATTAAAAAAAAAAAAATCGAAATGCCGAATATCCACGCCTACCTCTACCAAATAACGAAGATTATCTTTTTTTTTCTGTTCGGAAGAGGAGGAGCATGTTTACACATCAAAATATTAAAAAAAAAAAAAAAAAAACGCAGGTTAATTGATTAGAATGGACTGAATGGATAAAATAAAAACACAAATAGAAATCTAATTCAATATATTTCTGTTAATTTGCATGGCAAAAGCATATAAAGCACTTTTGCGATCGAAACAACCTCCATTGATAGTTTTCGACAAACAGAATTACTGCTAAGACGACCCACTTTGGCAACGAAAGCTTTGGCCCATCACATTTCGTGATTTCAAAACATGGTTGAGAAAACAAAATATGTATCTGACACATTTTGCAGGATTACACTGTCATCTACAAAGATTCGAAAAAAAAAAATGTTAAAAGCAAAAGTTGCGCATTTTTCCCCATAGAATCAGAATCTGAAATAAAAAATGGAGATTATCATTTACAATTTCAAAGTTTGAACTCCTCTTACCCCCAGGTGATCGGGGTGGGGTGTGAACTTTGGTATCACGCAATAGCTTTTAAAAAAAAAATAGTTAACACGTATTTTTTTGTATTTCAAACTTATCTGAATTTCTTGAGTTATTCAGCCATTTCAAACTTTTCGGACACCCTGTATTTTGTCACATTTGATATTTTATTGTAATAATTTATAAATAATTAAACAATTTCCTACATCATCGTTCCACTATGAAAATTAAAGCGTCGTCTTTCCCAGAAATAATCAAGAGAGCTTAAAGAGTTTAATTAATTTTTAAATGAAAAAGTTTAAAAGATCAAAAATTTTCAATTGTTTAATATTATTAATTTTAAAATTATGAAAAAAAAATGTTAAATTGAAAAATATTTTAATTTACAATAAATTATTACGTTTATAAGAATTATTGAAGAAGTGTCTGCCTGACTTGATATTTTGGAGTTACAGTAACTAATCAATCATCAAAATATATAACTCCACCGCCACTGAAATTTACGCTACTTCCCCATCCTTTGCTCAGAGAGCATAAAAAGTTTTTATATCTTTTTGGAACAGATGTCATAAGTTCCCCCCGGCCGCCATCTTGGAATTTTCTTGGCGTGAAAACCCCTTTTCCGCCAAGTAGTAAATGTCGCCAAGTACCGGTTTATACGCATGTTTGGCTTAACGAAAATAAAATGTAAATAATAAACAAAATTCGCTAAAATGGCAACCAGTAATCCTTGTATGTGCGCTTCGCGCACATTTTCCGAAAAAAAAACATCACTGCATTCAACACTTCTCGAGGTGTAGCATTCTCAAAATTCAGCAGTTTTCGCTTTCTAGCAATCTCATAATATAAAAACTTTTAAAGCAAAAATACACATAAAAAACAAAATTCGCTAAAATGGCAACCAGTAATCGTTGTATATGCGCTTCGCGCACATTTTCCGAAAAAAAAACATCGCCGAATTCAGCATTTCTCGGATATAGCATTCTCAAAATTCAGCAGTTTTCGCTTTCTAGCAATCTCAAAATATAAAAAACTTTTAAAGCAAAAATACACATAAAAACAAAATTCGCTAAAATGGCAACCAGCAATCGTTGTATGTGCGCTTGGCGCACATTTTCCAAAAAAAAACATCGCCGAATTCAGCATTTCTCGCGATATAGAATTCTCAAAATTCAGCAATTCTCGCTTTCTAGCAATCCCAAAATGTAAAAAACTCAAAAGCAGTAAAATACATAAAATTATCAACATACCTTAACAAACATCTGCTTTCTTGAAAGATCCAGCTCGAAATATTATCGCCGACATTTTCCTAAATAGGCTTATCAATACGTATTCACAAACAATAAACAAACCTTCTTTTCATGTCAAAATTTCCTCAAATTTCCTAATTATTTCAACAACAGCGTTTAAACGGACTACAGAAAACATAGTTAATGAAATACGTTCAATAAATTTCACATAAAAATAAAAAGGCAGAACTATACAATACGATATCAAAATACATTCACAATATTCCAACATTAACTTCTCGGTTGCCAGAACGACATGTCACAAAAACACGTCACACGACATTCAACATATCGAGGTTGCCATATCCATAACCACCGTCAACACGCCAACACGCCAACAAAAAATCGCCAAACATTTCAAAACAACAACGGCGGAGGGAACATACGGCATCTAAGCCCTTTTTTTTTTTTTTTTTTTTTTTTTTTTAGTATTTTGTCCTATATTTCGTTCTATAGTAATAATTTAAAAAAAAAAAAAAAAAAAAAAAAAAAAAAAAAAAACTTTACACCAGCAACAGCCTCCTGAATTAGAAGATAATAAAAAAAAAACTGCAGAAGCCATCAAAACGCAGAATATCTGCACACTCCGCCCCCAAATAATGAAGATTATCCTTTTTCTGTCCGGGAGGGAAGGTGTATATTTACATGTTAAAAATATCAAAATACGCAGGTTATTATTTTGAAATGACTGACTGGATATAAAAAAATGCAAATACAGTACTAATTTAATATATTTCTATTAATTTTTATGAAAAACGCATATAAAACGTCATCGAAACAACCACCACTGATGATTTTCCAGAAACACTAATCCCGCAAAAGACGGCTACTTTGACGATGAAAGTTCTGTCCAATCAGATTTCGAGATGTCAAAACTTGGTTGGGAAAACCAAAATATGTATTTGTTTTATTTGCTCGATTACACCGTGATCAACGAATATTAGAAAAAAATGTTAAATACAAAAGTTACGTATTTTTGTCCGTAGAATCCGAATTTGCAATAAAAAATGGGGGGTTCTCATTCAAAATTTCAAAGTTGGACCCCCTCTGTCCCCCGGGGGGTCGGTTGCGAGGGTCAAATTTAGTATCACTGAGTAGCTTTTTTAAAAATATTTAACACGTATATTTTCGTTTTTCAATCTGCTTTGTATTTCTCGAGTTATTCGACCGTTTCCAGACTTTTCGGACACCCTGTATATATATATATATATATATATATACATGTCATAATAATAATTTGAAAAGAGTTTTATAATTTTGATACTCCGAAATATTTCTAAGGAGGAAAAATGTTTCGTTTTATTTTAAGGATAAAAATAATTAAAGAAATTGCAGAAGACATTAGAGCTGATGAGACATCAATGACTGATATCAAAACAGATGATTTTCTGGAACATACAGATAAAATAATTTTAATTCTATAAACCTCGCAATTATTGTAAGAACTTAGTATTTGTGAGAGGAAAGAGGTCTTGCTTGCACAACCAATTGTTCAAAAAGAACGAATGAAGACCAAAAGTCAGCATCTATTTTAGTGCTAAACCTTTTACTCGATCAACCTGTTTGTCTACATATATTCTGCCAGGAAAACGTTCAAATCATAACCAAGTACGCCCCACCAGTGGCCGAGAGGTTCTGCTCTCGAAGCTGGTAGACGGGAGGTGCTGGGTTCGATCCCAATCGCGCCTGTCGGCCTAATCGTTCGGAGTTTTCGTGGTTTTCTTCGAACCTTGGTTCTCCAAGTGTTAATACGGGTTAGGTTCCCTTAGAAAGACCTCCACGGAAGGCACTCCCCCCCCTTAGGGCCTATATCCCACTTGCAGATAATTGGCCGACATAAATACAACCAACCAACCAACCATAACCAAGTACATCTTATTATGTTGAATATTATAAAAGTAATAAATAAAAAATCCAAACTATTTATTTTATTCAAAATAAACCCTTTTCCTGATAAGGTTTATTGTGAAAGTTAGAACCCTATCATTTGCAAAAGGGCCTGTATTCGTTAACAAAATTAGTTTACATTGGAATGAAGTTATTATTTAAATGAATAGGCTTATATATTTTAAAAGCAATTTGAAATATAAAGTAATGGTTAATACACTTTAGTTCTTTCCAAGTGGTTAATACTTCATTCACATAAGGAATTTTTTAATACGTTGAAAAAAAAATTACTCTATTTGTTATATTTTAAAATGTATGAAAAAAAGAAAGAAAAATACTAAAAGTTAGCATTTTTTAAAAGCTTTTTCTTGATAAACCTCTACAATAGATATTCATTTATAACAATAAGGTGTTTTAGACTACAAATTTGTGCTTAAACTGTGACATTCAGTTGTTTGGAATCTTTTTATAGATAACTCGAGTACGAAACGCTGAAAGAATTATTTACTCGTTGTACATTTACTGTTGGGCGGAGGCTCGATGTTGCGTGTTTACGAAGTGCATTATCCAATATTCATCTATTTGTTTTAAATGTAGTTGCACAGACTGTATGTCTGAACTTCGCAGAATAAAGGAGAAATGTTTAGCTTGATAAAAATAAAAGTTTTTTTTTTTTTTTTTTTAATATTTTTGTGCATACTTTCCTCCGAAAATTACACGACAAAGAAGAGAAAGACTGATAAAATTTCGGTGCATAGTTAAGTTGTATGTATTTGTGTGTCTCTTGCTAAATCGTAAAGCAAGGTATCTCAAAACCAACTGACACATTTATAAAATATTTAAAATTGAGTGTACATATAATAGGAACTAAAAATATCATTGATTCATTAGACGGTGCATTAAAGATTTTTGTTTCTATTTTCATGTTCAAACAAGTTAGTTAAATTACGCGAGTTGCTCCATTGTAGCGATAGTTAAACAAGTCGGAAATTGTATGTCAAATGTGGCAAATAAGGTGCGTTCGTACTATAACTAGTTTTATATATATTCAGATTTTGGTGCAATAGCTGTTGCACCCTTATGCAAAAAGGCATGAATAAAAATTTATTATGATTAAAGGTATTAAATTCTTTATCTAAGTATGACGTAGTTAAAAAAATTATTATAATAAAAAAATTATTATATAAATATATATTATATATATTAAAAAATTATTATAATAAAATAAAAATTATTATAAAGTATAAAAAAAATTATTATAAATTAAAAAAAAGTTATCTTTGAATTAATGATCGAAGAGCTTATATTATTCTCCATTGCCGTGAAATCCTTGTAAAAGTTTCCAAAATATAGTTGCATTATTCATCTAATAAAAATATTTAGAGGAAAGAAGCAAACTTTTTTTTCTAGTTCCAGTTGTTAACCATAGTTGCAATTAATTTTGAAATATTTTCAATTAACTGGACGAGAAATTTATTTATCTCCCGTTCTTGATTTAAAAGCTTGAAAGTTATTTAATAACAATAATTTTTTAATTTATATACTTAAAGACTTTTTTTTGAGATATTTATATCAAGCTTCTAAATAAGCATGGAATTATAAAACAAATCGTTATGTGATTGTATCCTCTGTAGATGTTTTCTACATTACAATATTGTTAAGAAAATTATCTACTGACAATAAATTAAGTGCCAAATCCTGAAAAACTATACGACAACTTTTATGTTTTTTAAAAAAGTTGAAAGATGAATTACGAGTTTTAATATACAAATATTTTAGTTATATATATATATCACTGAAAATTTTACTTACAGAAACTAACAGCTTCTGTATTGTGGCTCAATTGTCCTTAGTTTACTTTCTAAAATGTGTCAAGGTTTTCGTAGACACTCAGTATTTGAAAACAGAATATTTTAAACAATGAACATTTTGAAATGGTATTGCTTTCTACGATTAATATTATAAATTGTGCATTCTAACTTAAAAAAAATATTTTCTATTTTTGTTGAATTTTATTCCTGGTACTTTATCGATTAACAACATTTGTTAAAATTTCTCTATTGTTGTTAACAGAAATCGAAAAATATTATAGCAGTGGTGACAGGTTAATGGTATTTTCTCGTATCTATCCACATCTTTGTATATTGGACAACAGTATGAAGATGTACTCCTTCTGTTTCCGTCTCGAAGCGTCCATTAATAACTCCCAAAGTCATGCGTCTCTTGCAGGCCTTGAGTAATTAGGAAACACCGAAATAATATTATAGTCTTATTTCTTTGTGATTGAACGTGAAGAAAGCTACATTACTTCTTCTGGTAAGAAAAGTTGTTGGTAAATTTTCTTTGCAGCTTATGATACATAAGATCCACAGATATATTCACAAAGTCATTAATAAATCGCCATAAAAGATTTATTAATATTTAGAGGCTATAATAAACTGAAACAAGTCTGAAATTTTACTTCAAACGGGGAAAATGAGGTGCGTTCGTACTATAACTACTTTTATAAATATTCAGATCTTGCTGCAATAGCTTTTGCACTCGCATGCAAAAATGCATGAATCCATGAATACAAAATTTATTATGATTATATATATTAAATTCAGTGATACGGAAATAATAGGACTCGATCTTAATTAAGACGTAATCACTATGGAAATTTATAATCATTACTTATCATGGGATATCATTGAATTCATTACGTATGATAGGATTTAATAGAATGAAGAAAAAGTTTATTAATATCTTTTTAAGTTTTGATTCGATTTTCATAAAATATGAAATGACTCCACCAAATTCTGCAAACATTATGCATATTAAATTTCAAACTATTCGGTTGGGCAGTTTTCGCGCTGTTATATGTGGACAGACGGACAGACAGACAAACGGATGGACCAGATGACGAATACAGGTTCGTATTTATATAATTACGAACGCACCTAAAATGTTTTATTTGGTTTCCACTTAAAAAAGACATACATCTAAACTTAGAGCTGCAGAGCTACCAAAATTTTCGTATAGCATAATTCGCCTAATTTAATGACAGAAATTTTGCGATTTATTAAGAAAAATGTTTAATTTTGAAATCCTTATTACAATTCGTTTTCAGGCAAAAACATTGGATAGTCCTGACCTAAACCAAAATTAGAGAGAGTCATAGCGGCAAAGAGCGACATAAGTATGTTTTTTTTAATGGAACTTTGTAGCAAATGCTGTGATTTAAAAGCTTAACTTCGGGCTATTAAAATAAGTTAGAACAGACGTCTTCTCCAAGATAATGTTTTTCTATTTTTTATCCTTATTACCTAATATCTATTAGTGCAGTGATATTTATATGTTCATTAGAAATACACAGTGAACATTTAAAATTATGCTTTGAGGACAATTTCAAGGTTATAATAAAACCAAAGGTTATTTCTGTCTCAGTTAATTGTGTTAAAAAAAAAAAAAAAAAAAAAAAAAAAAAAAGCTATGCATTAATGTAACATTGTTAGTCCAACAGTCTGCTTGCATAATCATGAGGTAAAGAAATTAATTGTACCGTCCTGCAAAAAGTAATCACCTCCTCACTAACTCTACCAAAAATCATGATATAAAAATTTGACTCTTCTGTTAGTAATAACGTCTGCTAAAATATTCCATATTTATATTTTGTTTAAGAGGTAGTCTACATATAGATATTGTACCGAACTCAAAATATTGCAATACAAACACATAATTTTCACATCATACTTGGATTCATTGGTACATTAAATACCAAATGCGAAATTATACTGCCAAATAGTTCAGGAATTATGTAAGCATAAAGTTTGGAAATCTTAATTTTAAATTAATTATTAATCGTTGAAAAACAGATCGTAATGCGAGTGGTATTTTTTTTATCATAACTCAAAAGCTACATGGAGTAATGTGCTAAAAAGTTTTGATTAGCATATTTGAAGCTTCTGGAAATAGATTATGTTGTACAGAAAGCTTTCAAAAGTGAAATTCTGTATTATAATGTTCGATTTACTACAAATTTTATTTATAATTTTTAATAGGAAAAATTAAATAATTTTAAAACTCCATCATATGTCTCAGACCGATGTCACATTTAATACACGGTAAAATTAATATGTTTCTTATGCAATTATTTATTTATTTCAACTTAAGTTTTCCCATATAAGCAAGGTTACTAAGGTAGCTATATGAGCCATCAAAAAATTTCCATATCAATGTAAATCAGTCAAACAAATTTAATATTATTGTTCTGAGAAAATTATACAAGCACGAAATCATGAAAATTTCGACAGCGCTTTTAAAAAATTAAACCTATAAAATGGTTTAATCTAATATAATTTAATACATTATAATATTTAATGTAATATAGTTTAGTCTAATATAAATATAATTTAAACATAATATATTTCTAAAGCTAATAATTCAAGCAATTTCAATTGAAATCTTTAAAATTACCCATTTATTATCTTAAGATTATTCAATGACATACGAGATCATGACATAAAAAGTTAATTAAAATTAACTTCGTTTACTTTCTGATTTATGTTAAAAATTAAAATATTAGCAAATATTACTCGAATAATAGATATTAGTACATAAATTGTTATTTAGTAAAAACTGAAAATGTATTCACTTTTATGTCTAAAATTTTCCTTTCTTATGTGTAATTCACTCTTTATAAATATTTATATCGCATACATTACTTTTAACTTTACTTTTAACTCATTTGGAAGAATATGTTTCAAATGTACGAGAACGTGGACAAAGAATTGTTTTACAGATTAAATGTACAAAATGGTGTAGAGAAAGGGCTTTAGTAATGGAAATTTTCTGCTTAGCTAAAATAAATATTTATTATTCTTATTAAAATAGCATTGATTTTCAGAGGATAGTGTAGAAGAAAGAAAATACTTTCTGGCAGTTTTACTTTTGCGTCTACCTGCATGACCTTGTATATGTATAGAGATGTCGCAAAACACGTGTACTACCCCTTTTTTTATACACGGTATGAGAAGATAAATATTTCTAATCCATAAAAATATAATACAATCACGAACTGAAATATACTATCACATGTAAAAAGAAAAAAAAAAAAACTCGTTGTAAACGATCCCTCCAAATCCACAAAGCAAAAACGTCAGTCTTAAAAAAAAAAAGTGATATCACATAAAAAGAAGCGATATAGTAGATGTGCGTGCATATTCCGAGTGCCGTGTAAAAATCTATCACTAGTCATACAGTTTCCAAAGGACTCGGACTGAGGTATAGTATTTGAAAACTGCTTGGCGACCTGCAGGCTTTTATGTTCTTCTTTTCCTGCGCTTACATATGACTATATGTTTAACAATTTCCTTTTTGCATTACTGCTCCAATGAAACTGCAAAAAGTTGATGCTTCTGTGTTTGCATGTTCATTCTTATTTATTATAATGTAGAATCGATTTGTTGATTTTATTTACCATTATTTGAACGAGCAATACCACATTTACGAGGAGGTTTTTTAAAAATAAACATGTAAACATGTAATTGTTATGTCAGTAAAATGCTTGTTTTCGTTTCCTCCGCAATTCTTGTTTTTCGCCAAAACTTTTCATTTCCGACCGCACATTGCTATACCAATATTGCTTCTTTATGTGTACTTTTCCTTACCTTACAATTTCACCCATAAGTTCGGGGAGAACCTGTAGAAGGCTGGCTTCTCAAACAAAATCCAAAAATGACTTTTATTTCGAATACGAATGTCGCTGAAATTAATGAATTACCATAAAAATTGAATAAACTGTGAACTACAGATTCCGAGAGTCACAATCACACTTGAGAAAATTAAGGGCAGTTGGAAGGTTCTCTACCTACTAAATTAAATTAATGTAACTTTTCTCAGAAACTACCGCAGTTATTCACTTGAAATTTTTTATGTACATAATATGAATGATTCCTAATAAAGTGAAGTCAACTTTATAAACAGATATTTTTTACTTATTTTTAAAACTAATCTGGAATTAAAAACAATTTTTAATAACAAAAAAAAAAAAATTGCAATTTTCTAAAGGAAAAGATTTTTATAAAACTTTTGTTCATATGTTTGTAAAAAAAAGTTCACTTCAGATTGATCAGGGATATGTGTAAAATATTCAGGCAAGATTACAAATAATAATATGTAGTAGTAGTTATAAAAAGGTGCATGGAAGTTGAAAAAACAACAGTTTGAGAAAATTCAGTTTAAAGTTTATTTGTGTAATGCATATGTATGATGTAAACAAACCGAATTACTTAAAACATTTTAATTTCTTGTTGTCGTAGAAACAAAAGTAATATACCATTCGAAAGAAGATTAAAAAGAAAAAAGAATTTTTTTACGAATTTGCCTTCCAATTGCCCTGAAAGAAAAACAAAGTTTAGAGGTCGCTTTTACGCACACAGGTTAGTATCAACTGAACGCTCTCACTTAAAAAACTAGACTCTTTTAAAAGAGAGTAACTAATCTTCTACACCGTCAGCGGTCCTCAATTGCATTGGGAGAATTTTTGGTAAAGTTATATCAAATTTCTATTAACTAACAAAAGTACTAGAAACTGCACTCTTAAAACATTTAACATAATAAATAGTTGTAATTTATTAAGAATGTGAAAATAGATTGCATCAATTTTGTTGTAGCTGCGAGGTAGCCCGAAAAGGACAGTTTTCCTAAAAATATTTTTATTCTATATCAGTGATTCTCAATCGGTGTGCCGTGAGCTGTTGTCGTGTGTGTCGGTAAAATTTACGGTAAGTTATATCAAGTTTCTAATAGCTAACAAAAGTACTTTAAAATTCAATATTTTAAGTTCTGCAGAATGAATGTAATGAAATTTGGTGTCATAAATTTGAATTTCCTACCAATTTTTTTTCAGGTTTTGAATATTCTTAGTAAGAAACATCAGCGAATAGCAATGTATTTTTTTTTTTTAAATATGATATAATCTGTTGCCTTTCCTTTAATTGGAAATTTACTATTATTACAAGCAAACATACACATTACATTACATTTTCTCCGTTCAAAAAGTTACATTTACGAGAAAGAAACTTTCTTGCAGCGAATCTACATTATGAAGCAAAAACGTGTCCGTGAGTGACGCTGGCAGTCATTGTCGGTGGCGACACCGGACTAATAACTTTCGCTTTTACTGTAGTCTTTCTTGCATCTAAACATCACACAATTTCAGTTTTATATCGTCAAATATGAAAGAAAATTTTGTTTCAAATACAATTTGTTTGATAATTGTATCCTATTGTACTGATTTTTCATGGATTTTAAAATAATTCTCAAAAATATATATTTTTTAAAAGTCTACCTCTTCGTCTGCAGTTCGATTACAAAAGACTGACCCGTTTGTACTTATAAGAACATAAACTGTTCAGCATTTGTTTCCGCCTGATATTCCATAAGGTAATTAAAACTTCATCCATACATAAATAAATAAAATAATATAAATATAAAACAAAAAATTTAACGGACATGTAATCGAAATATGCGCTTGAATTACTGAAATTATCAGGATAAAAAAGCCTTTTGTAAGTAGCGAATGTTTTGCCAATTTCTTCGGCTATTAACTCCTGCTATGTGGCTAATAAAAAAATTTTGCTTTTAATAAATTTCAAAATTTTATTTGAATGCATAAGTGATATTTTTTACTTAAAAAGGCCTTTTTTGGTGTTGTTAGTAAATATATGTATTTATATTAAAAGCAAAAAACTTATTAGAGTTTTTTTAATTAAAAAAAAGTTTTTACATCTATAGGGCATTCTCACAATCTTTTGACTTTCATGTCCCTGAATAATAATTTTTATTTTAATACACTTTTTTGTGTTTTCTTTTTTTTATTATTTCGTATACTGGGGAACATCCCATTCCATGATTGCACAACAATATTAACGAGATAAATAAGTTTGGATGATGTTGGGGGTCCAAACACCTGGAAAACTCCTATACCGTCCCGTGTCTCTGATGCTGATTTTTAAGTTTGTAGCTGTCTGGATAAAATTGTTTCAATAAAAATAATTCAATATAATTTTTTTCTGATACTGGAACTATTGTTTTATATAAATATGTAGCTAAAAATTAACCCGCACACATTTTTAGGGTTGTTATTATTTTTTAAACTCTGTCCCTGGGTTTTAGATTCCTTACCATCCGTCTTCTAAAATTATACAGAAAATCATTTCAGATGCAGCCACAGAATTTTTTTCAAATTTTTTCTCATGCAGAAGTATGCTAGAGAAATAATATCTAAAATTCTTTGGCAGGAAATTTACTGCACAATTTAAATCAGCATTTAAATATCAATTTCAAGCATCGTGGCTTTATTGGTAGTCTCACCGTCCCCAAGGTTTATTCCTGCACTTTTCGAGGTAAATTTAAAAAAAAAAAAGAAAATTAATCCAGTATTAACAACTGTTTCTAAAAATCAATGAACATTTTGGCTATCACTTAGACTTAACATGATTTTCGTAAAAATAGGTGGTAATTCTCCTTACCGTTCCATCCTTACCGTCCCCTTTTTTACCATTTCGTCCCTTTTTTCCAATTACCATCCCCTTTTTCTTCCTTACCATCCCTTATTTAACACCCCTTTAAGACAATGTTATACAACAATTCTGTATTAAAAGTACTACATTGTTATTATTTCTAATTTAAATGTCTTGTGGGTACAATGCAAATTCATTATAAGTAAAAAAATAGAAGAAAATAAAAAAGTTATAGGGGTAAAATGGCAAGGAAAATTAAACTCGAAAGTTTAACTTAAACCTCAGTTGAATAAAAAGAAATTTCGTTGCTGACCATTTTTTCTTCATTTTGAATCATTAAGGCATTCGTCTATCAGATTAAAATGTTATTTTAGCAAGTTTAATTTTGTCAGATTTTTTTTTCCCAAATGTCAAAAGATTTTGAGAATGCTCCATATTCTGTAACTAGGAGACATAAAGCTTTTATAAATTTTCAATCATCATTAGTTTAGTATGCCGCGGATTTTAACCGTGGTTTCGAGTCTGCCGCCAAATAAAAAGGTTTGAGAAACACTGTTCTATATGTTCCTTCCAGTTCTAGATACAATTGTGCTATGATGAATTGCACATGCTAATGCTAATGATGATTTGTGTTACTTGTAGCTAAAAAATATAAGATAGTTCTAAATAATTTTAAAATGTCATTTCCAGTCAATTAAAAGAAAATGTGAAAATTCGTCCCACTCTTTCCTCATTGGTACAACACGAACTTACCATATTAAAAATGCTTTTTTTAAGCTAAAATGAAAAAAAAATGTTTTTATTTCTTAGCCACTTTTTATTTGTCTTGTCTTTATGAGTACATTCAAAATATTTGTGATTTCTAGTCAATTATTAATCAAAATGTCGTATGTGTTGTATACGACCTTATGATCTGATCCACCACCTTCAGTTGATAAGCTATAAAACACTATGAATACAGATACTTTCTATATTTTTACACAAATATAGCGTCTTGTTTTGACAAACTTAACATTGATTTCGTTTATCAGAATCGTGTCTAAAAATTATGTGGCGAAATTTTGTATTATTATGCTCTATATAAATCCGATAAAACATTTATTTTTTGTATTCCTGTACATCGAGTACCATAGTAAAATTTTTGAAGACATTTTCTCGTTTTTAATTAGAATGCCTTGAAAAGGCAAAGATCATCTTATACCTCAAATAAAGTCATGGGTTGTATAACGACGCCACTGCCTAAGATGAGTTAACTTAATTAGTGATTTGTAAACACAGAATATTCGAAATTATTATAAAAAATTAATACTATTGCATCAAAATGAATCTTAAAATAGAAATAAAAATAAGAGCTGGACGTTTACACCATGAAAAGTTCAATAGTAACGTGAAAATAAAAATCACAAAATTACTGAATGGTGTATATAAAAAAATTAAAAATTAAATAAACATTAAAAATTTAATATAATCAACGTTCCAGTCATCATATATGACCATCGTCAAAAAAGATTTCTATATTGATTTTAACCCCTTCTCGCTCCCGTCAAATTCACGGGCCGTGTCTTTTTTTTTTTTTTTTTTTCAGATTATTCAGATATGTTTGATTCCCACCAGTTTTATAGAATAGTTTAATTGGCTTTGCTATGGTATCATTTTAACTGTCATTAAACAAGTTGAGCATTTCTTTTTCAAAAAAGTGGTGCCAATAAGCAATTTGAATTTTTAAACCGTAATTTAATGCGACCGTTAACCCTTTCCGAAGCAGTGTGCCCAGGTCGGGACACCTAATTTTAATTCCAAACTACGAGCGCCACCAAGAATATTTTAGTAAAATTTTGCTTTTACAATGAACATTGAAAGTAATATGTTTTTAATTTCTAAAAAAGTCGTTTGTAAATTCCGGTGTCAGTCAATCATTTCATCATTTTACAACACAAATTGTATGTGCCGGAAAGGGTTAAGGGATTAAATAACAAAGCCAAACCGTCTTGAATTAAAAAAATTAAACTTTTCAAATTCATGGCGGTTTGGCTTTGTTCTTTAAAAGCAATATAAAACTCTTTCCTGGCGATGGTCATAGATGACGACTGAAACGTTGATTATTTAAATTTTTTAATGTTTATTTAGTTTTTAATTTATTTTATATACACCATTCAGGAATTTTGTGATTTTTATTTTCACGTTAATATTGGACTAAACATAGAACTTAATTTTTACTTTTGATCTGTAAAAATCAGATAATTCAACTACAGATGTTTTTAGTCTGACACTTTTATCATTTGTGGCATATATATCAAATAAGTTAATAGATACTTCATTTGGTATAGAAGCTGAAAAAAATAAGAGTGTTTAGTTTCGTTTAAGCAAATGTAGTGCTGCTCCGCTCAACCCACTTTCCCATTTTTCCACATCACCACTATATATAAATGAGTCATTTTTTTTTTCTGTTTGTTTCCATGCATTAGTTTTTAAATACATTTATCTGAAGTTCATAATTTTTTGTGAATATGTTTATCTTTTTTAAAGTAATTCATTTTAATAGTATAATTCTCAGGCTATTTTACTTCTAAATTGTAATTTCCAATTTGCTTCGAAACGACTTTCTTAAATATTGAATTAGCAACGCTATTACTTACATGTAATTTGTTTCTAATTTCTTCTCACCTTGTTATACGTGCTTAATAATTTTGAAGGGACATTTGTTATGAATTAAAATAAAACCAATCATGTATGATTGTAATTTTGTGAGTATACTTTACATTAAAAAATAATTCAACTGAAAGACATAATGGTCAAACATCCTTAATTTTAAAACATTTTTTTTTTTTTTAAATTTTCCTCACGTCTGCTGTCTTAAATAATGAATTAGTAATGTTACTACTGACATGTCATTCAGTTGTAATTGCTTCTCAGCTTGACATACGCATTTAATGAATTTGAAATTACATTTCTTCTGAATTTGTTCTACAGATACAGCTTTTAAAGAACACAAATTCACAAACATTTTTAATTTTAAAACTTCATTTTTTTAATTTTCCTTATAGTGGCTTTCTTAAATATTGAATTAACCGCGTTACCTCTGACTGTTATCAAGTTCTATTTGCCTCCCAGCTTTATATACGCAATTAATAACTTCGAATTCACATTCTTCTGAGTTTATAGCATCTAACCTAGTTTATTCTACAGATAAGGCTTTAAAAGAACACATATTAAGAAATACTTTTAATTTTAAAACTGAATTTTTTTTAATTTTTATCATAACAGTTTTCTTCAATATTGAATTAACAGAGTTGCTACCGCCATGACAGCACGTTCTAATTGCCTCCCAGATTTGTATACGCGTTTAATTACTTCGAAGTGACATTTCATCTCAGCTTGAGGATATTGCTTATATTTTAGTTTATTCTATAGATCAGGCTTTTAAAGAACACAAATTAACACACACTTTTAATTTTAAAACTGTATATATATATTTTTTCCCTCATAACAGTTTTCTTAAATATTGAATTAGCAGACTCGCTACTGACATGTCATGAAGTTCTAATTACCTTTCAGCTTGATGTACGCGTTTAATCACTTCGAAGTGACATTTCTTCCGAGTTTAAGGATATTGCATCTATCCTAGTTTATTCTATAGATCAGGCTTTTAAAGAACACAAATATAAAACAAAAGTCAATTTCTGTTTCGGAACATTCTACTGAGGCTTCAAGTATTCTTATTTCGTTTCTGTCTAGTACACTGGCTTTTATCCAAGAGCTGCAAAATCATCACTATGGGAATTCTTCCTTCTCAAAACTGGATTCATTCGTTTTCGGCGATAAATGGCATCATCATGCATTCCCATTTTTTTGTGTGTGCCTGGAGGGAAAAAGTTTGTATCATTCTTCCCCCTCTAAGAAACAAAGCTATCCAATGCGCTACCATGAATCCGATTTGTAGTGTCCCAGAACCAGAAGCCTTGCCTCGATGAGGCATTTTTGAAGCTCTGCCAAGTTGAGCTAGCATAATGAGTTGCCAGCGCTTTGCTTGCCCGCTTCTTTCCGATTTCATTTTCCTCATTTCAGGCTCGTTTGGTTCTCATTTCAATCCTGGAGAGTGAATCTTGTAGAAAATTTCAAAATATTGGAAACTAACAAATTGAATAATTTATTGTACAACGCTTCTTCTTTCCGACAAATTGGAAGAAACCTAGTGCATAAAAAATCACTTGTAAATAATGTCGATAAGAATAAAAAAAAAAAAAAAAAAAAAAAAAAAAACATAGAACAAATGCTACAAAAAAAAACCCCCCTTAAAAAACCAACTATCTGAAAAGTGTAAATAGTAACAACCTTAATGTCTCTTTAAATGAAATTTTTAATTATTTAATTACATTTTAAAATTCCAAATATGAGATTATGATGTGTGTGAGGGGAAAACGGAGGGGTGGAGGGGGGAGGTGGATGTAGAAAACTTCAAAACATTGGAACTAACAAACATAATATTTTATTGTACAACAAATGTAATATACAATAAATATGAGTAGTAGCAATCTTAATGTCTTTTTTAAATGAAAAAAATAATTATTTAATTATATGTTAATGTTTCACAGATAGGATTGTTTGATCTTCATTTCAACCTTGAAGAGGCAATCTTGTAGAAAATTTCAAAATATTGGAAACTAACAAGTTGAATAATTTATTGTACAACGCTTCTTCTTTCCGACAAATTGGAAGAAACCTAGTGCATAAAAAATCACTTGTCAATAATGTCGATAAGAATAACAAAATATCGAACTAATTCTGCAAGCCCCCCCCCCCCCCATAAAAATAAATAAATAAATAAATAAAAACCAACTATCTGAAAAGTATAAGTAGTAACAATCTTAATATCATAATAATTAAATGAAAATTCTAACTATATAATTACATTTTGAAATTCCAAAGATGAGATTTTGGTGTGGAAGGGAGGGGGGGGGGGGGGTGAGTGAGTGTAGAAATCTTCAAAATATTGGAACTAACAAACATAATATTTTATTATACAACGAATGTAATAAATAATAAATATGAGTAGTAACAGTCTTATTGTCTTTCTTAAATGAAAAAAAAATAATTATTTAATTGTATGTGAATGTTTCACAGATAGGATTGCTTGATTCTCATTTCAATCTTGAAGAGGCAATCTTGTAGAAAATTTCAAAATATCTGAAACTAAAAAATTGGATAATTTACTGATCAACGCTAATTTTTTCCGGCAAATTCGAAAAAATATACTGCTTAAAAAATCGCTTGTGAACAACGTTAGTATTTTTTTTTTTTAAGTTACTGAGACTTTTCTTTAATAATAATAATAATAATAATAATAATAATAATAATAAAACGTACGTTCTTACTTTTGATCTCCACAATTTCTTAATAGTGTTTTTTACCTTATTTAATTGCAGAATTTGCACAATCTCTGCGTAATTTCAGAGATTAAACAAGGCTATGATGTTTATTCGGAAATAATGGTGCTCAAAAGTAAGAACCATTTGAAGCCTGTAGTAACAGTTTTAATGTAATTATTTGAATGAAACATTTAAATATTTAATTGCATTTTAATTTATGAAAGATAAGAAACTGGGGTGGAGATTGAGTGTAAAAATTTTCAAAATAGTTGAAACTAACAAATTGAATAATGTATTACGCTTTTTCTTCCCGGAAAACTGATTAAAACCCCTTGAAGGGCGGCGGTATATATTATATACCACCTACGATTAATGAAGTTTCATACTAGAAAAATTTTATTAAATTTTATTTTTGTAACTTTGGAGGAAAAAAGCCGTAAAATTACTTTTACTTATTTTGAAATAGAATTTTTCAAAGATTCCGGTGTGAGTTCAACATTACGGGAGCGCAATCACTTGCACCTCAAGGGGTTAAAGACGTACAGCATGAAAAATCGCTACGTGATTAATGGCAAAAAGAATAATAAAAGAGAAACGTGCCCAGTTAAACTGATGGCATTGAGCTCACAGGCTATTCAGACTGATTGTATACTATTGTACTCTTATTTATGTCTGTTATTCATAAAATAGAACTCATTCTTTTTGAGGAAAACGACAAATAAATTAAGGGGGGCTTAGTCCCCGTTGCCTAACTTTATACTTAAGCAATGAATCTCCAAATCTAATCAGGGAAGCGCCTTATCAGAATAAACCGGTATACCAAATTTGAAGTAAATCTGAATATTCTGCACAATAAAACCAATTTATCTAAATTAAAGGAAGGGATTAGCCCCCGGTTGCCCCCTTTATACTTAACCAATGAACCCCCAAAACTACTCAGGGAAGCGCCTTATCAGAATGAACCAATTTACAAAATTTGAAGCAAATCGGATATTTTTATCAAGAGTTATCGCGGTACGTACATACATTCATACATATATACATACGTACATACAGAACCTGCGGGCACATTAGCTCTTAGGATTTGAAAGCTTGCGAGCTAAAAAAAAAAGCACAGACATAAAGTTACCCATACTATTTTCTTTGAAAACAAAAATAAATAGCTCCAAAATGTAAGTAATAAAAATCTTAATATGTCATTTTTAATGAAACATTTAATTTTTTAAATACCTTTTAGTATTTCAAAGGTAAGAACATAGGTGAAGGATATTGGGGTGTAGAAAGATTCAAAACATTGGAAATTAACAAATTGAATAATTTATTGTACAGCGCGTGTTCTTTCTAGTAAGTTAGAAAAAAAAAACTACCGTATAAAAAAAAATCGTTTGTTAATAAGATGAATAAAAACTTTAAAAAAAGTTTTTAAAAATGTCATAAAGAATACTTTCTTTTGAAATAAAAACCAAAATATCTTTTTTATTTTAAAAATTCATAATATGTTAATATTTCAAAGATAAAATCCTGCGTGAGCAGAAGGGCGGGGGTGTTTGTAGAAATATTCAAAATATAGGAAATTAAATAGTTGAATTAATTGTTGGACAAATCTCCTTCTTTCTGACAAATTGAAAGAAAAAAAAACTAGTCATAAAAAATTGCTTGTGAATAAAACCCGCAAAATAAATAAGTAAATGTAGAGATAATATCAATAAAGATACTTTTCCTTTGGAACAGAAATAAAAAGGTTAGGAGTTTAAGTAATAACAATCTTTTTAAATTTGAAAATTCATAAAGTTTTAATGTTTCAAAGATAAGTTCTTGTGTGAGGGGGTGAATGTAAAAAAAAAAATTACAAAGTTGGAAATTAGCGAATTTAATAATTCATGGTAGAATGTTTTTGCTTCCGATAAATTTTAAAAAAGGCATCATTGCATAAAAATCGTTTGTAAGAAAAATGTCGATAAAGATATTGAAATTATGTTACTAAGATTATTTTTGTATAAAAACAAAAATAAAAAATAATGATGATAAGTAATAACAATATTGATGTCTGTTTTAATTTAAAAATTCATGACATTTTTATATTTCAAAGATAAATACCTGGGTGAATGGAGGGAATGTAGAAAAAATTATAACAATGTTGATTTGAACGATTTGAATAATTTATTGTACTTCGTCTTTCCGTCAAATTCCAAAAAAGGCAATGCATAAAAATCGCTTGTGAAAAATGTCGATAAAAATAAAGAAATAGAAATTATCCTATTAAGGTTACTTTAAAAAAATAAATAAAGGTGATAAATACTAACAATCGCAATGTCGTTTTTAATTTAAAAATTCGTTTCATTTTAATATTTTAAAGACAAGATCATGGGGGTGGTGGTAAGTGCGAAAAAAAAAAAAAAGAAAAAAGAAAAAAGAAAAAAAAAGAAAACTAACAATTTGAATACTATATTGTATACCGCTTCTTTCTTCAGACGAATTTTTAGAAAAATAGAAAAATGCTTATGAATGTATATAGGAATAATATTAATAATAATAGTAATAACACTCAGAAATAATATTTCTTTGACCATTTTCTTTAATTTCAAAAATAAATAAAGCGTTTGTTACAGCCCTAATGATTTTTTAAATTTAAAAATCCTTTATTGACTTGAGGGTCAAGAGCTCTTATGAGCGAACTCGTTTATTTGTAATGCCACTCCTCTTAACTCATTAATGCCGATTGGTACGAAAATCTGCCATTTAAGAAATATGAAAATTTTAAATATGAAAACCAGTATTTTAGTGAGGAAATTTTCATATTACTTAATCTCAAACTTTGAGAGATTAAATAAGTTAAAATTTACAATATGGGAAAACTTTTGTCAACTGGTACCGAAGTATTCAAAAGGTATAAAATAAACTCGGCATTAATGGGTTAATGATATTTTTAATTTAAAAATCCTTTATTGAGTTGAGGGTCAAAAGCTCTTATGAGCGAACTCGTTTATTTGTGATGCTACTCCTCCTAAACAATTGGACAGATGACCATTAAGTTTATCAAAATGATAGCTGCTATCTCTGGCATGGTCCGTGTAAAAAAAAAACGGACCCATATGTGCCATTGAGGTATAATTATACACTGTAAAAAAATACGACCAGTTTTCCTGTAGGAATCGGAAAAATAGTTGCCCTTGTCGTACCGGAAAATTTTCCGACCCAGCTCGGAATAAAATCCGTAAAAAAAAATGGAAATAGCCAATAAGACGGTATTTTACGGATTTTATTCCGATTTTACGGATTTTACGGGTCAGAAATTTTTCCGGTGGCTGCAGGGAAACTGATCGTATTTTTTTTTTTTTTTTTTTTTACAGTGTAGATCTTAAGTTATATAGACTGAGCGATTACTTCCATCATTTAGAACATATGAGGTTGCGATTAGGCGACTCTTTTGAAATGCTCGATGACAAACTTTCTTTCGGAAGCGAAGCAATTTTAATGATCATTTCAAAATTAGAAATTATCAAAGTCTACTTGACGACATCAAATGAATTTTTGGAAATTAACTATCTCAACAGAATTTTGTGCAGTCAACGCATACGCTTCTCTAGTTTGATTATATTTTCATAGTGCCGCAATCTTAACCTTAAATCTCAATTTGAAACCAGCGCACGCGATTACTTACGCAATTTTGAACGGGTGAGGTTGCGACTAGAGTACTCTTTTGAAAAACTCGAAGACAAAGTTTGTTTCGACAATGAAGTAATTTTAATGTTCATTTAAAAATTAGAAATTATCAATATCAGCTTGACGATATCAAATGAATATTTGCAAATTAACTCGCTCAACTCAATTTTATGCAGTCCGCGCATGCGCATCTCTAGTTTGATTATATTTTAATAGTGCCATAGACATGGCGTTAAAAGCTTAATTTGACACCTGCACGCGTGATTACTTACAACATTTAGAACGAGTGATGTTTCGAGTAGGGGGCTCTTTTGAAACGCTCGAAGACAAACTTCCTTTGAACAATGAAGTAATTTTGATGTTTATTTCAAAATTAGGAATTATCAATGTCTAATTGACGACATAAAATGAATGTTTGCAAATTAATTCGCTCAACTGAATTTTGTGCAGTCCCCGAATGGGCTTCTCTAGTTTGATTATATTTTAATTACCACAATCTTAACCTTAAAAGCTTAATTTGAAAGCAGCGTGCGCGATTTCTTACGTCATTTAGAATGTGTGAGGTTTCGGCCAGGGTAATCTTTTAAAATGCTCAAAAACAAACTTTGTTTCGACAATGAAGCAATTTTAGTGTTCATTTCCAAAATTAGAAATTATCAATGTATGCTTGACGATATCAAATGAGTGTTTGCAAATTAACTCGCTCAACTCAATTTTATTCAGTCCCCGCATGCGCTTCTCTAGTTTGATTATATTTTAATAGTGCCATAGACTTAGCTTAAAAGCTTAATTTGACACCTGCGCGATTACTTACAACATTGAGAACGAGTGAGGTTTCAAGTAGGCGACTCTTTTGAAATGCTCGAATACAAACTTTCTTTCGACAATGAAGTAATTTTAATGTTTATTTCACAATTAGGAATTATCAGTCTGCTCGACGACATCAAATGAATGTTTCCAAATTAACTCGCTTATCTGAAATTTATGCAGGTCCCGCATGCGCTTCTCTAATTTAATTATATTTTAATATTTTCTCAATAAGAACCTGGGGGGAAGGTGTAGAAAAATTCAAAATATTGGATAGTAACAAATCTATAACTTCTTCGTAAAACACTTCTTCTATTCAAATATTTTGAAAAATATAGTGCATAAAAATGGGTTATGAATATTGTTTATATGGACAATAATATCCCCCCCCCCCCCCATACACTAAAAATAGTGTTGTTATAGCTGTTGTCTTGAAGTAAATAGAAATTTTAAAACATTAGTATTTTAAATATATTTTCTGATTTAAGAACTCTTTAAGCCCTTGAAGGGCGGTGGGATATAATATATCCCACCTAATTTTAATTCCGAAAGGCCACAATCTCACCGGAATTTTGGAATGAAATTTTGCAATTTTACAATTATACCGGAAGAAAATCTTTTACTTATTTACAAATAAATTTGTTCTTAAATACCGGTGTCATTCAATGATGTCTCCATTTTATTAATATATATACTTTGCCCCTGAAAGGGTTAAGGCAGAAGTTTATTATGGGTATATGGCCTCACTTATCATTGTATGGACCCCCCCCCCTACGAATAACATCCCCCCCACCACCACAAAAAAACTGTCATATACATAAATAGCCCTAAGGTACGAATTCGTGCAAAACAGACTTCAAAGCGTTCCTAGAATGCAAGATTTGTGACCATGTGGCTTTGCATAACTTAACAAAATACATTACAACTAATTCGATACTCATATATTAGGATTGAAACTTTGTCGGGAAAAACTGATACCAGAAAATTTTAATACTACTACTTTTGAACAAAAATCTTAAACGTAGATTTCTACAACATTTGCAGCAGAAATCTATCACGAAGATAATTCTGTGAAAATAGCAGTATTAAATTTTTTTGTGCCATTTCTTTCGCGACAAATGTTCAATCCCTCTCATATCTAAATAATTGATAAAATACGTACTTTTAACACTTTATGTACTAAATTATGAATTCATGAAAATTTTATCTTCTAAAACATTTTTCGTGAACTTTTTAAACTGCATTAGAAGATTTACATAATCATTTAATAAATTTTAGTTTATTTTAAATATTTTTCTTAGTATTTTGTAGAATTAGAAAATGTACAATATAATGTTCTTACAATAGAAATATAGAAATATTTCCGAATTGAAAAATTTGCCCCTCCCCCCCCCCCCCCCAACGCCAAGAAAGCTGAAAAGACAAAGCTTCAAATGCAAAAGAAATCATCCTTTAAAAAATATTTTTGTTTTGTGTAACCAATAATGCTTTTGGAACAAGATAAAGTAATGCATCTATAGCTCATTCTAAACTGTATTACTACTAATCGATGTATTAAATGAATTTTATAACAAGTTATTTTAATGGTACTTATAAGTACCATCAGTAGATAAAGGGTTAAAAGATTTACTTAACAAATCTTCCAAAATTAATTGTAGATTTTATTGCGCTATTATAACTTAGCAGTTACGGTGGAAAAAGTTAAAGGACAACTGTCAGAATGAGTTTGAAATTTAAAATGGGTACTTAATAATTTATTATTTTTACATGCAATCAACGAAAAATGGAAGAATTTACCTATATTGCGGTATATCGTACTTATATCCCCCCCCCCCATTTAATTTTCCATTAATTTCGAAATAATCATTACGATCATATTTTTATCATACGAGTATTACATCGGATTTTGTCATGAAAAAATTTGCATTAGTCTAGAGTAGAATATGTGGTGTTATAAAAAAAAAAAATGTAGTGTTATATCTGAGGAAAACAATTCAGACGTGGATTAGTTGATATGTTCTAGAAGGGGTGCACAACCTTTTTCAGAGAAGGGCCACTTACGAAAATAGCTGCGTTGACGAGGGCCACATCAGTACCAGGGAGAGAATTCTATTTCGGGGAGGTTATTTGTGGCCTATAATCAAATAAAAAATATGGTTTCAGAGGGGGTGGGGGGGGAGTTTTATCACACTAGATTATCCTACCGAGTCATCATATACAATTCAGATGGCAAGGGTATATCAACAATTTACGTTTGTATATATAACAAAGATATAGCAAGGATTATTGAGAAGGAGTTATAATATTCTTTAACTTTATTCGGGGAAGTAAATTTTGTTTTATTAAAAGTGCTAAAATACAAACATAGGCATGAAAGTGGATAGTGCCGAAAAAGAATATGAACTTTATAAAAGAAGGGGGGGGGGGGGGGGAGGAAACGATTAACGAAATTTGCGCTTTTTCTGAGCCTGATCGACAAAATTCGCGATTTTCCAGCACCCGACCGAGGAAATTCGCGATTTTCCACGCCTGATCAACAACATTCGCGATTTTTCCGTGCCCGATAGACGAAATGTGCGATTTTTCCGCCCCTAATCGTCGAAATTCGCGATTTTTCTGCGTCCAATCAAATAAATTTGTGATTCTTAACTGACGGAGGAAATTTTTTTCCGCAGCAAATTGACGAAATACGCGATTTTTTCTCGCGATAAACTGGTGAAACTCGCGATTTTTCCGCCGACGATCAACGATATTTTCAATTTTTCTGCACAATATCGAGAAAATTCGCGATATTCCCGTACCTGATTAACAAAATTCGCTCTTTTTTTCGTGCCCGACGAACGAAATTCTCGATTTTCCGCCCCCGATCAATAAAATTCGCGCTTCTTAACGGACTCTGACGAAATTTGCTATTTTTTTCGCGGTAAATTGACGATCTTCGAGATAAACAGACGAAACACGCCATTTTTCTGCAACCAATCAACGAAATTAAAGATTTTTCCGCTCCTAATTGACAAAATTTGCGATTTTTCCATACCCGATCGACGAAATTCTTGATTTTTAACTGACTGATCGAATTTGTTATTTTTCTTTTATAATGTATTTTTTTTTTTTTTTTTTTGCCGCGGCAAATTAACGAAATTCGCGATTTTTTTCTCGCGATTGACGAAACTCACCATTTCTCCGCAACCGATCAACAAATTTTGCAATTTTTTCGCGCATCAACAAAATTGACTTTTTTCGCGTCTGATCAACGAAATTCAATATTTTTCCGAGATCGATGACAAAACTCGCGATTTTCCGTGCCCGATCGACGATGTTAGCAATTTTTTCCGCTCCTCATCTTACAAAATTCGCGATTTTTTCGTGGTTGATCAACGAAATTTGCGATTTTTCCGAACCTCATCGACAAAATTTGCTGTTTTTCTGCACCGGATCAACGAAATTCGCAATTCTTAACCGACTGATGAAATTTTCAATTTTCCAACGGCAAATTGACGAAATTACTGATTTTTTCCTACGACCTATGGACAAAAATTGCAATTTTTTTCCAGTTATAAATTGACGATATGCGCGGGCCACTTTTGGCCCGCTGGCCACTGGTTGTGCATCCCTATTCTAGATGTTTAATTTTTATTTGACTATATTTCTGACTGAAAATTTAGTATGGTTCTGTTTCAAATAAATAATAACTATACAGGGTTCATAACTGTGTATATTTTTAATGTCACTGTTTCCAATAAGTAATTTTTGATATTTTTAACCCCTTAGCGACTAGCGTTCTATATAAATTTTTAATATTGTATCACCAGTTTTTAGAAATAGAAATGTTTACCTAATTGAATCACAGAAATGCTTTGATTAACCTCTTCGCTACTGAGTATTAATGCAGTATTATTAATTATTGTTGAATTATTTCTTCTCCCATTTGACTTCAGAGCAAAACTTTTATTTTATTTGCATTAGTTCGATTATTCGACTTCGAAACATATCATTCTCATATAAATATTATACTTACGTTCGAGTATCATTAATAAAATGGGACAAAACGGACGTCCCCATTTGGAGACCCAGGGAGCGAAGAGTTTAAATTAAGCGAAATTTTTAATTAAAAATTAGTAGTGGGAATAACCATGGATTCCAAGTAGTGATAGACATAATGAATGATTTTACTATCCGAATGAATCATTCGGACATGCGCAAAAGCATAACTGCCACATTTAAAAAAAAAAAAAATTTCATTTTCTACCAGAAATTTCGTATCAAAAAATAAGTTTATTATTTTACTAGGATTAATTTAAGAACCCTGTAAAAGTGTAAACATTCTTTTTATCTTCTAAATTTCTGACGATAATTCAATAAAAAATTGCGAAGGCCGGCCACAATGCTTTTGCTTCTTTTTTTTAAAAAAAATTTTGGTGGTAATTGATTAAAAATATATACAAAGGTTGGAAATTATGTTTTAACGCATGCCCGAATGATTCATTCGAATAGTAAAATCAATCATTCTGCCTATGACTAATTCTGAGCACTTTATATGTACCACATAACTGCAGTGTTGCCAGTGGGCAACTTTTTGTTAATTCAGATTTCTTGATTGGCACCATCTTTTTGAAATGGTAAAATTCGATTTATTTAATGACGTAGTAATTAAGGTGAAAACAAGGGGAATTTTACCATTTAAAAAAAATAGTGCCAATCAAAGAACCTGAATTTTAAAAAAGCTACCCACTGGCAACACTGCAGGTATGTGGGACACATAAAGTGCTCAGAATTAGTGATGGGCAAAATGAATGATTTTACTACTCGAATGAATCATTCGGGCAAGCGTTAAAACATAATTTCCATCCTTTGTGTATATTTTTAATCAATCACCACCAAAATAAAAAAAAAAGAAGCAAGAGCATTGTTACCAGCCTTCAAAATTTCGGAAGATAATTGGTTCAAAAGTTGTGAAGGCTGACAACAATGTTTTTACTTCGTTTTTTTTTCTTTTTTTCTACAAAATTACTCTTGGTAATTGATTAAAAATACATACAAAGATTGGAAATTATGTTTTAACGCATGCCCGAATGATTCATTCGAGTAGTATACCATTTATTCTGCCCATTGCTAATTCTGAGCACTTTATGTGTCCCACATACCTGCAGTGTTGCCAGTGGGCTACTGTTTGTAATTCAGATTTCTTGATTGGCACCACTTTTTTGAACTGGTAAAATTCGACTTATTTAATCACAGTAATTATCCCCTTGAGGGCAAGTAATTGTGTTTCTGTAATTTCGCATTCACACCGGTACCTGCGAAAAGATTTATTGCAAAATAAGGAAAAGCAATTTTAAGACATTTTCCCACCAAAGTTAGAAAAGTAACATTTAATAAAAATTTTCTCGTGCGAATCTTCATTAATTGTAGGTGAGATAAAATATATCCCACCGCCCCTGAAGGGATTAAGGCGAAAAGAAGGGGAATTTTACCATTTCAATAAAATTGTGCCAATACAGAGGAATAGTGTTGCCAATGGGCTACTTTTTTAAAATTCAGATTTCTTGATTGGCGCCACTTTTTTGAAATATTAAAATTTCCATTGTTTTCGCCTTAATTAATATGCCATTAAATAAGAGGCATCTTACCATTTCAAAAAAGTGGTCTCAATCAAAAATCTGAATTTTAAAAAAGTACCCCATATGGCAACACTGAAGAGGAATGAATTTTAAAAAAGCAACCCACTGGCAACACTGTATACGTGACGCTCATTGCGAAGGATTTCTGAATAAAGGGAGGATTTATGAATAAATAAGGTGAAGTTAATTTTTACGAAATAGTTGTATTAAAATATAAGCCTTTTATAACTAGTGTGTCCCACGTAAAACAGGGCTCGAAATGGTCTGGACACCACTAATTTCTTATAGTTTATTTCAGCCTCTTTAATCGCAAAAAATTCTGCCATTACATAAGGCGAAGAAAATTACATCAAAACACTGGCGTCCAGAACATTTGGATACCCGATTTACGCGGGACACCTGGCAACACTAGTTATAACCCATTTTTTTCTATTCCTAAAGAAGGTAGTTGCATGTGCATAGTTTTATTTTATTTTACCATTAACAATTCTTGTATTTTCTTTAGAGTTTTTACTCTATACCCCTGCAAATAAACTCAGATATGGGTCATTAAAAAAATTTCGAGCATTCTCAGTAACTTAAGTGCTGCTCAAAGTTTACCAAATCGTTTTGAGCACATAAATATTCAGCTTCTTTTTCCGAACAGATAAGCATGAGTGACCACTGAAAGTAGAAAAATTCTGCTGACTGCTTTCTATTTTACGGTTGTTGATGTTATTGATGATTATTTTTTGAGAAGCAGAGTAATGTATTTCTCTCTAAGTACGTTAAATTCCGAAAAAGTGGTACCCTGGACTCTTTAGCATATAGCAGGAAAATATATTTGTCGCATGTTGTGCTGAACACTAAATTTCTTATAGTTTGTAGTTTTATGATTTATTTAAATGTAGACATAATTTACATCATTGCATCTGTTAACCCTTAACTGCTGTTAGCGTTCTCACGGACCGCTGTTTTTTTTTTTCCTTTTTCACAGTTTAACTTGTAATTTTCAGTTTAACTATAGATACTCCTTAAATTTTGTTTCTTTTAGACCCTAGTACCATCAATAGAGACTTCTGAATAGGTGAATTTTAAGTATAATAGTCCTGTACATAAAGTTTAGAACAGAAATGGTGTTTTATGAGTTAATGTAGCCTTTTATTCATCATTAGATTAAGAGGTTTCACAGACAGCTCACAGTAGTTATGCGACAATTTTTGTCTAAGCAGTTGAGGGTTAAAGTCTTTTATAGCCTTTAACTGATGTTACAGAAATTGTCACATAACTACTGTGAAATGGTCTGCCAGGCCGCTGCATTAAAAGACGAATAAAAGGTACGATTAACTCTTAGGATGGGGTTTTTGTACTTAACTTTTTTTACAGGACTATTATAATTAAAATTCACCTATTCAAAAGTCTCTGGTGATAGTACTAAAGTTCCAAACGAAACAGAACTTCGGTAGTGTTTGTCGTTAAACTGAAAGTTACAAGTTAAACTATAAAAATTGAAAAAAAAACAGCGGTCTGTCAGACCGGTAACATCAGTTAAAGGTTAAAGTTTGCACGATGGTATAACAGTTGGAATTTAAAATTTCTATTGAATAAATGTAATTTAGCTTTCTTTATTGAACAGATAACCATGAAAAACTACTCAAGTAGAAAAGTTAAGTAGTAGTCGGCTAACTATTTTCTATTTTACAGTTGTTCATGTTTTTTAGGATTATGTTTTAGAATCAGAGTAATGTGTTTCTACATAAATACGTTAAATAAAGTATAAACATTGTCACGACCAGAGCGCCCATATATACACAGGGTAATATTATTTACGAATTTTAATTCTTTTTCCTTTTATAGATGTATGTAAAGTATTTTAATGTATTTGTACTGGTTTACTTGAAAATATATTCAGTGACGCGCCAAGTGCGTGTACAAGGACGCCTAGGGTACCACTGTTTCCGAATAGTAATATTCTCTTAATTAAATCGCATCAGCGCGGTGTGGGCGGGATGACTGCGCAATGTCATCAGGGTTTTACTTTAAGAGAACGGTTGGGTCACTTTACCTTCAAAAGCCCTCTGTGAAGGCATGCAACACATAGCAATATGGCCCAAACTGGCCAATGCTTACCAAAATTCCACCAGTTAATTAATTCACGGAATTTCTTTATTTAAATAAGACGGTTTTTGTCATATTTCTTTTGGAGGCATTGCTTCAGAGAGGACTTTTGAAAAAAAAATGACCGAAAATGTCGTTCTCGTAAAGAAGAATCTCAATGATCTTCCACAGTCATACCGCACCTTTATCTTTGAATCTTTACTTTATCTTTGAAACAGATAAAGTAGTTTCATATGAGTGAAACTTTCTCTTCTCATGGATTTATTTTAAAAGAAAACCATATTAATTTCTATGACTACAATAAATTGCTTTATTAATTAATCACGTAAAAATATTCTTCATTCCGAGAGCAATACTTAAACCTGACGCCTGCGAGTCAGCAAGCTTGCGAACCACCTTTTTTTAGATTCCAAAAATTTACTGTTATTTAAAGATAGAACCTTTGCAATTAAATAAGGTGAAAAATAGCTTTCGGAATTCGCGGTGATAAACTTTTTAAAAGCGGATATATATTATATATATATATATATATGCATTGAAGACGCCTTCATCTACTTTAAATCCATATTATAGTTTGGTATATTCCAGGAAAGTATATCCCTCGCATGTTATGCATCACACTAAATTTCTTATTAGTGAGTAATTGTTGTTTCTTTCATTCATTTAGCTATAAATATAACTTGTGTCCTTATTTCACATGTAATTATATAATTGTTATATATAAGCACTAATATGCATATGACGTATTTAGTGATGTACAAACATAAACTAAAAAAAAAAACAATGCATGTATTATGTTAGAGCATACCATACATAATATTAATCTATGACTGACTTATTCAGTGATCCTCAACTGTGGCCCATGTAGACCGACATTTTTGCACAGAAATTTTCGCTTTACTTAATCGCAAAATTTCTACGATTAAATAAAGGAAAATTACTGTAAGAAAGTGTTAACTCCCCGCATTTCGCAGTTGTAACAAACTTTACTAATTTAATTGTAATTACGTATTTTGCCTAAAACTTAGCTATCATATTTCAAATCGTAGTGATTGAAATGTATATCATGTTAATTTTTTTTCTTTGTAACGTTTCGAATAATTGTTCGAAATTTATTCTTTCAAACATTATTTTAATTGAAAGAAAGTAGCTGTTCCACTCGGGAAGCAGAGGGACCATACTTTACTAATTAATTGTAATTACTTATTTTGCCTCCAACATTTAAACATCCGTATATTTAAAATCGTACTGATTGAATAACATATCATTTTATGTTTTTTGTTTTGTAAATTATTGTTATTTGCAAAATAATCGCTTGAACTTTCATCCTTCCAACATTACTTTAATTGAAATGAATTTATTCAGAATGGATTTAATGTGACTGAGAAAAAGAAAAATAAATATTCCGAAAACTTCTCCTTGAAGTCATGACTATTATTATTGTCATGTACTGTAAACAGAAAATTTTCAAATGCATTGAGTCTCTGAAAAGTTAACCAGTTGAAATTTCTCTGTTTTGAATAAATCAATACGCACATCAATCAATTCAAAAGCACTTATATTGTTATTTTTCTATACCACTAAAAGCATTTCTCAGAATGTAATATGCAGATAGTCTCCACTACGACAGCTTAAAATGAATTATTCATACATCCTTTTTCGATCACGAACACTTTTGCGTTCGAATACGAGAGTATGTCCGTAAAAACAATTATTCTAATAACTCAAAAAGATGCAAAACATTATACAGTCTATAATTTAGTAAATAATGCAAGACGATGAAATGTGCGGTTATTAAAATGATGGCGTATCATGAATTTTACATAGTATTCCTTGTTTCTCTATTACTTTCTATAGTGTTATTTACTTTATATAACTTAAGAGTTGCAATGTGTTTCACAGTAAAAAGATTAAGCATATGAAGAAAACAATGTTAAAAGTTTTTATATCCGCCACGAACTATAGAAATAATTATTCTAATAATTCGAAAAGATGAAAAAAGTTATATTGTAAATAATTTAGGAAATACGAGAAAAGAAACAAATGTGCGGATAGTAAAATGAGATATCATTAGTTTTCTGTACGAATTATTGTCCTATTCTCTACGAGTTATGAATGCAATATATTTTATAAAATTAAAGTTAAAACAGGCACAAATAATGGCATCTGGTAGTGAAAATAATGATGTTGTTTAAAACTAAATTATATTTGTAGAAATATTAGTAATACATCAAGTGGGGACGCAAAGTTAAAGTTAAAACAGGCACAAATAGTGGCATCTGGTAGTGAAAATAATGTTGGTGTTTAAAATTAAATTATATTTGTGGAAATATTAGTAATAAATCTAGTGAGGACACAATCCGCTGGTCGACTGAAAAGAGCATTCTTGTCACTGCAAAATTAAATCCAACTATACAGTAAAATCTGCGAGAACGGAATCTGTCTATAACAGATTCCTGCCATAAACGAAAACTTTGATGTTCACAGTGAAAATAATATTATACAATTAAGTTTCTTAAATGGAAAGCTGTGTAAGTCCAAATTTTTCTCCGGTCCCTAGATATTCCGTCTTAGCAGGTACTCTTTCTGTATTATCATAAAATATCATTTTAATTCTTCTTTTATAGATATAGTGCTTTCCACCTACTGATTTCTGGATAATATTTAAATCAGGAGAGGGTTATTCTAATTTACGGGGAAGTGGACGTTCAAAACCATTTTCTTCATTATTCACTTAATTATAATATTATTAATCATTTTTAATGTGTGTAATTGATTAGGTTATTAATTAAAATATGTTAATTAATCCCTTTAATTAAAAATAGTCCAAGCACATTAAATTTGGATTTAGAAACCGGGAGTTTTGTTAAATGGTAGCTTTATAACTTTGCAACAAAATTTGATATGCGTTTTAAAATTATACTAATATATTGAGAAAAAATAACAAAACACTTTCATTTTTTTCATGAAATTTCACTTTAAAAAGTTATGCAACTACCAAATTTTACTTTTACGTACAGTACATGCATGCATATTAATACTAAGTTTTGAAATATAGCATACTGCAAGCAATAATACTTAATACGATGGAAAGTGGATAAAAAAATAACACACATGAAACATTTTGAATATACTAACTCTACGAACTTTCTGATTTTGAGAAAGCGTGATTTAAAGTTTTTTTTTTTGTGTAACTCAGGTATGGTGTACAAATTTGAAACGCTTTTAACTTTTCTGAGAATCGTTGCAATTGCATGCCATTTTTTGCAAAGGATGCAGTTAAGGCTATATTATATTAAAAAACCAAACAAAAAAAAAACAACCGATTTTTTAGTCGATTTTTGCCCAACTGAATGTCATCTCAACTGAAATTGTTCTTAAAATTTCTCCTGTCACATGAATTATCAGAAAAATTTATTTCAAATCCAGACGGTATTCATTCTCCGGGTATCTCCCCTCAGCTATTGGCGCTATTTTGAGAGTAGCGCAGGAGGTTCGTGGAGTGAAAATCAGACAGCAGACAGGCCATATGCTACATTTGTCAGTAGCTCTTAAACACCTATCAGATTCACCAATTTTTCGAGCAATTTTTGAGTGAACTCTTGATTTCCTCCAACTTTTCGCTAAATATTGTTTCAACACCCAGTGTGATAGCAAACAGCAATATCCCCAATATTTTATCCACAGCTCTAAAAAGTCGGGGGTAGCCGTGACTTCCCCCCCCCCCCCCCCAACTTTCAACATTTCAGCCAATCGGAGATAAGCGATTTATACGAATAGGCGATAAATATTAACGGCTGGTACTAGTAGTACTGGTTTTCCTCCAACTTTAACAACGACAATTGTAACCTTTTTCTCCCTTTGAACAGAAAAAAGTTGGGGTTAAAATCGGCTGAAAAGTTGGCTGCTCAAAAAGTTGGTGAATCTGCTAGCAGCTTTAGGCAGCAGCGTTGTTGAAAACCTCGTATTTATGTTTACCGCATGTTTGAGCAATGTTATAGTATAAATACGAAAACTTACTTTCCAGCTAAGGATAAAATAAATATGAATTTAAAACAAAGAAAATTATTATAAAAAATTGTAGTAATCTTACATATTTATGAAAGTGCTATAGTGCAGTAACGCTTAAGGTTGAGACATCCCTGGACATAAAAAACAGAGAGAGGATTATAAAAAAAGTCAGTAGTTCTGAAGCAAGGTGCGCTGAAAATTACGCGTGTTCTCCACAAAAACGCTTGTCATTCCAGTTTCTTAAAAAATCATAATTTTAGAAACAAATACTTAAATTTATCACTAATGAATAACACAAAAACGAGAGAATTGTCAATTGGATCCAAATGTAATGTCCATTACTACTGGGCAGTGGACAAAATCTGACTTACCTTGATAAACAATCATCTTGAAATTAATTATTATAACATATATATAGAAACACAACATCTCAAGTTGAAACGTTATACTCTCCTTAATAAAATAAAATAAACAACGTGAATAATTGATTCACAATACATTTATTACTAAATAGGTGCAAGTATATAAAAGTTTTAAAAACATTTTAAACTATTCAAGATGTTAAAAACATTGATGTCAGAACATGTCAAAAATGCCTAGCACTCTCAGCTAAATATTAGACGTCATCAGAGGAAACTGCTGTAGCTTCAAAGACATACTCTGTTTAAGTAGAAGAGGGTGAAACCAAAAACAACAAAAAGGAGGGAGGGAAGGAAGGAAGATAGAGGTGGTGCTATGGATAAACAGGAAACACCGGAGGGAGGAGAAGTTTTGGTTTCACCCTCTTCTATTTAACCAAAGTATGTCTTTGAAGCTTCTATTGCACCCCCCCCCCCTATTTTCCTTCCTTCCCTTCCTCCTTTTTGTTGTTTTTGGTTTCACCCTCTGCTACTTAGTCAGCGTATGTCTTTGAAGCTACAGCAGTTTCCCTGATGACGGCAAATATTTAGCTGAAAGCGCTAGGGATTTTTGAGATGTTCTGATACCAATGTTTTAAACAACTTGGATAGTTTTAAATTTTTTTTTTAAACTTTTATATACTTGCACCTATTTAGTAATAAATTTCTTGTGAATCAATTATTCACGTTATTTTATTAATTATTATATTCTTCATAATAATCTAAGTCAAGATACTCAAAGTGAGCATGACATCATATGACCGAGTAATTTAAAATACGTGTGGAGAATCTCAAAATATTCTAAAGTATTCATCTAATATCTTATTGTATAGCATTCAAAATATATTTTGTTACCATACTAAAAATGACATAGATTCAAATACACTTCAAATACCGGTTGCTTTTAAAAAGGGGATAAAATTCTTGTATTTATTTTCTTGAAGTAGAAAATTTCGATCTCAAAAGTTCTTCAAAATCAGATTAAAAAAATACTGAAGACTCTTTTAAATTCTGTGTGAGTTTTATTTGACTACTACTAAGATGAATTTAATACGTTTCAAATACTGAAAACAAAATTAGGGCTTTGTTCGAAATTCATATAATTCTTTGCAAAATTTAATTTAAATCGATTTGGGATCTTTTTAAAGAAGTGTTTTGTTGGGAATTTTTAAAGAGAGAGGTAAATCCAAGCCGATATTTTAGCGGTTCTGTGATTTTTGTTTATTAGTTTAATGTATTTCTTATTGCTATACGTCAAGGATATATGTTTTCTGCTACTGAATGCTGCGACGTAAGAGATTTTTACGTAAGAGATCGTAAGAGACGTAAGAGATCCTTGGCCTTTATTCATCTCAATTAATTTTAAAAAGAAATTGATGTTGAACTAATTAAATTTGTAGAGCTTTTGTCGGTAAATATTTTTTCAATGCATTTAATATTATAAAAGAATTATATAATGCCGGATTTAGATATAAAGTACATACACTGCCCAATTTGATGGAGGATTTAGAATAGCGGCATAGTCAGAGGAGGGAAGGGGTTATAAATACCACTCTCTTCGAATAGAAATTATATTCATATTTAATTGCAGATTTTTTCGATTATAGTGTGATAAATTTCTATCCGAAGAAGGAAAGTGTATATCCCCCCCCCCCCCCTCGCAGCCATCTTTACTTTTTTCTAACAAAATGTTTCAAAAGTTTCACAGATTGTTTTGAGGAAATCATTCTAAAGAAATGAATTTTTAGCTCATTCCCCTTTGTTGCTAACTAAAAATTATTTACAATTAGTTTTAACTTGTTTTTATATATGGCAACTTATTAGAATAGAACGCCATAAGGAATATAAATATGTAATAAAAGAGCACGAACCAAATCGAGGGTAAACATTTTTGGCTACCTACGTATTATTCATGCCAGATCAGATACATCAGGCAAACAATAACGCCTATTATAATTATTGTAGCAACCCTTTCTTTTTCTACATTGTGACTAAATTTTATATTCTGTATTTTTAATTGTGACGTGTATTTTAAATTATTTTCTTTCTACTTTTTTTTTCTATTCTGTAATTTAAATAATCCCTTTGAAGGATATCCAAGGAACTGTAACAGAATCCATTCTTTATTTCAGGAATGTTGTACGATTATACCAAAAATACATGTGTGTTCTGATTACCACGAAATGAAATTACACATTTAACATTTGATTATTATGACTATTTTTATAAACATTAGTACCATAATTTGGAAAAAAAATATACTGTGTGGTAGGTTTCTCTTAAAAATATCTTAGTATACGTCTATGGCATATATTATTTTTCTAAATCTGGTACGAATGGAATAAAAAATAGTGAACAGGGACGTATATATTGGTTGCTACCAGTGTTGCAAACATACCCACCTTTTTTATTAAAAAAAAAAAAAAAAAAAAAAAAAAAAAACTATTATCGTATCAGAATTTCTGTATAGAAATTTTCATTGTATGGTATTACGAATGTCTACCAGGCGAAAGAGTCAAGGAGTTAATATAATGTATGCTGTTTGAAGAAAATATGTACTCTTCTGTTTGTCATAATAAATCTGGGATTATTTCAATGCAAAAGCATAGCAAGGAGCTAAAAAAGATTCCAAACAATTTGTTTAAATTATCTTCATTTCACTTCATACTTTTTTTTTGTTTAAGATAGACATCGAAGTGGCTTCTGTTTGGCCACTATGATTTCCAGACGATAATCTCCGTGGCAAATTTCTGCAACATTTGCAAAATAAACCTACCGCGAAGTTGCTTCCTGCAATATTTGAAAGAGAAAACAAAACTATTGTTTGAAAATAGCGGTACACATGAAGATCATTCCGAGGCGTTTTAAAGACAAATGCAAGTATAATTCATGATATTATTTCTAAAAAAATAACTATATTGATAAATATTTCCTGTTGTAATATGAAAAGCACTTTTATCGAATCTACATTAATAAAAGAACAAATCGCTCTGTGTGTGTATGTGTGTGTCTGTTGGCGATGGCTAGCGAAAACTACCGCACGTAGAAGTCTAAAAATTCAGGTGTGATTAGTCCAAGAGAGGTCCTGATGCACCTGAGGCTCAGAATTTTAATTTTTTTAAGGGCCGGGGCCCCTGGGCTCCTTTCAGTTGTAATGCACTAAAACGTTAATAACATACCTCTTTTCTATCGGATCTTCTTCGTTTCAGGGTTAAATTCTCCTTTCAGTTTCTGCCCCATTTCTACATTTCACTTAAGACCCTAGCACCCTTGCAAGGGGCCCAGTACAGGGCCTCTTGAAGTTTTAGTGCACTAAATAGTTAATAACATGCCTGTTTTCTATCCGATCTTCTTCGTTTTTGAGGTGAATTCTCCTTTTAGTTTCTGCCACATTTCTACATTTCAGTTAAGACCCTGGAACCCTGTCATGGGGTCCAGTACAGGGCCCCTTGAAGTTTTAGTGCACTAAATTGTTAACAACATGCCTCTTTTCTATCCGATCTTCTTCGTTTTTGGGGTGAATTCTCTTTCCAGTTTCTGCCCCATTTCTACATTTCACTTAAGACCCTGGCACCCTTGCAAGGGGCCCAGTACAGGGCCCCTTGAAGTTTTAGTGCACTAAATTGTTAATAACATGCCTCTTTTCAATCCGATCTTCTTCGTTTTTGGGGTGAATTCTCCTTTCAGTTTCTGTCCCATTTCTACATTTCACTTAAGATCTTGGCACCCTTGCAAGGGGCCCAGTCGAGGGCCCCTTGAAGTTTTAGTGCACTAAATTGTTAATAACATGCCTCTTTTCTATCCGATCATCTTCGTTTTTGGGGTGAATTCTCCTTTCAGTTTCTGACCCATTTCTACATTTCAGTTAAGACCCTGGCACCCTTGCAAAGGGCCCTGTACAGGGCCCCTTGAAGTTTTATTGCACTAAATTGTTAATAACATGCCTCTTTTCTATCCGATCTTCTTCGTTTATGGGGTGAATTCTCCTTTCAGTTTCTGCCCCATTTCTAAATTTCAGTTAAGACACTGGAACACTGTCAAGAGACTCAGTTCAGGGCCCCTTGAAGTTTTAGTGCACTAAATTGTTAATAACATGCCTCTTTTCCATCCGATCTTGTTCGTTTTTGGGGTGAATTCTCCTTTCAGTTTTCTACCCCATTTCTACATTTCAGTTAAGATCCTGGCACCCTTGCAAGGGGCCCGGTATAAAATGCACTAAATTGTTAATAAATTGTTTCCTTTTAATCTGATCTTCATTTTTGGGATATTTTATCCATTTAGTTATTCTCCCGTATCTACATTCCAGTTAAGACCTTGGGCCCGGTCCAGGGCCCCTTAAATTTTCCGTGTGCCTTGCGTTTTTCACACCCTAATTTTCTCACCTTCGCAATGCGTAATTTTAAAGTTGAATCTTAAACTCTTCTCCTCAGACCAACACTCACATATTTTTATTGGGGCCCTAGGGCCCTTTTTTAAGCATTTCCCTAAATTTTTTCACATTTATTTTAAATTATATTCTAATGATTAATTCATACCCTATGCTTAATCTCGACTAATCAAAGATCTAAAACGCTAAGTACTAAAACGTTGTAACATATCTTCCTGTTAGCGCCCTGCTCTCAACTATCAGTTGGCCCCTTTTGGGCTCCCTATTATAACTCTCTTAAAAATAGTCCGATTCGCTAGCTTTTTTTTTCTAACAACATCTGAGGTTCTCCAGCTATTACATGAACGACAAAAAAATATATATTTCAGGCTTCAACTACCACCAATTTTGAATATAAATCGTCCTCTTAGGGCCTTTGGTTCATCTTCATTAAAAATGACCCGAGTTCCTTGCAATTTTCTTTACCATAGTTCTAGAGTCCTCAGATTACATTGAAAACTACTAAAAAGTATATTTATACCAAACTACATGCCACTTAAGTCCCTTCCCCCTTGGGGCCTGGTACAAGGCCCCTTGAAGCTTTTGCACCATAAATTATTAATAAATTGCCCCTCTTAATCCGATCTTCATTTTTGGAACTATTTTTCCATTTAGTTATTCTACAGTTTCTATATTTCAGTTAAAATCCTGGGGCACCTTAGGATCCTGTAGAGCCCGACCTGGGGCCCCTTGAACTTTTTGTGTGCTATGCATTTTTTACACCCTAATTTTTTCACCTTCTCATGGCATAATTTTAAAATTGAGTCTTGGACTCTTCCCCTTAGACCAACACCCTCATATTTTTATTGGAGCTCTAGGGCCCCTTTTTAAAAATTTACCCCATTTTTGCGCATTTCTTTAAAATATTATTATAATGATTATTTCATACCCTATGATTAATTTTGACTAATTGAAGATCTTGCATGCTAAGTACTAAAACAATTAAACATGTTTTCATGTTAGGGCCCTGCTCTCAACTATCAGTTGGGCCCTTTTGGGGCCCCTGTTATAGCTCCCTTAAAAATGATCCGATTCACGAGCTTTCTTTTCTAACAACTTCTTAGGTTTTCCAGCTACTACATGAACGATAAAAAGAAAATTGCAGACTTCAGCTATCACCAATTTTAAATATTAATCATCTTCATGGGGCCTTTGTTGCAGCTTCTTTAAAAACTATCTTATTCTATTGCAGTTTTCTTTAAGATAGTTTTAGCGTCCTCCAGCTACTTTAAAACCCCTAAAAAATTTTGTTATACCCAACTACATTCCAGTTAAGACCCTGGCCTGCAGGGCCCGGTCTTTCTTTATACCTCAGCTACCACCTTTTTCGAACATTAATCTCCTTTTTCAGCATTAACTTACGTCTACTCACTACAGCCGTAAATTAAAAATCGCGTTACTTTAAAGGTAACTTTAGATAAGGGATTTCATTCGTTTATTAAATATCGTGTTAATGCTAACAGTAATTCTTGACATTTACAATGTTGAGGAGGCATCTTCCACCGCTTGGAGGCGGATTATTTCCTCGGGTTTAAGGGCCCAATTTCAACGGGATTTGCTTCCTTCAACTTAGATTACCATTCAGCTACTTTCTGTATTATGAAATTTTACCTTAGACTTTAGTTACCAACATTTTCTAACATTAATAGTGCTATTTTTTTTTTTTTTTTTTTTTTTTTTTTCTTGTTTCTGTGGGCTTGATTCCTACGAGGTTTGGCTCACACTACTTGGTGTTTTTTTCCGATTGTCTCCGGCACATGCTGGCACTTCCGGTAAATGTTGCCATATGTAGTGGGGATCTAGATTACAGGTTCGTTCGGAAAGAAGTTTGATGAGAACACATTATAGACGCTTCGGAAGGCAATGGGGCCTCCAAAATGAGGTTAATTTAAAAGAATTTCCAAAGATATAAAATCATACAAACTTAAGTTTTGTTTAAGGTTATTATTTACAAACCCTGGGCCACGCCGGGCGGGTCTGCTAGTACTAAATAAAACATGCTGTTAAATCTAATTCTTTCGCATGTATTACAATTTCTAAATACTTTAAACTATTTTTTTCAACCATCTGAGTAAAAAATTGTGTTTTAATTTTATCGAACATGGAAACTTTTCAAAGTATCGATTTCTTATTTGAAGGATGTGATGAAAAAACACAAATTCCGACATAAAGTATTTTTTCGAGTATATTAACGTTCATAGGGATTAAAATTTCCGTAGATTTTATATCGACATATACGTTATTTTTTTGTTAAAAGTATTTGACATAATATAATGTATTTACAAAAGTTACAAGTTACAGTTTTCAGTTTAAGCACTGTTAAAAAGTTAAAAAATAATTTCTTGTTAGTCTTTCAGCTAAAAATATTTAGGCTTAGACAATATTTTTAAGGGGGAAAATGACTTGTTAAACACTTTGTATAAAGATTTTACTTTATCGTGCACGAAGTATTTCAATAAAATATTAGTACATATTCCATTGCTATTTATTAGGATGATATAAAAAAAAAATCAGTTTTTCTAATGATTTGATATATTTTCTGCTAAAATTTTCCCGCAGTTCTGAATTTGTACAAAAATATAATATATTAATGCATTTATTCACCAACCACCCCAACTGTCAGTTAAGCACGAAAACCCTGATCGAACTCTCAAATGGTATTCATCATTAATCTGATTAGACTTCGGCCACGATCAGGTCCAATCAGGTTAATCGTGAATTTCATCTAAATGTTCAAACGAGGTTTCACGTTTAACCGATAGTTGAGATAGATGGTGAATACGAACGTAAAACTGTTTATATTAGTCAGCGTTATTGTGTGTCTAAAGAGACCGCTGCGCGTAGAGCTACAACATTTGGCAGAAAGATACCTGCATGTCTGAAGTTCTGCACCTCGAAACCAGTTTTTAGATTTTATATTGGAATTTTATAAATTTAATTTTTATGCGATTTTTAGCGACTTTTGAGGTTTTTCGGCTATTTTTTTGACACCAGTAACTAATTGCAGCTTTAATCTATATTAGCCCAATAAAATAAAGCTTTTTCAGTCTTCGTATAGCGATTTGTTTCATGCAAATTTTAGCGTATTTTGCGTTCCGTGCGGCTATTTTTTGTTATTTGTTAAAGGAATGCAATTTCTATCTTTTAGGCCAATTTAATAAATTTTGATCCCAGGTACTCTTTAATTCTGCGCGAATTTTTTATGCCATTTTTTGCGTTTTCTTGCATTTTTCGGTGATTTTATGACTTTGAAAATAAATCCGGTTTTAATTTTTTACCCCAATATAGTAAATGTGATTTTGATATTTTTTGATGTTTCGATGCTGCAGATTAAACTAGGCTTATTTAACGTGATGCGGCGCCGTGCGATTTTTTAACTAAGCCGAGCTATTTTTTAAATGCACCGTGCTATTTTTAAAGTGCGCCGTGCTATATTTTAGTTGCACCGTGCTATTTTTTAGGAGCGTCGTCCTATTTTTTAAATTCGTTATAGATTTTCTGAGAGCGCCGCACCGATTTCTCTAGAACGAGGGGTGAATCTGTTCAAAATTTCTGCGTACTTAAGACTTTCAGTTCCAAAAATTTAAAAAAATCGATCATCAGCCCGAAAATTCCGACATAAAAAAAAGTCCTCATTTTTTTCTAAACATAAAACCCTAATAATGGATATTAACCACGTGACAATCGTATTTCTACGAATATTTACATCAGGAATTCCCATTTTCAGATGCAGGTACACCTTTTTTAAGAGGCTTTTTTTTTGGTGGGGAATGGGCAAAGTTTTCATTGGGGGGCAGACATTGCAATTGCCTGCGGGATTGTGCGAATCGCTCACAAAATAGAAAACTCCCACACAATTAAGAAAGCTGTGTGGTATTTTATCCCTTTTAATTTTTGCACTGTCTTCAACTACGATTTTTTTTTTTTTTTTTAATTTTCGAGGAAGCTCGCGATTTTTTTTCAGAGTTTCGCAAAATCAATATCGCGAATTTCTCAAAGATTCCAGAAACAAATAGCGACTTACTTCAACTGGTCCCTGAAAAAAATTGCAAATTGCAATAATTGGTTGCGTTAATGTATTGAAAATTTAGTCGAATGATCGCGCAAGAAAAAATTGCAAATTTTGTCAATTTTTTGCCGGAAAAAGTCACGAATTTTGGTTCACGATCGAGGGAAAATTTCGCAAATTTCGTCAAAAAATCGCAAAACAAATAGCAAATTTTGTCAAAAAAATCGCAAAACAAATAGCAAATTTTGTCACTAGTCGCGGAAAAGAATGAAATTCGTCAATCGTTCTAAAAAATGCTAATTTCGTCAAACGATCGTGGGTGAAAATCGTAAATTTCGTCAAATGGATTGCATTGGTTTAAATAAGCGGATTTTTCCATGGATAGGGTTTCTTTTCTTTCTTTTTTACATATAAACACGGTTGATATCATCTTAGTTTTAATTTATAATTATCCTTGAATCGAATAAAAATACTTAAAAGTAGAGTGCTGCAGCGGGTCGAGTAACTACATTTTACCGAGGGTGTTTTTTTTAGGGGATTGTAGTTAAGTACGTTTTTGCAATATTGTAAGAGAGTTTGCAATACAGTGAAACCTCTCTGTGTGACCACCTCCATTAAGCGACCACCTCCCTGTACGACCATTTTTTCATGGAACGAAATTTATTCCCATATGCTCAATACTAATTTTACCTCCATTCAGTAACCATCCCAGTTGAACTCCCGCCATGAGCGACCAATTTCTTTAAAGAAAATGAAACAAATTCCGTTTTTCCTGGTCGCTTGAAGAAGGTTTTATTAGAAAATAATTCCGGAGAGCGCATTATACATCAAACTTTTAAACTAAGTTTAGATTTTTTTTTTTATTCCGGTAACTTTTGAGTGTTTAAACCCCTTTGTGCCTTTTTAAGCAATGGATTTAACTCTGATGACAAATTAATAATGATAGTCAACTCTCAAAGAAATAGATAAATTAATGAAATCGTCATTATTTGTTTCCGTCCAAAAAAATTGCATTTACTTACTGAACTTCCAAAGACTTGGAAATAAAAGTTATAAATGATAAAACCGTAAAATCAAAGTAATCGTCAATGTATTCATTTTTTAAACTCTGCAGTAATTAACTTATGTAATTATAACTTTTGTTTTGATACTTAAATTTTTATTTTTTTTCCTAATGTGAAAAATAAATTTTAGCAACGTTAATTGTTACATTTTTTCAACAATTAAAATCTAGATTTAAACATGACCTCCATTAAGAGACCACCTCTTGGAGTGACCAATTTTTACTGGAACGGAACGTGGTCGCTTTAGGGAGGTTTTACTGTATATTGTTGAAATGAAGTTATTTAACGAACTTTTTTTTCTGCTTTATTTATGCTGTTTTTTCTTCAATGCCCTTTTTATTACTCATGATGCTTTTTTTTCTACTCTGTGTTCTTTATCTTCTTCTCCATACCATTTTTTTTGTCCGTCATGTCATTTTAGCCCCGTCGTGCCATTCCCCCTCCCCACCACCTTGCAGTGTTTCTTTTCAAGAATAAACTTTATATACGAGTTTTTAACATTCGTAAAAAGAATCTGGTTTTAATATCTTATCGCAATAAAGTAAATTTTATTCCATGCTATTTTTGAACTTTTTCTAAAATTTTTATTAGCTTTTTCGCTCTATTTCGCGTTTCGAGGCGGTTTTTAACCCGTTTTTTCTGAAACGAAAAGAGCTCTGCAGTAAATTTTGCTACTGCTGTGATTAAATTCAAGCTGAAAAAAGGCCAAATCAATGCCTATAATAACCAGAACAATGGTAGTTAAAATTTGAATTAAATCTTGGCCTAAATGAAAAATCACATTAATTCAAGGTTCGTTAATTTCAAGACCTGAGCCATCGTAGCCCGCAGTGGTGTACGCTGCCGAAAGCAGTTTGGCCTCCAAAACTAGATTCCTTTAATTCGATATTCGTTTGAAAATAACACCAGCTAAGCGGTCGTACCTTCACTACCTACATCATAAAGAAGATGCTTTAGAAATACTATAGTTTCTTTGACAAAAGACAAAATGTTGTGTGTTTTCATTCAAATAGTGTCATTTTTCATACTGCTGAAATATATTAATTTGTAATTTAATATACCATTAATTGTTAAAGATTGATAAATGCATTTTATTAAATACGTTTATTTAACACCTTGGTGTATAAGTCGTGCAGTCATACAAGCGCTTAAATATAATGACTTTCTTATAAATACATGTATTTTTTTTTTCTGTATTACACTCAAAATCTAAAATTCACTTATAGACAGTAGATAACTGGTTATGGCTAATTAATAAGTTAGAAATAACATAAAATTACAATGTTTTAACCCTATTTTCGTATATCTACGGCCGCCTTGGCTTAATATGGAATAACTGCATAATATACTAAATCAGAGTTGTGTTCGAGTAGCTTCATGAAATAAATATAACGTATAGAATTGGCATTAGCTACATACATGTATTGACCAATTTCACTGTTTATACTTTATGTAATTATGCATAAGTTAGTACGTATTATTTCAACTTTTATACAAACCGAAGCGTTATGTGAATTTTCAAAGTTTCTTTTACACCTCTTTATTTTTGGATATCGATTCTCAAAGTTCAAAAAATAATTTTTTATGAAACTGTATACCAATTTACGTATCAAATACATCTTTTAATATCTTGTTTAAATCTTCATCGTCTTTGTGTGAGATCCAATAAATATATTCCCCATATCGTGCTTCTCTCATTCTGTTAACGGCATTAGTGCTTTGAAAAATTTCCACGGAAAACAAAATTGCGAAAATCGAAATTTCAGACAGGAGAGCGTGCTAATGCCATACACGTTTCGCCGGAAAACTGAATCGAAAATTTTTGTCCAGCTTTAGTTCGTTTGCATATTTATTTAACTCTCTTTGCTCCCATTAACAGATTAACTTCATTCACTTCTCAAGGTTTAACGGACTGTGCGAGAATTTTAAACAGCCATTTTGTTTAAAGCCTTCCGTCTCCTTTTAAGAGGAACAGCTTTACTTGCCAGCTTTAGTTTCGTATATTCTTGCACAAGTTTCTCCATTCATAAATGATACTTAGTGAAAGACTCTAGGAGCAGAGCGGAAGGAAATAAAAATTAAATCTAAGCTTACAGCCAAGTTTTGGTAACAATAGGACTGATGGACCAAGTTTAAAAATAATCTCAAAACTGCTAAAGTTTTAAAAAAAAAATGTATTTCATGCTAGAAACTTTGCTAAGCCTGGCTACCTTTTTTTAATTAAAAAGAGTAAAAAAATATTAAAACTTTATTAATTTAAGAATAAGATATGATTATTCTTCAAAGAAAAATTTTCGTTTTGTTCTGTAAATTTTTAATTCATCAACTAAGGAGGAATAGAGAAACAATAAATGTTCCCCGTTTTGATGCGTTTCTAGATTTAAAAATGGATAATGAACCATATTCTACTATGGATTCTAAGATTTTCATTCTTTACTACAATTTAATGGGTTCAATCGAATTTTTTTTTTTTTTGTTATACATGTTACAGTTAAAAATGAAGATTATTTATTTAGATTTTTAATAAAAAATATTTTGGTTGATGTTATGTCTCTATGCATATTTTAAATTGTAAGCTTCTTTCCTCTAAATTTTAGGCTTTAAAAATTACCGAGTATTTAGTGAACTCTATACCTAAATAATAAGAACCGTTAAAAGTATTATTAAGTAAAATATGTAGCTAAATAGCAAGAACTTAAAACATTACATAATATTAAGTAAAATATATATTTAAATAATATGAACTGGATCAAAATATTAACACGACTATGAGTTGATAAAAGAGAATATTTTATTTGTGCTTAGAGATATATGATATATATATATGTCAGTGGCGTGGCGTGAAAATTTTCGGTGGTCATCGCAATTATTTAAGTTTGTGGTGAAAAATTATTAACTCTAAAATTCAATGGTTGAATGTTCAAAAAAGAAACTTTAAATATTACCTTCACTTATACATGAACTCCAAATGTTCTGCTGAAACTGGATCGTAGAGTTTTAAAAGCTTATTAAGAGTTTTAAAATATTGCTTGGTCATCGCCGCATCCAGCGATGACCGGACGCCACGCCACTGATATATGTGTGTGTGTGTGTGTGTGTGTGTGTGTGTGTATCTTTTAAATGAATTAGTATATTCTAAGAGTTTTTTATTTTTACATTTAAATAAATGTCATGATTTGTTGCTTAACCTTTAAAGATTGAAAAGGAATGATGGAGTGCGCCACTCAGTAAAATAACAGCTGCTAATTTCAAAATAATTGTGATTAACAACTGCACTCGATTTACCCTCATCCCAAAGACCCTTCAACGTTCAACTAATGTTTAAAGTTCAAGTTAGCAAATATATTTTTTTTAATTATCTTTAGTTATTTTTAAAGATAAGTCACAATGTAAAAAAAATATGTAACGTTACTCCAGAAAATTGGTGGAAACCTTGCTGCCTCTATTTTATTGAGTAATTTATGCAATATAACTGGTGTTAATATTACACCAGTTATATCAGTTTAAATTGCACCATTATATAAGTTAAATTACTTTATAAAATTCGAGGCAGCATGTTGCCACCAATTTTATGGAGTAACGTTACATAAATATTTTACAGGGCACCACTTGCATACGGAATACTCCGACCGTGTATTTGCGTAAATTCTTATATTTATTTTTGAATTAAATTATTTTTTGATGTGATATCTATTACTTTTATGCTTTGAAAGGCGTTGGATTACGACTCCTATGTCTTTGCAAACCGTGTTATATTAGTTCTAATTAAATAAGTCTTTTTTTAGCTATTTGATATTTATTACTTTTATATTACTACTGGACATTGAATTACACACAAATATGATTAAAAATATCTATTTATGCTTTAAAATACCTTGCCGCATACTGTACGCCACCGTTGTTTTTATGTTAACATGAACCGTCCGTGTCTTTAAAATTTAATGTTTTCAGGTCCAGATGCAAGGTTTATGCCCCTTTTTAAAAAAAAAGAAAAAAAAATGCAACTTACAGTAAGGATTAATGAATTTTCATACATTAAATATATGTAAATGATATTCGTTTCGATGCATAAATGTTTAATATAAATGTAGAAACTTCTCTATTGCACGTTAAAAAAGGTTTTCGGTGTAGCATAAATATCGTGTAAAAAAAATATTCAATTAAATAACTTTATTTTTATAAACGTCTGAAACATTGGAGTATATCTAAAGGGATTATTCTAGAAAATAGTCGGCACTTGTATGAAACAATTTTCGGAATAGAGTCTCTTAACGTGGGTCTTGACTTTAATTGCATAATTTATGTTTTTGAATTTTTTATTTAAATAATTAATAGCCTATTTATTAAATTTTGGGATATTCATACTCCAAATATGCAATAAAAGGTAAAATAGAATTCAAATAAAAATTAAACAATTATGAAAAATAAAAATTTGTGAATTAAAATAATGCATTTAGAAAGAAAATACGAAAATTTTACGAAATAAATTTAATGAATTACATAAAATTAAAATTATGGATTAAAATTTTCACCGTCTATAAAATCATTGATAACTTTTAGATTACACCCATGTAATCATTCAAAATGTAAAATAGTACATAAAGAGTTCTTTTAATTTGAGATTTATGTTTGGAAATAAAAAAAGATAAATGTTTTTCAACATATAAACAAATTCAAAAACAAACTTTATCCCAAAACATGAAATGAAATTAATCGTTGAGAGTTGGTAATTTTGTTTTCTCTTTACCATAAGGATTATTAATTCATAGTTTTTCCACTACTTTCGAATAAGAATAATTGTTTTTTCCTTTTACACCAAATTACTCTTTTTAAATAAAGTCAGTCTTTCTGTTATGAAATAGTGGCATTCGAAAATTGGAAAGTTTGCAGCTATAAAATATAAACAACAGCATACATCTATTTGTATGACTTCGAGGTATTTAATTGGTTTTAAGCCGTTATGCACTCGCTGTACTTTTAAGTACTATTAAAGAAAATTAAATTTTAAATTGATTTAATCCGTCTAATAATAAAAATTTATTTTGCTTTTCATACAAAATACTTTGTTGGATCACATATAGAAATTACAGCGAAATAGTGGAAGCTAAATATTTTGTAAAGTAATAATTTTCCCAACCATTTACATGAGTGTAGCCCTTCTTTTATTAAAATATGTTCTATGAAACATTTTCAACTACAAAAACCTTTTCATTTACAGATAGAATCATAATACATTTATTTACATTGTTTTTATAAAGAATTGTGAGATTTCCTAAACAGCATTTTTTGTTAATTGACCTAATTATCCTTGTAAATATTTTATAAAAAGAGCTATAACTACTGATTTATTAAATCAGTTTTATCGAAAACCTTACATAAATTATATATATAATGGCGCAAAGTGTATAACGCTTCCGGAGTGAACTCATCCGGATCTTGATAATCTTTCATTAAAATCAGCCATTTTATTTCGGCCATGTTAGGCTTAAGCATTTCGATGCCGTATTATAAGTCGAAAAACTGCCTTATTTAATCTACGTTGTATAACATCTATCTTTCTTCAGTTTTTTAAAACCTTCAAAAACTATCAAATCATCATTTATATTAAAACGCAAAGGTAAAATTTTAAGTAGACCCATTTTGCGACATCTGCACATGCATCAACCCTGTTCAATTTAGAGGGATCGAGAAGGAGTTCTCGGTGGCTGAGCGGTCTGAAGCAGCAGTTTATAGTGCCGATATTTTGTAGTGCATAGCAGGTTCGAACCCAATTCCCGGCAAAATTATTTCTATATTTTTCGCGATAAGTTATTTCAATAATGATATATTTTATTAGGAGGAGAAGTTATATGATTTTTATTTTTTTATTATTATTATTTTAATGCTTTATAATTCAATAAAATTTAACGCTGAACAGTATTTAAAATAATAATAATAATTTTATATTTAAAATATTTAAGCTAAAATATTTTTAATGTAATTATCAATTAAATAAATTCAGCTGATCTACAATTTTTGTTATATCTTCTGACCATTATCAAGAATATATGTGTGTGTGTCAGAAAGAAAAGTTTGCTTTTCTTTTCCTTAAAAAAAGAAAACGGAAAGAAATAAAGATATTCATATAAGAACTATACTAAAAAATTACCTTGGTATCCATTGTTTAATATTTCAAAAATGTATAAAAATGTAAAATAAAATCAAGTAATAAAAATTATATGCTGCACCAAGTTTCAAATTTGGGCTTTTAGAGAATGAGACTGATTAAAATAAAATTCATGGCAACTGTTAATGGTCATGTAGTTAAAAAATCATAATAAATAAATAAAAATAAATACTGTTATTTTTTTCGAAAAAATGAGACGGTAGTAAATAAAAATAAATTCTCTACCCACTATTTTTAGTTAAATTTCTGGTAAAAAGAAGCATAATTGGTTGTAAATTATAAAGTTAAAATTCTGTGACTTCATTGAATAGGTTTGGCTGACTGTACCCTCTATCGCTTTAAAGAAATAGGAATCACTTATGCAATATAGAAATTTGTGACAATTTCAATAATTAATTTAAAAGCAATTCATTAAAAATTCAAGAATTTTTCTAATGAAACATTCAAGTTATTTACCGTCAAATCTTGACGGGTACCATCTAGTTTCTTATAATTATAAGATAAATTTTCTAATGTATCTTCATACATTAAGGAAGATAATTATTGAGATGGAGCAATTTGTTGATTCATAACTTAGTACATAAAAGTTTAAAATTCGTTACTACTATTTTGGAAGTATGGAAACGTACCATTTAAGATAAACAAAAATTAAACACAGTGTAAATTAAAACCTAAAATTTAATTTAAACACGTAATTAAAGATTATTGAAATCCGACTATTTCTTTATTTTTATTTTGTAATGAATACGAACTTTGTAATGATTGCAAACTTTAATAGATGCATTACTTAAAAGAAATTTTTAATATTTTGAATATGTTATATTACATTTTTGAGAGAAATATAAGATGAAGCACAAAATTTGATTTAATAGCTTTATAAATGACCGTATCATTGACATTTGTATGATTTTTTTTATTTACAATTTTATAAACTTTGACGATTAAAATAGCTTTTGAATCTTTTCTATTGAACAATTTAACGATTTTACTCTACTGGGTTAGATACATTTTTCTCTCATTTATGTATTAATATACGTGCAAACATTTACACAAACTGTTAATTTTGAGTCATAATAACTAGTAAAAATGATTACATTGCTAAAGTTAAAGGAGATACTGCTCTTTCTTTCCTGTTCTGTAGTAGTATATATAGCTACCTTTAAATACTAATGACTGAGAGACACGAGAATATACTGAAAGAAGATAGACTGTAAAAACTACCGTTAAATTTTATTACAAAATCAATAGTATTCTATAAATCCCATAAAAAACTTTATGAGATCTACTCTTACTTCTTCTAAACGTAAAAGAGTAAGCTTAAGCCTAATTTTTTATTGCTTTTTAGGGCAATAAGAGTAAGGCCGAGAATTCTAACTGCATAGGTTTTTATTCCCGTGTACTTACACCCTTACTTCGCTTTTCAATAAAAGCATAGAGGTCAAATGCAGCGAACGACATTTACCACATAATTTAAAAATTCAAATATTTTTTATTGTTAAGTAAAACATTAAATGTGGCTCCATTCTTCAAAATGTAAGTCATTTTATACAATCATGACCTTATTGTAGTAAAAGTTTGTTTCATAACTTTTTTCTTAATCACCTTATTACTCATGGATAATTAAGATAAAGTCAAAATTAACTTTAATTTTGAAGGATGCCTTTTACCAAACATGTTATACTTTATGCATTAGGGGGACCCAGTCACTGGCCCGTATGACACACATCTACCGCTGTTTTAAAACGGGATATTTTCCCTTATTTAATAACTGAAACGTTGCGATTAATTAAACGTTATTACATTTGATTATTATTATATTTATTGTATTCTGTTATTGCAATTAGTTAAAATGTTATTACATATAAAAAAATACAGTAAGTATGACTATTAACATAAAATTTTAATTTTTATTACATTTTCATTTATTGCAATTATTACATGTAATGTTATTGCGATTAATTAAGATGTTACAAAAATACATTTAACATTTATTATAATTATTACATTTAATGTTATTGCGATTAATTAAAATGTTATTACATATTAAAAAATACACTAAAATTGACTATTAACAAAATATTTTTATTTTTTAAAAATAAAATTTACGAATTGGTGAGCATTATTTAAAAAAAAAAAAAAAAAAAAAAAAAAAAAAAACAGATATTTGCCTGAGGCAAAGAACGTGTAAGAATACAATAATTTCTTATACAAAAGTAAAGAGTTAACAGAATAAAGAGTAAGACAGAAACTTCAAAATTCAGTTTAATTTTTTATGTTTATTTAAAAAATGTTTGTTATTTTAACATTTCCTTTCATGTCTTAAACGTCGCGCCTGCCTCTCAGGTGGACAAAGACTGCATTTCGTCGCGATCATGTGTTTTCTGTGGAGAAGTTAGAATAAGAAGTTATGAACTTGGTGGCAGTTTATATCTTTAATATAAAACTATATATAAATAAATATTATATTTAAAGTAACATTAAAAAATAGCAACGTCAAAGTGATTTATAGATTAAAGGTTACAATACTTAAAAAGAATAAGTTTGATTGATTAAGGGAAATTGGTAACATTTGAATTATTTCTTTTCGTTGAGTATTTTATAATATCTTTTTTATATTCTGTGAAGGGAAATGATATAATCAAGGAAAAATGCAATTTTCGTAGGAAAATTTAAAAACTTAATTATTTTTTTAAAATGTAAGAAAAGTTTTAAAACTGCATTTCTCCTACAATTTTGATCATTTCGAAATTTCTTTTGTTGCATTCTTCACTTAAAAATGCCCTCTTTAATTGTAATGTTTAGACCCCCAAAACTTAATTCATTTAAGAAAAAATAAATGAATGTTTCTGCGCATGAAAAAGAAAACGCTAAAATTGACTATTAACATAACATTTTTATTTTTTTTAAATAAACTATTTACATTTATGAAAATCCGATCCTTAGTTTAATTAAATTCACCTTAAGGACCGCCCCCATCCCCCCCCCCCCAAAAAAAAAAAAAGCAAGTAAATTGAGACATATTTTGTCACTTAGCACATACTGATATATATTGAAAAACACAAGCAGCGAAAATTGAATTTAAAGAATGCAACTCTGATTCATCTAAAGGAAATGGCTTGATTAAAAAGCTTTTTCTGATTATTTTAATATGAGATCGTGAGAATGTTCATTTCAATCAAATATTGGGAAATTGATATTTTTGACATTTTTTTTTTTTTTTTTTTTTTTGCAAAATGGAGGGTACCCAGTCCCATTAAAAGTGACACTGATATACCATAAGCAAACATTTTTATAAAAACAGAAATTATCTTATGTTCAAATGTTTGTATATTAGTTATATGAAAGAAAATTTTGCTTAATGTTTTCTTTTTGTCTAGCTTAAACACTTAAGTTTCATTTTTATGTCTAAACAGATTATTTTAGTGATAAAAAAAGCCTTTATAAAGCTAATTCTATGACCCATTTGAAATGCAGAAGTGTATTTTGTATAAAAATATCTCGTATAGCCTAAAGGATATGACATTTTTGCTAAAAATTACGCACGCGTAAGAAAAATCACTGTGAAGTATGAAGTTCCAGAATTTTATTACAAATATTGCAAAATTCCACAAAAATGCAAATAAAAATATCTTTAATTGGTATTGATAATTTTATAGACCCTTATTTCTCGATATAGAGCAGTCAGAAGTTTCATTGTCAAAAATCTATATGATGTAACATACGCGAGAGGAGTACGGGATATGTAGCAATTTAATATAGCCTAAGTTGTTCGTAAACGACATCTTCTTCTACAGAACGTTTTTTTTTTCTATCATTGCAATTTGTAGGTCGTAAGAAAAACCACTGTGAAGTCTAAAGTTCCCGAATTGTATTACAAAGATTACACAATTCCAAATAAATAAAAATAAAAATAAATTTAATTGCTATTGATATTTTTACGGATACTTATTTCTCGATAGAGAGCAGTCAGAAATTTAATACTCAAAAATCTGTGTCTTGCAACTCACAATGGAAGCGTGAGGAGTACGGGATATATGGCAATTAAATATAGCCTAAGGTGTTCGCAAACGACATCTTCTTCATACCACAATATATATTCCAAACGGAAAAATCAAAACATATATTAAAATATTTATTTGCTTAAAAGACGTTACTAAAAACACATTAAAAGTATATTTGATCGCTCCTCAGAAATTAAAGATGCTTTTAAACACTAAAATTGATCCTATTAATGCAGATGACCTCTCAGGAGTTTATATGATTCCATTTATTAGGGAGGGGGCATCAGAAATCATTATATAGGTATGACCCAACGTAAATTCAATATCAGATATAAAGAACACATGGCGGACATAAAATGAAACAAACATAATACTGCTTTATTCCGGCTGAATCAAATAGAGAGCATTAACATCATTTTTTAACGAGAGTAGATTAATCTACAGGTCTAGTTTTTATTTACAATTATTTATAAGAGAGTCCATTGAAATTTATTTAAGAGGTTTAGGGGTTTGTAACGATACGGTATCTTTTCGCATTCCGAATATATGGATTGAATGGTTGGAAAACTTGAGGAGTCGTAACAGAGAGGGAACACGTGCGATCGCGAAAATGTAGCAGACGTTTTATGTTTACTTGTTTTTATTCGATGATTTTTTTTCCAATTTTCATGTGCATTGTATTTGAAATTTCTGTTATACATTCTGATGACTACTCAGTGAAGGGGTTGAAACATGTCAATTTAGGTTTACAATATACTTTTAATGGGTTTTTAGTAACAACTTTTAAGCAAATAAATATTTTAATGTATGCTTTGATTTTTCTGTTTGGAATATATATTGTGATATGGTTATTAATGGACGTAATTAAGACTTATTACTCTTACGTATACTTACATTTGCGGCATCTTTTTCTACAGAAAGTTTCTTTTGATCATTGCGATTTGTATGTCATAAGATAATCTCTGTGCAGTCAGAAGTTCCAGAATTGTATTACAAAGATTACAAAATTCGAGATAAATTCAAATAAAAATTGATTTAATTAGTATTGGTACTTTTATAGACACTTATTTCTCGATGTAGAGCATTCAGACTACTAAAAAATCTATAGCATGTAACACAATTTAGAAGCCAGGAGAGTACGGAATATGTAGCAATTTAATATAGTCTAAGGTGTTCATGAGCGACATCTTCTGCTATAGAAAATTTCTTTTGATTATTGCAATTAACTGCAGGACATTCACAAGATGTTTGTTTGATTGTTTTATTATTATTATTACAAATTGTATGATGATGTATAAGCAGTTAATATGATACGAATTAAAAAAAGATGTATCACAAAAAAAAATTATGTTCATTACAGTATGTTTGGGAATTGTGTCTAAATAGATAATTAAAAGATATCTTGATAAAATTAACAAACAAATCAGCTAATGGTCCTTAAAACAATGAAATACATATGAATTACTATATGAACACAAACAACTTTTAATGTCACTGAAAGAATCTTGAAAGTTTAGCACAAAATATATTTACTTTTTCTTTCAATCTCTCCGTATAAACATTGTGTCCGCTCTGTGAAACAAGCAATCGACATGTGCGGCGAATTTGCGTTAACGATTTTCTTACACCCTTTGTATCACGCACCGGAGTAACTCGAAAAGCACGAATATTGTTTGGAGGATCTTGTCAGAGCATTCCTGACGCTCTCTTCATTTTCTAACTTCAGCATCACAGTTTAATTCTACTGGCGAGAAAACCTCAAATAATCGAATTCTTCCACAGATGTATCAGACGATAACATTGTTGAAAATTAGAAGAGGGATATTAGAATGCCTAACTCTCGTGAAACTTTGCTGAAGTACGTTAAATGCAAATGATGCGTGTCTGTGTAGAAAAATGAATTTTTAACATGGCATCTTCATTATAAAATATCAATAAAAATAAAATGTGTCATTTTATTTTTTACTTATGCAGGGGCGTTGTTAAATTTAGGTTTATAAAAAAACATACTGTAAATGAAATATTCCTGAACAATGTTATTGACTTTTAATTTTTTTTTCTTTATTTAGAAATGTTAACTTCTGTCTAAAACCAGTGTTGGCAGTGGGCTACTTTTTTAATAGAGATATCTTGATTGGCACCACTTTTTAGAAACGGTAAAATTCCCCTTGTTTTCGACTTAATTAATATGTCATTAAATAAGGCAAAGTTTACCATTTTAAAAAAGTAGTGCCAATGAAGAAACCTGTATTTTAAAAAAGTAGCCCACTGGCAACACTGTCTAAAAGAATAGCAATGGTATTTATCGATATAATTATTTGATGAACTTTTCTTTATCCGTCGAAAGCTCATCTTTGCAGTACTGTAAAAACAAAACTGTACAGCATTGTGAAAACGTACTGTAAATGAAATTTAGTACATGAACAAAAGTGTAGAATTTAAATTATTTTTTATTTTCTTTATTTACAAATGTTAACTTCTGTCTAAAATTATAGCAATGGCATTTACCGATATAATTATTTGATGAACTTTACCTTATTCGTCTAACGATGTTTACAGACGATATGTGCTATGAAAGAGATTTTGGAAGATTTATTTTAAACGGTGTCTCCATGTTATATTTTCATTAACCCCTTCGCGACGAGTGTCTTTTACAGAATTTTTATTCTTTTGTCACCAGTTTTTCAATACAGAAATTTTTATGTTATTACATCGAGAAAATTCCTTGATTAAGTAAAGCAAAATTTACAATAAAAAATAACTGGTGAAGATAATCAAGGATTCTCAGCACCCTATGCGTTACGTATACGTGATAATTGTTGCGAAGGGTTTAAAACAAGGGGATAAACCGCTGCCATCGAAATCGTTGCCACCGAAACACTCAAGGCCTGAGGACACGAGTTGTGACGTCATCACTAATCGACCTATTTCTCACTATTGCTGGAATTCACACCGAAAAATTTTGAATAGCAATTTTATTTTATTTTATTTGTGGAAGAGCTATCATCGGATAAAACAATAATAACTATTTAAACTTACTGGTGAGAATTTGGAATCCCCCAATAAAAATTCCACCAGATGAGGCAATACTGAGGCATTCCGTATCTGGGCGAATTTTTATTTAGGGATTCCGAATTCTCACCAGTAAGTTTAAATAGTTATTTTTGTTTTATCAGATGATAGATATTCCACAAATAAAATAAAATAAAATTGCTATTCAAAATTTTCCGGTGTGAATCCCAACACTAGTGAGAAGTCGGTCGATTAGTGATGACGTCACAACTCGTGTCCTCAGGCCTTGAGTGTTTCGGTAGCAACGTCGAAATGCTCAAGGACAGAGGACACGAGTGTGACGTCATCACTAATAGGCCGACTTATCACTAGCGTTGGAATTCACACCGGAAATTTTTGAATAGCAATTTTATTTTATTTTATTTGTGAAATAACTATCATTTTTATAAAACAATAAAAAATATTTAAATTTACTGGTGAGAATTCGTAATCCCGAAATAAAAATTCAGCCAGATGCGGAATGCTACAATGTTGCCACATCTGGCTGATTTTTTATTGAGGGATTCCAAATTCTTACCAGTAACATTAAATAGTTATTTTTTTTATAAGATGATAGATATTCCACAAATAAAATAAAAGAAAATTGCTATTCAAAATTGTTCGGTGCGAATTCCAACACTAGTGAGAAGTCGGTCGATTACTGATGCCGTCACACTGGTGTGCTCTGGCCTTGAGTATCTCGATGGCAGCGGATAAATCCGGGCTTCCCAGGTTTCAGAATATAGGTGAAAACCAGCATAATATATTATTCCTAAAATCTTTTTTTCTCTGCACATACTAAAGACACATTGACGAACGAGATATTTTTCGAAAGGTTCTGCAAGAGGCTTTTGACGTAGTATACTTATATACCGTTAAAACACGTTTTTTCATAAAACAATCGCAGTTAATCAAAAATTAATGAAAAAGGTATCAACAAATAATGCTCAAAGATTGAGAGGAGAAAGCCTCGCATTAGTCTACTATTTTTTTTTTTTTTTTTTTTGATAACTTTAACAGATTTTTTATTTTTAATATATATTTCTTAGAATGCCAACTAACAATACCAACAATCATATTTATTTGAAAATTAGTAATAATACGTTCATACAAAGTTTCGAAACGTATTAAAAACGATATTTTCATATTGGCCTCGCATCAACAGTTAGCAGCCAAAGAAATCTCTAAAGATCGCTATTTACAATCAGCTTTTTGATTCTGTTAATTTCAATGATTTAAGCACGAAATTCTATTGCATCTCTTAAATTTGTGTTTTATTAATATTTATTGTTTTATTTATTGGTTGACGAATGTTTTAATTTAATTGTGGATCATAAGCTGGAAAGCAATGATAAGATATTTATATTAATTTAAGTGCAAATGGGTTTAACTTTTGTAATCGTCTGCACTCGATATACAGATTTGAAAAAAAAAATCATGCTTGAAAATTATTTTAAGACAATAAAAATTGCAATACATTTTTCAAACAAATTGCGATATAATTTTCAAACAATTTGTGGTTGAAAGTGTATTTTTTCTCTTTTCGACGGTGTTAAAATTAAAAATGTGCGATAAACAGCTGTTTAAACAATTGCAGTAAAATATAATAAAAGTCAAATTTAATTGTCTACTGTTGTCAACGACAAAATGACGTCAACTTTACGCACTGACATGTTTGTCCTTTATAATAAGAAAGATAGCATCCAACTACAAATAGTTAGTAGTTTTATAAATACTAGACCTTCCTCATAAACTTTCTTCCTAAAAAAATGTGAGAAGTACGAATGTACTTAGGCGTACACAATTTTATGTTTCAATACTTACTTTTTAGGCAGATTTCGTAAGAAATACTACCTATTGCTAGCTCCCCTATGTTGGAAATTCTGAAACACGTCTACAGATCTACGCCGATCATGACCCCTAGAACACAAAACCAACCCCAGTTCAAAACTTTGTATATCTATTTATCTCTTTCTCTCTCTCTCTCTCTCTCTCTCTATATATATATATATATATCACATTTTTATGGAAAATATAACTTGTATAATTCTGCACAAATATCTTCCAAACTGATACATAAAATTAAGGGGTAGAAAATCTCGGTCAAGTTCGTTAATTGGCAAAATCGGACCACGGGTGTGGATATAGGGAATTGTTTTGTGAACAACGAAAAAAACCTTAACTTCTTAATTATAATACATATCAAATAAGTTTAAAGTTATTATTAATTCCAGGAAAAGGGCCGAAAATTTAGGCATCACAGATTTTTGATAAAATTAAAATTGGGTTCAAGGGGCGATAAAAAACAGGGTTTTAAGCAAAAAATTTCATAAATTCGTCAATTCTTAAGATATTAAATTCACTTAAACTTATTATAAATCTTCTTAATATTATCTACAACTTTTGTATTGACATGTTTTTGATAGGACCAACTCTTACCGCAAAAATAAATAAATAAAAACGAAAAGAAATGGTGGTGGTGGTGGTGGGGGGGGGGGGTGAAAAAAAAACAAATTCATAACTTCGTCAATTCACAAGATATCCAATCCGCTTAAATTTATTATACATCTTCTTAATATTATCTACAACTTTCATATTGACAAATTTTTGATAGGACCATCTCTTGCAGCAAAAACAAATTAAACCGAAATAGGGGTTGACGGAAAAATTATCGTGTTAAGGGTGACCTCAAATCCAAACTGCTTATTTTCTGACTCATTTTTAAATTCATTTTTGCTCTCCAAACGCATCCAATTGGCAGGTTCTCTTATTCAGAAACTATATAATGTGTTGTATTGGTCGATTTTTTGACAAAGGCAGAATATATTTCAAAAAACGCTGTCAAAGTGGACATTTTGAACCGAATTTCCCGAAGCGATAGTGCTGGAAACAAAAAAAAAAAAAAAAAAAAAAAAAAAAAAAAAAAAAAAAAAAAAGATCGTATTGAGAAAATAATTGTTTGTATTTCGAGTTCTAATTAATTGAACGAAAAATAAAAACACATGTCGCTTATAAATCTCTTCAAAAAATCACGTCAGCTAGTTTCGTGTTTTTACTTTTAAAAATGAGTCTGAATTTGTGTCAGAAAATTTGTAGTTGTTGAGCGTTGAAAAGTATTTTTTTGAATACCGCCTTAATATGATTGTGATAAAACTAGCTCTTACAGAAAATGACATTAAAAATTCGTCAAAAGAGGCCAAATAAAATTGTTAAACTGGGTTTTATCCCTAATCTTGATTCAGTTTTTGTTCGTGAAATTAGTACTTAACTTCGAAATATACCTCCGCCTGTAGGCCGAGCTGGTAGGGATTTTTTAATTTTTAAAACTGAATATACCGAATAAATTTTTGGTAAATTTATTCCGTAAATTTATTCTAAATCAAATACCTAAGGATACCGAGGAACCTATTTGTATATAAATTACCATATGCACTTTGACAGCGTTTTTATTAACAATGAAATAAACTTAATAGATTACCAAACAATATTAGACTTACCTTTTCTTCCAATCCCTTTTTATAGCATTCTGTCTTTTCTTTGAAACAGGCAATCGGAATGTGCGGCAAATTTGCGTTAACGATTTTCTTAGAGTCTTTCTATCACGTAACGGAGTAACTAAGAGGACATATATTCTTCAGAGGATCTTGTCAGAGCATTCCTGATGCTCTCTTCATTATTCAACATAATTCTACTGGCGAAAAACTTCAAATGGTCGAATTCTTCTGAATATGTATCAAAGGATAATATTTTTTAATAAGTAGAAGAGGGTATTAGAATCAGAATTTCTAAATTTTGTAAAATATTTCTGAGATATGTTAAGAAGAATTTATATATATCTGAGTATTAAGTTTAATTTTTATTATGGCAAATACGTTATGTATATCACTAAAAATGAAACGTATAGACATTTATTAAATGAATGCAGCAACATTGTACTGTTGAAAGAAACTATTTGAAATTGAAACCGGTTTTTTATTTTTTTATGTCTTAAAAATTTGTTTATATATATATAATTACTTTAATATAATTTAAATAATTCACCCACTTAAAAGTACATGAGCTCTCTCTCTCTCTCTCTCTCTGTATATATATATATACATATGTCTATGTATTAGAGTCTCATCGTTTGTGAGATTAGTGTGTGGAATTTGTTGATTATCCAAGCGTCTTCCCTAAACGGTGACAAAGGATCACAGACATTAAAAAAAATTAACCAATTCTTTTATATTTTTACTGTTCTATCGGGGAGTTTTTTTGTTTGGGAGAAGGGATCTATCTTTCAAGAAATTCATCTTGTTTGTAGATTTCTGAATTAATTATTGAAAAGATTTGCCATCCATAAATCTTGTTGCACAATTTACATGTAAGCAGCAGTAATATTTCTACGCCATTTGTTTACTTTTTAAACTTTAATTTCATTTCCCCTTATACACGAGTTTTCTATACCAATTAAAAATTTATAATGACTGATTGTACACGTGTAACTTCGTGAAATATTACAGATTTATAATTATGTTAATTTTTGTTGCGTTTATATTTAAATGCACACTTCGCAAAATCTTTTACACTATTTTTTATTTTAGAATTTTCTGTATAATCGTTATTTCAATATGAGTTCATTATGGACAATTTATCTCTTTAAAATGCTTTAATTCAAACAAGGTAACATAAGCGTATGCTGAATTAAAAGTCCATGTTTATTTTATCGATTACTTATGTACATATATAAGCAATTATTAAACAGAATATACGTTTTTAAAAAATATATTCATTAGATCTGTTGTGATTCTGACGTCCAATTATCAATACCAGGGATATAGGCCCCAAGGAGTGCCTTCCGTGCTGCTCTTTTTAACCCTAATTTACGCAAGGAAATCCAAGGTTCTAAGAAAATCGCGGAAACCCCGAACGGTTAGGTCGACGGGCGCGATTGGGTTCGAACCCAGCATCTTCCGTCTACCAGCTTCGAGAATATATTCATTGGAATTTTTACATTTTTTAATTGCCTCCCTTTCCTCTTATTTGCTCTTTCTCTTTTCTAAGTGAGAAATCTTATAAATAATTTATATTTTTATTAAAAGAAATTTCGCCGTGAGCAATGAAATTTTGGCCTATATTTAAAATAACTGAGATCGAAAATATGTATTAATAGCAAATAATTTTTTAAGCCGATCCGAGTTTTAATAATTAGATCCCCCCCCCCCCCCCCAAATCCCAATTCATGCACACCATGTAACAGTAAACGTTATTTCCAGTCAAATCGTACAAATATACATTTTATACGATGATTTTGCAGCTGATTGAATGATGGTGGGAGGAGGGAAGTAAAGTTCTTGTTTCATAACTGCTCATAACATTTGACGGAATTACTTTAGTTTGAAGCACTTCGTCTTTCGATTAATTAAATATTTGCTGTCAAAACAATCTGCTATATACTAAACTTCTAGATGAATTTTACTAATTTTATTTACCATAAAAATATTTGCAATTTGTTAAGTTTACAGGTTTTATTTCAAACGTTATCCCTTTTTATTAAACATAAATACGCAATAATGCGTAGCACACAAATATGCAGAACATAGTTTAATATTGTGTTATTTGATTGGTTATATGAAATGTTTAAAGGAAATTGTAGAGCAACGTTTCACTTGGCAGAATACTAGGGGTATTTTCATTTAGGTTAAATCAAAACCAAATACACTGACGGAAAAAAATTCCCAACACCAAGAAAGACTTGTGTTGAATAAACGAAATTTGGTAGGCATGTTTATACATCTGAAAGATGACATCGATTGAAATTTCGGGCTTCGCGCATAAGTGTGGCGCTAGTAGCGCCACTCAGAACTTTCAGATCAGGTTTACTTTAAATGCGTGCTGTAAAGTTCAAGGGCGTTATTTAGCTTCGAAATGTGACGTATTGAGTTGATGTTAGCCAAGAATGCCTTTAACAAGACGAAGAAGCCACTGTCTACAGCTCACCGAGTTGGAATGAGGTCGCATATTCGGGCTACGAGAAGATGGGTTTTCATTCCGCGATATTGCACAAAGACTTGGCTGAAATGTATCCACCGTGCATGATTGTTGGAAGCAGTGGTCAAGGGATTGTACTGCCTCAAGAAGACCGGGTTCTAGGCGGCCACGTGGCACTCCTGAGAGGGAAGATCGCGGTATTCGGCGTAGGACTGTGGCGCATCGTACTGCGTCTGCGACAGAAATTTGAGCTGCAGTTGGTACGACAGTGGCACAACGAACTGTTAGAAATCGGTTACTTCAAGGACAGCTCCGAGTCAGGCGCCCTGTAGCGTGCATTCTACTGACTCCAAACCATTGCCGTTTGCGACGCCATTGGTGTCAAGCCAGAGCTCATTGGAGGACAGAGTGGAGATATGTTGTGTTTTCTGTTTTGTGTTAAAAATGACCGTCCTGCTTGATATGAAAAAAATGTTAATGACACAGATTGCCAAATTTGTTCTAATAATTTCCATATTTTTCATAGTTGATCAAATTATCAAATGTCATATTTAAGAATTTTTACAAGGGTCTACATATCAATTACTATAAGTATACTGGCACATTTTTAATAACATTGAAATAATTTGACAGTTTAATAGAAAAAAATATTTACTTTTTCCTTTAATCTCATCGCATAGACATTTTGCCTGCTCTGCGAAACAAGCAATCGGCATGTGGGGCGATTTTGTGTGAATGAGTTTCTTACAGCCTGGGTATCACACACAGGAATAAATCTGAAAGCAAAAATATCCTTCGAAGGATCTTGTCCTGACGATCTCTTAATTTTCAAACCTCAGCATCACAGTTTAATTTCTACTGCGGAGAAACCCTTAAATAATTAAACTCTTCCAGAGATGTATTAAAAGATAACATTGATGAAAATTCGATGACGGATAATAAAATTAAAATTCCTAACGTACATTAACTGAAATTTACGTTAAAGGAAACCGTACGTAAAATGAAATTTATACGTGTCTGCGTATAAAACTTAATTTTTACCATGGCATCTTTATTACAAATATCAAATATCAAGTCATCTTTATAATAGATATCGTATATCGCCATGAAATATATTTCTAAAAAGGAAACGTGTATTTTTTAAAAATCAAAGCGGCGTTTGTTATAGATAGGTTTATATAAAAAAACATGTTGTAGATGAAATCTTCTTGGACAGCATTAATATGTTGTTTTTAATTTATTTATATTATTTGATTTATTTAATTTGTTTTAATTCATTTATAGTTCATTTTTATTTTATTTTATTTAAGCAACAACCAGGTGTATGAAACACTATCGATGCTATTTATCGACATAATTATTCATTATATTTTTCCCTAATCCTCTAAAAAACATGTTGAAAGACATGCTCATAAAGAGATCTGAAATGGTTTTTAACGATATTATTAGTAGCAGCAAAGTCCTATTCATTTGAATACGGAAAGTTTCGGCGTCATCATAAATGTATTCTCTACTTAATATTAAATACGTAGGTGCTTTAATAATATCTGTGCGAGGTCAGTTACACCATGCAACAATAGCGCCCATTATACTAATTACACATTTATATTTTTCCTTCAGTTTTATATTATTCCTTCTATATTGTCACTGCATTTTATATTCTGCATTTTTAATTATGGCTCGTGTTTTAAAGTATTTTATTTCTATGTATATATTTTATATTCCACATTTTGAATAACGTGTTTGAAGGATTTAAAAAAATTGAAACAGAAGGTATTCTTTATTTCCCGGAATGTGGTGCTATTACACAATAAATACTTGAATGCTCTGTGTAGTGTATATATATATATATATAATACAATGGTTCAACTTCCAATAAATTTTTATTTCCCCTGTGTCAGGTTCATGATAGGAAATTCAAATTTCGTGAACTTTGCTATAGATCTTACTTAACTTATTAAACAAACAATTAAAAAGGAGCAGGGATGAGATTTCCGACTTTTTGCATACCAGTATAATCTTAGAGAAAATGATATTTTATTTAATCGGAACGTTTTTGTGATTTCAAAGAAACACATTTTCACTAAGATTATACTGGTATGCAAAAAGTCGGAAATCTCAACCCTGAAAGGAGATACACTGCTAAAAAAAAATAGGGGAGCAAGCAAAAAAGTGAAGAGAACAGTGCAAGGCAGCCATGTATATGCATAAAATGGATAGCACACGTGTATTAATGCGCAATACAGAAAAAAAGACGCAAAAAGTTGTAAAGGAGCTTTTATTCTTTGAAAAGATGAAAATAAAATAAAAAGATGGTTTAGGGCAACAATAAGGTTTCATGTAAATTATAAAAAAAAAAAATTGTTTAGAAATGATGCGAGATTTTTAATATGGCGTGTGGTCTCCTCGAACCACTAAGACTGCTGCACACCTGTTTTCCATGGATGCGATGAGGTTATCGATAAGACTTTGGGGAATACTGTTCCACTGCTCAAGAATTGCAATCTTCAAGTCCGGACAGTAAAAGGAGGCCTCGGTCTCGCAGCAATGCGTCGTCTGAGTATGTCCCAAACATACTCGATCGGATTTAGGTCAGGAGAGCATGCTGGTCTTTCCATACGCTGTATTGTTTTAGCTTCAAGCATGTTTTCCACAAGACAAAATGTATGAAGTCTGGCATTATTATGCATGAAAAAAAAAGAAATCACTAATTGCTGCAACATAAAATGCGACATGAGGTCTGATTATCTCCTCTGTGTAACTGCGGACCGTCAAAGTGTCATTCTGACGGATATGCAGGCCTGTACGTCCACCTAGGCTGCTTCCAGCCAATAGCATCAACCCACCTCGTCTGTAATGTGATCTTTCACGAATGACTGTGGGATTATTTTGAGAGCATCTTTCTCTCCATGTCAAAACACATCAGATGCCATATCCACACTGAATAGGGACTTGTCTGCAAGCAGAATTTGACTCCAACAGCTTTGCCTGCAAACTCGATGTTCAGTTCCCCTTCTTCTTTGGGCCGCACAGTGGCTTGAGGTAAACGAAATACAGATCATTGGCTTACGTGTATAGAGACCATCCTGATGAAGCCTATTTCGGACTGTTTGGCTAGACACCCTTCGTCCAGTGGCCAAGAACAACTGTGTTTGCAGCTGAATAGCATTGCCCGTTCCGTCTTGACGAGCTGTTAACAGGATAAATCGGTCATCACTTTCTGTGGTAGCACATTTTCGACCTTGCACTTGTCGATGATTACCATTCCATGCATCTTGGAATCGATTCCACAGCCTTTCATGGACACTTCTTGCGACTCCAACAGCGTCCACTACACTTCGTTGTTTCCCCAAAATCAACTGTCCCGATAACACGCCAAGCCATGGATTGCGGTAAATCATGTTGTTATGATATTTTCAAGCCACCTTTTCTCAAAACGCAAGCTGAGCAATTGAATTTTACAACTGAGGCAGTGGAACAGACTTTTCTGCAAAATCCTGATTTCTGCACTTATCTTCTTTTTCTAAATTTTGACGTCATAAACTTTAATTTATATGTGAAGTTTTCTTTATCTGTTTTCTACAACACTTCAAATTATGTGTGTTTTATTTTACGTTACTTATCGGTGTAAATATTTGCGTAATTCCGTTAAAACCATGTGCTCCCCTAATTGTTTTGAGCAGTGTATTTTTTTTTTTTTTTTTTTTTTTTTTTAGTTTTTCAGGTGCTTTTTGTTTAGTCACATTTTTGTTTCACCACACTTAAAAAAATCTTCCTTGTTTCGAAATTGATTAATAAAGAAGCCGTAGACATCAATTTAAGTACTTACTAAAATTTAACATAAGAAAGTGCCGTGTTCAACGATGTTTGTCATTTTTAGTCGAGATTTATATTATGGAATAATCTTTGCAATAAATTCAGTTACATCTTTTAATGGCATTAATAAATCCCGAGCAGTGTTAAATGTTAAAGCGTTTTTTAAGCAGAAACTGTAGACAACACTTGAATATGACTAGCGATTTACAAACATTTTTGGCGATCTATCTTCCTTGCAAGTAAGAAAATGTGTTGCGAAAAGTAGTACAATAGGCAGATGTGATAACGATATGCACTATCGCTTTCACTTTCATCGCTAATACAATCCCTTCTAAGTATCGTATGCTTTTACTTTTGTATTGTGAAAAATGTACTTTCAAATTAAATTTATTTTAAAACTATGGCTGAATGTAGCGATCATTTTGTGGTATTAAAAAAGCTCATCGTATATATATTTTTAATCTATGAACATTTATTTGCTACAATAATGTAAATTAAATAAATTCAAATGAGGCTGAGTTACCACAACTGGCATTTGATTGCCCATGCTTGCCCTCATAGCATGCATGGTCACAGTGACGTCATTGTGACGTCACTGTAAGTCACTGTGGTCACGTCACATCTGTGACCAAAATGCCACCACTCAGTGATGTCACATTGTGACTGAGATGTGAACTTCTTAGAAAGCTTTAAAAAATTACGAAAATTCTTTAAAACATGTTATTTACTGTAAAATTATATTTTTCTGGCAATTAAGAAAAAATGTGACGTCACTGTTATGTCACTGCTATGTAACGTACGTCACGTCACATATGTGACAAAAAAAACCACTATATTGTAAGTCACAGTGTGACAAAAATATGAACTTCAAAAATCTTTGAAAATGAAGAGAAATATTTTAAGCAGTCACGAGTTATAGCGGCATAAGGAATGAAAATATATTAGTGGATAGCAAATGGTAAATTCTGTCACTAAAGGGGAGAGGGGGGGGGGGCATAATAAATAAAGTGCACGATACAAGCATTAATAAACTAAATTTTCAGGCTATATTTTATCCATTTGATATCTAAGACAGTGAATGTATACTTTTTCATGATTTCAATTTTATCTAGCATTTGGATAATATATTTAGAATTAGGATTATTAAATTTATACACTTTACATATTTAGTTTGCTGGGAGGAAATTTCTTTCTTTCTTTCTTTTTTTACCGACCAGGATTATTCGAAACACTTCTGTGGTTTCAAACTAAAAATTTTCTATTACAGTTAAATCTGCACCTTTTAATGAGCACGTAGAAAGAGTCTTCAGAGTTTAGTCATCTATGCATTTCTTGCTTTAGAATATTTTTATAATTTGTATTCAAGTCATAAATTCTACTTCTTTCAGACTTTTTAAATAAAATTAGCATTTTCCGAAAGTAAAAGAAATATACAAAATTTGTGCAAAACAAACTTTACTTTAAAAAAAAGAAGAAGAAAAAAAGGGGGGGGTCGTTAATACCATTAAATTTATTTTTACACCTTTTAAAAATTTAAACAATGTTTTATCTAATAAACTCTAATTAAGAATATTATTATTATGATTATTTAGAAAAAAGAAACTTTACAATACATTTAACTTGAATTATTTAATACGGATAAAAAGAAAAGGTTAAATATATAGGACATGTCTTCAAATACAAAATTTTAATTAACGATACTTTCAGAAAATTACTGCGCATTCAAGTTCAATATTTCTTGTATACAAAAACAAATAATCTGTAACAGAACACCTGCTTGAAAATCGTCTGCCCACAGAAAAATAAATATGAGAAGACGCGGGAAATTGTTCACTGTTTTTAGAACATCACCAAGTCTACAACACTTTAAGATAAGGAAATGACCATTTTAGGATACACGGATATTAATGGAACGTATATGTAAGTGTTATTTAATTTAAATATTTTGTTCCTGATTTGTATTTATGAGTTAAATAGTTTTATGTTATATTTGTAAGAGACTGATCTTTATGTCAGAAGCGATATTTTTCAATTCGATAACTGTAAAGAAAAATATCTTAATCTGCCATCGCTTGAAAAAAAAAAAAAAAAAATCTGCGCAGAGACTGATTCAGGCTTAAGTTCATACTGGAATTAATATAAACATTAATTTACTCTTACTTGAGATTGAAAATGTATGGAACGACAATGATTTGGAATTATTTTATCGGCTTCTTACTATTTTTTGATTACTAACACTTATAGTTATTATTATTTTGGGGTTAAATATGATGTTCGATTATCATGAGATTACGAAACTGTTTCAGATTAGAAATTAACATTATACTGGGAAAATATATTTTTACATATTACAGTAGTGAAACATTTGAAAGAATTTTCTTTTAGTGCTAATAATATTTGAAATTATCTTTTTAAATCCTAAATCTTCAAACCAATGTTTTCAGATTTAACATTTGCCAAAATTATGAAATAATAGTAATTCCTTATACCATACGGAAATATTTTTGAGATATTGTTAAATCTAATAGTGCATTTAATTTATTTATTGTATTTTGCTGTTGTTTAATAGTACAATTATAAATACTAATTATTATTTTTAGTGTTTTTCAAATTGGTATATTTATTTTTTAAAATTGTATGTAAGAATTTTTGTGCTTGTGATTTTAATCAAACATTTAATTATAGACATTCTGAATCGGTTATTAAATTTTCTTCTATTGTAAATTCATTTTCTACGTTTATGATACACGTAATTATTGGCACTAAAAAGTAAAATATGATATTTAAGCATTGAAATAAAGTGTTTTTCATGCCTGATAGGAAGTTATAGATTAAACTGCTTTAGTATATATTTTTTAAAAGTTCATATAATACAGGATACATAAGGACATAAGTTGAAAAGTGCTTATGACTTAGGTTTGTCTCTGCGTCTAGCAGTCTGTCCGCACTCTAACTCCCGAAAATATACTCGGATTGCCCTGAAATTTTTGGATGTTATTGACGTTTACTATAGCACGGTACCTATTTGTAATGAAGTTTGTAGCATGCTTTGTTCATTTACAGGGCCAGCCAAAAGTTTTCCGTTACATTACGGCCTATGGAAAAAAATCGTTTCAAATGATTTTTAATGATTTTACGCACGCTTTCAAACATAATAAAATTTATATGCATTTATGAAGGGCACTAAAATATGCATTCTGTTGACTATGCGATTCACAGAATAGCTATTGTTCATTTACAGGGCTAAAAAAGGAATTCAAATACATAATGATATAGGGGTGGAGGGAATTGTTTGCAGCATACTTTAATTATGTTAATCTATTTCATATATAATGAAATTGATGTATGTCGCTTAGGTTTACATACTATAAATTATTTCATTTATAATACGAATAATACGTATATAGCATTTACAGGGACACTCAAAATATTTCAGATACTATATTGTATCCAAAGTACTGTTCATTAGCGATGTTTGCTGGAAATGTATTTTTAATTATGATATGCGCTTTTATGATTCACTATGTTTATGCATAGTATCGTGTATATAAATGCTATAATTCCTATACAAGGCTACACAAAAGTATTCGTAAGGATTACTGGGTATGGGCGCAAATTGCTTAAAGGTGGTTTTTAAATGAGTTATGTTTTTTTTTCGCTGAACTGCATTTAATTTACCAATAAATGTTTGTAGGATATGGATAAAATGATACACAGGGTCACGCAAGGAAATGGAT